>JALGBA010000620.1:0-600000 GCA_023970755.1 Azemiops feae
AAGAAGAAGAAGAAGAAGAAGAAGAAGAAGAAGAAGAAGAAGAAGAAGAAGAAGAAGAAGAAGAAGAAGAAGAAGAAGAAGAAGAAGAAGAAGAAGAAGAAGAAGAGGAGGAGGAGGAGGATTGGGGGATCTTGGTGCTCTCTGAGCTTGGAGATTTACTTGTAGACATTGCATGACCCAACTAGGTAACAACAACAGTGCTGGTGGGACATTAAATTCCACCCTACCTTACACTGACTGGGGAATTCTGGGAGTTGAAGTCCATACATTGCCCAGTTGCCAAGGTGGAGAAAGGCTGCGCAGGTACTTCGGGGGACAAGCTAACTGACAGGCAAATGACTTAACATTGTCGTGGAGATGAACCACGGGCATAACCACCATCTTGCCTTCCTACCTCGCAGCCTCGCTGATCCGTGGAAACCGTTCCAACTGTGCCCTTTTTTCCAACAACCTGGACTGGCTGGTCAGCAAACTGGACCGACTGGAGGCATCCTCTGGTGAGCGGAGGGGGAAATCACAGGTTTGGGGGGCTTCCTACCCACCCACCCACCCCCCAGGCAGTTAAGGGAGCCTCCCTGAAACCACTAGGTCTGCTGTTCCTGGAAAACGGACCACCTTATCAGGATAAGGAGATGCTTTAATTTCCAGCGCCTGCTCTAAAATGGGATTGCAGGTCACCCTCGACTTAAAACGATTTGTTTAGTGACCATTTGAAGTTGCAACCACTCTGGAAAAAAAGTGACTTAACGACCGTTGCATCATCGCCGTGGTCACGTGATCGAAATTCAGATGCTGGCTCATATTTATGACGGTTGCAGCGTCCCCGGGATATGTGATCCCCTTTTGCGACCTTCTGACAAGCAAAGTCAATGGGGAAGCCAGATTCGTTTAACAGCCGTGTTACTCGCTTAACAGCTGAGTGATTCACTTAACAACCGTGGTGAGAAAGGTCGTAAAAATGGGGCAAAACTCACTTAACAGCTGTTTTGCTTAGCAATGGAAGTTTTCGGGTCAGTTGTGGTCGTAAGTCGAGAAACCACCTCAATTCCACCTGGTTTAGTGATATTCTGGATTTGCACAATGCAGTTCGCAGCCATTTTAAGCCAGACATTCTTGCCAAGAGAAGAACTAATCAGTCTTAATTAAATATGAGACCGCAGGGCAGGGTTTGTTGCTGAGGAGAGGGTGAAAACAGACTCCTTAATCGCCTTCTTCTCCTTAATCATATTCTTCAGGCATTTTGGAGGTGTTATATTGTGTCCTCATTGAAAGTCCGGAAGTCCTGAATATCATACAGGAAAACCACATCAAGTCCATCATCTCCCTCCTGGACAAACATGGACGCAACCACAAGGTGGGTCCCGATCATGGCTGGCTCAGGAATTGTGGGAGCTGAAGTCCACAGGGTGTCAAGTTGCAGAGTTGCTCGCCCCTGCCTTAAATTCTGCTCTGTAGAGTAGTTGCTTTTCTTCTCAGTGTATCATGAGGATGACATTCATTCTCATGCCTCATTTAGGACCCTATTTTTTCCCTAGGGCCTTTCTGGGACTCTAATGGCCAAAGTTCATGGAGTCCTGAGGCAAGGACTAGGGTTGGGATGTTTAATGAGGACTAGAAACCCTATTCTGTTCTATTCTATTCCATTCCATTCCATTCTATTCTATTCTATTCTATTCTATTCTATTCTATTCTATTCTATTCTATTCTATTCTATTCTATTCTATTCTATTCTATTCTATTCTATTCTATTCTTGTTTATTCTATTCTATTCTATTCTAAATTTCCTATTCTTATTCCTATTCCTATATTTCTATTCTTATTCCACTCTATTCCATCTCAACCCAACCCATTCAGCCCATCCCATCCCAACCTCACCCAACCCATCCCATCCCATCCCAACCCAACCCAACCCATCCCATCCATCCCAACCCAACCCAACCCAACCCAACCCATCCATCCCAAAATATCCCATCTCAACCCAACCTATCCATCCCATCCCATCCCAACCCACCCAATCCAACCCATCATCACAACCCATCCCAACCCAACCCATCCATCACAACCCAACCCATCACAACCCAACCCAGTACAACCCATCCCAACCCAACCCATCCATCCCAACCCAACCCATCACAACCCAACCCAGCCCAACCTAACTGTGACTCCTCCCTCCTTCCCTTGCAGGTGCTGGATGTTCTCTGCTCTCTGTGTGTTTGCAACGGTGTGGCCGTCCGCTCCAATCAAAACCTGATCACTGAAAACCTGCTGCCAGGGAGGGATCTGCTCTTGCAAACCAAGCTGATCAATCACGTCACCAGGTTGCTGCTTCACCATCTTTGAGGTCCCTCTGCAGGGGGTCTCCGGGGGTGGGGCTGGAGTCGAAGAGGAGAAAGACACATGGAGGATAGATTGGAGGGTATACAGTGGAGTTGAGGTGGAAACTTGTCTTTAATCTACCGTATTTCCCCGAATAGAAGCCCTAACCGGAAAATAAGCCCTAATGCGTAATTAATATCAGACCCGGTCTTATTTCGGGAGAAGCACGGGTAGTAGCCACCTCCAGGATGGCACCCCCCCCCAAAATCTGGACCCCAGGCCAACCAGCAGAGCCTTTAACTTCGTTATTTTTCACCTGCTTTTAGGATACGTAAGCTCCCAGAGTCACCTTGTAGGGGAGGTAGGCAATGAATGAAATAGATGACTAAATGCTGCTTGGCTTTTTGGAGACCCATCCAAGGTCAGGTTTTCTTCCCCGGTGTTCCCGGTTTCCCACGCTGATCCTTTCTGTTCCCTGTCCTGCCTTCTCGTCCCTTTGCAGCATGCGCCCCAACATCTTCCTGGGCACCCACGAAGGATCCACCCAGTACAAGAAGTGGTATTACGAGCTGATTGTGGATTCGGTGGAGCCTTTTGTGACCGCCCAGGCCACACACTTGCGGGTTGGCTGGGCCATGGCGGAAGGCTATAGCCCCTATCCAGGGGGCGGAGAAGGCTGGGGCGGCAACGGCGTGGGGGACGACCTTTATTCTTTCGGCTTTGATGGTCTCCAGCTTTGGTCAGGTGGGCTTCCTGCCTCCATGGCTGATTCCTTCAGGGCAAATGGGTTCACACAACGCCTTTGAAACCTCTAGGGGAGAGGCAGAAAAAAAGACAAAAACTTTGATCTGGGGTTACAGTCCTTTGCACGTTGTCTGGCTGAGTTCCCACGTTGCATCAATCACTGCTGTAACTTAGTTAACCACAATGGGCAAAACATAGCTTAGCATACAAGATGAACCCCAGTGGCAGGCTAAGCTTCCTGTTAAATCACAATATAGATTGTTAGGTTAATGTGCTGGATGATCTCAGCTGCTCTAGATAAGGAAGGAAGGAAGGAAGGAAGGAAGGAAGGAAGGAAGGAGAGAGGGGAGGAGAGAGGGGAGGAGAGAGGGGAGGAGAGAGGGAGAGAGAGATGTCAAGTGGCCCAGGGACGCTTGGAGAGTCAAGAAAGTCCAGATGGTGGACACAATTGTGTGGACACGTCCTCCTCAGATGCTCCTCCTGTGGTCTTCTCTCCTTAAGTTGCCAGAAGACCAACTTCTTAACGGACACTCCTCAGCCTTAACAAATAAATAATATAAATTATAAGGAATAGGACGCAGGGGTCCAATTTGTAGGACCATTACAGCTGACCAAATCCAGCTCTGACCTCATGGAGCAGGTAGCAGAAATCTTTTTCAAGATGTCTGAAGCGCACCTCCCTCTGTCAGCTTTGGCTCTTCACCTTGTTCTTCTCCTCTCCTCTCCGCTTGGCGCAGGCCGCGTGGCTCGGGCAGTGGCGTCCCCCGGGCAGCACATGCTGGGGGCAGACGACGTGGTGAGCTGCTGCCTCGACTTGAGCGTGCCCAGCATCTCGTTCCGCATCAACGGCTTCCCGGTGCAAGGCATGTTTGAGAACTTCAACCTCGATGGCCTTTTCTTCCCCGTGATCAGCTTCTCGGCCGGCATCAAGTAAGCTTCACCCCGATAGATGAAGAATGAGACACACCGGCAGGCCTTGACTTGCAACCATTCATTTACTGACTGTTCAAAGTTACAATGCTGAAAAAAGTGACTCAACGATTCAACACTTACAACTCTGGCAGCAATCCCCCACGGTCTCGTGTTCAAAATTCGGAAATTTCACTACAGGTAGTCCTTGACTTACGACCAAAGGTGGGACTGAAACTGTCAAGCGAGGTCGTCATTAAGTCGTCCCTGATTTCCTGACCTTTTTGCCACAGTTGTTAAGCGAATCACTTGCAGTTGTTAAGTGAATCTGGCCTTCCCGATGACTTGGCTTGTCGGACGGCAGTGTCCTGTCCCAGCCCACGTGAGTCCTTGTTCAGCTCACAAGGAGAAACCCCTCTTCCCACAAGCAGGCTGGAACCTCAGGGAAACTTTGAACGGTCACTAAATGAACTGTTGTAAGTTGTTGCAGGTCTGTAGTTGTAAATCAAGGACTCCTTTATGTGTGATTTGAGTCAGTTGCTTCGTATCGGCCCCTCCAACATCACAGAACAGAATTGGGAAAAGCTCCGTTTGAGCAGAGGTTCCCAGAGGGGAGTGTCAGTCACTATAAGCATCTACATTTCTCCCCCCCCCCCCGTTCCTCTCTGCCAGAGTGCGGTTCCTGCTGGGGGGGCGCCACGGAGAGTTCAAATTCCTGCCGCCCCCGGGCTACGCCCCCTGCTACGAGGGGGTCCTTCCCCGGGAGAAGATGCGCGTGGAGCCCATCAAGGAGTACAAGCACGACATCAACGGCTTCCGGAACCTCCTTGGGCCGACCCAGTCCCTGTCCCACACGTCCTTCACCCCCTACCCTGTGGATACCATCCAGGTAGGCACCTCTGGGCTTCCCTGGCCGGAGAGCGTGAGGACAGAAGGCGGGAAAGCGGAAGTGAGCAATTTTAGGGCTGGAGAGCAAAATCAGCCCTAAGAGTGACTGCTGCCAGGACTCGTGGGCACTTTCACATTCTCCTTCACTCCCTTTCTCCTTCCTCCCTCCCTCCCTCCCTCCCTCCTTCCTTCCTTCCCTCTCTTCCTTCCCTTCCTTCTTCCTCCCTCCCTCCCCTCCTCCCTCCCTCCCCTCCCTCCCTCCCTCCCTCCGTCATTCCTTCCTTCTTCCCTCCCTCCCTCCCTCCCCTTCCTCCTTCCTTCCTTCCCTCCCTCCCTCCTCCCTCCCCTCCCCCCCTTCCTTCCTCCCTCCCTCCCTCCCTCCTTCCTTCCTTCCCTCCGTCCTTCCTTCCTGTTGTAAGTTGAGGACTACATGTATTAAAGAGTCGCCTCGTAAAAGCCTCCGCTTCTCACTCTCATTTCGTTCTTTTATCTTTTTTTTTCCTCTATCCCCGCAGATCGTGTTGCCTCCACACCTTGAGAAGATCCGTGAGAAATTGGCAGAGAATATCCACGAACTGTGGGCCCTCACTCGCATCGAGCAGGGATGGATATACGGGCCGGTGAGTTCTGCTCACCGGGAACCCAGAGGTTGGAAGTTGCCACGTCTTTCCTTGTGGCAGCAAGAAAGATTGTGTAGTCTTAGACGTCCTTAATAAGCCACAACGACGCCGTGCCCCTCACGACGACGTCACACAAGCGATGCCAGCTTTATAATTGTCTGTGGAGATTCTCGGTCCTCCAGCGTCATCATTATCCCAAAGATGCTTTTTTTCACTAGGCAACTGGACTTCCTTGTTTTTCTTTGAAGACGTTTCGCTTCTCGTCCAAGAAGCTTCCTCAGCTTCTTGGACGAGAAGCAAAAAAGTCTTCAAAGAAAAAAAAGAAAGTCCAGTTGCCTCGTGAAAAAAAGCATCTTTGGGAAGCTTGATCATTCCTGCCATTTGTGTGATAGAGATCATAGTTCGGGTGAGATCAGCTGCCTTTTCAGCTCCAGGTGAAATTGTAACAAGGATCCCTGATCAACCGTTGTCTCCTCTCAGGTCCGAGATGACAACAAACACCTGCACCCTTGTCTGCTGGATTTCCACAGTCTTCCTGAGCCGGAGCGCAATTACAACCTGCAGATGTCAGGAGAGACACTCAAGTGAGCGGTGGTGGTGGTGGGGAAATCCCTGGGAGATAACCTTGAAACGAGTCTGGATCTGCTGAGCCAGGACCTCCTCTATCACCTTTGGACTATAGCCAGTTTTAGAGATTGCATGGACATTTACATAAAGGTTGCTTAGCGGGGACAGCAGAAGAGTTTGGAAAGCAAAATGAAACCGAGAAAGACGCAAGAAATGGAATGTCTCCCTCAACTCTGATGGAGTCTGTCTGGGTGGAGCATAAAGGAAGTGTTGAGGTCCTGGGTGCTCTCTGAGCTGGGTTGTTCCCTTGAAGACATTTCATAATCCAACTAGGTAACATCACCAGGGCTAAACAGGAGTGGGGTTTGTGGAGGGGAGGAGGAGGAGGACACTGGGGTCCTTGGTGCTCTCTGAGCTTGGTTGTTATCTTGCAGACGTTCCATCACCCAACTAGGGAACATCATCACTTCCATAAGGGGGTGGGGTTTGCTCTCTGTTTATACATTAGTGGCTTACCCAGTCAGGGTTTGTGGGAGCACTCTTGGAGATTTCCTGATTAGCCTGTTTACTATTAGCTTGTTTGTCTGAGTTGCTAGTTCTTTGAGTGGAGTACTGCTTGCCCCTTAATTGTTGGTCCAGTAGGAGACTGCCAAAGTAGTTTTTTTCAATCCATTGGATAACAATTTAGTTTTTCAACACACGGCAGATTTTGCGAATTGTCCTTGGGGCTTGAAGCACCTTGCGCCATACGCGCTACCCAAGTGAAGAGAGGGCTGTGGCTTAGCTCCCCCCTTCCCACCCAGAATCGTTACCATCTGACCTCTTCCTTTGTAGGACCTTGCTTGCTCTCGGCTGCCATGTGGGGATGGCGGATGAGAAAGCTGAAGAGAACCTCAAGAAAACCAAGCTACCTAAAACGTAACCGGTTTGGCTCCCGTTTGTTGGGTGTGCAGAGGCTGATTTGTGGACTGTGGTCTCCTGAGTGCCCACCTGGTTTCCTCCTTTGCAGGTACATGATGTCCAATGGCTACAAACCGGCACCCTTGGATCTCAACCACATCAAGCTCACTCCAGCCCAGAATACATTGGTGGACAAGCTGGCTGAGAACGGACACAATGTCTGGGCAAGGGACCGGGTCCAACAGGGCTGGACCTACAGCGTTGTGCAGGTGTGGGACTCCAGAGGAAGGGATTTCCTATGGCAGCAGTCCCCAACCTTCCTAGCTTGGCGGCCCGGGGGGGGAGGGGATAGTTCCCTGCGAGTGGCAGGCGGGTGGACATGAGCGTGTGCAGATCCATTTGTGTGAGTGGCGGGTGCACGCTCACACAAATAGAGGAGAGCTTTGCACGCGTGTCTGCGTGCACCTGCTACTTGTGCAGCCCGGTTCCAAACAGGCCGTGGCCCGAAGAGTGGGCCACAGCCCAGGGACTGGGAACCCCTGTTTTAGGGGGTCCTGTTTTAGGGGGTCCCTATGGACTGATGGCCGAAAGCTGGCAGGGGAAGGGAGTAAAGGAAGGTGGGATGAGGGACCACAATGGTGTATCTGGTGAGGTACCACAAGCTTCCAGGTCAGCTCCTCCACTCCTGCCAGCTTTCTAGTAAGATGCATGTGGCTTTGTGATATGTTTCGTTAAGCCGCTTTATGTTCATACACCTGTATGTCCTTCCTGGGCTGCGCATCTTGTAGGACATCAAAAACAGGCGGAACCCCCGGTTGGTGCCCTACCACCTCCTAGATGAGCGGACCAAGAAAACAAACCGGGACAGCTTGCGTGAAGCGGTGCGGACCCTCCTCGGCTACGGTTATAACATTGAGCCCCCAGATCAGGAAGCCTGTGAGTGTCCTTCCATTCTTCGGCCTCTGGTTTATATAATAATAATAATAATAAAGTTGGAAGGGACCTTGGAGGTCATCTAGTCCAACCCCCTGCTCAGGCAGGAAACCCTATACCATTTCAGACAAATGGCTGTCCAGTCTCTTCTTTAAAACTTCCAGTGTTGGAGCATTCACCGCTTCTGGAGGCAGGTTGTTCCACTGGTTAATTGTTCTAACTGTCAGGAAATTTCTCCTTAGTTCTAGGTTGCTTCTCTCCTTGTTTAGTTTCCATCCGTTGCTTTTTGTCCTGCCTTCAGGGGCTTTGGAGAACAGCTTGACTCCCTCTTCTTTGGGGCAGCCCCTGAGATATTGGAGCACTGCTATCATGTCACCTCTAATCCTTCTTTTCATTAAACTAGATATACCCAATTCCAGCAACCGTTCTTTGTATGTTTTATCCTCCAGTCCCCTGATCATCTTTGTTACTCTTCTCTGCACTCTTTCTGGAGTCTCTACACTGTTTTTAGATCATGGCGACCAAAACTGGATGCAGTATTCCAAGTGTGGCCTTACCAAGGCCTTGTAAAGTGGTATTAACACTTCATTCGTTCTTTTATTACATTTATTATGCCACCTCTTTTGCCGTCAAGCAGCTCCGAGCAGCTTACAAACTTCACAAAGACAGCAGTGCAAAACATATTAAATAAACCAAAATTAAACAGAGCAGCCCAAATTCGCTATATCAGTGAGATGGGCAGCATAAGCATTTAATAAATAACTTAGTTAAAAACCAGGTTACTGTGAAGTATAATGTGGTTGCAGGAATTGGGTAGGACTACTTTAATGAAAAGAAGGACTAGGGGTGACATGATAGCAGTCTTCCAGTATCTCAGGGGTTGCCACAAAGAAGATGGAGTCAATCTATTCTCCAAAGCACCTGAAGGCAGGACAAGAAACAACGGGTGGAAACTAATCAAAGAGAGAAGCAACCTGGAACTAAGGAGAAACTTCCTGACAGTGAGAACAATTAACCAGTGGAACCACCTGCCTCCAGAAGCGGTGAATGCTCCAACACTGGAAGTTTTTTAGAAGAGACTGGACAGCCATTTGTCTGAAATGGGATAGGGTTTCCTGCCTGAGCAGGAGGTCGGACTAGAAGACCTCCAAGGTCCCTTCCAATTCTCTTACTTAAGTGGAGGTGGGATGTTCTTCCTAGTCCACTGACCATCTCTGGTATGTCATTTTGTCTGGCTTTTCCATGCTCTCGTCTTCTTGATCTCTGAACAGCTCAAGAACTGACCAAGGGCCGGCTGGAAAAAGTCCGCATTTTTCGTGCTGAGCAGTTCTATGCGGTGAAGTCGGGCAAGTGGTACTTTGAGTTTGAGGCCGTCACCACTGGCGAGATGCGGGTGGGGTGGGCCCGCCCGGATGTGCGACCTGACGTGGAGCTGGGAGCCGACGACCTCGCCTACGTCTTCAATGGGCATCGGGTGAGTCTGGGCTGCGTTCTCCTCTTCATCCTGGGCCAGCCCTTGTCTTCTCCTTGTTCTGTTTCCCTGAAGCATCCCTTCGTTCGTCTTGCTCCTGCAGGGTCAGCGTTGGCACATAGGGAGTGAGCCTTTTGGTCGCCCGTGGCAACCGGGAGATGTGGTTGGATGCATGATTGATCTGATTGATAACCACATCATGTTTACGCTTAATGGGGAGATGCTGATCAGTGACTCGGGCTCGGAGCTGGCCTTCAGAGAAATAGAGATCGGAGAGGGTAAGCAGAGCG
This sequence comes from Azemiops feae, assembly GCA_023970755.1. Classification (NCBI taxonomy): domain Eukaryota; kingdom Metazoa; phylum Chordata; class Lepidosauria; order Squamata; family Viperidae; genus Azemiops; species Azemiops feae. The sequence goes on from JALGBA010000620.1 coordinate 9,639, forward strand.
CTCCCGGGCCTCGACTCCTCGTTCTTTCAGAGGCTGAACAGCCTTTGTTGTCATTTTCCTGTATACACAATGGCACATATTAAAATGAAATCCCAATGCACCACCCTCAAAATAACCGTAATAATATAGTAACAGCATCATCATCATCCAGGAATGCCAAACTATACAAAAATGATACCAAAACATACGTACATACGTTAATCACAGTCCATCTTAAATACGTAGCAGAAAAAAAGTATCTCAAAGAGTTTACAGAATCTAGTTGTTCTACTTCTGATACCAGAAAGCCTCCTCCCGGAAGGTAACAAAGAAAAACAGTCCTAGAGAGGATATGTAGCATCCCTGACAATACTGCGGACCCTGGTCAAGCAGCGCTGATATGTTCCGGATAGAAGTAAGTGAACTTCCAACAATCTTTTCCGCTGTCCTCACCACTCTCTGCCCAGCGTTCCTGTCCAAAACAGGTGGAGGCTGAACATTTATTTATTAACGGTCAGCGATCTAAGTTCACTTTTTTTCCTCCTCATCTGTTACAGGCTTCATCCCAGTGTGCAGCTTGGGACTGTCCCAGGTGGGACGACTCAACTTGGGTCAGGATGTCAGCAGCCTTCGCTACTTCACCATCTGTGGCCTCCAAGAGGGTTACGAACCCTTTGCTATCAACACGAAACGGGAGGTCACCACGTGGTTCAGCAAAAGCCTGCCTCAGTTTTCCCCTGTGCCCGATGAGCACCCTCACTACGAGGTGAGAGCAAGAGACTTAGTTGAGGGGCGGAGCCTTGGAGAGTGTCCCCTGCAGCAGGTGTGCTTTGGGACTCATGTTGACAAGGAGATCACCACGTATGAGAACCAACCATGGCAGCAGAAGGACATTCTGAAAGGGGAAGGATTGATGAGCGAGATGCTTTTGGGTTGGCTGGATGAGGAGAAAGAGGCCCACTGTTTTGAACAAGGGGGAGCTGGAAGGGATTCTGAAGCTTGGTGGGATGTGCCTTCTGAGGGAGCTTCATGAGCCAGACAGTGGCCTGGGCGTGGAAAAAAATGTGGCAATGAAAAATGACCACAAAACGACAGAACAGGGGAGCCCGGTGGCATCTGTGAGGGTTTGGTTTGTTGTACGGCAAGATTGTAGTTGATCTCATGACTGAAATGAAATGAGAGATGGTGCATGGCTGAGAGGAAATGTGGTTATTTGAATGCTCCTCTGATGCCACCTCCAGATCTACCTGACCTATCAGAAGATTAGTAACATTGAGCGAATTAAACCTTGCCACATTTTTCTACTAACGCAGGGGTCTCCAACCTTGGCAACTTTAAGACTTGTGGACTTCAACTCCCAGAATTCCTCAGCCAGCCAAGCTGGCTGAGGAATTCTGGGAGTTGAAGTCCACAAGTCTTAAAGTTGCCAAGGTTGGAGACCTCTGTACTAACAGATATTTATTTATAAGTTCTGGAGGATTCTAAAGAGGGATTGTCCATAATACTTGGAAAAACAGTAATGGAAGGCTGGGATGAGCCTGGGAAGAAGCTTGTCCACGGCTAGTCTAACCCTCTGCTTTGGTCCTCCACGGATAGATTTCACGGATTGATGGCACTGTGGATAACCCGCCGTGTCTAAAGCTGACACACCGAACGTTTGGCTCCCAGAATGCCATTGTGGAACTCCTCTTCCTGCGTCTCAGCATGCCAGTGGAGTTCCACGAGAAGTTCAAAGTCACAGCTGGTACCACACCACTCACTCATGCGCTCACCATCCCTGAAGATGAAGTCAAAGAGGTTGACCTTGATTCTGAGTTTGAGCAGTTGAAGAAGACTGCCAGCCGCAAGGAAGCTGAGGAAGCTGAGAAGGAGAAGCAAGGCCCAGGTTCCCCGGCCACCCACAAGGAGTCACCCAAAGAGACCCCAAAAGAGAATGAGAAGGATTCCTCCAACGAGAAAAGCAAAGCCAAAAGAGGGTGAGAACTCTATGGAAAGCTTACCAGGGGTTCAGGAAATCTCCTAGTGGTGAAATTATTGGGTTCGAAAGGAATAATGAAAAAGATCTTTATATATCAAGAGTGGGAGAGAAGCATTTTTGGTGTGGAAGGCTATCAACATAATCAGACATATATTGACTCTGAACTAGTTCTCACTTAGTTGAGTAGGGTTCATTTCCGAGAAGTGTGCGACATCTTAGGTGAAGGATCTACTGTCCTTTCTGATCGTACTCTCCTTCCTATTTATTTTCTCCAGCTTCTTGTTCAAAGCCAAGAAAGCCACCACCCTCATTACCCCTGCTCCTGTGGTCTCCACGGTACCTCGACTTGAAGAGGAAGTAGTTCCCGATGACCGGGATGATCCAGAGATCATCATGAACACCACAACGGTAACAGGAACCTGGATATCTAGTGGCTTACTACAATATTGCCTATTGTGCCTACCTGACAATATTCAGATTTGTTTGGAGGGCACTGTGGTGGAATGTAGTCTGAATTCCCAGAAGGGAGGGGCTGCATTCCAGAGGACCAAAGAGATAGCGGAGTTCAGATAGTTTGGTTGGAAGAGACTCAAGATAGCGCCTCCCTAGAAGTTCTCAGAATCTATTTTTAATGATGCAAGTAATTGCTTTAGTTTGGCAGGATTGATATCAGGTCCCAAGAAAAACACACAAGAGTTTCTTCTAAGCAGTTTCCTTTATTGTTCCTCGCCTATAGACATCAATCTTGCCAAACAAAAGCAAACTACTTGGATCATTAAAGAGAGACTCTTGAGAACTTCTAGGGAGCTCATTTTCAACTTTTTTCTCCCAAGGAAACTTTCTAAACTTCGCTGTCTCTTGTTCCTCTGGAATGCAGCCCCTGCCTCCTTGGAATCCAGACTACATTCCACCACAGTACTTCTGGTGTTCCACAGTGGACATGCTGGATGGGGGTGAAATTAGCATGTTCTTTTGATAATCTCTATCCATGAGTTATTACAGAATACTTTTGCTTATTCCTCATAATATTTGTATGAGGAATTGCACTTCCCATGCCATATTGCTTACCCTTTGCTCCTTTCTCTTCCCAACGTAACAGTATTACTACTCAGTCCGGATATTTGCAGGCCAAGAACCGACTACTGTGTGGGTAGGTTGGGTGACCCCTGATTACCACCAGCACGACATGAACTTCGACCTCACGAAGGTGCGCAACGTCACAATCACCATGGGTGACGACAAGGGAAACATCCACGACAGGTGAGCGTTATCCTGACCTGCTGTGTGTTGTGGATCAGTTACAAACAATTTCTGAGGAATGGAAGTAGGTAACAATAGGGTGGAGATCTGGCCAGATCTGGGGGTGTTTGAAGAGTCTTTTTCCCTGTGCAGGTTGGCCAAAGGGGTGAAACAACCTTTTGATGTGGAAAAAAGGGGGTGCAGTTGCCATGAAGGATTTGGGAGGAAGGAGGGGATATAACTTTCAAACTTTCTGGATCTCCAATCCAGGGACTTGTAGTATCTCAAGAAAAAGTAGGTTGACATGTCGTCTCCACTGTCTTTCACTTCAACAGCATCAAGAGAAACAACTGCTACATGGTCTGGGGAGGGGATTTCGTCAGCAGTACCCAGCAGACCCGAGTGAGCACGGTGGATCTGGTGATCGGTTGTCTTCTCGATTTGGCAACGGGGCTCATGACTTTCACAGCCAACGGGAAAGAAGTCAACACTTTCTTCCAGGTAAGCTGATTCAGGATACCTTCACCAGGAGACTTGGACAGGGGCTGAAATTTATTAGGGAGATCTTTGGATAGTTGGATAAGAAATCAAGGAAGTGTTTGGAACAGATAAGGAGACAGCAGAGAAGATGGATGATTACAGCCCTTGATGGATCTTTTCTTGGCTGCAGAAGACACAAATGTGAGGTCCTCGGTATGAAACTTTTAGACAAGGAATCTAGGATAACTGATGGAGAGAAGATCATAAAGGTTTTCCCAACGACTTGCAAGTAATATAAGAATAATCCAATCCATATGATATTCAGCTGAGTATTTTAAAAAAATAATAATAATCCAATGCAGATGATATTCAGCTGGGTATTTTTTAAAAATTTGGGAAATTGGCACTGGAACACTGGAATGGGCCAATTTTATAGTGTTTTTTTTTTAAAGTTGTACTGTATTGGCTTGGTGTTCTGTCAATATGAGTTGACTTGTCAGGCGCAAACAACCAGACTCACATCTGTAGAGTTCAAACTAGCTACTTTATTGTTCTCTGCCTATAATACAGGAATCTGTATTCATTGGACTTAATGGGATTTACTTTGTAGTTGATCTATATATCAGGGATCACCAAACTTGGCAACTTTAAGACTTGTGGACTTCAACTCCCAGAATTCCCCAGCCAGGCTGGCTGGAGAATTCTGGGAGTTGAAGTCCACAAGTCTTAAAGTTGCCATGTTTGGAGACTCCTGATCTACATAATAAAATACTAGCCTATTTCAGTGTCCTAACGAAAAGATGCCTTCTTTATCCTTGGATATTTACAGTTGCTGGAGATCTTTGCTAATAAACGTTGCAATGAAACCCCGTTTTCTTTTTTTTATATATATACCTCTGTTCTCCCACAATTGGTCCATCTCAGGTGGAGCCCAACACAAAGCTGTTTCCTGCTGTGGTCGCGCTCCCAACAAACCAGAATGTAATCCAGTTTGAACTGGGCAAACTGAAGGTAAGGCCCATCCCTGAAGCTGCACGTTGGAAAAAAGAAAAAAAGAATATTGCTCCTAGAATAATGACGGAATCCCACTTGGATCAGGGTGGTTTGGAAATATTATACACAGATTAGTTAATAAACCATTTTCTTTTGCTTTTCCAACTCCTTGCGGGACAGAATATTATGCCGATATCAGCTGCCATGTTCCGGAGCGAACGGAGAAATACGGAGCCCCAGTGCCCGCCTCGCCTTGCCATCCAAATGCTGGCCCCCATGACCTGGAGCCGTATGCCCAATGAATTTCTACGGGTGGATGTTGCTCGCTTTAGTGACCGTCATGGCTGGATGGTTGAATGCGTAGAACCAAACATAATGATGGCTCTCCACATCCCAGAGGAAAACCGGTGAGAGTCTTGTAGTCTCCCATTTCACTTCAGAGAAACAGGCTGACGCCTTCAAGTTGATATTTTGATGTTTCCCAACCTTAGTTATGGGGGGGGGATTTTGGGAGTTAAAATCTGTAGGGTGCCAGGTAAAGGAAGACCATTGGCTAGGTTTATGGTTCTGTCACTCAGGGGGAGCGTGATGGAATGATGGTGGGAAACTCCCAGCCAAGCAGGGAGGAGGGGGTCAAGCAGGGAACTAGCCTTGCATCCTTGCGCAGCTGCAGGAGGCGTAAGTCTGACCCCTTCCACCTTTAAGTTCCATGGAACCTTGTCTGGTCGTTGCCAAGGGAGAGCAAGCAATCTTGGGGAGATTTCTGTAATATAGGTCCAACACAACAAAATTGCCGATGTGGACCTTTCACAAGAGATCTGGTTGCTTGCACCTGACAATGTAGTCTGGTGTTTCAGAAGAGAGAGGCTGTGTCTAAGAGGGCAAAGAGACAGTCGAGCTTTGGAATGTCTGGTGAGCTGGTTGAATCCTCCTTAGCAGTTCACAGGGTATATCTAATAGTTATGCAGACAGTTGCTTTAACCTGGCAAGATTCTGTCTGTAGGTGAAGAAGAACAATAAATTGCTCCACATGTCATTCTTGGTTCTTTGGGCCTGCCAGAGAGAGAGCAAATATAATTATATTAAAAAAATAACCCAAATGCCGTTGTCCTCTAAAGATATTTAATATTTAGCTTTTCGTCTGCCTGCCTAATTTAGCAAAGGGAGGCATCTATGGATTGATACAGTTGCTAAACATTGAGAGATAGAAAATCTTAGCAAATTAGCAAAATATTTCGCTTTCTGATACAGTACCAAGCGTGGAACTTCCACCCCTCTTTAGCTCTCAAACTTTTCCCCATCCCTCTTTCAGATGTATAGACATTCTGGAATTGTCCGAGCGCCAAGACCTGTTGACTTTCCATTCCCATAGTCTGAAGTTGTACTGTGCCGTGTGTGCCTTGGGCAACAACCGGGTGGCCCATGCCTTGTGCAGCCATGTGGACGAGTCACAATTGCTTTACACCATCGAGAGCAACCATCTTCCAGGTTTGCTGCGTGGTGGCTACTACAACCTCCTTATCAGCATGCACCTGGAGTCGGCCAAGCGTTCCCGTCTCATGATGAACAGCGAGTTCATTGTCCCCATGACGGATGAGACCAAGAGTATCACGCTGTTCCCAGATGGGATGAAGAAACCGGGGTTGCCCGGGGTGGGCATGAGCACCTGTCTACGTCCTCCGTTGCACTTCTCCGACACCTGCTTTGTCAGCACCACCTCTGAGCTCTACCAGCTGAGTCCTTCCATCCCGTTGGATGCGCTGAAGGTGAAGGCCATCAACATGCTGACAGAGGCTGTCCAAGATGGAGGCCAACATACCCGTGACCCTGTCGGGGGTAGCGTGGAGTTCCAGTTTGTGCCAGTTCTCAAGCTGGTCTGCACCCTCCTCATCATGGGTGTGTTTGAGGATGAAGATGTGCGCCATATCCTCAAGATGATTGACCCCAATCTCTTTGGAGAATCCAAAGAGGAGGAGGAAGTGCCAGTGGGTGGTGAGGAGGCGGCGGGGGAAGGAGAAGACCAGGGCTATGTGGAGGAGGAGGAGGAAGAGGAGGAGGAGGAAGAGGAGGAGGCTGGAGGAGAGCAGAAGGAGGAAGCCGAAGAAGGAGAAAAGCAGGAGCTGAAGGCCATTGAGGCTGGAGAAGCTGAACCCAAAGAGGATGAGGAAGGACTGGAAGAGGGCCTGCTGCAAATGAAGCTTCCTGAATCAGTCAAGTTGCAGGTAAAAGAAGGAGCTTTCAGAATTCTCTTTGTTTCTATCAGTTTCCCCGGCTGCATCCTTCAAATAATTGAAAGGACCTTGAGCAGAAGAAAGAAGCTACATATATCATCTCAGAACAGAGCTGGAAGGGACCGTGGAGGTCTTCTAGTCCAACCCCCTGGCCAAGCAGGAGACCCTTTACCATTTCAGACAAGTGGCTGTCCAGTCTCTTCTTGAAAGCCTCCAGTGTTGGAGCAGCAACAGCTTCTGGAGGCTAAGCCGTTCCACTGGTTAATTGTTCTCACTGTCAGGGAATTTCTCCTTAGTTCTTAGAACTAGAAGAGGGGGTCCCCTGTCCTCCAAAGCCCTTGAAGACAGAAGAAGAAGCAATGGGTGGAAAGTAATCGAGAAGAGATCCAACTTAGAAGCTCAGAAAAAATTCCTGACAATTAGAACAATTAATCAGTGGAACGGCTTGCCTCCAGAAGTTGTGAATGCTCCAACACTGGAGGCTTTTAAGAAGAGATTGGACAACTATTTGCCTGGAATGGTATAAGGTCTCCTGCTTGAGCAGGGGTTAGACTGGAAGACCTCCAAGGTCCCTTCCAACTCTGTTATTCTGTTAAGCTAGGTGCCCATCTGGAGGCATCTTTGGATCATCATCATGCCCAACCTATTTTGCATTTCCCACTGCATCACCTAGATCAGGGGTAGGCAACATTGGCTCTTTTATGACTCGTGGACTTCAACTCCTAGAATTCCTGAGTCAGCCACGCTGAGGGGAAAGGGAGAGGTTTCCATGCTGAGCCATGCTGGCTCAGGAATTCTGGGAGTTGAAGTCCACAAGTCATAAAAGAGCCAAGGTTGCCTCTCCCTGACCTAGATAGCCAGAAGCTTTTTTCTTCTCCTTCTTCGTCCCTTCCACCCAACTCTGGTAGTTGCCTCCATCTTCTCTCTGCCCGTCTCCCTTTCTCCTCCTCCCTAACAGATGTGCAACCTGCTGCAGTTCTTCTGGGACCGGGAGCTACAGCACCGCGTGGAAGCCATCATTGCTTTCTCCGAGCGCTACGTGGACAGAATACAGACCAACCAACGGCAGCGCTACTCCACGCTGATGCAGGCCTTCACCATGTCGGCTGCGGAGACCGCCAGGCGCACCCGGGAATTCCGCTCTCCTCCCCAGGAGCAGGTACGGGGCGGGGCTCTTGAGGACAGGGAGGAGCCAAAGCTAAATGGAGAGGAGAACCACTCAGTGGTAGAACATACACATGTGTTATGTGCATCGTGCAATGTTGGGTTTAGGAGTTTGAAACTGGGAAAGGCTAGTAAATGGTTGTCTGAAACCTAGGACGGTTAGATAACTTGCTATTAAATGCACCTGGGGAATTGCAGTTTAGATTTAGATTTTAGATTTTAGATTTAGATGATTTAGATTTAGATGATTTAGATTTAGATGATTTAGATTTCAGATTTCAGATTATTTCAGATTTTATATTTTAGATTTTTTTAGATTTTAGATTTTAGATTTTTTTATAGGCCGCCCGACTACCATATAGGTAGACCTCAGCTTACAATCATTCATTTAGCGACTGTTCAAAGTTACAATGACACCCAAAATAGGACTTCTGACCACTTCTTGCACTTATAACCATTGCAGCATCCCCGTGATCAGGTGATCAAAATTTTGGCTCTTGGCAACTGGCATGTACTTACGACAGTTGCAGTGTTCCAGGGTCACGTGATCGTTTGTGTCCTTCCCAGCCAGCTGCTGACAAGCAAAGTCAATGGGGGGGGGGAGAGCTGGATTTGCTTAATAACCGTGTGATTCGCTTAACAACTGTGGCAAAAAAGGTTGTAAAATGGAACATGACTCAGTTAACAACAGCCTTGTTTAGCCACAGAATTCTGGTCTCAATGGTGGTGATAAGTCAAGGAGGACTTGTACGCTTAGAAACAAACCCATAGTCCGTGCAACTCCTGTAGTAGTGGGATCCTGTGACCGTACCACAGTTGCTGGGTTTGGCCCCAGCTGAAATTTCAAGGTGTCTCCTAGAGCAGGGGTCTCCAACCCCCGGTCTGTGGACCGGTACCAGGCCACAGCATGCCGGCAACCGGTCCGCACAAACAAACAAAGCCCCATCCGTGGGATGTAGGCAGCACACAAAACCACGCACCCGCCGGTCCGTGGAAAAACCTTTCTCCATGCAACTGGTCCCTGGTGCCCAAAAGGCTCTAGAACCTGTCCTAGAGCAGCTCCCGAGAATATGGAATTTGCATCGTCAAAACCAGGGTGTTCTCCTCATAACAGATCAACATGCTGCTACAATTTAAGAACGGCGCCAATATAGAGGACTGCCCGGTACCTGAACAGATCCGAGATGAATTGCTGGAATTTCATACCGACCTGCTAGCCCATTGTGGTAAGACCCTGGAAGCCGAAGGGCACATATCAACCAACTCAAAGTAGAGAAGGAGAACGGCAGAGTTCTGGACACAATTCTGGAATTATGGACCACTTCAGACTAGAGGGAAATTGGGAATGAGCTCATTCAGAAAAGTGTATCCATCCATCTGATCTAGAACAAGGGTGTCCGACCTTGGCAACGTTGACTTGCGGACTTCAACTCCCAGAATTCCCCAGCCAGCTTGGCTGGCTGGGGAATTCTGGGCATTGAAGTCCACAGGTCTTAAAGTGGTTAAAGTTGGGATTCTGGGAGTTGAAGTCCACAGGTCTTAAAGTGGTTAAAGTTGGAATTCTGGGAGTTGAAATCCACAGGTCTTAAAGTGGTTGAGGTTGGAATTCTAGGAGTTGAAGTCCACAGGTCTTAAAGTGGTTAAAGTTGGGATTCTGGGAGTTGAAGTCCACAGGTCTTAAAGTGGTTAAAGTTGGAATTCTGGGAGTTGAAATCCACAGGTCTTAAAGTGGTTGAGGTTGGAATTCTAGGAGTTGAAGTCCACAGGTCTTAAAGTGGTTAAAGTTGGAATTCTGGGAGTTGAAATCCACAGGTCTTAAAGTGGTTAAAGTTGGGATTCTCGGAGTTGAAGTCCACAGGTCTTAAAGTGGTTGAGGTTGGAATTCTAGGAGTTGGTCCACAGGTCTTAAAGTGGTTAAAGTTGGAATTCTGGGAGTTGAAATCCACAGGTCTTAAAGTGGTTAAAGTTGGGATTCTCGGAGTTGAAGTCCACAGGTCTTAAAGTGGTTGAGGTTGGAATTCTAGGAGTTGAAGTCCACAGGTCTTAAAGTGGTTAAAGTTGGAATTCTGGGAGTTGAAATCCACAGGTCTTAAAGTGGTTGAGGTTGGGATTCTGGGAGTTGAAGTCCATAGATCTTAAATTAATCAAGGTTGGACATCCCAATATAGAATCAATGGTACACAAACCCCTTTGTTGTAGTTTCCACAATGATCTCATTCATCCTATTTTAATATCTTTTCCTGGGCATTCAGACAGAGTAGGATTTTGTTTCATGCTGCCTTCGATCTGCCATGCAAGTGTCCCCTGTTATCGAAGTTTGCATTCAGCAGCTCGGCATCTTTCCTCTACAGGAATCCAGAGCGAGGGGGAGGAGGAACAGGAAGAGGAAGATACTTCCTTTCACCGGCGGTTGATGAATTTGGTGGAGAAGGTGGTGAACCTCCGCAAGAAAAAAGAAGACCAGCAAGATGAGCAGCCTCCAGAGGAGGAACCAAAGCCCAGTAGGTATCCCCAAGTGGTGGAGGGGAAGAGAGTGATGTAGCCAACCCCTAAGTCAGTTTTGGGGGAACCCATGGCCTTTCGAGCATTGTGAGATCCAGTTCTTATCAGCCTTAGCCCGGGTGGTCAAAGTTCTAACAGGATAACATTAATGATCATGGAGGCGGATTGGTGAAGACCAATTGAAGAAGTTCTGAAGAAGATGCCGTGGGTTCATCCTGGTCTCCCCACTTTGTAGGCACGTTGCAAGAGCTGATCTCCCACACGATGGTCCATTGGGCCCAAGAGTCCTTCGTCCAGAACCCAGAGCTAGTCCGGTTGATGTTCAGCCTTCTCCATCGGCAATACGATGGCCTTGGTGAGCTCATCCGTGCTATGCCCAAGGCTTACACCATCAACGCCAATTCGGTGGAGGACACCATGAGTCTCCTGGAGTGCCTGGGGCAGATCCGCTCGTTGCTCATTGTTCAGATGGGACCTGAGGAGGAGAACCTGATGATCCAGAGCATTGGGTATGTGCTTTCATCTTCTGCAGCTTCTTGGACGGTAGATACTTTTCACCGTGAAGCTTCTTCATAGGCTCCAATTCAGACTGGAGCTTTTGATTCCATTTGTCATGTTTTCTTCGTACAGATCCATTCTGGGGTCATCTAACTGAGAACGATGTACTTCGTCTTGCCAGGTTTCTCCAAATTTCAAGCAACGTTGCTTTCCTGCTTTCTGAAGTCCCTTCTAGCTTGAGATACTTCAAATTAAACTAGGACGCTCTCCAGTAACTTGAGAGCCTCATTTGCAAGAAGACATGCATCTCTCCCAGATGGTGGATGCTGACCCCTATTTAGTTCTAAGTACAGCGACTGCAGAGTGTAGATTCAGGTGTCCATCAAGCTCTTTCCCTGCTCCTTGGCCTAAAATTATCTCCATACTTCCTAAATTATACTTGGATTTCCTTTAAACCCCTGCCACTTTCCACCCAACATACTTAAACCATAACCTTCTACAATTGATCTTCTCCTGATACATTGGACTGCAGGTCCTAAAACTCGCAGCCCAGAGTCTAGAGTACATCCAGAAGACATTAGGGTGTAGTAAGATGATGTAGTACTAGTAACTCTTCCCTAAGACCCACCTTTCCATTCTTCCCCTGCTAATTCTCATGTTCAGCCGACTTCTACCGGTTAGGTTGAGACTTCCATTCTTCTTTGTCCATCCTCACTTCTTCCGTGTGCTCTGGAGTCCAACGGTTGCTTCTCTGTGTTTCTCTTTGCTAGCAATATAATGAACAACAAGGTCTTCTACCAGCATCCCAACTTGATGAGGGCCCTGGGGATGCATGAGACGGTCATGGAGGTGATGGTGAACGTCCTGGGAGGAGGGGACTCAAAGGTAAGGGACCTTGCCATTTGGCCAGTCAGTGCTCTGGTGCCTCACACTAAGGCATGGATTGCACATCTGGGCCATGTTTTCAACCTTCCCCCATGCAAAAAAATGACAGAAAAACACGTCTTGTACCTGTTCTGACAAAATGTGGCTGGCTCCTGGATTTGGGAGACTTCCTTCAAATTAGCCCATTTGAGGTCCCTTGGTTGCAAAATTCTTGCTCTTTCAATGCACCGTTTCAGCCAGGAGAAGGTCACGACAGCGAGAGTTTTAGTAGTATATCGCTAGTGGAAAAGGACTTGAGGATGCAGGTCCCCCCCCCCCAGGCCATCAAGGAAGCTCTCTCTCATCCCCAACAGGAGATCCGCTTCCCTAAAATGGTGACCAACTGCTGCCGCTTCTTGTGCTACTTCTGCCGGATCAGTCGCCAGAACCAGCGTTCCATGTTCGACCATCTCAGCTATCTGCTGCAGAACAGCGGGATCGGGCTGGGTGAGTTGCCGTGCTCAGTACGAGGCCTGGGATACAGTGGAGACGATCAGCCCCAGAGACGATCGCTATCCTATGAAGAGTTGACTCTTACTAGGGAGCGAAAAGCTGGCGGGTTAGGATCGAACGTATGTGGGTCTCTGATGTAAACCCCACATTTGTCCTCCAAGGTTGAAATATTTTAATTGGGGTTTTGAAATTTGTCTGCAGTTTGATGCAGGGGAGAGTGGTGGGGTCTTCATGCCCTGGTCTCAAGTGGCGTTGCCAGGTACCTCCAACCTCTGAGGCACTGCTAAGTTCAGTGATGGACCTCCCTCCCTTCCCTCCCTCCCTTCCATCCACCCATCCGTCCATCCGTCCGTCTGTCCGTCATCTATCCCTTCCTTCCTTCCTTTCCTTCCTTCCTTCCCTTCCTTCCCTTCCTTTCCTTCCTTCCTTCCTTCCCTTCCTTCCTTTCCTTCCTTCCTTCCTTCCCTTCCTTCCTTCCCTTCCTTCCTTTCCTTCCTTCCTTTCCTTCCTTCCTTTCCTTCCTTTCCTTCCTTCCTTCCTTCCTTCCTTCCTTCCCTTCCTTCTTTCCTTCCCTTCTTTCCTTCCTTCCTTCCTTCCTTCCTTCCTTCCTTCCTTCCTTCCTTCCTTCCTTCCTTCCTTCCTTCCTTCTCTTCCAGGCATGCGAGGATCCACGCCCTTGGATGTGGCTGCTGCTTCGGTCATTGATAACAATGAGCTGGCCCTGGCTTTGCAGGAGCAAGACCTGGAAAAGGTAGCACTGCCCACCAAGAGGGTGTCAACATTGCAAGGGTGGATGGCAAAGAATATCCCACTCATATCCTAGAGTGGGAAGGAGGCCTTGGGGCTCCCTGCTCAGGGCAAGAATCCCAGTGGAAGCACCCCAGATGTTACAGGATGTTACATAGTTTGCTAATGAAACGTCTGCAACAAAACCACCAAGCTCAGAGAGCCCCAAGGACCCCACAGTCCTCTTCCTCCTCCTCTCCCCAAACCCCACTCCCTTCAAGCACTGATGATATTACCTAGTTGGGTCATGAAACCTCTGCAAGAAAACAGCCAAACTCAGAGAGCACCAAGAAGTCCACAATTCAACCTTGAGCCTCAGAGATTCTCTTTGATCGGTTAACATCCTTTCTACCTTCATTCCATGCATCCTGGGCAGTCTCTGATTATGGTTAGGCTATTATGTGATAGGCCCTTCCTTTATAATAAGGCAATGATTACGAACTCTTCCAGTTGTGGTTCCTTTGATCAGTTCAGCTGGCTTTGATGTATTTGCTTTGATAGGAGCTCCCCGGAGGTCTATGGGGTTCTTGAGAACTTTTCTCCTTGCCTGCCTAGGTGGTGACCTACCTTGCTGGCACTGGCCTCCAGAGTTGTCCCATGTTGCTCTCCAAGGGATATCCCGACATTGGTTGGAACCCTTGTGGAGGCGAGCGATACCTGGATTTCTTGCGCTTCACCGTCTTCGTCAATGGTGAGTTGGGTGGCCAGCATAGTCACACCCTGAGACAAACAGCAAATGTCTTCTAGCCATAAGAATGTTGCAGTTGCCAAAGACAGATTTGGGAAACAAGATTCTGCAACTCATCCTTCTGCGATGGAAGTACATGGAAGCTAAGTAGTAGTACATTCATTCATTCATTCATTCATTCATTCATCCATCAAATTTGTAGAGTTGCCCAACCTACCCGTAGGTGACAATGAGCAGCTTACATTAAAAAAAAATAGAAATCTATCATATAATAAAATCTGTTTAAAAAACCCACCCCATTCCCCCATGGCAGCAGCAATACAATCAAAGTAACTGCTTGATGGCCTCCATTTCCATTTGGGGAATGCTGACAAAACATTTAAAAAGGGGCCACCACTAAGAAGGTCCTTTTTGGTGATCCTACCAGAGGACAATCTCTAATCGATAGGAGCTGTGACACGCCTTGCTTTCCCATCCTGGTGGACTGGATGGATGTAATAGGGGAGAGGCAGTCCTTCAAATCCCCTGGGCCCCAACGTTACCACCTCCATTTTGCTTTTCTAGATCCCTGGGGTAATCAGTTACTCCCGTAGGGTCTCCTTGAGGTCCTTCTCCTTCCATAGGTGAGAGCGTGGAGGAGAACGCCAACGTGGTGGTGCGCCTGTTGATCCGTCGCCCTGAGTGCTTTGGCCCGGCCCTGCGCGGGGAAGGAGGCAACGGTCTGCTGGCCGCCATAGAAGAGGCCATCCAGATCTCCCAGGATCCCGCCCGGGATGGGCCTACCATCAAGAAAGATCGCCGTCGGGAATTGTGCGTGAAGGGCTCGCTGGAAGCTGGTGGGGGGAGAAACCTGTTGTATCATTTGGAAGGGCTTCTCTTGTCTGACCAGCCTCCAAATACAATTCTGGTTTGGAGGCCCAGTTCCTCCTTGTTTTTCCGTTCTCGCCATCTCTTTCTGGCCCGATGCATTTTTTAAAATGGAGAATTTCTAAGGGATATTTTGCATTTATAGTATTGGGAATGTATCTTAATGAACTGCCAGCCACTCTGTATTTTGCGCTAGACGCAGGGGTAGCCCACCTTGGCTCTTTTATGACTCGTGGACTTCAACTCCCAGAATTCCTGAGCCAGCATGGCTCAGCTTGGAAACCTCTCCCTTTCCCCTCAGCATGGCTGGCTCAGGAATTCTGGGAGTTGAAGTCCACGAGTCATAAAAGAGCCAAGGTTGCCTACCCCTGCGCTGGAGTGACTGAGAGTGTAGTCGCCGTTTCATTTTTTTTTTTTACACTAGCCGTTTTGATCCCCCTTTATTGCCTCCTGTGATCACCTTGTCATTTGGACGGCAGACCTTGTTTGCTTGTTTATTTATTTTATTAAATTTATAGGCCGCCTGTCTTGCTGCCGTGGGCCTCTAGGGTGCTTAGGACATGACAAAACCATATTTTAAAACAGTAAAGATAACATTAGAATGAACAAAGATGGCGGGGAGTATACAATGGAGGGGAGGAGGGATCTATTTTAATATTCTAACCGCCTCAGAATAGGCCTGCCTCCGTAGCTAATGCTGCTCTCTCCCACGGCTCTCTTTTTCGCTCCCTCACTCCCAGATTTGGGGGAGAAGAAACTCATGAGGATTACCGGGTCCATTTGGGCAACGCCATCATGTCCTTCTACGCTGCCCTCATCGATCTGCTGGGACGGTGTGCCCCGGAGATGCACGTACGTGTCCTCTCTCTCCCCTTCATTGTTGTCTTGTCCCTCAGGGACAGAAGGTCGTCGGGTTCTCCAGGTTTACGTAGTCCTCGACTTATGACCACAATTGAGCCCAAAATTTCCGTGGCAAAGCCAGACAGTTGTTAAGTGAATTTTGCCCCGTTTTAACGACCTTTCTTGCCGTCGTGGTGAAGCCAATCACCGCAGTCGTTAAATTAGTGAGTGATTCTGGCTTCTCCGTTGACTTTGCAAGGTTGCAAAAGAGGATCAGGTGATCCCAGGACATCGCAACCGTCATAAATCTGTGTCGGTTGCCAAGCGTTCGAATTTTGATCACGTGACCGTGGGGATGCTGCCACGGTCGTAAGTGCGAAAGAGGTTCAGGTCGCTTTTTCCAATGCCATTGTAACTTTGAATGGTCACTAAATGAACTGTTGTTAAGTCGAGGACTACCTGTTCAGCGTTTGCAGGTTTTGGCCACGGGCAACATCTCTCCTCCCACTGATCCCATTTCTTTACAAAACAGCCCTCTCTAGCTTTCTTTTACGCCCAAGCTAGCCCTTGCTCGGACTACCTACTAGAGGCTCACGCTGTCTCCCCTCCTCTGTGGCTTCGTTTCTGAGCAGCTCATCCAAGCTGGGAAGGGGGAAGCCCTCCGGATCAGAGCCATCTTGCGTTCCTTAGTGCCCATCGAGGACCTTGTCGGAGTCATCAGCCTCCCGCTGCAGATCCCTTCGTTTGGCAAAGGTATGGTGGCCCTTTGGGCGGCAAAGTATCCGTAGGAGGTTCTACTTCCTACTCCTAGACTTAGTTCATCTACTGCCCATTTGTGGTGGAACCATCGGCGGAAAGGGGGGCGCCCTACCAGGCGGAGTGAAGAGAGATTCCAGCATAGAGTCCGTTTGGGGAATGACACATCAAAGATCGAAGCCTTAGGTCCATATCTGCCGTTTCCCAAGCGAAGGCAGGCAGTCTGGCGAGATTCTTGTAATGTAGGTGTTCAGCAATAAAATATCTGCTTCAGCCTATCCACTGGTTGCTTGTGTAGGAAAAGGGCAGGCAGAGCTGGGAGAGTAAGTTTGGTGTGTCATCAGCTTAAAGAGTCGTTACGTTCTCACAAGCGCTGCAAGTCCAACCCCTCTTGAATTCCACTGACCCACATCTGGTGCCAATTTAGTATTGAACTATATACTTGACCAGGTTAATGTCAGGCGCAAAGAATCAGGACCGTATGTTGAGTTGCAGTTCATCAGATTTATTGCTCAAGCCTATATGCAAGAGCCTAGTCAACTAAAGTTCAATAGTAAATTGGCGCTAGATAAGGGTCAGTGGAATTCAAGAGGGGTTGTTGGATTGTGACTTGTTTGTGGCAACGTAATGACTCTAAGCTAATGGCACACTTCACTCCCCTAGCTAGGCCTGCTCTTCTCCTACATTTTGTGCCTGACACCATTTGACCCTCACTCCTTGGAAAGTCTGCCTTTCCCTCCTCTCCACAGTCGCTACCCCCACCTCCATCTCCTCTGATTTATAATCTGCCCTTCCCACTCTAGATGGCAGTGTCATTGAACCCAAGATGTCTGCCAGCTTTGTGCCTGACCACAAGTCACCCATGGTGTTGTTTCTGGACCGTGTGTACGGCATTGAGAACCAGGACTTCCTCCTCCATGTGCTGGAAGTGGGTTTTCTCCCAGACATGAGAGCTGCAGCCTCCTTGGACACAGTAAGTAGCTCTGGGACAGGATGGTACCATCACAACTTTCAAACTCTACACATAGGATAAGATTATTGGTGGAACCACTGTCTCCAGTGGTTTCTGATCACCCCACTGCTCCACGCATGCTCAGATCTGTCATGTGATGGGACTTGGGAGGAATTGCTTTTCTGTTGTGTCTGCTCTATGCAACCACCCTCCACCTCCACATCAACCCTAGCTTGATATGGTGGGGAAACTGAACATTGCCTAGGAATTTCCCAGGGTATATCCATTAGGATGAGAGTCGTAAGGGTTTAGTCTGGCAAGATTCTATCTGTTGGATGCAAGCAAATAAAAAACTAAATTGAGTTGAATTGCTCCTTATTATTCCTGAGTTTTAGCCTTGACAGCTTTGAAAAGATGAATCGGGCCATGATGTGCCTTGGTTATTTCTTGGCATCCTTTCTCCCTCAGCCAAATATCCCTCATGGCTTCTCCTCCCCACAGGCTGCCTTTAGCACCACAGAGATGGCCCTGGCCATGAACCGCTACCTCTGCCTGGCTGTGCTGCCCCTCATCACCAAATGCGCCCCTCTCTTTGCTGGCACTGAGCACCGGGCTATCATGGTGGATTCCATGTTGCACACCATCTACCGGCTGTCTCGTGGTCGCTCCCTTACCAAGGCCCAGCGTGACGTCATTGAAGAGTGCCTCATGGCGCTGTGCAAGTAAGGAGAAGAATTGTAGCAGAAGGAATGATAGAACCTGGGGGCGGCGTTAAAAGAGGGATCAGCCTAGAATCACTACGTAGTCGCAAGCAGGCTAAGCCCAACCTCCTTTGTTTTCCGTTGAGCCTTATCCAACTCCAAGCAGGTGCTAGCCATTAGTTGAGAAGTTTCCTGTGCATAGGCAATAAAATAGTTTAATTGGACCCTCACATCTGGACCTGGTCTTTCACGCCTGACCAAGAATCAGGAATTTGTGGATCAGCTCCGACATTCCTGCACTGTGGCAGCTTCTTCTGAGTAAGCTTAGCCCTTGAACATGAGAACTTCCAATGATCCTTCATACAACTTTCCTTCCCTCTTTCTCCTTAAATTCCTTCCAGATGGGGGCCTCCAAAATTTTCTACTTAAATTAGGAAGCTATTCTGTTTATTCCGTCCTTAACCCATAAGGATGTTTTTTAAAAAAGTGGAAATCTTAGTGAGAAACACAGGAAGTGATGGAAAACAACGTAACGTGGCCACCACGTGAAAGTCTGCCGTTTAGACCTGCGGTAGCATCATCTGGAGGCAACTGAATCGCCAGCCAGAAGGAGAAACTGGGTGGACAGATCATTCTTGAATATAATGCCTTTTTGACTTTGCTTACTCATTGTCCGGCTTGTCCTTCAAAGGTATATAAGGCCTTCCATGCTCCAGCATCTTCTCCGCCGGCTGGTGTTTGACGTACCCATCCTCAATGAATTTGCCAAAATGCCTCTCAAGGTAAGAAACCATAGCCATGTGACCATATTAGGTAAAGTATTAGCCAATGCATTGCCACAACAGGCCAACATCCAATGCTTGGCTATTGTTAACTTAGATTTTTTCCCCCATTTTTTTCCATTACCATATAAAACGGGACACTGTAGCCTTCCCCAGCCTGATTGTGATTATATATGGCCTTCCGGCTTACGACATGTTCTTTTTCTTGTTCTCCGTCCAGCTGTTGACTAATCATTACGAGCGTTGCTGGAAGTATTACTGCCTTCCTACTGGTTGGGCCAACTATGGGGTCAGCTCAGAGGAGGAGCTTCACCTGACACGGAAACTCTTCTGGGGCATATTTGAGTCATTGTCCCATAAGGTGAGCAGTGTGCTTATCCTTGAACTCAAGTAGGGGCTTTGAGATCAGCCAAAATCCAGGTTTGCAATGTTCTAGAAGCAACATCTCCCTTTCTCGAAGGTCGACATTTGCGTCCATCTAGGGGCAACCGAATGGGAACTGAGAAAAGATTTAAAAAGAGCAGCGTTTCTCAACTTTGGCAACTTGGAAGATGTGGTGGACTTCAACTCCCAGGAAGTTGGCTGGCTGGGGAATTCTGGGAGTTGAAGTCCACTCTTCTTCAAGTCGCCAAAGTTGAGAAACACCCAACAAGAGGTTGTTAAGAATGGAGAGCACCTCTGAGCACTACGCAGATCTTCTTCTTCCTGTATTTGAAAGCAAAGAGATTGGCCGGGACCCACTTGGTATGGAGGTAGTTCCAAGTGGGCTTCCAGAATAAGTACTCTCCTCCTAACACGGGAACTTCAGCTAAGTCTAGAAGCAGTATTTCTCAAGCTCAACAACTTGAAGTTGCGTGGACGTCAACTTCCAGAATCCCCCAGCCAGCATAGGGAAGGCGTCTGGAGTTGGCTTCCTTCTGGGCAAATTCCTTCGTCTGTGTGATTGGGTGCCATCAAACTCTCGGCAATTAATGTTGAGCTCTAGGCCTCTGATGGGAAGCATTACTGAAAATGATAGTGGAGTTCTGAAAAATATATATATATATATATATTCTTGGGGGGAGGGAGCATTTCAACGGACGGTATTGCCTGACTGAGCATCTTTTCGGTCTTCCTGTTCTTCCCCTGATGTTCAGAAATTTGAGTCCGAACTGTATAAGCTGGCCACGCCGTGCTTGTGTGCCATCGCTGGCGCCATTCCTCCAGACTACGTGGACGCCAGCTATTCTTCGAAAACTGAAAAGAAGGCTTCGGTGGATGCCGAGGGCAACTTCGACCCCAAGCCAGTGGAAACACTAAAGTGAGTGTGTTTACCGGGGGGACGATTTGACTGGCCACATTTGGCATCCAGATGCTTAGAATGTCATTCTTATCCCTAGGGGGTTTGTAAAGTAACTTTCTACTAGAGACAGCAGGGTTGGGAAGGATATTCCCACTGCCCAGTGCAAGCGGTTACTTCTGGAGGTGGCCATCCAGCCTCTCTTTAACCCGCCCCCCCCCCAGCAAAGACATGTCCACCTCCTCCTTCAGACCGGGTCTTCCCTTTTGACCGGCTCTACCCTTGAAGACACTTCTCCTGCTATCCTGTCAGGCCCAAGAATCAAAAACGACACATGGAGTAGTTTATTGTCCTTTGCCTATAGACAGAATCTTGCCAGGTTAAAGCAGTTAGGTGCAATAACTATATATTCATTTGTTTATTATTTATTTATTTATATCCCACCTTTATTATTTTTACAAATAACCCAAGACAGCGGACATATCCAACACCCCTCCCTGCCCCTGTTTTCCCCACAACAGCAGCCCATCCCTCCAAATTTCCTTCTCTTCCTCCTTTTCTTAGTGTCATCATTCCCGAGAAGCTGGACTCTTTCATCAACAAGTATGCTGAGTACACGCACGAGAAGTGGGCCTTTGACAAGGTAAGGAGCCTGTCGCACCACCTCTCTGGTTCCCTGAGCATTGATCTGCTGGCTTCCTGGTGTCTTCGGCAAGCACTTCCTGCTTCCCGGTTGGGCATAGAAGAGCAGATATATCTCCCACCTTTATTATTTTTATAAATAACTCAAGGCGGTGAACATACTTCCCAGGCTTTCCTCCGCCTATTTTCCCCACAACAACAGCCGCCCCGTAAAGTGGGTTGGCCCAAGGTTACCCAGCTGGCTTTCATGCCTAAGGTGGGACTAGAACTCCCAGTCTCCTGGTGATTGGCCCAAAGTCACCCAGCCGGCTTTTAATGCCCAAGGCGGGACTAGAACTCCCAGTCTCCTGGTGATTGGCCCAAAGTCACCCAGCCGGCTTTTAATGCCCAAGGCGGGACTAGAACTCCCAGTCTCCTGGTGATTGGCCCAAAGTCACCCAGCCGGTTTTTAATGCCCAAGGCGGGACTAGAACTCTCAGTCTCCTGGTGATTGGCCCAAAGTCACCCAGCTGGCTTTCATGCCTAAGGCAGGACTAGAACTCTCAGTCATCTCCTGGTGATTGGCTCAAAGTCACCCAGCCGGCTTTCATGCATTAGGCGGGACTAGAACTCTGAGTCTCCTGGTTTTTAACTGCTATGTCTCACAGTCTCCTTTTCCCACAGATTCAGAATAACTGGTCCTTTGGGGAGGCGGTTGATGAGCAGGCCAAGACGAACCCTATGTTGCGTCCTTATAAGACCTTCTCTGAAAAGGTAGAGTTCCTTCACCCCCATTCCTCCCGCCATCAACGGGCACAAAGATTGCACGATTCCTCAAGTCCAAGCGGGAGAGGAAGGCGAAGGTGGCATCGGGAGGCCTTTCCGGAAGAAGACCCTCCCTCCTTGTCACCTGTCTCTTGTTTTCCTCCGACAGGATAAGGAAATTTACCGGTGGCCCATCAAAGAATCTCTGAAGGCCATGATTGCTTGGGAGTGGATGATGGAGAAAGCCCGCGAGGGCGACGAGGAGAAAACGGAGAAGAAGAAAACCCGCAAAGTCTCTCAAACAGCCCAGGTTGCTTTCTAGAAAAGTCCTTGTCATCCATTTTCCCTGTCTGTACAGTCTTCTTCCTGTCTCAGCTACTACCTGAGTGTTTCCAAGTATATACTTTACTCTAGGTCGGTGTTTCTCAAACCTGCCAACTTTAAGACGTGTGGACTTCAACTCCCAGAATTCCCCAGCCAGCATGGCTGGCTGGGGAATTCTGGGAGTTGAAGTCCACACGTCTTAAAGTTGGCAGGTTTGAGAAACATTCTCCTTAGCTAATGGTGATGGTTCCTTGTGAAACTATGAGATCATTTTTTGAGAAGAAAAGTTGTACCTCCACACGATTTTACCTCAGGCTTGTCTGCACAACGCGCCGCTCACTCTTCAGATGTAAGCGTCACGGTTATCCTGAAAAGCAACCCGACAAAAGAGCCCCCTCAGAAACAGTCTAGATCTTGCTGCATTGTATAGAACCCCACTCCCTTCTAGCACTGATGAGGTCCCCTAGTTGGGTGGTGAAACGTCTGCAAGAAAACAGCCAAGCTCGGAGAGCACCGAGGACTCCACAGATAAAAATGACATAAAAATTTTAAAAAATGAACAGGCAGTAGACGTGGGAATCTGGAGGACGGGATCGGGGAGACCTAGGTAGGAAAATGGGAAGGATGGGGGACAATGGATGTCAAGCATGCCCGTTTCTCTGTTTTCCTTCAGGCCTATGACCCCAGCCATGGTTACAACCCTCAGCCAATAGATCTGTCTGCAGTGACCCTTTCCAGGGAATTACAGGTGAGAAAGGCTGGCCTCGCAAGTATCGATGACCTGCCAGCAAATAGGGAAGGAATAATTTGTAGTCAGGACAAATAACCCAATAAATGTAGACCTCAAGTTTACCCTGAAAAGCAGCAGCACAACAGCCAAAAATTCGAGATCTTTCTGCGTTGTATATAAACAGAGAGTGAGCCCCACTCCCTTCTAGCACTGATGACGTTCCCTAGTTGGGTCATGAAAGGTCTGCAAGAAAACCTCCAAGCTCTCAGAGCACCAAGGACCCCACAGTTCTCCTCCTCCTCCTCCTCTTCCTCCTCCTCCTCCTCTTCCCTTCTGGCACTGATGATGTTCCCTAGTTGGGTCATGAAACGTCTGCTAGAAAACCTCCAAGCTCAGAGAACACCAAGGGCCCCACAGTTTCTCCTCCCTCCTCTCCTCTCCTCCTCTCCTCCTCCTCCTCCTCCTCCTCCTCCCTTCTGGCACTGATGATGTTCCCTAGTTGGGTCAGGAAATGTCTACAAGAAAACAGCCAAGCTCAGAGAGCACCAAGGACCCCACAGTCCTCCTCCTCCTCCTCCTCTATGTAAATTAGGATTCGGTTGGCCATGACAGGGTCCTTCTTATCCACCCAGCTGATCTTGGTTCTCTTTCCACAGGCCATGGCAGAGCAACTGGCTGAGAACTATCACAACACCTGGGGACGCAAGAAGAAATTAGAGCTGGAGAGCAAAGGTGAGCTTCTGAGCCTTTTGAAGGATGCTGACGTTCTCTTTTCTTATTGCCCCTGCAGGGAAATTGCTTACCTGCTTTCTCTTTTTCTCCAAGGAGGTGGAACCCACCCCTTGCTGGTGCCGTATGACACACTGACGGCCAAGGAGAAGGCTCGGGACCGGGAAAAAGCTCAGGAGTTGCTTAAATTCTTACAGCTTCACGGCTATGCAGTGACTCGGTAAGTATAGAAGGAGCTAAAAACGGGGGGTGGCTGAAATAGAGTGTCTTCTCATAGTTGCACTGATGATGTTCCCTAGTTTGGTAATGAAACGTCTGCAAGAAAACAACCAGGCTCAGAGAGTGCCGAGGCCCCCACCATTGTTGTTGTTGTTGTTGTTGTTGTTGTTGTTGTTGTTGTTGTTCTTCTTCTTCTTCTTCTTCTTCTTCTTCTTCTTCTTCTTCTTCTTCTTCTTCTTCTTCTTCTTTTTCTTTTTCTTCTTCCTCTTCTCCTCCTCCTCCTCCTCCTCCTCCTCCTCCTCCTCTTCTTCTTCTTCTTCTTCGTATTCTTATTCTTGTCCTTCTCTTCGTCTCCGCCTCCTCCCTCATACATCTACCTAATATAATCATCATGAATACTAGAAGCAATCTCCCTACTTATTCTCCTTCTCCTTCTCCTTCTCCTTCCTCTTTTCTTTCTTCTTCTTCTTCTTCTTCTTCTTCTTCTTCTTCTTCTTCCCCACTACCCTTTAGCACTGTTGATGCTACCTAGTTGGGTAATGAAACGTCTGCAAGAAAACAACCAAGCTCAGAGAGTGATGAGGACCACACAGTTGTCCTTTTTCCTTTCTCCTCCTCCTCTCCACAAACCTCACTCCCTTCTAACACTGATGATGTTACCTAGTTTGGTAAAGAAACATCTGCAAAAAAAAAAAAAAAGGCCCACCATGTTCAACACCAAAGGCCCCACAATCCAACCTGGAGCAAGAAAGATTCTCTTCTTGAAGTTGTTTTAAAATAAATCAATTCTTCTGCTGCTTTGAATGTACAGGGATTAATATGTCTGCATATCAAAGACCTTTTAGTTTAGAGGCTCTTTATTTTTCTAAGATGTTAATTGATTTTAATGTATTAATCAATGGTTGTTTTCCTCTGGGTCTGGGCTGCACTTAGGTTTAAGTGCCTAATAAATGACCACTGAGCAAGCAAAGGACTGGGGAAATATTCCCATGTATTTTGGGCATTTGAGAATTCCTGGAAAAGGGTTTCATGGTCTCTTCCTGTAGAGGACATGGAGAATGGCCTTGAGGACAGGAGGAACAATCAATATCAATTCAATGTCAACATCCAGTTGGAAAATCCAAATAAAACTCCAGATCAATTTCCATTTCCGAAAATCTTACTGTTTACTGAATACATTGCTTGGTTACGTTGAAGCAAAACTAACTTTGAGGTTCCCACACCAATTCATAGACTTAAACAATACTTTTCCCAGCCAAACTCCCAATGTCTTATGTAATCCATATCAACAAGTCCACTTTGTTATGGGAACCATCTGCTTCAAATCCACACCTGTTCTGGTGTCCTTGACAAGGCTTCAAGCTCCCAAGGTCTGTAGCTGAGTTGAAGTTTCATTTCTCCATCTACTCACTCCCACTCCCTTAATCAGAATGCAAGTTGAAACGCAGAGGAACGTAGCTGCCAAAGTTTCACCCTTGACATTCAGTGGTTAGATAAGAGGGGTTTAGCCTAGGCCAAGATAGTATCCAAGCAAAAGCTAGTTCACACAAAGATACAATGAGGAAACGGGACACACATTCAGACTTATACGATTCTGTTACTATAGCTGTGATAATAAATGTAATTCTAAAACCTAAGTGGCATTGGTCCATCATTCATGGACAACTTATCAAAGCTAACACCAGCCAGAGCATAGAACAGTTCAAAGAAGTCGTGCAAGATCAGAAGATGTGGAGAGGCCTGGCCAAGAGTTGGACACAACTGAATGGATAACATCACCATCATCATCCTAGGCAACTAAAGCAAAACCAAATCAACCATCTTTAAAGGAGGAATCTTTAGCAATTTCCTGTCTTGCCCTGGGTGTTTTCTAGCATTGCCTCTTTTAAAACCTTGGCACACCATCTTTTGTCACCCGCCTGAATCCAAATTCCATCATTTCTCCCAGGGGTCTGAAGGACATGGAACTGGACACTTCATCCATTGAGAAACGCTTCGCCTTTGGATTCCTGCAGCAGCTGCTGAAATGGATGGACATCTCCCAAGAGTTCATCGCCCACCTGGGTGAGAGCTGTCCTCTTGCTCTCCTTAGCAAGCTCCTGGAAGCTGGGCCCCATAGTGTTAACTCATGATTTCCTGGGAGAGGGAGATGGAAAGTGGGAAGATAGAAGAAGGCTTGGAATCCAGAATCCTACCTTCTTAATTTATACTGCTGGACAGGGAACAGGGTCTGATCCAGAAGCATTTGAGATACAATCTCTTGAGTTCCTTTCTCCATTCTGATAGTGGGAAAACCAGATAAGAAGCCATTGCTGGGCTGCTGGGCTCCCATAGTCAAATATGATCGGAAAGCTTTAGTCTACCTTGGATTCTCTTGAGATCATCTCACCTGTGGTCAGAGGTCACACAGTGCCAATTTTAGTCATCCAAGCAGAGTAACAGGATAAAGTTGTAGAGCACTGCGGAGTTGACCTTGAAAAAGGAACGTAAGAGCCATTAGTAAAACATGAATTCCACCTGGGAAGACAAGACCTTGTGAGAAAGAAACTCAAGATTGCCACGCCTTGAGTCTCTTTGGTATCAGAGGGGAAGGAGGAGATAGGCTGCCCAGATTTCAGAATTCTGTTGTTAAGCCAGTTTAAGTAAACTTTTTGTATTTCTTGGAGGATTTATTTCCTGATCTTTTCTTTTTTTCTTTTCCCCTGCTCCAGAGGCTGTGGTGAGCAGTGGACGAGTAGAAAAGTCCCCCCATGAACAGGAGATCAAGTTCTTCGCCAAGGTAAAACTGCCTTTGTATTTTTATTTATTTTATGTTACTCCACATGGGCGGGGCGCGAGGAGAGGAGCAGAGCGCCGAAATTCAAATTGCTGTCAACAAGCACGACGGAAACAACAACAGAGCAATTAACTATGGGAGGGCGGGAGCCGAATAAACCGGTAACACGCTCGTTAGCTAAACGATTGGCGTTACAGAGACTATAAAAAAAACGTGATTCTGTATCCTGGCTAGAACTCTTGACGATGTCAGCAGACGCTGACAAAAGCTAAGTTTTAAATAAATTCTTTAGTCTCGGTGATCTGTTTTTTGTTTTTTTGAATATGAATATACCTGAGACTCACATCTTCAACACTATTTTAGATATACATATATACATATATATATATGTCGGCAGTTTGGCCGATGAAAGCTAAGTGCTCTTTTATCTACAGGCCTGTTTATATTAAACAGCCTTGTTTATTTTTATCCTGGTATTCGCTTTTTTCTTGTAAGAATTTTATCAACGTGTATTCCCAGGATTTGCATTTTTAGTGTTATAAAGGACATACATATACATATACATATATATATATATATATATATATATATATATATATATATATATATATATATATATATATATATATATATATATATATATATATATATATATATATATATATATATATACATATACATATACATACACACACACACACACATATATATATATACATACACACACACACATATGTGTATATATATATACACACATACATACACCCTCCAATAGAAGAGAAGGATGCAGCCCCTCCAAGGTCCCTTCCAACTTTATTATTATTATTATGGCTTTGACTGAAAAAACAGGGCCTGAAAGCAACTTCTGGAGATGTTCCTGGGAATTCCTCTCCTGTCTTAGTCCAAGCCCTGGAGGGTGGTGGGGGGAGGTGTCCCCAGTCTCCTTCCCACGACTCATTTGCTTTCCCTTTTCAGATCCTGCTGCCCCTCATCAACCAGTACTTCAACAACCACTGCCTCTACTTCCTGTCCACCCCGGCCAACGTCCTGGGCAGCGGAGGCCACGCTTCCAACAAAGAGAAAGAGATGATAACCAGGTGAGGGCTGGTCAGGCAGCCCCAGCAGCGGCTGGTGGCAGGTGTGAAGGAGCCCTGCAGCCTTTGAAGAGAAGCTGCCTCTGCCGTCTTGCCCCGTTGCATGTCCTCAGCTTGTCAGGAGGGACCTCTTTCATTCTCTGTTCTTTTCCTTCCTTTTCCTCCTTTCAGCCTTTTCTGCAAACTGGCAGCTCTGGTCAGGCACCGGGTCTCTCTCTTTGGTAAGCCTCCCTCTCTGCTCCTGCTTTCTGGGACTAGGAAGGGGCTCAGCCCACCTGTTCCGTCCCCTTCGACATGTCACTGCTTCAGGGGGGCTAAACGCCGCCTGCACTGCTCTCAGTTCCGCATCTTGACTTCCCTGACACGGTGTCAGCTCTATTCCCAAACCAGTTTTCCTGCTGCTCCAGCCCCGAGGCCGTGTTTCTCCTGCCCAATCTCCCCATCGCTTCGTACGGGGGTCCTGAATCCCCCTGTTTGATCCTCTTCCTTCAGGTACCGATGCGGCTGCTGTGGTGAACTGCCTCCACATTCTGGGTCGATCCTTGGATGCCAGGTGAGCAGGCTTCCTCTCTCACGGTAGTCGACGGAGAGTCTCCGTCATCCAGCTCCCGGTTGTCCCAAAGGTGCTTTTTCACGAGGCAACTTTAATAATAATAATAATAATAAAGTTGGAAGGGACCTTGGAGGTCATCTAGTCCAACCCCCTGCTCAGGCAGGAAACCCTATACCATTTCGGACAAATGGCTGTCCAGTCTCTTCTTAAAAACTTCCAGTGTTGGAGCATTCTGCACTCCTGCTTCTGGAGGCAGGTTGTTTTTTCCCCTGGTTAATTGTTCTCACATGTCAGAAGTTATCTCCTTAGCTTGCCCTTCTCCTCCTTTGACAGTTTTCCCTCCGTTTGCTTTCTTGTCCTGCCTTCAGGCGCTTTGGAGAATAGCTTGACTCCCTCTTCTTTGGGGCAGCCCCTGAGATACTGGAAGATTGCTATCATGTCCCCCCTCGTCCTTCTCTTCATTAAACTAGACATACCCAATTCCAGCAATCGTTCCTCATATGTTTTAGCCTCCAGTCCCCTGATCATCTGGACTTTCTTCTTTTTCTTTGAAGACGTTTCGCTTCTCATCCAAGAAGCTTCTTCAGCTCTGACTGGATGGTGGGGAATGGAAGAGCTGAAGAAGCTTCTTGGACGAGAAGCAAAACATCCTCAAAGAGAAAACAAGAAAGTCCAGTTGCCTCGTGAAAAAGCACCTTTGGGACTCTGTCACGGTATATAATGTGGTATATAAATGTCACATGATTTTGATTAAACATATCAAAATATATCATCATATATCACTTGTTAACTGATCAAAATATATCGGAATCACGAAACCCCGTCTTTATTTTGGCTTTGGTTTTTGTTTAAATGGGGTATTGCCGTGTCTATACTGATGAATGGGGCAACATTCTAGCTTAGACGTCTGTTTTCTTTCTTTTGAAAATTTGAAGAACAAACAGGTTTAGTTGCACTATTCTGGTGATGAGTGCCCGGTAGCTTTATTCATGAGCATCTGAAAAAAAAAATATCTAGGTGCTGGTTATTATTATTCCCCCCCCCCCTCCCTACAGGACAGTCATGAAATCAGGCCCTGAAATTGTCAAGGCGGGGCTGCGTTCGTTCTTCGAAAGTGCCTCCGATGACATTGAGAAGATGGTGGAGAACCTCAAGCTCGGCAAAGTGTCCCAATCCCGCACTCAAGTCAAGGGCGTCGGGCAGAACATCACCTACACCACCGTGGCCCTGCTGCCCGTCCTCACCTCCCTCTTTGAGCACATTGCCCAGCACCAGTTTGGGGACGATGTCATGTGTGAGTAGGGCAGGAGAAGGGAGGGTGGGCTGAGCAGGCTCTGAAACGAGGAGGGCGTGAGAATGCCGCCCATCTAGCCCAGGAGGGAGGGAGGCCGGGTCTAAACTCCAAAAGACTTTGGGAGAAAGTTTTGGAGGAGCGAGAACATGGGAGCATCTCCTGACATCAAAGAGGGGGATGAGAAGTTGCATGATTCCCATTGTTCAGTCTGTCTCTCTCTCTTCCTCTTCCTCTCTCCCTCCCTCCCTCTTCCTCTCCCTCTCTCTTTCTCCCTTCCTTCCTTCCTTCCTTTCTTCTTTCTTTCTTTCTTTCTTTCTTTCTTTCTTTCTTTCCTTCTTTCTTTCTTTCTTTCTTTCTTTCTTTCTTTCTTTCTTTCTTTCTTTCTTTCTTTCTTTCTTTCTTTCTTTCTTTCTTTCTTTCTTCTTTCTCTTTCTTTCTTCTCTTCTCTTCTCTTCTCTTCTCTTCTCTTCTCTTCTCTTCTCTTCTCTTCTCTTCTCTTCTCTTCTCTTCTCTTCTCTTCTCTTCTCTTCTCTTCTTTTCCTTTGTGCTCCTTCAGTGGATGATGTCCAGGTCTCCTGCTACCGAACTCTATGCAGTATCTACTCTCTGGGCACAACCAAAAATCCGTATGTGGAGAGGTGAGTAGAAAGGCAAGGTTGGGTTCAGCTGGAAAGATATAGACCCTTTGCGGTGAGATGGAGCCAAGAGGTAGGGGAATGGCTAGCGAGACTGGAGGGAGGGGTCAAGCGAGAGCATAGCTTGGAGTCATTACGCAGCCACAAACAGCATAAACATGACCTATTGATGAGTAGTTCTGGTTGCTGAAACTGACACAAATGGAACACAGAGTGAAAATGAGTGGAAATGTTGAAGGACATTTGGTCTGGTCTGGTCTGGTCTGGTCTGGTCTGGTTTGGCCTGACCTGGCCTGGCCAGGTCTGGTGTGGTCAGGCCTGGCCTAGTCTGGTCAGGTCAGGTCAGGTCTAAAGATGGAATCACTGACTAAAGGGGAGGAGGGAATTAAGAGGCATACCAGTATGGATTCACTTCAGGGGAGGAAACATCATAGACCAGACCAGATGGTTTATCTGCTGGTTCCCAAGGGAATACAGCCAGTCCGGTAAGATTCTTGTAAATTGGGTGATCAACAATAAAGAAACTGCTTTGCCATGACGTTGTCCGGGTTTCTTCACCTGACACGTCTGTCCTCCAGCCTGGGGATGAGTAGGGCTTTGACACAGAACTGGAAGGATGGAAGAAGTGGCACATAAGCCTTCTTCATGTCCAGTCTTCCCGGAGGTCCTTCCTTCTCTCCAGATGGAATGGCACCACCCTCCAGAGTTAGCTTGCAGAATGACCAACGCTGTAGGCCAGGGGTCCTCAAACTTGGCCACTTTAAGACTTGTGGAATTCTGGGAGTTGAAGTCCACAAGTCTTAAGGTGGCCAAGTTTGAGGACCCCTGCTGTAGGCATTCGTGAACCAACAGCTTTTTCAAGTACAACTGTGGTTTGGAGAGAAGAATGATTAGGTATTCGGTATCTAATATAATGTTAGGTATTTCTTCAGCACAGCTTCTCTTCCGCAGCATGAATTATAACTTGGTCTCTTGTCCCTCTCTGCAGGCAGAGGCCCCAACTTGGAGAATGCTTGGCCCGGCTGGCAGCGGCGATGCCCGTGGCTTTCCTGGAGCCACATCTGAACGAATACAATCCTTACTCGGTTTACACCACCAAGTCCCCAAGAGAGCGAGCCAGTGAGTACGAGAGAAGGAAGCAGGAGGGACCACGATCCTCTTTCGCCTTGACGTTTCCTCCAATTCTCTCTCCTTCCTTATTGGGCAGGGGGTTAATGTCCATCTAGACCCTCCCCTTTTTTACTCCTGCCCTCAGTCATCATTTTCGATCCTTTTTTTTTTTTTTTCCGATTGGAAAAGTTAGACCAGGGGTCTTCAAACTTGGCCCTTTTATGACTTGTGGACTTCAACTCCCAGAATTCCTCAGCCAGGCATGCTAGCTGAGGAATTCTGGGAGTTGAAGTCCACTCCTCTTAAAGTCTATATCAGGGGTCTTCAAACTTGGCCCTTTTATGACTTGTGGACCAACTCCCAGAATTCCTCAGCCAGGCACGCTGGCTGAGGAATTCTGGGAGTTGAAGTCCACGAGTCATAAAAGGGCCAAGTTTGAAGACCCCTGAATTAGACCTTTTTACTAAGTGTTGCTAGAGCTCGGGTGGGCCACTATGGCCCGTTTATGACCTGTGGACTTCAACTCCCAGAATTCTACGCTGGCTCAGGAATTTTGGGAGTTGAAGTCCACATGTCATAAAGAGGCATAGTTGCCCGCCCTTGTGCTAGAGTTTAGACGTCTTCAGGAAGGCCTTGCGCACATATGTATACAGATAGTCCTTGACTTACAACTGGTTGTTTGAAGTTATGACGGCCTTGGAAATGGTGCTTTATGGCCTGTAAAATATTGTCGTTTGGCCCCCCCTATGGTCATCTGATCACATTTCAGTTGCTCGGCAACCCGCTCATTTATGACCAGTTGCATGTGTCCTGCCGTCAGATGACCACAATTTGCAACTCTTTTTGCTGATTCCCAACATGTTTTGCTGATTTCTGGCAAAAAGAAAAAGGAAAAAGAAAAAAACGCCTAATCAGGAAAATGGATTTGGATTTACGACCGTGGGGATTCACTTAACAACCATGTGATTCAGATTACAGCTGCCTGATTCGCTTAATTGCTATAAAAATGATCGGGAAATCAGGTCCGGTCGTGTGGTGTCTCGACGTATGACCAGATTTCTGATCCAATTGCCGTCATAAGTCGAGGACCACCTGTAAGCCTTACAATCTCACCTTTTTAGCTTTTCTAACACGGTCACCCTAGTGGCTGGGATCTGGATACATCCCAGAAGAGACGCTGTCTCTGAATTTGGAGCTTTTCCCCCACCCCACCCCACCCCAGACCTCCAGAAATTTAACACGCCTGTCTTCCACCCTTAGTCTTAGGCCTACCAAACTGCGTGGAGGAGATGTGTCCAGACATTCCAGTGCTGGAGAAGCTGATGAAGGACATCAATGGGCTGGCGGAGTCAGGGGCTCGCTATACCGAAATGCCCCATGTCATAGAGATCACCCTGCCGATGCTTTGTAACTACTTGCCCCGTTGGTGGGAACGGGGTTCGGAGACCAACGCGCAGGGCCCGTGGTGCACCGAAGTGACTTCGGACCAGCTCAACACTCTTCTGGGAAACATCCTGAAGATCATCGTCAACAACCTTGGCATAGACGAAGCTTCTTGGATGAAGCGGCTGGCTGGTACGAAGGGAGCCCGGGTGGTGGGACTGAGGCGTTCCTTTCTTCAAAAGCGGGATTAGGTTTTGCTCCGGAGAGAAATAGCAGAATAAGTTATAAAACTAAGCAAAGGTTTTAAGGTTTTAAGGATGTTGTGCTAAGCCTTGAACTGTAATGGTGATGTTTGTAGGACGTATTAGGCCTGGGTGTCCAGCCTTGGCCATTGCAAGACCTGTGGACTTCAGCTCCCAGAATTCCCCACCCAACATTTGTTTAGCACTCTTAAAGTGACAACAGCATTGAAAAAAGCGAGCTAGGACAGGCTCACGCCTTTGTGACCATCACAGCAGAACAATCAATCAGAGTAGAGCTGGAAGGGACCTGGGAGGTCTTCTAGTCCAACCCCCTGCTCAAGCAGGAGCCCCTATACTATTTCAGGCAAGTGACTGTCCAGTCACTTCTTAAAAACTCCAGTGATGAAGCACCCACAACTTCTGGAGGCAAGTTGTTCCACTGGTTAATTGTCCTCCCTGTTAGGAAGTTTCTACTTAGTTCCAGGTTGCTTCTCTCCTTGATGAGTTTCCATCCATTTTTTCTTGTCTTGCCTTGGAAAATAAGTTGATCCCCCTCTTCTTTGTGACAGCCCCTCAAATACTGGAATACTGCTATCCTGTAATTTGGGGGGTCAGTTGTGGTCGTACGTTGGGAACTACCGGTACCAATAAGCAGTTAAAAGGTCCAGAGAATTCCAAGCCCTCTTGAATTATTGGAGAGACCTCTAACTTAAGACTCGGAGACAGGTAGCTTGCGCCTGACTGAGGAGGCTCTTCCCTGCACAGTCTTTGCTCAGCCCATTGTCAGCAAGGCCAAGCCCGAACTGCTCCGTTCCCACTTCATCCCCACCATGGAGAAGCTGAAGAAGCGGTCTGGGAAAGTCGTGGCTGAGGAGGAGCAGCTGCGGCTGGAGGCCAAGTCCGAATCGGAGGACACGGAGCTACTGATTCGGGATGAGTTTTCGGTGCTGTGTCGCGACCTCTACGCCCTGTACCCGTTGCTCATCCGCTACGTGGACAACAGCAGGTAATAGGGAGTTTGCAAACAAACAAAACAAAAAACAAAAAAAACCGTGCGCACACATAGGTGCAGATTGCAACTTGCCACCTAATGAGTTTCTGCAGGGTAGATCCCACGAACCGTGGAAAGTGGAAGAAGGTGCTCACCGACCACTCCTTTTGCATCTGCAGGGCCCACTGGTTGACCGAGCCCAACTCGGATGCTGAGGAGCTGTTCCGGATGATTGGGGAAATCTTCATTTATTGGTCCAAGTCCCACGTGAGTCAGCGTTGGGGTAGCAGAGTGGCAGGCTTGTGGCTTCGTTTCCAAGTCTCCTCTCCACTGAAGATGTGGAAGAAGCAAAGGCGAAGCGCTGCTCCTTGTCTTTTGATTATGAGGCCCCACCTGTGTGGAAGAATGGACTGGGAATGGGAATGGGAATAATAGAATGGAATGGAATGGAATGGAATGGAATGGAATAGAATAGAATAGAATAGAATAGAATAGAATAGAATAGAATAGAATAGAATAGAAAATATGGAATAGAATAGAATAGAATAGAATAGAATAGAATAGAATAGAATAGAATAGAATAGAATAGAATAGAAAATATGGAATAGAATAGAATAGAATAGAATAGAATAGAATAGAATAGAATAGAATAGAATAGAATAGAATAGAATAGGAGAATGGACTGGACTGGACTGGACTGGACTGGACTGGAATGGAATGGAATGGAATAGAGTAGAATAGAATAGAATAGAAGAATGGAATGGAATGGAATGGAATGGAATGGAATGGAATGGAATGGAATGGAATAGAATAGAATAGAATAGGAGAATGGAATGGAATGGAATTAGAATAGGATAGGATAGGATAGAATAGAATAGAATAGAATAGAATAGAATAGAATAGAATAGAATAGAATAGGAATTCAGAAAGAATAGGATAGGATAGGATAGGATAGGATAGGATAGGATAGGATAGGATAGAATAGAATAGAATAGAATAGAATAGAATAGAATAGAATAGAATAGAATAGAATAGAATAACAGAGCTGGAAAGGACCTTGGAGGTCTTCTAGTCCAACCCCCTGCTCAGGCAGGAAACCCTATCCCATTTCAGAGAAATGGCTGTCCAGTCTCTTCTTAAAAACCTCCAGTGATGGAGCACCCACAACTTTTGGAGGCAAGTCTTCCCACTGATTAATTGTTCTCACTTGTCAAGAAATTTCTCCTTAGTTCTAGGTTGCTTCTCTCCTTGATTAGTTCCCATCCGTTGCTTCTTGTCTTGATCTAACTCCTCTTTGGAAGGCCAGGAGGGTGAGGGGCCTGCCTCACCTCCACGGGGAGAATATTCCACAGGGCTGGGGCAACGGCAGAGTAGGCTCTCTTCCCGGACCCTGCCATTCGGAATTCGTTAACTGACGGGGTCCTCAACGTAGCCTGCCTGACCAGCGGGACGAGCCGATACAATGCAACAAAGACAGTTCTGTAGGTAACGTGGCCCACACGTATGAGGTTGAGCCCCCTGCAGGAACCTCCCGTCCGGTTCTTCTTTTCTCCTGCAGAACTTTAAGCGAGAAGAGCAGAACTTCGTTGTTCAGAATGAAATCAACAACATGTCCTTCCTGACAGCCGACAGCAAAAGCAAAATGTCCAAGGTGAGAAGGTTGTTGGGGTCTCCTCCTTCAGCTGGGGAGAAGGCGGTGGGTGGGTGTCCTTCTTGGTGGCTCTTTCCACTTTCGAAGCCATGATACCATCTCAGTAGGGAAAAGGTCTTTGACCCAACCACTGCTGAGCTCCAGGTGGACAGGAAGTGTCCGAGGGCTGCAGGATTCCAGGTCTCAGGACAGCTGTAAGCTTACTAAGTGGCCTTGGCTTAGCTACTCATTTTCTAAACATTTAACTTGCAGGTGTCACCAAACTGGTCTTTTCTTATTAGATTCCTCTGTTAAGGGACATGAAGTGAGAGAACAGTACAACAAAACCTCTCTTCATGCCCCAAAAGGAGGAAAAGAAAATGTGTCTTGTTATTCAGGAATCTTTACTCAACTCGAGCGTATAACATGATTTACATCATTTGTGTGGACAGTGTTACCGTGCAAGTACATCAGTTACGTCCCATCGACATCGCTTGCGTGGCGATATCGTTCGATACAATTTACAGAAACGAGGGCAAGGCATGCAAACCATGTCGGTGGATGCCAGTGGCGTCACGTAGGTCAATTGCAACATGCAACTAGGGTAAATCCCAATGAGAATTAGATTCGGTGGTATGCAAAGTCCGCTGCATTCAGGTCCAGTGAAATGAGGTTTCACAGTGCACAGCTCTTTTTCTTTCCTTGTGAGATGCCCTTCCTCTCTCGGATGTCGCCACTGTGGAAGCCAGATGTTCTCTTTCCTGATTTCCTTCTTAATTATTTGTTTGTTTATTTACTTATATATTTATAATTGCTGTGCTGCCCTCTCCTAAGCCTCTAGGTCAGGGGCCTCCAACCTTGGCAACTTTAAGACTTGTGGACTTCAACTCCCAGAATTCCTCAGCCAGCTTTGCTGGCTGAGGAATTCTGGGAGTTGAAGTCCACAAGTCTTAAAGTTACCAAGGTTGGAGATCCCTGCTCTAGGTGGCTCACAATAAAAAGAAACACCTAAACCTCTTCCTCTTCTCTTCTCACTGGCCATACATTTTGTCCTGAGTCCACCTGGCTAGGAAGAGCTCAGCCTGATCTTTTGAATCCATCAGATCCGTTCCTTTCTTCCCAGTCGTCATCACATACATATCCAGGTCCCTGTTGATCCTTTCACAGCATCCTAAACGTTGTCCTGAAAACTTATCCTGGTGGAGAACAGCAGATATGAAGGAGCAAAGGGCAATGTAGGGTGTCTCCAAACCACAAGCTATCTTCTAGACACCTTCCTCAGTCAAGGATTTTCCCATCTATCTCGTTCGCCTGTTCTTGGTCCTCTCGCAACTAACAAGAACTAGAAACATGCTTTTTTTTTTTTCCACCTTTCTACCTTTGGGAAGGAAAAAATGGCAGGATACGGTGAGAATTAATCACTGTGTTTGAGCATTTCAGATTCTTTGGATCAATTGGTGCACTCTGAGCTTGGTTCTTTTCTTGCGGACATTTCATCACCCAAGTAGGCGACGTCATCAGTGCTAGAAGGGAGTTGGGTTTGCTCTCTGCTTATAAACCCCACTTCTTTCTTCTAGCGCTGATGATGTTCCCTAGTTGGGTGGTAAAACATCTGCAAGAACATCTAGCCGAGTTCAGAGAGCACTAAGGAGCTCACAGTTCAACCCTGAGCTAGAAATATTCTCTTTGGATCAACTGACCAGATGTTGCTTGTGGGGGGAGAGGAAGAAACCAAGATCTGGGCGATGGGAGCTTTCATGGGATCTTAGATCCACCAGGTTCTGGGCAGGTGATTCTTGCTTTGGGTCCTTCCTCTGAATAACGGAGCGGCGGGGATGTTGCCTCCTCTAACCTTCTCTTTCTCCTGTCTTGTCTTCCTTTTCTCCCCTCTCCACATGTGGGTTTAGTCGGAAGAAAGCCAGGTTAGCAAAAGCATAGCTGTTCCACTGGCCCAAAGGGTCAAGGCAGCATGGAGCAATGGGTATCTCTGCCGCAACCCTTCGCTCCCTCCCTGTTTAGAAGTGGGGCGAGGGGGTCGTTGCAAAGCCATCGGGGCCGGGAGGAAGGGAAGGATGTTGCGGC
Source organism: Azemiops feae (assembly GCA_023970755.1). Lineage (NCBI taxonomy): Eukaryota > Metazoa > Chordata > Lepidosauria > Squamata > Viperidae > Azemiops > Azemiops feae. Next base: position 46,909 of record JALGBA010000620.1, read on the forward strand.
TGCATGGAGGGTGACAAAGGTGCCGTAGCTTTGTGCAGCTCTGGCCGCAACGCATCCGACATGCGATGGGTGGCGTCTTCTGACTGTCAATCGCCCAGTTAGTGGGACTCCCGTCATGTTGAGAAGCGGGCAGCCATGCGCTGGAATAGTTCTGACATGTTACAGCATCTCCTCCTCCTCCTCCTCCTCCTAACTAACCAGTTTGTCCCGAAGTCCCCCAAATCAAGTACTAAAAAAAGATGTTCCTTAACTCCCAGCATGTCTTGGGAGTCCTTCTCCTAACCTCAGTCCACCTTCGTGGTCCTCTTCTCTTCCCTGTACACCCCAGAGCCCATCATCCTGCCCTGCCACTCTCCAGGGGCGGGGTGGGGAGAAGAGAGGTTGCCTGCTCGCGCCCCCTCGTCTCCCCGCCTGCCCACCGTGCTTGCGTGCGGTTATGCGTAGAGGTTAGCGAGGCTGTTTTGAAAGGCTGGCTGTTCAGTGGGCAAAGGTGCTGGAACTGTGTGTCTTGTCGTCTTGATGGGCCCAAATGACTTCATTTCACTTTGATCCCAGGGAGGGAGGGAGGGAGGGAGGGAGAGGGCCTCTCTGTGCCACCACAACTCAATCCTGCCCGTTTTCAAAATTTGGTCCAGGGGTCTCAGAAATCTGATTATTTTTCCTCCTGTCGCAACCTGTTCAAAACTGGGCCGCAGAATTGGTGGGCGGGCTTTGTGCGTGAAACCATCCCCTCTCCCCCCCCACCCCGCCACTGCCCCCTCTGCCAGTCCGCCAAGCCAGAAAAGTTGGGGACCGCTGGTCTCCACGATAAAGTTCAGAATCTCCTTTCCATCTCCAAGTCTGTGGGGCAGACCTGGGCATTTTATGGCCCCCTTTTGGCTGTCTCTGTCCGGTCCGTGTGCTTTTAATTTTGAAGGCAACTGCTGGGTTGTTTTTTTTCAATTTCCAGATGTGCGTGCATGCCTGCCTATGCACCCTCATAGCCCTCTTGGTTTCGGCCCTCCATAACAGGCTGTCATGTGGCCCCTTGGGGAAATTAATTGCCCTCCCCTGCTGTAGGATGTGGTTAAAAAAAAAATTCAAATTGGTGTCCCTGATGGTGTGATCCAACATCTGCTTTAGATGCATCACATAAAAAAACAAGCAGTTTGGATTGGATCGTTGCAGCCGGCATCTTGAATTTTTTGACCACACCATGCAGCCACCCCTGACCTCTTGACATGAGCACTTCCACAGATCCTGCTAAAATGTCCGATAATTCCCTCTACCAGCAATTGCCTCTGTGTGACTCATTTTAATTCCACATTCCTAGCCCTGCAACTCCGTATCTCTCCTCCAGTTCTCCCAAATGGGTCCTCTCTACACTTCCTAACACCCACCCCCTCCTCATCCCGAGAAGTCCCTTCTCCTATCCAGAGATAACTTCTGCATGTGCACCATCACTTCCGAAGTCCGGTCAAAGTCTTCCTTTCTGTCTCCAGGTTGGTGGATCAAAAAGCTAATGCATGGAATGAGATTTTGATCCACACGCTCCTGACAGATGGTCTTGGAAGCAACGGTGGTCGATCCCAGATTCCTGAGTATTAGAGGCAGCACTTTGTCACTTTGACCCACTAGATCATAGGTGTCCAACCTTGTCCACTTGAAGACCTGTGGATTTCCAACTTCAACGTGCTGGTTGGAGAATTCCGGGAGTTGAAGTCCACAGGTCTTCAAGTAGATAAGGTTGGACATCCCTGCCCTAGTTTTTACAGTTTCTTCTCTTCCACCCTCCCATCTTCTCTTGAGAGAGGACCTGGTCCAGCTTTCTCACCAGGTCATGGAATCCCCATGTCTGAAGCAGTGCTTGGTCATTAAAGCTTTTGCCCGGTCAAGCTGTTGGCATGCCAGAGGACAACCTGAGTGGCACAGCCTCCCTTCCCACCAGGCTGACTTTGGTCTTCCTCTCCCAGTCAGGTGGCTCGGATCAAGAACGGTACAAGAAGAAGCGCCGAGGGGACCGCTATTCTGTCCACACATCCCTCATCGTGGCCACGCTGAAGAAGATGCTTCCCATCGGCCTGAACATGTGTTCCCCAACTGACCAAGAGCTGATCAGCCTGGCCAAGATACGTTATGCCTTGGTGAGGAACCTGGGGTGGGGACTGCCAAGTAAATCAGGGAGGAGACATTGGCAAAGACTCCCAAGATTTCCAACTGTTGACCGTGTTGACCATGGTTGCCTAAAACTGAAGCAATGTTGAAGGGTCCACTTAACTGTGGAGCTGGAGAGAGTAAACAAGGCAACCCAGATGATGGAGAGAGCGTGAAATGGGCATGCAATTTCCTAGTTGAGAGAGGCTAGAGAAGCTGCAAAGGACACACAAACACAAGCACAGACACACAGGATCACACTGACCATGTTCCTCCTCAAGTTCTCTCTTTGATTTCAGTGCTTTCTGTCCTGCCATCAAGGATACCAATCCCAAAGTCCTGTCAGTCAAGGAACACAAATGTTCAGAAACAAAACTCAGAATTGATGGTGTATTTCAGAAGGGATAAACCTAGTGGGAACAGACCCTTGTTTTTTTCTAGAATTGTTTCTTGGTTACTTTGTTCATGCGAATGCTCTCCTTTTCCGCAGAGAGACACCGATGAAGAGGTGCGTGAATATCTCAACAATAACCTTCATCTTCAAGGCAAGGTGAGGACCTGGAGCTGCTCCAGAAATGTGATGTTTGGGGAAATCAGTTTTTGCAGGTTTTGCCATAAATTGACTTGCTCCCTTTATGTCTGGATGAGTACATGAGTTACAGCAGAATCTATTTTCTTTCTTTCTTTCTTTCTTCCTTTCTTTCTTCCTTCCTTTCTTTCTTTCTTTCTTTCTTTCTTTCTTTCTTTCTTTCTTTCTTTCTTTCTTTCTTTCTTCCTTTTCTTCCTTCCTCCCTCCCTCCCTCTCTCCCTCCCTTCCTCTCTCCCTTCTTTTCCTTCCTTCCTTCCTTCCTTCCTTCCTTCCTTCCTTCCTTCCTTCCTTCCTTCCTTCCTTCCTTCCTTCCTTCCTTCCTTCCTTCATGAGTCCGGGCAGCTTACAAATTACTACATAGCAATGATTATAATAAAACACTGTCACCAAAAAAGAATCTGGAAAAAACATTTAACATCCCACAAGGGATCCATCACTCATTCTAACCCAGACTTTGGGGATAGAGACTAATTTTAAGACCTCGTTTAACTAGAGCTTGGGTAGGGAGTACATGAATTGGTGTGTGTGTGTGTGCGTGTGTGCGTGTGTGTTTCAAGGTCAAGTAACATGGCTTATGCTCTGTGAACGTCCCCAATTGCCTTGCAGTGTGAGAATTCCTCCTCCATGCGCTGGCAGATGGCCCTCTACAGGGAGATGGCTGGGAAAGCCGAGGACTGCAACAAGCCGGAGAAGATTGTCAAACGGGTGCAAGAAGTCTCTGCTGTGCTCTACCACCTGGAACAGGTATAGATCCACAAAGGGATTTGGCAGCTTCCTAGCTGGAAGAATAGGATTTGCTAGCTACATTTTTGAGGGCTCCCAAATTTGAACCATTTCATACAGCGATTCTCGGTGGCTGCCAAAATTTAAAAGTCAACTTAAAAAAAATAATAATCCAAGAACAACAAAAAAGCACCAACATTAAATATAATCAGAATGGCAGCCCAAGTTAAAACCAGCATTGCAATAAATCCATTATTCAGGACCCCTTAATCTCTCAGCCCCCATGTCCGGGGGACTCATGGCCCATTTTGTTAAAAGTCCTCATTGGATTTAAAAAAAAAAAAAAACAACCTCCTTCCACTTTGTTTCCACTTTTTAAAATTCCTTTTTCTAACATCAAAATCATCCTTCTGGACATTCGTTCAATAACTGTGCACGCCGAGAGCATATAAGCCTTCAAGGCAATTCAGTGCACTTGGAGGCTGTCCAGCTACCAATTAGTCACCCGGGAAGGCCTTGTGGATATGATAAGAGTGGATTGGGACCTAGCAAGCTATCTTCTTGATGGATCATGGAGTTTTCAGAGGGAGGAACCTCAAAGGAGAAATACAAAGAAATGGGAAGGAAACCGCTGATCAGGAAAAGCAGGTGGAGGAGAGAAATGTCGGTTACCCTACCTTCCAACCCCGATCCTCTTCTGCTCTCTTCTGCAGTTAGAGCACCCGTACAAATCCAAGAAAGCCGCCTGGCACAAATTGCTCTCCAAGCAACGGCGGCGTGCGGTGGTGGCGTGCTTCCGCATGACGCCCCTCTATAACCTGCCCAGGTGAGTTAATACAGCTCGGTTGGCTGGTCTACTGATTGGAATAAGGGTCGTTCCATACCCAGATTCACCTCTTCCAGCTACAGCCCGCTTGCCACAATCAACGGTCAACTCACCGTGGCCAACTCACCATGGGGACAACTTGCTGCAAGACAACTCAACAATTCAGTTTAATTCTTTAAAATGATTTTTAAAAATATTTCAATTTTTGTCGTTCACATTTCATTAATGATTCTTTTCGACTATTTCTTCGATATTAGCGTAGCTCTTCTCCCAGGGTGAGTCGTTCCACAGTGAGTTGGCCATCATGAGTTGGCCTGTGGTTCGTTGCCCAAGGTGAGTCAGCCGCAGTGAATGGCTGCGGCAAGATGACCATTGAGATTTGGCCATGCTGCGTTGGCTGTGTCAAGTTGGCCGCATCAAGTTCGCTGCAGCAAGATGTCCATAGCGAGTTGGCCAAGATGAGTTGGCCACAGCAAGTTGGCTGCAGCAAGGTGGCTGTGGTGAATTGGCCGTGGCGAGTATAGACCCCTTCCAGCAGTTGGGGAGATCTGTGCTCCCCTAACACTGCCAAAATTGGGAATCATTTGGGACACGGTTGATCTGCCTTTCTGCTTCTCAGGCATCGGGCTTGCAACATGTTCCTGGAGAGCTACAAGTACTCCTGGATCTTCACTGAAGAGCATCCCTTTGAAGACAGAATGATTGATGACCTGTCTGTGAGTCTTCTCGGGGAAGACCACAGGAGAGGTCAAGTGGGTGCATGGTCTGAACGCTCATTCCCTGGTATTTGTCTAGGGGAAATACTACATTTCAGAGGTGCCCTAGCCTAGTTTCTAATTGCTCTTTTTATCCTATTGCGGGATGTAGAAACCTGGGCCACAGGAAGAGGAAGAGGAAGAGGAGGAGGAAAAGAAGCCAGACCCTTTGCATCAGCTCATTCTCCATTTTAGCAGGACAGCATTAACAGAAAAGAGGTTTGCAGTGGGGATAGAGTCAAACCCCAGTGTGAATTTGGGTGCAAAAAGGATGAAGTAGCTGTAGCTGAAATTTTCTGCCCTGATACAGGAAAAGGACAGGCAGGGCCTGGGGCCAGAGTCAAGAGAGGAATCAGCCTGGAATCCTTAACGTTCTCACAAGTGGTCTCAGCCCAACCTTCCTGAATTCTGTTAGCTCTTATCTAGTGACAATTTAGCGTTGATCGTCAGTTGACTAGAGTCTCGTGTAGAGGCACGAGCAATAGTTCAGCTTAGCTGGGACTTCATGTGTGGGCCCGATCCTGGACTACAAAGCAAGAATGAGGGTGATATTTGGGAATCATCAGATTCAGCCAGCCAGCTCTCCATAATTTGTGTGTGGTGTCCTTTCAATTTGCTTCTTCCCAGCTCAGCTGGAAGTATCAGAGAGGGTTGGAGGGAAATGACTTGAGGAAGTTGAAGAAGAATGGACCAAGTGTCTCCACACCACCACGCTCAGTTTCATATATATATTAAAAAAATCCCTGGGATTCCCAGCCTGTACCCCCACCCTTGTCCATAATCATCCTTTATCCTCCATAGAAGGGGTAGAGGTTCTCCTAGAACTGATGGCGTAAGAGGTCTGTGTGGCAGATGTGGCCAGCTTTCTACAACTTGAGGTCCTTCAGGCTTGGTTGCCCTGAAACTTCCAGAATTCTTGGTTGATTTGGGGAGTTGGAATTTCAATCTTATCTGGAGCATGATAGGCTGCTGTGGATCCTGAACTTGTTTACTTTATTTCAGCAAACTGGATGAAGACTATCTGTACATGGCGTATGCTGACATCATGGCGAAGGTAAGCAAGAGAGGGGCCGTTCTGGTTTGCTTCAAAAGCTGGTCTGAATGTCTTGCTACGTTATCACCTCCGTTCTAGGAGTACACGGCTTCTGTGGCCGCAAATGCTGCACCAATTTTTTTTGTGGCATGTTGGCTGCTCTCCAAAAATGGGTGGGGCAGGACCCATTGGTGGGAGGGATTGGGGGAAAGGGGATGCAACCTATTTCTGGATCTTACATGTATTCTGGAATGGGTCATGGCTGGGACAGTGTCAAACACAAGCAACCAAATCCACACGTGAAGGTTTCAAGTTGACTACTTTATTGTGTTCCACCTATACTACAAGAATCTCCCCAGATACTTGCCTTCCCTTGGGAACAAATAGATAAGGTCCCATGGAACTTAGGCAGTGTTAGGTCTAAGTCAGTGGTGGCGAACCTATGGCACGGGTGCCAGAGGCGGCACTCAGAGCCCTCTCTGTGGGCACGCGCGCCGTCGCCCCAGTCCTAGGCCTTCAGCTGGGTTTTATAAAACCTTTTCTCTTTAGGCCTCCGCCGCCGTGTGCAAAAAAAAAAAAGGTTCAATCAGTCAATTTCAACTTCTCATGGAAAAAAAAAGATCTTGCAAAGTTGGAATTGATTGATTGAACTTTTTAGTCCCACCCAGTCTGCCGTTACCACCGCAGCCACGCCCACCCAATGGGCCACACCCACCCAATTGGCCACACCCAGCCAATGGGCCACACCCACCCGGCACTCGACGATGCATAAGTGGGTTTGGGGTTGCAGTTTGGGCACTCGGTCTCTAAAAGGTTCGCCATCCCTGGTCTAAGTCTTTTGTGGCTGTGCAAGGATTCCAGGCTAGCTCCCTGCTTGATCCCTCCTCCTTTGCCAGGCTGGGACTTTTCCAGCAGACAGTTGTGGGAAGGATCTTCATCTATCTGTATTGCTGATCCCCCCCCCTTTATTTCCTTTCTTTATCCCTGGGACTTCAGAGCTGCCACATTAATGAAGGAGAAGAAGGCAACGGGGAAGAGGAAGAAGAAGTGCCGTTTGAGGTGAGCGACTTCTCTCTTCTCAACTTCCCAAATTGGTTTTGGAAGTCTCCCTGTCTCTCTCCCCCGTAATATCCTCCTGCCTGCTCCTTTCTCTTCTTGCAGGAAAAGGAGATGGAGAAGCAGAAGCTTTTGTACCAACAATCGCGACTTCACAATCGTGGAGCAGCCGAGATGGTCCTGCAAATGCTTAGTGCTTGTAAAGGTTAGAAGGGGGTCCTTCCTCTTAACTCCAGCAAAGAGTGGATCCCTGGGCAGACCAGGGTCACTTCACTAAGAGAGGAAACGTTGATTAAGTTGGAGAGGGCTATAGCTGGAAGATTTGGGAAATACAAGGAGTCCTCAAATTAAAAACACTGGTTTAGTGACCGTTCAAAGTTACAGTGCCACTGAAAAAAAGTGACTTAAAATGACCGTTTTTTAACACTTATGACTGTTGCAGCATTCCCCAGGGTCACGTGATCAAACTTTGGATGCTTGGCAGCTGGTTCGTATTTACGACGGTTGCAGCGTCCCCCGGGGTCACGCGATCCCCTTTTGCGACCTTCTGACAAAGCAAAGTCAATGGGGAAGCCGGATTCACTTAACAACCGTGTTACTTACTTAACAATTGCAGTGATTCATTTCACAATTGTGGCCCAAAAGGTCTTTAACAACCGTCTCGCTTAGCAACAGAAAATCTGGGCTCAATTGTAGTCGTAAGTCAAGGACTTCCTGTACTATAAGTAATGCTGTCGAACAATTTTTTTTTTTCTGTTTAAGCCATAGAAATTAGAAAGTTGCTTTGCTTTTGAGTTTAAATTCCTAAGATATTGGCTGGATTTCATATTTGGTGTGTGGGGAGGGGCTGGAGAAACCTTTGGGGGGTCTTCAACTGTCACATTCTCCTTATTTCAAGCTGAACATTAATTGTAGTGCTTTAGCTTTGCACAGAGTTTCAAGAATCAGTAATCCTTCTCAGGTGTGAGGAATCGAGACCACAAATTAAGACCACAAACTAATCAAGGAGAGAAGCAACCTGGAATTAAGGAGAGACTTCTTAACAGTGAGGGAAATTAACCAGTGGAACAGCTTGCCACCAGAGGTTGTAGGTGCTCCATCACTGGAGGTTTTTAAGAAGAGACTGGACAGCCACTTGTCTGAGATGATATAGGGTCTCTGCCTTGAGCAGGGGGTTGGACTAGAAGACCTCCAAGGTCCCTTCCAACTCTGTCCTGATTGATTGATTGAAGTTCCAGTTAAGACAATTTATTGCTCATGCCTGTATACAAGAATCTAGTCAAAACGGTCAGCACTAAATTGCTGCTAGATAAGAGTTAAGGGAATTCAAGAGGGACTGGACTTAGACTGCTTGTGGGAACGTAAGGATTCCAGGTTGATTCCTCTCTTGATTCCACCTCCGGGCTCTGCCTCTTCTTCTCCTACGTCCTTCGGAGTCTAGCACCAAGGTTCTCTGATCCCTTCTCATTTGGTTTTTTAGAGGCATGTCCTGGGGAAGAAAGTCACTCTGTGTTCCAAGACTAGAGATGTCACGAAATAATTTGGTTTTCTGTCCTGACAGGGGAGCCTGGGGCCATGGTTGCCTCTACTCTGAAACTGGGCATCTCCATCCTAAATGGTGGCAACGAGGAGGTACAGCAGGTAAGAAGAAGGAGACCAGGAGTCTTCGTTGCTAATTCTTGGAGACCAAGAAATGGTTTACCCCAAGATTAAAAGATTCAGATAACGCTGGATGGAATATAAAATGAGGACAGAGAGAGGGAAGTGGTGATCGGAGTTGGAGAAGAGTGGTTCAATGGGAAGCCTTCTGAAGAACAGTTGGTGGTGGGAGACCTCTTTAAAAGAAGAGAGAGAGCAAGCAACAGATGATATCAAATGGATATTCATCTTGGATATCCACCATGGACCCTCCGCCCCAGCATAAATCAGAATTGTAGAATTAACTGAAGGAGGCAGATTTGGGCCTTTCTAGCTTTCCACATGATGGTCAGCTTTGAAGCATCTGATTTTGGGGTTGTCAAGAGCAGATTCTCTCACAAGGTGACTAACTCCTTTTTATAGAAGGGTCTGACTAGATCCAGGCCATGGAGGAAAGTATGGTTCTCCTATCTATAGTATGGTCCTTCTGTAGATTCTGTAGACCTTCAGAGCTGTAGATGTGAAGAACGATGATCTATGAAGATATGAACTTGCAATGTTATGGTGTTTGAGTCTCCAAAAACTTAAAACGTTTATTAGCTTCCCCGATCCTTTCGAAATGTTGACTTTCTCCCTTTCTTCAGAAAATGCTGGATTATCTGAAGGAGAAACGTGAGGTGGGATTCTTCCAGAGTGTCCAGGTGCTAATGCAGACCTGCAGGTACATTTGTGGTGTCTTCCACTTTTCTTCTTTGTTTTCAATACTTCTCGTGATCTTCTTGCCCACCGTCTGGAACTTGAGGTTCTCTAGATTCAGCAAGGCCTTGCAGACTGGATAAGTCCTCTTTGTGAGATGATGAAGTTGCAAACTTCAGTCCATATCTCTTTCCCATACTTCTGGTTATTAAAGAAAAGGCTGTGAAAGACTTGAAAACCCTTCACATCACTGATGGGTCCTCTCTGGGGACAGGGAAGTGCCAAGAATGGTGACGTCGCCGTGTGTATCTTCTGAGAACAGATAGAAAAAATCGGGGGACCCACTCCAAGGCCATGTGGTGACTTCAAGCTTGGAGCTCAATAGAAGCAGTTAGGGAAGGACTAAGGAGAACTCCAGATTTGAGGATAACTTCCGTATAGGCCACCGTTTCCATCTGTGGGACTCCTGTGTATGTCTCATGTTGTTTAGTTTCCCACAATGCCTTGGACTGAAGCTAGATTGGGGGCATCACAAGAAATTTAAGATGGTGCCTCAGATCAAGAGGTAAAATCATTAGGGGATCTGTTGGCCAAGCAGTTGGGTTGCCTGCTGCTGCTCAAAATGGAGTCCTGATACACACAAAAAAGTAAGAGCACTTGTGAACGAGAGAACACATAGTAAGGAAGCATTCTTCTTGGATCTGTCTTGGTCCAGAGAAGTTAAGTAAAAGTTAAACAAGGTCAATGTTATAACCATCATCCTGGAAGCTGCTACCCGCAGTATTTATTGGTCCTGCAACCGCCATTCTGCTATTTCCTCACCTCCTCTCTTCTTCCGTTCCTCCCCTTCATTTGCAGCGTGCTGGACCTCAATGCCTTCGAGAGGCAAAACAAAGCTGAAGGTCTTGGAATGGTAACAGAAGAAGGAACACGTAAGTCCTTCTGCCCCGGTTGAGATGCTCCCGACCAAGAACGAAGTCCATCCTGCTTGTCTTAGCTCGTCTGCCTCCTAAGGCAGGCGGGGAGGCAGCAGCCCACCCCTCCTTCTGACACCCCCCAAGGTGGAGTCTGGCCACTGAGTCTGGGGGGGAGGGTGCTGCTCAGGGCGTCATGGCCAAAAAATTCAGCAGGGGAGGCCAGGAAGCTTTGCATGTGAGACCTCACCACCTGGTTTTTGTTTGCTGGAAAATGTTTTCCCAGGCATTTCTCCAGGCTGGATATGGAGCAGGCTCAGTGTTGTTTTGAAGATGGGGGCAGAGTTTGCATCCCTGGGGAAGGATGCAAAAGAGTTTTTTCAGGATGGACACTGGCCTCTTTCTCACCAGGCCTGCCCAGTGTTCATCCTCTCCCTCCTCTCCCTCCAAACCCAACCCAGTCGTCTGCATATCCTCTTTGTGTTCACTGCTTCCTTCTGATAAGACGCGGGTTAATTGAGATTTCTAAAACCAATAATGGATTTTCCTTCCCCCCCCCCCCATTCCACCTTCCTCCACCCCAGGTTCTGGTCTCATCCGTTCTCCGTTCCACGTTAATGGCATTTTAATCTATTTTTGGGGTTTATTTTGCTCCCTCTCTTTGGTTTATAATGGTCTCCTCCTTCCTCCTTCTTTCCCTTCCCCTCCCCTCTCCTGGTGTCACCGCTGCCCCTCCCTCAGTCATCAGTCGTGAAAATGGTAAATAATCTCTTTTGCTTTGTATTGAGTTTTTCTTTGACGGTCAGTTTCTCGTCTTCTTTTCTTTTCTAACCTGAGAGTATGAAAGCTAAAAAAAAAAAAAAAAGCAAAAACCTGATCGGAACCCTCTCCTCCCATTTCCTCCCAATCCTGGTTTAGAATCTAGAATCCTAGAATCTTTAAGGAATTCACCACGGGTGTGTGACATACTGAGCGCTGCAAATGTAGAGGGATCAGAAGAAGGTCCTGCATTTGGACCAACTAGACGATGGGCAAGATGAATGTCGCGACAGGGATCCTCAGAAATAACTGTAATGAAGTTTGCTCAAGTGTATGTTGGGAATGGTTGGGTTGCGCGCTAAGCCACATCTCCTTAGAGTCTGGAAGTTCTGGACAGTGAGGAATTTTGCCCAGGGAGCTCCAAGTCTACAGTCTTCAGACTGGACTTGATATCGGTGATCAAATCACTGAATTACCTCAAGTGAGAATCTGGGCTTTACCTGGAATCTCAAGCGAAGCAGACAGGAGACTATAATCTATGGTCCAGGCAAGGCTAATGGTAGATATATCAATCCACTGTTGAACATCTATGCTTATCAGTAGGAGATGGGTTGACTAGCTAGGCTGGTCTGTTCTTTGGAAACCAGGCCATGTCTTATGGACAGAATGGCTAGTTTTCTCGTTCTAAGGTAAGGCCCCAAAAGCAAGCAGTGGTCAACTCGGAAGACCAGCAGCCAAGATAGGTTTCAAGTCCTAGTTGGAGAAACATCTGAAGTCTGGTGAAGAGACTCCACTGGAGTAAAAAATTCATGATGGAGTTGCTTCCCCTCCATGCAAGATGGTTGGGTTCTTCTCACCGTTGGGTGAAGGCATCATGATCAGCCAGAACCTGGCTGAATAATTATGCAACGCATTACACCCGTGTCAACCCTGAATTGCTGGAGGGGGTTCTGATCAGTCTTCAAAGGGGGCAGGAAAGTGTCCTGAACTTTATTTGATGCATGTCCTTTAGTTGATGACCCCAGGACCACATGTTATTCTATCTTTCTCCCCAAAATTCAAACAATCATGCATTGTGTTCTTGTAAGCTTTGCCCCCTCCCACTTTCAGGAGCCCTTATGGGCTCCTGACTACTTTTGATGCAGATCCCAGTCTATCCCACCCATCTTCCCTTTTCTTTGTCCTATTTTCAAAAGTCTTCAGTGTAGCACACTTTGTTGCCTCCATGTTTGCACCCTCCCGCCATTTTGTTTACAGCAGTTATTCGTTGCCTATTGCCAGCTGTCGTCCCAGCCTAGACTGGGACAAAGGAGGGTGCAAGCATAATTGTGTGGCTGTGTTGGTGGTATAAGTGCTTTGTAACAGTGCAGTGTCATTGTAGTAACTAGCTGTTGGATCCTATGTCGTCAGTACCCATGTAGATACCTTCTGATGTTTTGTGTTTGAAAAGGAGTGTGTCTGTGTATTTGTGAGACAGGTACAGGTGGGAAGTAGAAAAGTTGCAGAGTAAAAGTGTAGTATATTTACTACGCTTCTTGGGCCTCAGTCTTGTAGGTAAACTTTGTCCTTCTCTCTGGAAATGCTGTGTACATACAAGTAGCCCTCGATGTAACCATTTGTTTAGTGACTGTTTGAATTTACAACAGCATTGAAAAAAGGTGAGCTATAAACAGTCCTTGCACTTATGACCGTCGCAGCACTCATGTGATCAAAATTTGGACACTTGGCAATTGGCAGTAGAAACATTATAGTACATCTGTAGAAATGGAGATAACAGACATTTTTGGCATCTGAAATTGCACTGACCTTTTTAGTAACTGTATTCTTATTAAATTCCTGGTTAATGCAGGAAAGTCTGTATTATACCATCCTCCAGTATTGTCCTTGTGGTGGTCTTTTTATATTATGTTGGCATATTTTTTAAGAAGCTCTCATAATAATGCTTGTTCTAGTATTAGATATAATTTTTCTCTCTCTTTGTAGTAAATGTTCTTCTGTTTTAGTAACCTTATAGCGACCACACTATGCCCTTCCTTGTAGTAACTCTGCTTTGGGGGCGTCACCCCTTAGCACTTGAGCCGTATCCATAGATCACGTTAACACCTCGCCTTTGTAAACCTCCTGTGTTCTGTGCTTTTAGACAGAGATGTGCAGTGTTTTCAGTTTGGACCCCCCAAAAATGAGATCTGGATGAAAAAAAATATATTCCAGTTTAATTCAATATGAACTAATGCAGTGCGCTGATCATTGCACGCCTAGCATTTTATGACGTTTGCCTTTTGTTAAAAATTACAACTGAGAGGCCAGTTTTGGAAAAGCCACATCTTGGGTTCTTCAGACTTGAGTATTTATGTTCTGAGGTTGTAGCCTCACTGCTGTCCTGTCTTTCTAAAATGTCGTACCCATGTTGTCCTGCTTAGCTCCTCTGCTTCCCCAGATTTTATTTAATTGGATTTTTGAATGCCCCGGGGTTTTTCTAATTCAAACGGTCTTCAGATAAAGTCGTTCTTAATGAGGTAACTCGGAGCAGCAAATGGTCCTCTCTCTCCCTCCCCTTGAGCCCAGCTTCCACCTGCAACTGTACCGGTAGTCCTTGACTTACATCCAATTGTTTAGTGTCCATTTGAAGTTAAAATGGCACCGGAATAAGTGCCCAAGGGTCGTTTTTCACACTTACGACCATTGCAGCATTCCCCGTGGCCGCGTGATCAAAATTCAACCGCTTGGCAACTACTGGCAACTTCCTATTTATGACGGTTGCAGTGTCCCGGCCTTCTGACAAGCAAAGTCAATGGGGAAGCGAGATTCATTTAACAACCATGTTACTAACTGAACAGCTGCAGTGATTCACCTTAGAACTGCGGCAGGAAAGGTCATAAAATGGGGACAAACTCACTTAACAACCTGTCTGGCTTAGCCACAGCAATTTTGGGCTCCGTTGTGGTCATAAGTTGAGGACTACCCGTGCCCAGTTTGGAAGGGAAGATGGCTGTTCTCATGTGGGAGGATGACCTGCATTCATCCAGGAAACAGAGAAAGTTACTTCACCACGAGTGGAAAAGGGATTGGTCATTAATGCCAGTTGGGACATATGAATCCCACAGAAGGAAGGAAACTCCTTCATGTGAATGGGATACCGGTCCTTGCCTTCCTCATGCCAAAGTTGGATTCATATCTTCATTAATGACCAAGGCCACAGAACGGATGATGGACCTTTTTCTACCACTAATTCTATTAACCGTCAAGGACGGGGCTGGTCCCTTGGGTACCTTAATTCTTGCTTTCTTCCTGGTCTGTATTGATCTCCATCCCCTCCCACCGCTGTCTTGTTGTGCTGGATTTTCTTTGCTTGCGTTTTTCTTCGTCCCACACCAACCCTCCCTCCCCACGTTGTGTGTCACCCTCTGATCCTGTTCCCGTTAGCCACAAAAAGGGTTGTCCCAGAATGACGTGGCAAAGAACATCCTTGGTCACAGGGCAGAAGCGAGCAGAAGGCCCTGCTTCACGTCAGCCTTGGTTAAGCCAAACTCTACTCCGTTCTCCCACCCTCCTCTCTGCTATCCCATCATAACACCTCTTGTGTCTCCAACTCTCGAGGTTGAAACTCCATCAGGAGCGATGGAAACATCCTGCCAATCTGTTGACATTGAGCTGTAGCTGGAATGTCACAGATGTGGGTTTTCTTCAGCAGAATTTTGTGCACCTTCCTGCCTTCCTACATGATGGAGTCAAACAATCCACTAACCAGATGCATGAGAACCCCGATTCTACTACTACCGAGTCAACCACTGCAGCCCTCACTTCAGCTCGGTTCCCCGAGACCAGTCCTTTAAATTCTTTTGCTCTGAAAATAATCATTCAAGGTTGACGGGCACCAAATCTGGGCTTAGATGTCCTCAACTTCAGTGCATTAGAGGCCGATGTGTGTATATTAACACAGGGGTCCTCAACCCCCGGTCTGTGGACCGGCACCGGGCCATGGCATGCCAGAAACTGGGCAAAGCCCCATCTGCGGGATGCAGGCAGTACATGAAACCACACCCCCTCTGGTCCACGTAAAAACCTCTCCACGGAACCGGTCCTTGGTGCCCAGAAGGTTGGGGACCTCTGTATTAACCCTCATCAAATTGAAGAAGGAGCTTTTGAACTAATTCTTCACTGATTTGCTCTTCAACCATTCTCTTCTTTTTAAAGAGAGGGTCCTTGGTGCTCTCTGAGCTTGGTTACTTTCTTGCAGACGTTTCATGATCCAACTAATTAATATCATCAGTGCTAGAAGGGAGGGGAGTTTGCAGAGAGAAAGAAGGGGAGGAGGACTGAGGGGTCCTTGGTGCTCTCTGAGCTTGGTTGTTTTCTTACAGACATTTCATTACCCAAACTAGATAACATCATCAGTGTCAGTAGTCTACTGCTGCTGCTACTAATACTACTACTACTGGTAGCACTGATGATGTTACTTAGTTTGGATAATGAAATGTCTGCAAGAAAACTACCAAGCTTAGAGAGCACCAAGGATCCTTCATTTCAACCCTGAGCTATAAATATTCTCCTTTATTGGTATTTTTCAAAGAACAGCACTGTCAGAGAATTTGCGCAGCGGGTGTCCAAATGGAGTCAGAGACGCTGACACGAACGTGTAGTTTTATATAAATATATATATATTACATCAATATATACAGCAAAGTAGTTCATGAGAATCATGAGGTAAACGGGAATCATGAGGTAAACGGGAATCATGAGGTAAATCATAGAGCAAACGGCACACAGAAGAAAAAGGCGGGGGGAAAGGGAAACTCCCCCTCCACATCCAGAGCAACCAATCACAGTGCAGATTGCCAGCACTCTTCAACCAATCAACCATAACTGTTATGTTCTGGCTCACTGCACAAGCCCACTGCTCCAGCTGCTAAATTTAAATATCTACTGCTACTACTACTGGCACTGATGATGTTACCTAGTTTGGGTAATGAAACGTCTGCAAGAAAAACCGCCAAGTTCAGAAAGCATCAAGGACCCCTCATTTCAGCCCTGAGCTACAAATATTCTCCTTTATTGGTACTTTTCAAAGATCAGCATAGACTTTGAATTGCAAGTCAAGGACCCCCCAATGCCTTTCATTTTAGCACTGATTTGGAAAAGTCATTAAGAGCATCTAAAATTTGGCCAGGTTTTATTTAGGCGGCTACTGTTTGCAAAAGGCAACTGTGGTCCCCAAGACCTTGAGGGGAATTCAGCCTGACTGAGTCCTGCAGGGTTGTGTCTTCACCCAGTGTGCAGCCGTGTTTTTGCCGTGTGGATTGCCTTGCCCAAGCTAGCTTGTGCCCAGCACTGGAGAAATTTCAGTTTCTACTAACTGCATCACTCCTTGCCCATCCTTGGCTCACCCCAATTCCTTCTCTCTGCTCCTCGCTATGTTACTCCTGCTAACGTTAGCCAGTTCTGTCTTTTCCCTTCACCCCTTCCCCGCTCTAGGAGAGAAGGTGATGGCTGACGACTTGTTCACCCAGGACCTCTTTCGGTTCCTGCAGCTCCTTTGTGAAGGACACAACAATGGTAAGTTGAACTTATCGAGCCCAAGAGAAGGAAGGTTTTTGCTCAGCAGCTGGGGGAGCAGAGTGACAGAAATAGGAGCAGCTGAATAAACATATAAACATACAACCCCCTTTATGGGGTTGCCACTAAGAGGAGAGGGGGGGTCGACCTATTCTCCAAAGCACCTGAAGGCAGGACAAGAAGCAACGGATGGAAACTAATCAAGGAGAGAAGCAACCTGGAACTAAGGAGAAATTCCCTGAAAGTTTAGAACTATTAACCAGTGGAACGACTTGCCTTCAGAAGTTGTGGTTGCTCCATCACTTGGAGGTTTTTAAGAAGAGATTGGACAACCATTTGTGTGAAACGGCATAGGGTTTCCTGCCTGAGCAAGGGGGTTGGACTAGAAGACCTCCAAGGTCCCTTCCAACTCTCTTATTCTGTTATGATGTTGAGAATGATGGAAGGGGAGCATGGTTGAATGTTCAGTAAAGAAAAACGGTTGCCATTGTGGAGGTCCATACTAACCAGCCAGTAAAATCTAGGAGGGCTGATGGGCTCAAGTTTCCATGTCCAAATAGGGCCACCTTGTGAGACCTTGAAGATGGACCTTCTCTGGATCTTTTCCTACTCTCCAGGACAGCATTTCCCCTGATGTTCACACATCCCCAACTCTATTCAGTTTTCTGCATCCTTAGATGGGGCGATGTTGACCCCTGATAATAATTTTTTTATATCATGTCTTATTGGGGGTGCTGTCACTCCAACAGGAAGGTGACTGTTATTGGTTACGACTTGGACCCAGGTTGTTTTGGTGAACCCAGGAAGGGGCTTGAGGTTGAATTCACGCCCACTGCTTTCCCTTGCAGATTTCCAGAACTATCTGCGGACCCAGACTGGAAACACCACCACAATCAACATCATAATCTGCACTGTTGACTACCTTCTGCGACTTCAGGTGAGACCTCCCAGCTATGGATGTCCAACTGCAACAAGCATGGTTTCAGCAAGTTTAATGAGGAGAAGGACTAGGGGTGACATGACAGCAGTGTCCCAATATCTAAGGAGCTTCCAGAAAGAAGAGGGAGCCAAGCTGTTCTCCAAAGCTCCTGAAGGCAGGACAAGAAGCAACGGATGGAAACTCATCAAGGAGAGAAGCAACCCGGAACTAAGGAGAAACTTCCCGCCAGCGAGAACAATTGATCAGGTTGCATCCAGAAGTTGTGGGTGCTCCATCCCTGGAGGTTTTCAACAGGAGATTGGATAGCCATTTGTCTGAAGTGGTGTAGGGTTTTCTGTCTGAGCGGCGGATCGGACTAGAAGATCTCCAAGGTCCCTTCCAGCTCTGTTATTCTGTAAGCTCAAGAATAACTCTGCTTCATCCACAGCAATAGTTAGGAGAACTCTTCTGTGGCCGTTGGACCTCCACGGGATGGGGAACCAGCTTATGTTCTCTTCCTTCTCTTCCAAATATCCAGGAGTCCATCAGTGATTTTTACTGGTATTATTCAGGCAAGGACGTGATTGACGATCAGGGCAAACGCAACTTCTCCAAAGCAATGGCCGTAGCTAAGCAGGTCTTCAACAGCCTCACCGAATATATCCAGGTACATCTTTGGAGGTGGGGAAGCTGCATAAGGAGAGGCCCTTCTCCAGAAGGCGTTGTGCCTCGGCCCTGGGGGTCCTTTTAATATCCCCCGGAGGACGTGAGCCTGCAATAATGAAAGAATGAGTTAACCATCAGCTTATGTGTCTCAACTTTGCGAGATCAGCTCAGAGGCAAAGACCTGTAATTTAGGCTTGGCCTGAATGACTTGGAAGCCTCATCTTGGGCTTCTGCAGGCGATTAATATGAAATGTGTGCCACACTTTGCTTTTTTTTGTGTGTGTGTGTCTTCTCAGGGGCCGTGCACTGGCAACCAGCAGAGTTTAGCACATAGCAGGCTGTGGGACGCAGTGATTGGCTTCCTCCATGTCTTTGCTCACATGATGATGAAGCTGGCTCAGGTAAAAAGAAAATGAAGAGGCAGACAGAATTGTGGCTGGGAGAGAGCACCCTGCCTAACGAAGGAGTACGGACAAATAAAACCCTTTCAATCCAAAAGCAGATTTTTCCCACTAGCAACCAATGTCTTTCACCCACCCACCCCCTCCCCAAATGTAGCTCTGATCTCCGGAGGTTGACTAATTATCCAACAGCCGCTAAGCAAGAAAAGGAGAAAAAAAAAAAAAGACCTTTGCCAGGTCATTTAGGGTAGCAGCCAACACTTAGGTTTTAGAGCTGATGTCCGGGGATACCGCCCTTCTCGGCAGCCACTGCCCTCCTGCAGCCTGAAGCTAGTGGCTGAATGTTGCCAGCTGGTTTATTCATAGCGCTGTGAGGGATCCCTGTGCTCTCTATGCCTGGTTGTTTTCTTGCAGACGTTTCATTACCCAACTAGGTAACATCATCAGCGTTGGTAAGGAGTGGGATTCGCTCTCAGTTTATATTCAAATGATCTTGGCCGGTCAGTGTTGGTGGGAACGGTCATTGGCTGGCCAAAACACCTCCCGCCAGCAATCAGCACCCAGAGGAGCCTAGAGCAGGGGTAGGCAACCTTGGCTCTTTTATGACTGGTGGACTTCAACTCCCAGAATTCCTGAGCCAGCATGAGGAAAACTTTGGCCCCTTCATGACTTGTGGACTTCAACTCCCAGAATTCCTGAGCCAGCATGAGGGAAACTTTGGCCCCTTCATGACTTGTGGACTTCAACTCCCAGAATTCCTGAGCCAGCATGGCTTAGCATGGAAACCTCTCCCTGTCCCCTCAGCATGGCTGGCTCAGGAATTCTGGGAGTTGAAGTCCACGAGTCATAAAAGAGCCCAGGTTGCCTACCCTTGGCATAGAGGAACTCCAAGATTAACATCAGACCAACCATTCAGGAAGTAAACAAGACCCCAATCAAGGAACTGGCCAACGAGCTAATAGGAAACAGCCCAACCAAAGACCCTTCAAGACCACTCCCACCAACACTGACAGGGCAAGCCACTAGTATATAGAAATAAGAGCAAACCCACTCCCTTCTAGCACTGATGATGTTCCCTAGTAGGGTCATGAAGTGTCTGCAAGAAAACAACCCAGCTCAGAGAGCACCAAGCGCCCCCCCCCCCCTCATTTCAACCCTGAGCTGCAAATATTCTCCTTTATTGGTGCCGTAGCAGTGTGCAAAACGTTTCAAATTAAAATCTTTTCGGCTTGAAATGGTGGTTCCCACCCTACCCAAGATGTTTTGGGGGCAAACCTAGCCAAATAGGAAACAAAAAACAAAAAACGCCTCTCTTAGAAACCTTTCTGAATAATATTTTTTTTCCAATGTGTGACAGACGACCCAACCCCCAGCGCTTCGAAATGGCGTAAGAATCTTCTCTGTGGTCTGCGTCCCTCCATCCCACCCCTCTGGCTGATTCTCCCAGTTCTCATGCTTACCCCTTCCATCCCCCCCCCTTTGCTCTCCCTTTCCTTTCACCGGGCCAGACCCAATTGACGGATGGATGGATTGATTGATTGATTAAGCTTATATGGCGTTCTTCTTGCCAAGGGCCACTTTAGGTGGCTTAACAATCATTCAATTAAAATTGCCAGGTAAACCTTTCAATAGAGACGTTCCATTTAACATTCAGTTTAAATTACATTGACCAAGATGGAGAGGAAAGGAGCCCAGTGCATTGGGGAGGAAGTGGGGTGTTCTCCATTTAGCCACTTCCAGAATAATACGCCCCCCCCCTCACCAGGACCCCAGGCCAGCTGGCCGAGCTTACTGCAACAGATAAAAGGTCATTCTGCCTTCGGGGCCTATCCTGTTGACCAGGTCTAGATTTAAATTGTCCTAAATCACTTTGCATGCACAGAGGTGACAGACAGATTGTAGTTGATGGGAAACAAAACTAATAGCTCCAAAGATGGATTTTACAGTGTAGAATCTGATGGGTTTCTGCATCATTTCGTCTTGGGTAGGTGCTGATTTTTCTAGTTCAAGGTTTTGTAGTTACAGGAACCGGCCCAAAGGGTAGCTCAACCCATTTTTTTGTGGCCACCCATTTGTGGCTCTTAATTTTGTGCTTTTGTCTATAAATGCAAAGGTTGCCAAGTTTGAAAAACGCTGATCTATATGAATAAAGCTTTGGCTGATTGCCCAGAACGTGAGCATAATTGGTACTAGCTTGTAAACGAGTAAGTCAATCTCAGATCTGTGGGCTGAATTGGTATATTGAAGCGGAAATGGCCTAGCTGTGTCTCTATGGTTACTCAAAAGTCAAGTATCAGCCCAAGGCAGCCTTTACTTTTTATCCCACACCCCTTAAAATCTTAACTGTGGGGTCCTTGATGCTCCCTGAGCTTGGTTATTTCCTTGGAGACGTTTCATGACCCAACTAGGTAACGTCATCCGTGCTAGAAGGGAGAGGGGTTTACTCTCTTGGTAGTTCCTTGATAGGATTAAAAGAACTTGGTAGGAGGAACTATCAACACAGACAGACAAACAGTAAACAGCCTAATCAGACAGTCACCAAGAACACCCCCACCAACATTGATAGGGCAATCCACTTGTAGAGAGCAAACCCCACTCCCTTCTATCACTGATGTTGTTCCCTAGTTGGGTCATGAAACGTCTGCAAGAAAACCACCCAGCTCAGAGAGCACCCAGGACCCCACCATTCCATCCTGACTTACAAATGTTGTCTTCCATGGAACTGCCAGGTGCCTCTTACTCCATTGACCTAATGTGGAGGAATAGCATGCTTGATCTGGTCCATTTTGCGGTGGCTGCTTCTTGTTCCTCATCCAGCTTTCCCTTTCTGCTGTGTCCTTTCTGTTTTTCTGTCTCCTCCATCTATCGGGAGGTGGTTGAAGGCTCCATGCTTGACCATTGCTTGGGCTTGCTGGCTCATCCCTCCCACCCAAGCTCATTTGCAGGCACTGGCGGGCGAGGGGAGGGATACAAGGGGAGGCATTATATGGAAGGACGGAGAAGAAGAGGACAACCAAAAGCCAGGTGGAAGGGCTTGATTGCAGCAGCGATGGGGGCATAGTTGGGGAGACTGAGGAGGCCAGCTGAGGACAACTCGGACTGGAGCAGGTTTCTCCAAGTCGTTGTCAGAGCAGGATGGCGAAGGTGGTCTGGACAACCCCATCCCAGCTTCCCCAGAGCACAAGGGCGGGAATAAGCATTGGGGCAACTTCATCAAGGAGAAATCTTTCCAGAATTATCTCTTTCCCTCACCAAACTATCTCTTTGTTGCGCTGCCCCTGAGGAGCATTTTCGGAGTGAATCCTACCCTGAGGTAAGGAAGCCAACACCTGCTCAGAGGAAGAAATGCACCCCCGTATATGTATTGGGGGTTAGTTCCTGGTTGACATCCTCCAAAGAGAACGGGAGGCTTCGGGAAAGAGGCATCTGAAGGTCATCTGGTTGTTTTTTCTACGTGCTGCAGCACATGGGGACCGTAACTGGTCAGGTTGCATATATCTAAACCAATGTTTCTCAACCTCAGTCACTTTAAGAGGTCTGGACTTGTATCTCCCAGAATTCTGCCCGGGGAATTCTGGGAGTTGAAGTCCACGCATCTTAAAATTGGCTGTGGTTGAGAATCACTGATCCAAATGGGCTTCTGATCCCAAACTTCCCTCTAGACTTAGTTTCCACATGCTGTGGGACCCCAGAGGGATTTAGAGCCCCCTTTACCCTTTGATTCACACGACCTTCACACCTGTCGGCAATTGCAGTTTTGATGGTGCTAGCAGGAAGCCAACTGATGTGGATGACAATTAGAGTATTGGTGGCTGAAGGACTGTAAGTGAAGAAGGCCTAGGGGTCCCTGAGGAGGTGTGTTTCAAAGAGGCCTCAGGGCATCCCAGAGAAATATGTCCCCGTTTTCATGGCATTCTGTATCTTACACTCGCTTGTTCTTCCAGGATTCTAGCCAAATTGGGCTTCTGAAGGAGCTGTTGGACCTTCAAAAGGACATGGTGGTGATGCTGCTTTCTCTGCTGGAAGGTGACAACCCTCTGGAGGAATCTCTAGGCTCCATGTTGGCTTCTAAAGGGCAGAACCTCCTGGCTTATAGGGCCTTAGGCTCAGTTTCTAGCTAGCATCTCCAGCTGGACTCTGACTAGGTCTCTGGCCCAAAATCTGAAGGCTAATGCTAGCTATAGCTCAGTGTTTCCCAACGTTGGCCACTTGGAGATGTGTGGACTTCAACTCCCAGCTTTGCTGGCTGGGGAATTCTGGGAGTTGAAGTCCACACATCTTCAAGTGGCCAACGTTGGGAAACACTGCTATAGCTGGTCCTTGACTTAAGACCATGACAATGTCCAACACATCTTTCTCCTCCCATTTTGTGCACAACACAACCCTGTGAGGTGGGTTGGGCTGAAAGAGAGTGGTGGGCTCAAAAGTCACCCAGCTGTCTTTCATGGCTATGGTGGGACTAGAACTCCCAGTCTCCTGGTGATTGGCCCCAAAGTCTGCCAAAGTCAGTCACTAAATCCTTAAAGTTGCCAAGTTTGGAGACCCTTCTCTTAGGCCATGGCCAAGGTAGGACTTGAACTCATGATTTCTCGCTTCCTAGCCTGGTGTCTTAACCACTAGACCAAACTGGCTGTCTGGTTATGTGAGTCGTGCAGTTTCATTCTTAGACCAAGTCTGCAAATTGGGTCCTATTTTTCCAGGTTGGAGAACTTGAAGCAATGAGTAGAAAAAAAATATTTACTAAGGCAGAGCAAAGATATGAACGGAACCAGGAGGGTCTGCCAGGAGGAAAGGGGAGCACTGCCATCACCTGTATCCTTGGTATATCTAGACTCAGTGACACAATTATGACATTTTCTGTGGAGATTCTCAGTCATCCAAGTCATGGTTGTCCTAAAGATGCTTTTTCAAGAGTAGCAATTGGACTTTGTTTTTCCTAGAAGACGTTTCGCTTCTCATCCAAGAAGCTTCTTCCGTTCTGAACTGAAGAAGCTTCTTGGAAGAGAAGATGAGATGAGAAGAAGCTTCTTGGAAGAGAAGATGAAATGAGAAGAAGCTTCTTGGAAGAGAAGCCAAATGTCTTCAAGGAAAAACAAAGGAAGTCCAGTTGCCTTTTGACAAAGCACCTTTGGGACAGTTACGACATTGTGTAATTGTGTTGTCTACCAAAGATACAAAAGCCATCTCGGTACGACTGACATATCCTACCTCTTGATGGAGGAGCAGAATATCCCCGCTAACATAACTTGCTTATCTGTCTTCTGCGCTCAGTCTCGTGGTCGAAGTATAATTCGTGTCCTTGGTGTGTCTACTCAGGAAATGTGGTGCATGGCACCATCGCTCGGCAGATGGTTGACATGTTGGTGGAGTCCTCCAGCAACGTGGAGATGATCCTCAAGTTCTTCGACATGTTCTTGAAGCTGAAGGACATTGTGGTTTCTGATGCCTTCCGCGATTACATCACAGATCCACGGGGCCTCATCTCCAAGAAGGATTTCCAGAAGGCCATGGACAGCCAGAAGCAGTACACGCCGTCAGAGATCCAGTTCCTTCTCTCCTGCTCAGAGGCTGATGAGAATGAGATGATAGACTATGAAGAGTTTGCCAACCGTTTCCAGGAGCCCGCCAAAGACATTGGCTTCAATATTGCTGTGCTGCTGACAAACCTCTCGGAGCACATGCCTCATGATGCCCGCCTGAAGACCTTCCTGGCACTGGCCGAATGCATCCTCAACTACTTTAATCCCTACCTGGGCCGCATTGAGATCATGGGTGCCAGCAAGCGCATTGAGCGCATCTACTTTGAGATCAGTGAGACCAATAAGGCCCAGTGGGAGATGCCCCAGGTCAAGGAGTCCAAGAGACAGTTCATCTTTGATGTGGTCAACGAGGGGGGTGAGTCGGAGAAGATGGAGCTCTTCATCAATTTCTGCGAGGACACCATCTTTGAGATGCAGATCGCATCCCAGATTTCAGAGGAGGAAGGAGGGGAGGAGGAAGAGGAGGAGGAAGAAGCAGAAAGCACCGAAAGTGGGGAAGCTGAGAAGGCATTGGCCCCTTCAGAGGCTTCTTCAGTTTTTGGGGAGTTCCTGGAGAGCGTCCTGAATTTCTTCCGCACGTTCACATATCGCAACATCCGTCGACAGTTCCGCAAAGTCAAGAAGATGACGGTCAAAGATATGGCCGTGGGAGTGGCCACCTTCCTTTACACCATCTTGATGGGCATCCTTTTCTTCTTCTATAGTGTCCTCAAGGGCTTCTTCCTGCTCATCTGGAGCACGCTCTTTGGTGGCGGCTTGGTGGAGGAGGCCAAGAAGCTGACAATGACCGAGCTGCTGGCTAGCATGCCCGATCCAACTCAGGACGAGGTTCATGGGGATGTTGCTTCTTCTGAGGAAGATGAGCAGGTGATGGAAGAAGAAGAAGAAGAAATGAAGATTGCGGAGCCCGGCAAGGAGGAAGCATCTGTGGAAGGTGGAGAAGGTTTTGGAGTAGATCCAAAGAAAGAGCATTTCCGTGCAATGGCCCCGGATGCACCTGGTGGGCTTGGAGATATGGGGGACACCACCCCAGTGGAACCTCCCACACCAGAAGGGACACCCATTCTCAAGAGGAAATTGGTACGATTGGGGCTTGAGGGGGTGGGAGTTGCTGGGAAGGTCCAGTATGGACGAAGAGGAAAAGGAAAGGCGGAAAGAAACCATGTTTAGGGAACGTGGGCCTAAGAGCAGCCCATAACCTGGGCCAAAACCCAGGTTATGGGCTGGATATGTGGATAGATAAGCAGGGCCTCGTGAAATAAAAAGCGAAGTGGCTGGATATGTGTCCAGTTCTAGAGATGATGGGAAGCCACTCAGACCCTCATATGTCAAATGTAGGGCTGGAGTTTGTCCTTTCAGGCTGCATGGAGGTTGGGGAATAACAGAATAACAGAGTTGGAAGGGAGCTTGGAGGTCTTCTAGTCCACCCTCTTGCTCAAGCAGGAGACTCTATACTATTTTGGACAAATGGCTATCCAATCTCTTCTTAAAACTCCCAGTGATGCAGCACCCACAACCTTTGAAGGCCAGCTGTTCCACTGGTTAATTGTTCTCACTGTCAGGAAGTTCCTCCTTAGTTCCAGGTTGTTTCTCTCCTTGATTAGTTTCCCACCGTTGCTTCTTGTCCTGCCCTCAGGTGCTTTGGAGAATAGGTTGACCCCCCTCGTCTTTGTGGCAGCCCCTCAAAATATTGGAACACTGCTATCCTAATTTCATTAAACTAGACAAGTGTTCTGCCTGTGTTTTGAGCCTCCAGTCCCCTAATCATCCATAGTTTACGTCTTCAAGATCCATCATTTACTTCTTCAAGCTACAGGATACCATTCTAGTGCCGAGCGATGTCCCTCTTGAAATCTTGTGATATTTTTCCTTTCTGAGTCACGTCCCTCGCTTTTGTTTCTTCTCTTGGAGCCAATTCATTGATGGTTGTTCTTGTGGATTTCTCCAGGTGGAAGGAGAGGCAGGAGAGGAGGAGCCACAGCCGGAGCTGGAGAAGGTTGAGGAACCCCCAGCAGAAGCAGAGAAAGCTGAGTTGAGTGGCTTTGGAGGTTGATCTGTGGTTGCTGAGTTCATCAGAACCCCCTAAAAAAAAATCATAAGGCAGAAAGTGTCGTTGCCTAAGGCAGGGGTCTGCAACCTTGGCGACTTTAAGACTGGTGGACTTCAATTCCCAGAATTCCTCAGCTGGCTGAGGAGTTCTGGGAGTTGAAGTCCACCAGTCTTAAAGTCCCCTGCCTAAGAGCATCACACTAACTATGGGTAGTCCTTGACTTACAACCATTCATTTAGCAACCATTTGAAGTTACAGTGTCGCTGAAAAAAAAGGGATTAATGACCCATTTCTCACTTTTACAACTGTTGCGTCGTCCCCAATGGTCACATGATCAAAATTTGGACGCTCGGCAACTGGCTCATACTTATGACAGTTGCCATGTCCTGGGGTCACGTGATCCCCTTTTGTTGACCTTCCGACGAGCAAAGTCAATGGGGAAGCAGCCAGGTCCGCCGAACAGCCGTGTTCCTAACTGCATGGATTCACTTAACCGTCGTGTCGAGAAAGGTCGTAAAATGGGGCAAAACTCACTTAGCCGCTGTCTCGCTGAGCAGCAGAAGGCTGTGGTCGTAAATTGAGGACTACTTGCTGGGGTTGAGCCTGGGAGATTGGCACAGTTACAACGGCCAAGCCAATGGCAGAATGAAGCCAGGGGAATAGAACGGATCAGTCAGGGAAATCTTTGTCAGACCTGCCTCCACTGAAGCCTCCAAATAGGAAGCCTCCTTGGCTCCCTTCGTGGAGAAGAGGCAGCTGACAATCTTGGTCTCTGGAACAGAAACGCCCTAAGGATTATTGGGACTGGGCACAGGGTCTGGGAAGGGTGTGTGTGTGTGTTTGTGACAATCTGCAACGTGGTTTCTGTGCCCTCCCCACCACTTCTAGTGCGGAAAACGGGGAGAAGGCTGCAAAAGAAAAAGAGGAGAAGAAAGAGGAGGAGAAAGAACACAAGGAGGAAGAGCCACCACCACCACCAGCAGCTGAGGAGGAGGTGACGAAGAAGAAGAAGAAGAAGGTGACCCAGCGGTTGGAGAAGAAAGAAGAGGAACAGGGAGGCTCAGAATTTTGGAATGAGTTGGAGATCCAGAGGATCAAATTCCTGGTAAGGTCTCTCTGGGGTTGAACCTTGTGGCGTGCTGTAGAACAGTGTTCCTCCACCTCGGCAAGTGTAAGATGGGTGGACTTCAGCATAGCTGGCTGGGGAATCCTGGGAGTTGAAGTCCACCCATCTTAAACTTGCCCAGGTGGAGGAACACTACTCCAGAAGATAAGGAAACTTGTGTCCTCCTGATTTTGAGCAGAAACATCTCGGTGACCATCCTGGGGGCACCTGAGTACCGTGATACTTGGGGCATCGACCACCTCTCTAATCTCCCCTTCCTGGTTCTTGGTGAGAAGCCATATTGATGGAACGGAGACCAAACCCTGGCCCTCCAGTACCACAGCTAGACCTACGGAGACCAGACATCAGAGGAGAGTAGCTCTGTCTGGTCTAATAATGTCTGAGAGGGTATAGGTTCTCCTGCTTGAGCAGGGGGCTGCACTAGAAGACCTCCAAGGTCCCTTCCAGCTCTGTTCTATTCTAATAACCACCACATGGGCTCTTCAACCACCGGGTGGCCTTCAGCTTACAACTATCTTTGCCCCCTGGGAAAAAGCCCCTCCTCAAACTCTGTCCCAACACATCTGCTGGTGTGCCGCCGATTCGGTGTTGACGCTTAGGAACCATGGGGGGGGGGGCAGAACATCTCCAAGGATGAAAGGCGTATTACTACATTTATTTCACTGCAGGTAGTCCTCAGCTTACAACCCTTTGTATATCGGCGTTCAAAATTACAACAGCGCTGAAAGAAAGGAACTTAGGGCCGGTTTTCACACTTAACGACCGTTGCAGCCTCCCTCTGGTCACGTGAACAAAATTCAGAGGCTTGGCAACTGGCATGTACTTCTGACGGTTGCAGTGTCCCGGGGTCACATGATCACCGTTTATAACCTTCCCAGCCGGCTTCCGACAAGCAAAGTCAGGGGGGGGAATCCTGATTTGCTTCATATCCACCTGATTCGTTTAATAGCTGCAGTGATTCGCTTAACAACCATGGCAAAAAAGGTCATAAAAGGGGGCACAACTCCTTTAACGACTGTCTTGGGACTCAGTTGTGGTCGTGTGTCCAGGACTACCTATAGTCCCATTTAATCACAGCGGCCCGCAAGGCAGGAATAAGATGGATTGCTCTTAAAGTAGGACTCACCACCTAAAAAGCCAAAACAGCAGCAAAGGAGTTAAGATGAACTTAAAGAGGTGAAGCAATTTCATCTTGGACTGGGAAACTGTTTGCGAGACTTTTACGTTTCTGGAGCAGAACCACCCTCACGTTACACTTCACCTTCTCTTCTCATCCTTTCAGAATTACCTGTCCAGGAATTTCTACAACCTGCGCTTCCTTGCCCTCTTCCTGGCCTTTGCCATCAACTTCATCTTGCTTTTCTATAAGGTAAAAGACTTGTGGGTTGATGGGAGTTGGTTCTCGGGAGTCAAGACACAGGAACACCTTTACCAGGGATTCCTGAGTAGTTTGGGAAGCAGTTGAGAGGGTCCAGAGTGAGCGAGAGTTTCATCCATGTCCAGCCATGGCAACTTTAAGACCTGTGGACTTCAACTCCCAGAATTCCTCAGCCAGCATGGCTGGCTGAGGAATTCTGGGAGTTGAGGTCCACAGGTCTTAAAAGTTGCCAAAGTTGGATGCCCTTGGTCTAGTCATCTCTAGCAAAGCATTCTGAGATCCAGAAGAACATGGTAGTGGAATCTATTAAGAGGTTGGGGCAGAGGACTAGGCATCACCCTGGGACGTAAGTGGTCATAATCCTCTTAAGCAGAAGACCAAAGTTAGAGAAAAGCCAGGATTGTAGGCCTGGACCTTATCTTTCCCTCCTTTAGATCCTCATCTTGGTTTCTTCTATCTGAGTTTCTCCGGCCTATTAAAGATTTCCATTTCCTAGGTGTCGGACACGCCACCTGGCGAGGAAGAATTTGAGGGCTCCGGTCTTGAAGGCGATCTGGACGCCGGATCTGGGGCAGGCTCCGGCTTTGGCGGAGATGACAACGGTGGCAGCGGGGACGGCAACGGCAATGGGGACGAGGATGAGGAAGACAGTGTGGTCTACTTCTTCCTGGAGGAGAGCACGGGCTACATGCAGCCCGCTTTGCAGTTCCTGTCCATCGTTCACACCCTGGTGGCGTTCCTCTGCATCATCGGCTACAACTGCCTCAAGGTGCCCCTGGTCATTTTCAAGCGCGAGAAGGAGCTGGCCCGTACGTTGGAGTTTAGCGGAGTCTACATCACCGAGCAACCCGAGGATGACGACATCAAAGGCCAGTGGGACCGTCTGGTGCTCAACGCTCCGTGAGTGAAGGAAGGAAGGGGAAGGGGTATGGAGGGCCTCCGGAGTGTCCCTTCTCCTCAGCCCCAGTCACTTCTGAGTCTGTGGTGTAATTGAGCTAAAATTGCAAATGGCGGAAGTATGCCAGGCACAAGGAATCTGAAGCACACAGTGAAGCTGATTTATTGCTCGTACCTACCATGTTTCCCCGAAAATAACATCGGGTTTATATTCATTTTTGCTCCAAACTACGCATTATTTTGGCTTATTTTCCGGTTAGGGCTTATATTTGGGGAAATACGGTACTAAATGCCTCTGTCTGGCTGACAATCTTAACTGGGGCTTATTTTTGGGGTGGGGCTTATATTACGTGTGTCCTGAAAAATCATGCTAGGGCTTGGGTTTTATTTTCAGGGAAACACGGTATATACAAGAACTAGACAACTAATGGCCAGCATTAAATTGGCACCAGCTAATTTAGAGTTAACGGAAATCCAGAGGGGTTGGACAGATCATTTATGGGAACATAAACGACGCCAGGCTAATTCCTCTCTTGACTCTGCCTCCACGCTCTGCCTGTCCTTCTCCTGATAAGATTTCTTTATTGGTCAATTTGAACTGTTCGTAGTTGCATATGGCTGGAGGGTGTGCTGTTTCTGGGCCTAGGCCGGGGGGGGGGCAACTACGGCCCTTTACGATCTGTGGACTTCAACTCCCAGAATTCTTGAGCAGCATGGCTTTCATGGCTAAGGCAGGACCTGAACTCATGACAAAATAAGTTCAAAATAAAAGGAAGGAGAGGCTAGAATGGACATTGCAGGGGGATGAAAAGGGATCCTTAGCAAAACAGAAGGTCTTGACGGATGTGGGACAAGGTGATTATATTCCCGACGGCTTTTTAAAAATTGTTCCCATCTTTTCTGTCTCCACCAGGTCCTTCCCGAGCAATTACTGGGATAAGTTCATCAAAAGAAAGGTAAGATTGCCTGCAGGTCCTTGGGTGGAGAAACAGGTGGTCTTCCAGAGGAATTAGGGAGAATCTGATGGGTGCCAAGAAACTAATAGAATCTATCTGTATAGGTAGACCTCGACTTACGACCATGTTTAATGACTGCTTAAAGTTACGATGGTGCCGAAAAAGCGTGGTCCTCACACTTATAACCATTGCAGCATCCCTGCGGTCACATGATCAAAACGTGGGCGCTTGGCAACTGGCACGTATTTATGACGGTTGTAGTGTCCCAGGGTCATGTGATCCCTATTTCTAACAGGCAGAGTTAATTAGGGAAGCCAGATTGGCTTAACGACCATGCAATTCGTTTAACGACCAGAGTAAACGAAGGTCACACGATTGGGAAGGACTCAATTAATGACCACAGCGATTTGCTAGGACAGTCCCGGTCCCAATGATGGTGGTAAGTTGAGGAGCATCTTTAAAAAAGTGTAATTATGCACAATTGCCGTTTTCCTACCTCTCCAGGTCCTCGACAAATATGGCGACATCTACGGGCGAGAAAGGATTGCAGAACTTTTGGGAATAGATTTGGCCAGCCTGGAAATCTCGGCACAAAATGAGAAAAAATCAGAGCCGGACACGTCGTTCCTGGCTTGGTGAGAAAGACGGGCAAAACAGGAGGGCAGAGATATAGATGTGGGGCAGCAGATGCCCCGTGTTCCCCTGAAAATAAGACCGGGTCTTATACTAATTTTTGCTCTAAAAGACGCATTAGGGCAGGGGTCTCCAATCTTGGCAACTTTAAGACTTGTGGACTTCAACTCCCAGAATTCCCTGACCAGCGTTTCTGGCTGGGGAATTCTGGGAGTTGAAGTCCACAAGTCTTTAAAGTTGCCAAGGTTTTGAGAACTCTGCATTAGGGCTTATTTTACAGTTAGGTCTTATATTTGGGGAAATACGGTACTAAATGCCTCCGTCTGGCTGACGATCTTAACTGGGGCTTATTTTCCGGTTGGATCTTATTTTCGGGGAAATGCTCAGATTGGCATTGTCATCCCCAACAGGTAGACAGACAAAAGGAGTCATCTAAGTTGCAATTCAGAGTTTCCTTAGTACCTGTGACACCTTTTGACACATTATCGAAGAGTATAAGTGGGTTCCCGGCCTAAGATGCTCTCAGGTGTCCGTGCTTTTACTATTGTGTAACCATCATTGAGGACTTTATTAAAGGATTTTATTAGAACTTTCTTCTTTTTAAAATGTGTTCTTTTAAAAACACTGCAGTTTTGTGTTACTCTGGAAGGTGGAAAGTGAGTGGTTGCAAATGTAAGTCATGACTCCCCCATTTACGTCAAATAGAAACCTGATGACAGAAAAAAAAAGGCCTGGTGACCCATTGAGTCGGCCCTTTGAGTTTGTTTTTTTGCTTTCTTTTTAATTCATGTATTTCTTTTTAATTATCATTTTTATATTTTATTAATTTTTATTTAAAAAAAATAATTAAACCGCTTCCTGTATCCTGGAAATGTAACCTCTGAATTATCTCTTTTTTTAAAGAAAGAAAAAGAAAAAGAAAGGTTTATTAGCCCTGAATTGTTCAAATCGATGTAGTAAAAATTATTATTATTGTTCCCACAAAGCAGGACACACACACACAATGACGCACCGGCTCTTTTCGCCGCTGAAATGGTGAAACCTGGGATCCGCCTCTAAAAATGCATTTGAAAAGGGACACAGCCACACGTAAAGGCCGTTCACGCCACACGCTTGTTTGACAAATGTTGGTTCTGTTAGTTGTTGACATCTAAACTGTGTTTAGCAGGCATTGGCCAACATGGGAGGGGTGAGTCTGCACACAGATAGCCACAAATACCTTGCTTTCTCTCTCTCTGTCTCTCAGGGCTAGTTCCATTGACATTAAGTACAAGATCTGGAAACTTGGTGTCATCCTCACGAATAACGTAAGTATTCTCTCCCCAAGGCAGAGAAATTCACTACTAAAATAAATATACTGATACTCCTTTTATCCTGGAGAAATTCTGTCCCTTTGATTCCTAAGAGTCAGCACCAACTCAACAACACATCCGCAGATGTAGTGGAACGTACAAGTAGTCCTAGATTTATAGCCACAACTGAGCCCAGAATTTATGTTGCTAAGTGAGACACTGAAGTGAGTTTTGCCCCATTTTTCTTGCCACGGTTGTTAAATGAATCGCTGCATTTGCTAAGCTAGTATCACGATTGTTAAGTGAATCTGGCGTCCTGCATTGACTTGGCTTGTCAGAAGGTCGCAAAAAAGGATATTTACAAATAAATGCGTGCCGGTGGTCAAGCATCTAAATTTTGATCCCGTGACGATAAGGATGCTGCAATGGTCGTAAGGGTGAAAAACGGCCATAATTCACTTATTTCAGTGCTGTTGTAACTTGGAACAGTCACTAAATGAACTGGTGTAAGTTGAAGACAACCTGTAGTCTGGAGGGGCTTTTCCCCAGAGGGCAAAGAGGCAGCGGAGGTGGGAAGGTCTGGTAGGGAGGAAGAAGGCTAAGACAGCCCCTCCCTAGCAGTTCACAGAATACATCTAAAGTTATGGAGATAGTTGCTTTAGTCCGGCAAGATTCTGTCTGTCAGTGAAGAAACAATAAAGAAACTAAGACGTAACTTCACAATGTTCTTGGATCTTGACATCAGTGTTGTTAGACTAAAGTTTAATGCCAGAAGATATTAGCAATACCTTCCTCTCCCTACTGTCCTCAAAGACACTTGCTCTCCATCCAGTTCTTCTTTCTCTCCTTCCCACTTCAGTCCTTCCTGTATCTCTTCTGGTACATGGTGATGTCCGTGCTTGGCCATTACAACAACTTCTTCTTTGCTTGCCATCTTCTGGACATTGCCATGGGCGTCAAAACGTTGCGGACCATCCTGTCCTCTGTCACCCACAATGGCAAACAGGTCAGTTGGGTTGGGCGAGAATCCTGTCCTGTCTACTCCAAAAAAAAAAAAAAAAGCTGTTCTTTCCTGCTACTCAGTTGACCATCTCCTGCACCTGTGCCCTCTTTCCCCAGCTGATGATGACCGTGGGGTTGTTGGCAGTGGTGGTCTACCTTTACACCGTGGTGGCCTTCAACTTCTTCCGCAAGTTCTACAACAAGAGCGAGGACGAGGATGAACCCGACATGAAATGTGATGATATGATGACGGTGAGAGACAACGAGACTTCCTAGACCAGTGGTCTTCAAACTTGGCAACTTTAAGACTTGTGGACTTCAATTCCCAGAATTCAACTCCCAGGGCTGGCTGAGGAAATCTGGGAGTTGAAGTCCACAAGTCTTAAAGTTGCCAGGTTTGGAGACCCCTGTCCTAGACCATCGTTCTCCTGGACATCTGGAGGCACCAGGGTTGGGAAGGCTGAGAACTTCTGCCCTGTGTCCTCAATCTGGATGCTTTCTACTCTCTTCCCTCAGTGTTACCTCTTCCACATGTATGTTGGCGTGAGAGCCGGTGGCGGCATCGGCGATGAGATTGAAGATCCGGCCGGAGACGAATATGAGCTCTACCGCGTGATCTTTGATATCACCTTCTTTTTCTTTGTCATTGTCATCTTGCTGGCTATCATCCAAGGTGAGATGGGTGGGCCTGTATCCCTTCACACGTCTCTGCTGTATCACTGTGTCTCTTATCTGCTTCCGTAATTCTAACCAGTATTTGCGGGAACCGAATCGCTTCCTGATGCCAGCGATGAGCTGTTGGGATACGTTCTGTTTTTGAAACAAGGATGTCTTTGAACATCTTCAGGATGTCTCTTCCAGTGACGGAACACGACTAACCACCTTGGCTGTTGTAGTGGGTAGCAGTTGTCAGGAAATGTTCCTTGGCTTTGCTTAATCTCTTTTTTTCTTTTTTTGACTTCTGGACTTCTTCTTTTTTTAAAGAAAATTTTATTGATTTTTTAGTTTTACATCTAAATATTTGAAAAGCAACGTGGCGGCTGAGTTGGTCAATAATTCAATAACATACAAATATCTTTAGTACAGGTCTCAAACTATTACGTTAAATATTTCCTCTCTTTTCCCCATGGTATTTACTGTCTCATATTTAAATTAGTACAATTTAGTACTTCTGGACTTCTTTCTCCATTTCCCCAGGTTTGATCATTGATGCCTTTGGGGAGCTGAGAGACCAGCAAGAGCAAGTGAAGGAGGACATGGAGGTAGGCTGTATCGCTGTCGTTTTTAACAGAATGGAATCGCAGAATAACAAGAGTTGGGAGGGACCTTAGAGGTCTTCTAGCCCAACCCCCTGCTCGGGCAGGAGAGGCCTAAAACATTCCAGACAAATGGTTGTCCAATCTCTTCTTGAAAACCTCCAGTGTTGGAGCCCCCACAACTTCTGGAGGCTTTTCTTCCAGGCTTTGTTCCCAGAGAGATGTTGTTCACCTCTTTGTCTTGGGGACATGTAATGACAATATCCTTAATTGGTGGAATAATGAAACCAGGAATGGATTCATCAGTGGAAAGTCGGCCTATGAACAGAAAATGCTGTACAGGTTTAATTTCAATTTACAACCAGAGTTGGGACGAGAACTTCCACTGCTAAGGAAAGCAGGTGTTAAGAATCGCATCTGATTTTGTGACTTTTCTTTTTTGCCATTTTCTTCACTGTCCTTTGCTCTCCTCGACAGACCAAATGTTTCATCTGCGGACTTGGCAGTGACTATTTTGACACGACGCCCCACGGCTTTGAGACCCACACGTTGGAGGAGCACAACCTGGCAAATTACATGTAAGCAAAGGACGGGGGGGGGGGAGGAGAAGGCAACAGCCAGGGTTTTCCTAGTCTTTATTCCGTCGCTCTGAAGGTTTCAGAAAGCAGAAAAGCATTCAGAGACCCTGAGAGGCAGGTCCCAACTAAGCAGTAGGGGAAGGTAGTCTAGCACTGTGAGGTCCACGGGACCCATGTCAGCCTTCAGAAGTAGTCCAGAACCAGGAAACCACGGTTATTTATGCTAATACTACTTTTATTTTGACGTGATTTAGCAAAATCTTGCAAGTCAGGTCTGAGACACTTTCTCAAATTACATTCCTGTTTTGGACTCAGATTTCTCTTATCTAGCCCTTGTCTTATTTGCTGGTTATTCTCACAGTCCATTTCAGCCCCTTAAGGGAGCTGCAAGTTAAACTGCAGGAAGGGTGCTAAGGTGGGGAGGAGACTTCCTCTTCCCCATCCCTCTTCATTTCTCCACTTCCCCAGAGGCAGTATTTCCCATCCCCTCGGTGGTATTCCTCTGGGCACAACCCACGTTTCTCTAAATCTGAAGACAGGCTGCAGATGCTTGTCACGATTCCTTTCCTTGCAAAGGTTTCCACGTCATTCTTTTCCGGCTTTCTTCCTCCTTGTAGGTTTTTCCTGATGTATCTCATCAATAAGGATGAAACAGAGCACACTGGCCAGGTGAGAGGACATCCTGAGGGGGGCCCAAGTACGGGAGGGGAGGAAAGTTAAAACTTTTGATTGGTTTTTCTTCTTTTCAAATTATTTGCTTTAATAATATTTTTCTTCCCCCCCCCTTTATTTTTCCTTTCCTTTTTCTTCACATTGTTTGATGAACACTGACAAATAATGGTGATACTAATACTAAAGATATTTAAAGCTTTATAGACCTTTTCTTTAAGACGATGCCACAAACTATACATTTTATTCCATCATTCCTTCATTAAATAAGGAATTTTAAATGTTAGGACCATTGGAAATCCTTTGCTTGCTTACGGATATCTTATGCTGCATCCCTTATGCCTCTTCCCACCTTTCCTCCCCCCCTTTGGGTAGCTATTTATTCTGTAAATGTGTTTTTTTAAAAAATGAAATTATTACAGGTAAGTCCTCTACTTACAACCACGATTGAGACAGAATTTCCATTGCTAAGCAAGACGGTTGTTAAGGGAATCCCACTTTTTTTTTTAAAACGACCTTGTTCGCCAAGGCTGTTAAGCAAATTGCTGCGGTTGTTAAGTGAGAATTACACGGTCGTTAAGCGAATCCGGTTTCCCCCATTGACTTTGCTTGTCAGAAGCCGGCTGGGAAGGTCGCAAATGGCGATCACGTCTCTCTCTCTCTCACACACACACACACTCTCACTCACACACACACACACACATCCCACCCGCGGGATGCTGCAGCCATCATAAATACACGCCGGTTTCCAAACAGCCGAATTTTGATCACATGACCCTGGAGATGCTGTGATGGTCACAAGGGCGAGGATTGGTCCTAAGTCACTTTTTTCAGCACCACTGTAGCTTCCTAAGGTCACTAAACGAATGGTTGTAAGTAGAGGACTCCTTGCACTTGAGTTTTGTTTTTTGTTTTTTTAAAAAAAGGGGCGATGCTCCGCTTTAACAGCGAGGTGCCGTGTTCTCCCTTTTGCAGGAATCCTATGTCTGGAAAATGTACCAAGAGCGCTGTTGGGACTTTTTCCCGGCAGGAGACTGTTTTCGGAAACAGTATGAAGACCAGCTGAGCTAGAGGCTCCCCCGGGCTAAAGCAGGAGGCAAGGCAGATGCCCTGGGCCCACCTCCCTAGCCCCCTTTCCTTTCGGCCCTAGAGAAAGGGGGCAAAGCAGCCAAGCAGGGTGGGAGACCCCGGCTGAGTCTCTTTATTTCAAGCGTGGGGAGAGCTGCCTCATTCCCCCCAGCACCACCCTCAAGTCCTCCCCACTGTTTTCTGCCTCTTGCTGCCAAGCCCCCTCCCCTTGGTTGAAGAGATGGGTATTTCTGCCTCCCTCCCTCCCCCTCCCCCCCAAGAAATGCCTGGAGGGTCCCGGCCTGCTTGGGCTAAGCCAGCCTCCCACTTGGCTGGTAACTCTTCCCAACTCTTTCTGGCCTCCTAGTGGGGGTGGGGGTCATGCAATAGGCTTCCTTTCCAGGTTAAAGCCCCACCCCACCCCACCCCCCAGTTTCAAGTGCCTTTTATTGGCCCTTACCCCCCCCCAGGAGAGGGGAGGGCCCTCTATACAGGGAAAGACCTACTCTTCCGGATCCGTCAGGAGAACGGAATGGGACAACTCGCCACGGGATAACTTACCCGCAGGGCAGTTTAACGTTTCAATCAAATCAGTTAAAACGAATAAAAAATATACTGTCGTGTTTTGTCATTCACACGTCATTCTGTCCTTCCTTTGGTACCTTTCAGGATTCTATTCCACCCTTTCTTTGATGTTCGTTTAGCTCTTGTCCCGCAGCGAGTTGGGTGTGGGGAGAAGTTGGGGCGAATTCGTTCCTGATTTCAGTCACCCGGCCTAGTCGGGTGGCAAAGAGATGCTGGTGTGTTCTAGTCCAGGTCTCCAAGACAGACAATGTAGCCCCCCTCCATCCCTCTGTTTCTGCCCCCCCCTCTGTGACTTGAATAACCCTCGCACTTAATCCTCCCCTTAGGCGCCATCTTATTTGTGAAGCTTATACGTAGGGTGTGTGTGTGTGTGCGGGGGTCTTCTCTTGCACCAGTGGTCCCATCTGGATTTAAGAAGGCACCCAAAATCCCACCCCGTCTAGCCAGATGTGTGTGTGATTTGGGGTGGGGGGGAGGCAGGGGGCCCTGGCTCAGGAGGCTGGCATCACCCTCCAGGGTGAGCTCCTGAATAGAATAGACCCCTTGCCGTCCCCAATTTAATGGCCAGCCTACTGAACATTTGAAGCCAGGTCTGTTGTGGAGATGCAGACCCCCCCCCCCCCGTGGTTCTCCCGTCCCTCTAGTCCAGCTTGGTTCTCTGCCAATAAAACCATAGGCTGCTGCAACCCCGCAACCCCCCCCCCCCGAGTTGGCATCATCTTTCTGCAGAGCCAAGAAATTGCGAAGCTGTTTTTCTTTTTTTTCTGTTGCTGTTCATTCTGCCTTTTTTTTTATGAGTGCTTTTTGGATTGCCGTGCATTTTATTGGTATCTGTCCGCTGCAAATAGGAACAAACACCAGCTTGGGATATCACATGATACCAAGCCATCATGGCTTGGATGAATGGAGGCACTCCCCATTTGTAAGGGATGTGTGAGCACAGAACCTTGACTGAGAAGAGATTTAACAGAATAACAGAGTCGGAAGGGACCTTGGAGGTCTTCTAGTCCAACCCCTTGCTCAAACAGGAGAACCCTATACCATTTCAGACCAATGGCTGTCCAATCTCTTCTTGAAAGCCTCCAGTGATGGAGCACCCACAACAGCCTGGAGGTAATCCATACTCAGGCAGGGTTGGAGTTCTCCTTTGTATCCGATGCCTTGGTTGCCCAAGAACTGGTCCACTAGCAGGATCAACTTAGCCACATCCTGGACACTGCTCTTGGGTGCATTAACGCATACACACATGCACACCGAGATACATCTTTCAGAGGAGAAGGCATGTACGTGAAACGAGAAACTGAACATACTGTTTACGGAGGCTGAATGGCACGTTAAGAGAAGCATAAAACTAGGGCATTGATGCCCCTTGCTGCTTCACGGTGAAGCTGCTGAGGGGTTGGGCTGGGCAATTTCCCACTTCCAGTCCTGGGCAGCCCTGAAGCATCTGACAGATAAGAGTCCTCTTCCCCATCACTTGTTCTTCTTTGAAGGATCAGTTCCGGAGGGTGGGAGATGATCAGTCTGGGCAACCTACAGGTTGAGGTGGGACCATCGTCATTCGGGCACGTAAAGATTGCTGGTGGAATGTGGATTATTCACTGGGCGCGTCTCTAATACAATGGTGCTGGCAAGAAAGGAGAAGAGAAAGACCAGAATCAGGTGGGCACCCTGGAGGAGGAGGATGTTCTGTGGTTGCGGGATGGCCATGCTAGCTGAGAAGGTTGGGGACAGTGGAGACCACAGGATGAAGAAGGTGGTCCCAAAGAGCCAAAGAAAAGGAGCCCCACTTAGTCAGTACAGGACCCACACAAGGAAGTTAGGAGGAGTGGCCAGGTTCTGCAGGCCACAACGGGGAGAAGCACAGAGATGAGGTTGAA
The DNA here is from genome assembly GCA_023970755.1 of Azemiops feae. Taxonomy (NCBI): domain Eukaryota; kingdom Metazoa; phylum Chordata; class Lepidosauria; order Squamata; family Viperidae; genus Azemiops; species Azemiops feae. The sequence continues at coordinate 86,480 of JALGBA010000620.1, forward strand.
GGTCTTCAAACCTGGAGGGTCTCAGTAGGCGGAAGGTCCACTGTTGATCCTGCAGCTTCTGTGCTACCTGAGAAGAAGCATCGGATCAAGAGGAAAGGTTATGGATGACTAGTGGAGGCAAGCTGAGAATTGTTGAACTTCCACCCACAAATCAGAAACGAGATAAATGAGATGCCCTCATTGTTGGAGAATACTACGAAGGGGTTATCTTGGGCTCTTCTCCCACCACCATCTTCGGCATAAAATCTCAAGAGAACTGACCACACCATGTTGAAAACACAGCTGCTCCTTCTTTACCTGCCCTGATCCGAGTGGCCGTGTCTGCAGACCATGGCACCAAAATGCATGCACGCAGTTCTGCACCAGTGCTGGAGACAGAAGAAGCGAAGAAGGTCAGGTCCTGCCACCGTGACTTACTCTCCGTTTCACAAAAACTGCTCGAGCATTGGACACGCCTCTCCGCAAAGGGAAATGGGAAGTGAAACCTTCAAAAGTGGTCTAGCATCCCTCAAAGTAAAGTGTGACTCAACCTTGACCCAAAGCAAGATCGGTTCCATCATTGAGAAGCCACCCAGCCTGGAAGGGAGGAGGAATCAAGCATGCAGATAGCTTGGAATCATTGTGCAACCATAAAATTGCTCACTGACCCTCCCTAGGTTCCTTGGAGCCTTATCTATTTGTTCCCAAGAGGAAGGAGACTGCCATTGTGGGGAGAGTCCTGTATTACAGGCAGAACGTAATAAAGTAGTTAGGTTGAACACTGCAAGTGTGGGTCTAGTTGTTGGAACCTGACACATCGCTCAACACTCCTGACAGACAAGCCAGCAAACTCGCCACAAGCACCATCACAACAACCAGAGAATCACAGGCAGCATTTGGTGGAGAAGACAGTTCGATTAGATCTCTTTCTCCATCAAGGTCAGAACTGCCCTGGAGATGTCAACCTGTACTTCCTCCAAGACCCGAAAGGGGCATTAGGTGACGGGGAGGATGCAACCGGAGGAGGAGGAAGTACTGAGCAGGGTGGAGAAAAGGAACTCACCGACTGACTCCACCGCTACGTCGAAGGTGAGTTTCGGTGGGGATCCAAGCAACGCCCCCTGGGGGCTGACAAACTGGATGCATCCTGGGAAACAAACCCAAAACGGATTGGCCCCAGCAGGAATGGTCCCTCCTCACAGTCCTGACAAACCAAAGGCCGCCTGGTTTCTACTTACCATCCATCAGAACCATCACCGACTTGTTATCCAACTGAGTCACCTGGACGAAGCCACAGCAGGAAGGGTCTGTGGACAAACAGATTTATCGTTGAGAACTATGGCTTGGTATTAATTTAAAGTCTGCCTTTGATCCTTAAAAGTTCCCTCTGGAAGATCTTCAACCTAGTGAAGATAGACAAGGAAGGAATGAGCTGGTATGACCTTTCCACTGAAAGATAGCAAGTTCTACCTCATTATTGTCCATCATAAAGAACGTGCAACAGCCGATACGCAGACGCAGCCCTCCAGGGTCAAATGAACCATCGGATGACCTGGAACTCATCCTGGGATTCAACTAGTACTTGAGGGGGGGAAAAGAGATCAGGATGCTTCCAGGATACTCACCACTTTTGTCGCTGATAAACCAGGAGGTTAAGGAATTGAGGTTAATGACTTGGAACTGCACGGCCTGTCCTGGGGGGCCCTTGCTGACCCCAATGCAGACCACCGGATATTCCTCCTCAGGGGTTATTAGCATCTCGAAGACGGGCAGCATGGAAGGCAGGGGAAAATCGAAGTACTATTAAAGGAGAAGAAAAGGATTTCCTGAATGAAGTTGATGCCCTCAAAAGTGTTGTCTTTGCCAAGGGGAGTACCTGAGCTAATAGCCACCTGTCAACCTTTCAAAGTAGAGCAGACTATGATACCAAAGTCATGCAGACTAATACAGGTAAGTCCTCAACAGAAGAACCTATGCCATTCTGGACAAATGGTTGTCCAGTCTCTTCTTAAAAGCCTCCAGTGATGGAGCATCCGCAACTTCTGGAGGGAAGTCGTTCCACTGATCAATTGTTCTCACTGCCAGGAAATTCCTCCTTAATTCTAGGTTGCTTCTCTCCTTCATAAGTTTCCATCCGTTGCTTCTTGTCCTGCCCTCAGATGCTTTGGAGAATAGCTTGACACCCCTCTTCTCTGTGGCAGCCCCTCAAATATTGGAAGACGGCTATCACGTCACCCCTAGTCCTTCTCTTCCTTAAACCAGACATACCCAATTCTTGCAACCGTTCGTTGTACGGTTTAGCCTCCAGCCGCCCAATCATCCTTGCTGCTCTTCTCTGCACTCTTCCTAGAATCTCAACATCTTTTTTTAGTATTATGGTGGCATGTGGCCTCACCAGTGCAAAAGGGAGCATGCTTTCAGATATTGCTCAGAAGGCATAAATACCCTGCAAAACGGGAAAACCCTGGCGTCCAAAAATAGTTTTCAATAATAAATCAGTGAGAAACCTTGAGAGAGAATGCCTATGGAGGGAACAGCGGTGTTCTCCCCTGGTTGGCCTAAGTCTGCCTTGGCAATTGCACCCAATGCACTAAATTACCAACAGTGTGACCTAGCCAACTAGCCAACACAATAACCTGGCTGTCTCTTCCTTGGGATGCCCACCTTGACCCAGGCCAGGAGATGCTGCCTCTGGCAGAGGACTCGGCTCTTACCTTGACCAGCATGAATTTCTGCATGGGTTCATACCATTGCAACAGGACCACCCCTGCCTCTAATGCTCCACAGAGAAAGTGGCAATTGTTCTGGGTATTCCTGGCTGCAAGAAAAGGGGGAGAACATGCTGCATAGGCTGCTAGGCAGGGCAACCGAGGGGAGGAGGAGGAGGGGTGGTGTTAACCGTGGTGGCTGTCACCCGCCCTTCAGATTGGCCTTCAAAGCACCTGTGCAACATTTCTGGCATCCCTTCGTGTCAGGAATCTTGGTGGTGATGATGTTTTTCCTAGAGGGAAGGAAGGAAAGGAAAGGTGAGATCCCTGGTGAAGGGGAGCGAGATTGCCTTTTTAGAACTGCCCTACAGAGTCTTTAGATAGATAGATAGAGAGAGAGAGAGAGACAGACAGACAGACAGACAGACGAATGATAGACAGTTGATAGATGATAGATTAGAGAGAGAGAGAGAGACAGACAGAGACAGACAGACAGACAGACGAATGATAGACAGTTGATGATAGATTAGATTAGATTAGATAGATAGATAGACGATAGGTAGGTAGATAGATAGATAGATAGATATAGATAGATAGACAGACAGACAGACGAATGATACAGTTGCTAGATGATAGATAGTAGATAGATAGATAGATAGATAGATAGATAGATAGATAGATAGATAGATAAACCTTTATTGTCATTTTTTCCTGTGGGCACAAAGGCACACATTAAAAATGAAATTTAGTTGCTTGCTTTCAAAGTGTACACATACATAACACACATTTAAACGTGCTATATACAACATATGCATAAACCTACATCCTTACATATAAATAACATATAAATATTAATCACTGTCCATCTTGAATACATAACGGAAGGAGGAAGCTTGAGAGTTCACAAGGTTGACGCTGTATGGAACAAAACTGTGACTGAATCTGGGCGTTCTGCTTCGGATATCCCGAAGCCCCCTCCTCCCAGAAGGTAACAAAGAAAACAGGTCACGAAGAGGACGTGTCGTGTCCCTTTCTCAACCTTGGCAACTTTTAAGAAGTCTGGACTTCACCAAGACTTCACCCGCCAACAGGACAAGCCACTTATACACGAACAGAGAACATCCGTGCAGCACGGATGACGTTCCCTAGTTGGGACGCGAAAAGTCTGCAAGAAAGCAACCAAGCTGAGAGAGCACCAGGGACCTCCAAGGAAAACAACCTGTTGAACCTCCAGCCAGCCAGGCTGCTAAAGACCTCTGCCAGATAAAGAGATTGGCCATTCTCACAGCTTAATGAATCCTGAAGAATTAAGGAAAGGGTAAGAAAAAGACACCGTTCCGATGATGGGTTTACCTGGGTAATAGTCGGTGTGGGGAAAGGGAGACCGCGAGGCGTTGGTCTCTCTTGTTCTGCTCGTGCAGACCCAGTAAATTGTGGGAGAAGAGCTGGGGAACCTTGCCTGAACAAAAGGGAAAAGAAAACCCATCGAGGTTAATTGACTATACAGGAAGTCCTCAATTTACGACCATCCGTTTAGTGACTGCTTGAAAATACAACGGTGCTGAAAAAAAGCGAGTTACAGCAACTTACTGCATTGCAGTATCCCCACGGTCACGTGATCAGAATTCAGACGCTTGGCAACTGGCTTGTATTTATGACGGTTGGCGTATCCGAGGATCACGTGATCCCCGTTTGCGACGTTCCTAGCCAGTTCTGACAAGGAAAGTCAATGGGGGAAGCGAGATTCGCTTAACCACCGTGTGATTTACTTAATGACCACAGCAAAAAAAAAAAAAAGGTCGCAGAATCGGGTGCAGCTCATTTAATAACCACCTCGCTTAACAACGGACGTGCCAGTTCCAACTGTGGTCGTGAATCAAGGATCACCTGTTTGGGATATGAACAGTTATGGCTACTGGGTATAAATGATCAGGGATTCTGTTCAGGCCTTGGGATTTAAATTTGCAAGACGAGCGGGTCTGTGTTTGCAGAATTGCCACAAGCGCTTTTAAAAATCCTCTGAGCCCAAGGGTGCTTTTTTCAAGAGGCAACTGGACTTTCTTGTTTTTCTTTGAAGACATTTCACTTCTCATCCAGGAAGCTTCTTCAACTCTGACTGGGTGGTGGGCAATGGAAGGATTGATACTCCTGGCAGACAGCTGGTCATTTGCCTTCTTTTAGGGAGTCGTTGAGGCCACTTGGAGGTTTGTCTGTGTCCTCAGGGTCACCTGAGTGGTGCAAATGGGTGTGGAGCCTTCTTGGAACCCCTTTCACCCCTCTCATTCTCCTGTGTGCTGATTTTTACTTCAGCTGCTTGTGGTCGTTCAGTTACTGCTTTCCCCAGAGGGCTTTTAAAACGGGAGAAGAAAAGAACGAAACAAAATGCAAAGAGTAGAAAGAGGAAATCGTTTGAACGGCAGGTCGGTTTCCAGATATTAGCCGGCTGGTTGATTTATTACCACTTCCTGAGTTTTGCAGATCAAAAACGTCGTTGAAAGGCTATGAACATTTTTTTTAAAAAAATTCAAAACTGTAAAAAAAAAATATAGTCAGTTAGCAATCTACTCAAATGAAAACTCTGCGCTTAAGTAATTTAAGAGGAAGCGCATCTCGCTTTGCAGGAAGAAATGGGACTTTTTAGTGTGTGTGTGTGTGTTATTTTCTTTTTAGTATAAAGTTGAAAGGATCACGCACCTCGGTTCTAATTGACATGAAAGCTGGAACATGACCGCTGAAGTAAAGACAAGGATAGAGAAAGCTCGAACAGCATTCTTCAAAATGAGAAAGGTCTTCTGCAGTCACGACATAAGCCGAAGACTGAAAATCAGGCTTGTCAGATGCTATATTTTTTCTATCCTGCTCTATGGAGTAGAGAGTTGGTCTCTGACAGAAGGCCACCTGAAGAGACTAGAAGCATTTGAAATGTGGATTTACAGGCGGCTGTTACGTAGAAGCTGGGTTGACAAAATCAGAAATGAGGAGGTGATAAGCCGCCTGGGAAAGCCAAGGGAAATCATCAAAACAATTAAAAAACGAAAGTTAGAATATTTTGGACATGTGATGCGACACCCAGAAAAATACGGCATACTCCATTTAATCCTCCAAGGAAAGATTGAAGGCAAACGAGGTCCAGGCAGAAGAAGAACATCATGGCTTCAAAATCTAAGGGACTGGTTTGGACAAAACTCAGTGGCACTTTTTCGTGCGGCTGCTGATAAAAACAGGATCGCCAGCATGATCGCCAACGTCCGATAACGGATATGGCAGAAGAAGAAGAAGAATAGAGTACTGTTTTTCAGCCTTGGCTACTTCAGCTTCCAGAATTCATAACTGGCTGGGGAATTCTGGGTGTTGAAGTCCACAGGTCAAAAAGGGGCCATGGTTCCCCACCACTGGCTTAGACTGTGCTTCAATATATTGCAGACCCAGCAGATGGGTGCCTTCCCAACCAGGTTAAATGCGTGTTGTGCGAACACAACCTATGGGTGACCAACTTACCCGAAAGGGACATGAGCACGTTTCCTATGCAATAGACCCACGTCGTTCGGCTGTGATAAAGCTTGAGAAAGGGAAGGGGACAAAAGGAAAAAAGGATGACCTTCTTCAAAGCAAGCCAGAAATTGAATTCTCTGCCTCCTTCCTTCTTAGTTCTGTCGTTCAGACTCGTTCCTGCACCCCACCCCACCCGTCAGTCTCACCAGTTCTAGGGCAGGTTCTGTCTCACTCCGGTTCAAGGTGAAGACCCCTTCTTCGGCCCCCAGAATTAAGTGCAGCTCTGCAGAACAGGGAGGAAATTCAAGATTAAGGAAGGCCACCGTGATCGGTTACCTGCCATCGAGGGGGCGTCCCCTCTTAGCAGTTGCTCTCCGTGACTCGCTTGTCTCTAAATGTGGCCCATCAGGTCTTCCAAACGTCCAGATTGGCTGAGCCAAAATTTCAGCTAAGGGAGATGCTCGTTCAGTCAGTTTTGCCCCATTTTACAATGGTTGCTAAGTGAATCACTGCAGTTGTTAAGTTAGTAATCCGGCTGTTAAGTGAATCTGGCTTTCCCGTTGACTTTGCTCCTCTAGAGGTCGGGATCCCGTGACCCCGGGACACTACTGCACTGCAACCATCATAAATATGAGTCAGTTGACAAGTGTCCGAATGTTGATCACGGGACCGTGGGGAATGCCCCAACGGCCGTAAGTGTGGGGAAATGGCCATGCCACTTTTTCCAGTGCCGTTGTAGCTTCGAACGGTCCCTAAACAAATGGTGGAAAGTCGTGTGTTTGTGTGTGTGTGAGAGAGATTTCAGAAGCAGAAGAGCTGTGGGTTTCATGGTGGAGCCTACCTGAGGAGGGTGAAAAACGGTCACAAGACACTTTTTTCGGTGCCGTTGTTAACCTCAAAAAGTCACTAAACAAAGTGTTGTAAGTCAAGGACCACACCATGTTCAGAAGAATGAGTCCTAGGTGAGGGAGCCGTCCTGGAGCTCAGGTAATTATTTCTAGATCGCTTTTGGGAAGGTAGCTTTCCTTACGAGGAGGGCCCTGCAGTCACCCAGCAAGAACAGATCACTAGATTCTTTGAGGATGAGGAGCATCACCTGGGCTAGGTGCTGCTCAGGTCTGCAGAAGGAGCCGATGCATTCCCCCCACCCGCCCACCCGTCCCTCTCGCGAGTCTGCTCCAGCCCTACCATTGGTGTGTGGGTGGGTCCAAGCGGTGGCCGAGGTGAGGTGCAGGGGGCACTCGTTGAAGACTTTCTTGAAGAGGGCCCTGTCCTGAGGAGAAGCAGGCCAGAGCCACCCATGAACAAGGGCGCCTGGGAGAAGCACGAGAGCATCCTGTCCCGCAGGGGATTCCCCCTCTCCCCTCCTGATGGTACCTCTTCCCCTTTGAATTTCACCCTGACGATTCCCATGCTGGTTGGAAATTATATTTTGGAGGGGAGGAGGAGGAGGAGGAGGAGGAGAAGATGGAGAAGGCAATGGGGAAGGAGAAGGAAAGGGGGAAAGGGAGGAGGAGGAGGAGAAGGCAATGGGGAAGGAGAAGGAAAGGGGAAAAGGGAAAGGGAGGAGGAGATGGAGAAGGAAAAGGAGAAGATGGAGAAAGCAATGGGGAAGGAGAAGGAAAGGGGGAAGGGGAAAAGGGAAAGAGGGAGGAGGAAGAGGAGAATTCCTTGCCTTGCTGCTTTTTAGCCCAAGAAAAATGCAAGCTGTTCTCTTTCTAGCAGGCTCAGTTTAAAAAAAAAAAAAGTTTAATTTGAGCAATAGTGGAATGACTTGGATCAGAGCAAATTAAACCAACGCGGAGGCTCAAAACACTTACTGGTTTCTGTCTCCTCTCCAACTTAGGAGGAAGGCTGGGTGGCCTCCCTTCCAAGGGATCTGAACGCAGTTCTGGGACTGGGAGGGAGGAAGGTAACAGTTAACACCCCACCCCACCGAATCCTGCCCCAATGATGTTGACCTCCCCAGATCTCAACCCGGCAGCAACATCATTAAGTCTTCCTTTTTTTACTCTGGATTCTCCAAATTCAGGTTCGGTCTTATGGACTAGTCCTATTAAATCTTTTAATAGGACTATACCCCCTGTAAGGCTTGTTTCGGGAATGACAGGGGTCCCTGCCCCAAGCTATTTTTCCCCCTACATGTAGTCCTCAACTTACAACCCACAAATGAGCCCCCAAATTTATGTTGCTCCTTGAGATAGCTGTTCAGTGGGTTTTGTCCCACGTCGTGACATTTCCTGCCACCGCCGATAAATGAATCACCACCATGGTTAATAACACGGTTGCTTCCCCACGGACTCTGCTTGTCAGAAGGTCGCAAAAGGGGGTCTCGTGACACACACACACCCCTCCGGGACAATGTACGAAGTTTGGGAGCGTCTCGTCCTGTCTCTTTACTCTGCGCCTCCGTTTTCTGGGAGGAAGCCCTACCTGATTTGGCGGTGAGCTGGGAAGCTTCGGCTCTCCCGGAATTACTCTGCGGTGAGGGCCAACTCAGGATGGGGCCACTGGAGCACCGTCCCCGGACGAGGGATTTGGCAGGAGAGGGGCCGCGGGATCGATCTGCTGCCCTTTCGTCCGAGGAGAGCCAGACTCTGGGCTACGGAGAGAGGGATTTCAGCGGGCGTGAAATTCATGGGTCAGCAGGAACAGCAAACCTGCGCTAAGGGTGGCCAAGGGATCGTCCATGGACGAAATCTGCCCCAGCCACGGAAGAAGGTTGAGTAGGAGGAACAGGGCCATGGACCGTGGCTGCGCCCTGGAGGATTGGGAGTCACCTGGGACTCCCCTTAGTGTATCTTCACCTTCAAGGAGAGAGGGGAGCGCTGCAACTTACTTTGCTCCCGCAGAGAGTTTACCTTGGGGGGTAATGGGGGTGGGAGATTGGCAGGTTGAGTGTCCCTGGAAGGAAAGATAAATGACCAGGATCAAAAACAGGGAAATGGGGGTTGTGGCCTGTTTTCTCCCCTCCACCCACCTGCAATGAATTGTTCTAGCAAGATATTAATATCGGAGAAGAATATTTATAGCTTGGGGTTGAACTGTGGGGTCCTTGGTGCTCTCTGAGCTTGGTGGGGTTTTTTTGCAGACCTTTCATGACCCAACTAGGTTCCAGAAGAGTGTGGGGTTTGCTCTCTTGTTTATAAACATCTCTCCCTTCTAGCACTGATGATGTTACCTAGTTGGGTCGTGAAAGGTCTGCAAGGAAACAACCAGACTCAAGGACTAAGGACCCCATAGCAAGACATCATAGTTCACTGTGAAAAGTCACCACAGGTCTAAGCCCCTTCAGAATAGATAGAAAACATTTATTTTCCAGGAGTGTAATTTTTAAACCCCCAGCAAGAATCTATTAGTCTTAGGGACTAGTTCCTTGCTGGATCCTGAGATCCGTCTCTTCCCAACCTTTGGCTAAAGGACTGCGTGTTCTATAATTTGATATTTTAAAATTCTGGGAGGAATTGTTACCTGATTAGGTCTGGTCTGCTGGGACTGGAAGGAAGAGGAGAAAAGAACGGTCAGGGAAGAGGGATTTAGAAGAGCGAGGATGACGAAATGGGGTTATGCTCAGGAGTTTAGCTGCCCTTGGCTCCCATCACCACATCGTTGTTTTTATGAGCCCTTTGTTGCAGTTTTGCCATTGTCAAAGCCTCCTGTTGTGTTTCTCAACCTTGCCCATTTTAAGACAGGTGGACTTCAACTCCCAGAATTCCCCAGCCAGCTCAACTGTAAGCAGCTAAGACAGAACTTACATATCCACATCATCGTAGTCTGAGTCAGCTACATTCTTCCTGCAAAGATCAGGAAAACAAAGCTGAAATAAACTTTATTTCACATCTCGGCAGCAGGTCCCTGAGACCCCTTCTGAGCCTCCTTACCTGCTGCTGAAGTCAGATCCAGGGTTGTCCATCGTACTGTAGCCTGGGTCTAGCATGATCTCCTGTAGAAGAAAGCAGACACTTGGAGATTTCAGCCTTTGCAAGTCCATCAGCCTAAAGGAAGGGAGGTGTCTCCAGCAGAATTAGAAGCCAAATTCCCCAACAGCCAGTCCAGTGGTATCTGGGGATGATGGGTGTGATAATTCAGCTCATCTGGAGACCCAAAGTTGGCAAAGGTTGCCTTAGAGTTTGGTTGTGCTCTTTGATCAGTGTTCCTCAATCTTGGCAACTTTTAAGATGGGTGGACTTCAACTCCCAGAATTCCTGGGAGTTGAAATCCTTTCTCCTTAAAGTTGCGTGATGGCTTGGGAGTTCTGGAAGTTGAAGTCCACCCATCTTAAAGTCCCCAAGGTTGAGAATCATGATCTAGAGAGGAAGATCTGAAGAAGGAGAAGAGATGAATGGGTCAGTTGTGAGATCTCGGGGCATCGAACATATGGGCTCCCAAGAGTGGAGGACAAAGACTAGACCTTGAGGGAAATCTTTCTCAAAGGAAAGAGTGGAAGAGCCAATGAAGAGTTACCATAGATTTTGAAGACCGCAGACTTTGTCTTCTTCGGAGGATAGGGCTGAAATTATGCTCTGCAATGAGATTGGAAAAGGGATTTAGAGTACTGAGAAAGAAGGTGGAGGGTGCAGAGACCAAGCAGCCGTGTTATTTTTCCCTAGTGGGGTGAATCCACTTAGATGAGCTGGACAGGCGAGCCTTGAATGAGCGAGAGTGGACAACCATACCCTGGGCACCAGCATATCCTGGAGAAGTCACGCCTTGCCGCTGATTGGAACGAATTCTTTGGGGCACTGGGGGTGGAGGCAGCTGCGGAAGAGAAGAGAAAAGAGGAGAGGGGAGGGGAGAGGGGGAGAGGGAGAGGAGAGGAGGAGGAGAAGAGGCATGTTAGAGGGGCGTGTTAGGGCTTCTATGGCTGTGTCCCCCACCCTTCAGTTCTAGAGGAGCCCTTACTATTGCTAGCCCCCCAAAACGCCCTTGAGTTTGACTTGAGCAAGACAAGAGAGACCTAGATTTATGGATGTAGTGTGGGGGAGAAAAAAAGTAATAGCCTGGACAATTCCCCCCCCCCCCCCGTCTTCGTATGGTGATGTGGCTATTCTGGATTAGGACAGGAGTGACTTTCACGAGAAAATCTGGGACAGCAGGGTACCCAAGGAAGGCTCGAGCCCTGAATGTGTCTTAAAAGATCAGCTGCTTCACTGTGATGCTAATTATGGCTCTGGGAAGAGAGGAAACCAACTTCTAATCACAGGCAGACCCTGGAGAATGGGTTAACACGTTTCCCTCCGGCTGGTCCAGAGAGGTCCCCACAAAAGTTCACAAAAATGTGGCCTCTAGCCAAGCTCGTGTCGGGAGAAGATGGGAGAGCTCTCACTGAACGTCAGACCAGAGAAATACGGGCACGACACACATGCTCAGCTGTAGACTGGAGATGAGATGAAGGTGGAGTCATGAGGACACCTCCTTAGAGAAGCCCAAGCCTGGCGTCTTAGAAGAAGCCGTTAGAGGTAGGTGTGGACGGGTCCTACAGCGAAGAGTCCATCTCTTCCACTTTTCCAGCCGTATCTCTTTGCTCTCACCTCTTGGTCCTCTTCTTCCGTCTCACCTCTGGGGAGCTGGTCAGGATTGTGCACTTTCTCCAAGAGGTCAAGGGTCAGGCTCCGCGTCAGCCCTGCCTGGCTTACAAACTGGTGCTGGGAAAAGAAAGGCGAAGACGGTTGGGTTCCAGCCTGGGGACTGGAACAAGAGTGGAAGAGGAAGGGGGATGATGTATGCATGCAAGTAGTCCTCGGGTTACGACCATACGTCCGTTCAAAGTGACCACAGCACCGAGAAATAGTGACTTGTGACCCTTTTCACCAACTGTAGCATCCCACGGGCCGCATGATCAAAATTCAGAGGATTGACAACCGGTTCATATTTATGATGGTTGCATGTCCCGGATCGTGTGATTCCCCCCTTTTATGACCTTCTGACCAGCCAAGTCAAAAGGGGGAAGCCGGATTCGCTTAACAACCCTGTGACGGACGTAACAACCGCAGGGGTTCACTTAACAGCTGCGGCAAGACAGGTCGTAAAACGGGGCAAAACTCACTTAACAACTGTCTCGCTTAGCCACGTAAATGTTGGGCTCAGTTGTGGTGGTAACTCGAGGACTGCCTGTACTTCTCCCACTTAAGCAGACATAGAAAATTGAATCTGGTTCCTGAACGGTTGGAGAATCGCCCCTCGGGTCAGTTGGCCCTGGGGGGCTTTGCTCCCAACTCTGCGGAGAGCCTGTCATGGGTAGAGATGGGAGGAGAGGTGGGCTTACTGACCGTCAGCATCTTGCAGGCGCTCGGCCGTTTCCTGGGACTTTTGGTTAGTGTCACCTTGACAAAGTTGTGGAAGGCTGGGCACCTGTGGAGACAGCAGCGGCACCCGTGAGGGAAAATGTCCGGAGCCGTAACGTAGCTGGTGCTTAGCAACTGCCTTGGGTAGTAGTGGGAAACCTGGTCCCGATTGAGGTCGTACGTCGAGGGTTACCTGTATTTCAAACCTCTGGCATTCTGCCCCAAAGGGCAACACTAAGATTAACATCAGACCAACAATCAGAATTAAACCATACCCCAATCAAAACACTGCCAAACAAGCGAACAGCAAACAGCCCGAACAAACAACCTCCAAGACCGCTCCCGGCAACGCTGACAGGGCCAGCCACTAGAAAATAAAGTGGGAGCAAAACCCACTCCTTACTAGCACTGATGATGTTACCTAGTTGGATAATGAAATGTCTGCAAGAAAACAACCGAACTCAGAGAACAGCAAGGACACCTCAGTCCTCCTCCTCCTCCTCCATTCTAACCCTGATGTTGTTACCTAGTTGGGTCATGAAACATCTGCAAGAAAACCACCAAGCTCAGAGAGCAGCAAGGGACCTCACAGTCCTATCCCTCCTTCCCCCCTCCTCCTCCACTCTGTAAACCCCACTCCCTTCTAGCACTGATGATGTTACCTAGTTGGGTCACGAAACGTCTGCAAGAAAACCACTGAGCTCAGAGAGCACCAAGGACCCCTCAGTTCAACCCTGAGCTACAAATATTCTCCTTTATTGAGACCAAGTAAGGATCTGTCACCACTTCTGAGGGACCCGTTGGCCGTACTCACCACCGGGCCTTCTCTTTTAGCTTTGGAGGCTGGTAGCCACTCTTGGTCATCAACACCAGCACCCTGCAAGGTGGCACAGAGAGACAAGCCACAGATTAGCCGGGCAACACTCTCTTCCTTAAATCGCTTCATGGAAAAGGTTGTTTTTTTTTTCCCAATCCCCAGGGATCAAAGAGAACGAACAGGACACGCTGAGTCACCTTACCGCAAAGGATGCATATCAAACATGGGGGGCTGCAACTCAGCCAGCTCAATTGCCATGATGCCCACCGACCACACGTCACACCGTTCATTATAGCCCCCTTTCAGTTCCACAGCTGCCACTTCCGGGGCCATCCTAGAACAGAAGGTGGGGGGGCCGTATCTGACATTCAGGCTCACCACCCCTTCAAGACCCTCTTCAGTCCCGTTAGGAACGCTCTGGGGGTCTTTTCCAACCTGCTAACCAGGTTTATCAAGACAAAGGCCTACAAACCAGGATTTCCCTCTCGCTTCCTGGCTCACCAAGGCCCCTGGCAGACGGGACAACGCTACTGGATGCGTTTGTCCCTGAAAAAAGGAACGGGGTGTGTGTGGACATCGGCACACACAATGGAGGCCCTTGGTTAGCATTATGAATTTTGGAACGGATTCTGAAACGGGGGACCCTTCCGATTTACCCCCCTTCTCCCTGGCATCTCGCAGCTCAGATACCCATCGGGCCAGTGAGTGGGTTCTCTTTACCAGTAAGGGGTCCCGATGAAAGACATTCGGCGGGCAAAGGTGGCACTGAGTTGAGCTGAGATTCCAAAATCAGCTGGGGGAAGGAAAGGAAAGAAAAAAAAGGAGAGGTTGAAAAAGTCTCTTGTGGTAGATCTGCATTGTGGTGCTCTAGTTTGGGAAGATAAAGAGCGTGGGGGATTTAAGGAGATCCATCCAATACAATCAGCAACTCACAAAGCCTCAAGATGAAATCTGTGAGCTGGAAAAGCTGCCACCAGATTCCTGAAATTTTGCCTTCATACGTGGCTCTCCTCAGGCTCCACAGTGAAATTTCTCTCTCACACGGACACACAAACACGCACACATGACTTATAACCATTCGTTTGGTGACTGAAGTTACAACACACTGAAGAAAGTGACTTAGAATAGAATAGAATAATAACTTTATTGTCATTCTATTCTATCTATTCTATTCTATTTTCTATTCTATTCTGTTCTCTATTCTATTCTCTATTCTATTCTCTATTCTACTCCTATTCTATTCTATTCTATTCTATTCTATTCTATTCCTTATTCTATTCTATTCTATTCTATTCTATTCTATTCTATTCTATTCTATTTTCTATTCTATTCTATTCTATTTCTAATTCTATTCTATTCTATTCTATTCTATTCTATTCTATTCCTTATTCTATTCTATTTTCTATTCTATTCTATTCTATTCTATTCTATTCTATTCTATTCTATTCTATTCTATTCTATTCTATTCTATTCTATTCTATTCCTTATTCTATTCTATTCTATTCTATTCTATTCTATTCTATTCTATTCTATTCTATTCTATTTTCTATTCTATTCTATTTTCTGTTCTATTCTATTCTATTTTCTAGTCTAGTCTAGTCTAGTCTATTTTCTGTTCTATTCTATTCTATTTTCTGTTCTATTCTATTTTCTATTCTATTCTATTTTCTGTTCTATTCTATTTTCTATTCTATTCTATTCTATTTTCTATTCTATTCTATTTTCTGTTCTATTCTATTTTCTATTCTATTCTATTTTCTATTCTATTCTATTTTCTGTTCTATTTTCTATTCTATTCTATTCTATTCTATTCTATTCTATTTTCTATTCTATTCTATTCTATTCTATTCTATTCTATTCTATTCTATTCTATTCTATTCTATTCTATTCTATTCTAAACTGCCGTCCACAGAGCCGAGCCCTAATGGACAGGATCTCGGGGCTACGCGGTGCCCATGAACCCTCCAGATAGGGTGGCTGAGGGTGCACAGCCTGAGAAACAAATGTGGAGAGAATGCACCTACCCAGTTTTACTTCCCCCTGGTCGTTGAGAAGAATGTTCGCTCCCTGTAAGGTGAAGAACAGGAAAAGGAAGTGAGCACCACTCAGAGTGAAATGGGCTGTGGCTGACGTGCAGAGGGTAACAACTTCCCTCGCCCAACTAGACAATCCTCCCAATTCCCAGGCTCTGAGATCCCCTTCTGCTTGGAGTTCCAATCCTGCAAACCGCTCTGCCTAAAGTTTTTCTACTCTTCTACCTCATTTTGTGACTGCAGGCTGGGAAAATATACGATGGCTGCAAACTTTGCTTTCTGTTGTATATCGTCCCCATCACTCTGCGCGCGCACACCCCCGTTGGCTCCCCCCTGCCAGTAACCCGCATCCAATTTTACACGCGGGTCACCGGAATGTTCTCCTTCATATTAGGAATACTGTACTAGTAAGACTTGTTTTAAAGATGCAGGAGGAAGGTTTGGACTAGCACAGGGGTCTGCAACCTTGACCGCTTTAAGACTTGTGGACTTCAGCTCCCAGAATTCCGCAGCCAGCTGTGCTGGCTGAGGAATTCTGGGAGCTGAAGTCCACAAGTCTTAAAGCGGTCAAGGTTGCAGACCCCTGGCCTAGCACTTGTGCATGATGCTAGCTTGATTCTGCAAGCTAAATTAAATCTGTGGTCTTCAGCTACACACTATGAATCGAGAAAAAAATCTAGCTGTTAAAAGTAGCAGCAACATCACTACGACGGCTCCCTTTCTCTGTGTCGGGTGCGAAGAATCCGGGACTACACTTCCAATGAAGATGATTCATCTAGACAAGAATTTAGCCGAGTAACGGTCAGCATTAAACTGGCTGCTAGATAACAGTAAGCAGAATTCAAGAGGGATTAGATTTGTGGAAATGTAAAGACTCCAGGCTGATTCCTCTCTTGACTCCACCCCCACTTTGCCTGCTCTTCTCCAACACTCTACCCTGGAGACAAGACGGCAACATAAGAGAAGGATAAACTTTGTAATTCTTACTTTTATATCTCGATGGATTTTGCCTTGGTTGTGAAGATAAGACAAACCCTAGAAGGATGGGGGGGGGGAGTTCATATCCAATTATCTTGGAAATACAACTAGCATAATAACATTTAATATACAGGTAATTCTTAATCACAATTCGGACTAGAATGTTGGTTGCTAAACAAGGGGGTTGTTAAATTAGTCATGCCCTATTTGATGACCTTTTTTGCCCCAGTTGTTAAGCAAATTGCTGCAGTCGTTAAGCGAATCACGTGTTTGTTAAGTGGATCTATGAATTTTGCTTTTTGGAAGCCAGGCTGGGAAGATCATAAATGGCCATCGTGTGGCCCCAGGATGTGGCAACAGCCGTGAATAAATGCTGGCTGCCAAGGGTTCAAATTTTGATCAGGGGACTGTGGGGATGCTGGGATGGCCCTAAGTACAAGAACTCTCAGCCCAGCCCACCTCGCAGGATTATCGTTGTGGGGAAAATAAGAGGAGGAAGCATTAGATATGTTCACCGCCTTGAATTACTTATAAACTAATAAAGGTGACATCAACCATTAATAAATGAATGCACTAAGTAAGGATTGTGAAGGATTTGCAGGTATGGGAGGAAGGGAAAGGTTAAAATTTGGAAAACAATTTCCCAGTTTTCTGGCAGTTTGCAAGTCAGTAAATTTAGGCAGCTTGTTTTGATCCCGTGCGCACAGGTAGTGCTCGGCTTAACGACCACAATTCAGAGAGAGTTATAAAAAAAAAAAAGCCAGCTGCTTTGCACGTGGGATATTCCAGGTTCAAGCCAAACCTAACATACTTCCACCCTTGGGCAAAACGGCGTGGGAGAAGGCGTATCAACAGATTGCTACTCACTTTTAAAGTTTCCCGGCAGATGTAAGCAATCTGTAGCTCAGACAAGGCGCCCGTGACTGAAAAACAACAAGGAGACAAGTGAGTGGCACTTTTCATCCTGTAAGAATTTCGCCACTGCTCGGCGCCACGGCTGATATTTTGAACGATCTGGAAAAATGTAAGATTAAGTTGCCGGGGGAAATTAAGGAATTGCAATTCCGAAACGGGCTGGCTCAGATGCTTTCCGTGTAGAGAAGAGGCACTGTCTACCCTGACCTCTGAAATCATTTTTCATGGTCTGTTAAAATAGTTTTGATTTTTATTTATAGAGGTTTAGATGGCCGTGTGTTGCCTGGGTGACTTTTAGTAAAACCGTATCTCTAATTATAAAAATATAAAACTTTGGCAAGGTTGCCCTTTGAAATGTAGTTGCCCTCTTCTGGCCTATTTTTCTTCAAGGATCTTCTTTCTTTCTTTCTTTCTTTCTTTCTTTCTTTCTTTCTTTCTTTCTTTCTTTCTTTCTTTCTTTCTTTTCTTTCTTTCTTTTCTTTCTTTTCTTTCTTTCTTTCTTTCTTTCTTTCTTTCTTTCTTTCTTTCTTTCTTTCTTTCTTTCTTTCTTTCTTTCTTTCTTTCTCTTTCTGGAACTTCAACCAATCAATCAGAACAGAGTTGGAAGGGACCTTGGAGGTCTTCTAGTCCAACCACCTGCCCATAGCAGGAGACTCTATACAATTTCGGACAAGTGACTGTCCAGTCTTTTCTTAAAAGCCTCCAGTGATGGAGCACCCACAGCTTCTGGTGGCAAGCTGTTCCACTGGTCAATTGTCCTCACTGTTAGGAAGTTTCTCCTTAATTCCAGGTTGCTTCTCTCTTTAGTCAGTTTCCAACCAGTGTTTCTAGTCCTGCCCTTTGGTGCTTTGGAAAATAAGTTGACCCCCTCCTCTTTGTGGCAGCCCCTCAAGTACTGGAATACTGCTATCATGTCCCCCCTAGTCCTCCTTTTCTCTAGGAAAAGGAAAAAAGAAGGAAAAGTTTAAAAAAAAAATTAAAGGAAAAGAAAAATTAGTGCTGGCACTTGTTCTGTCGTTGATCTCCACCAGTCAAACTCCACTTGTGCTTTGAAGACTCTTCATCCTGCTGACATCGCCCGAACCATCAAGGCAAATAAAAAAAATAAAAAAAACTTGCCTAAATTGGCTAATTCCGGAAGATTCCTGCTCTCTGTATCCTGCCTGCCTTAGAAAACAAGCAAACCTTCCCCGCCCCCCCCCAACCTCCATCTCTGCACTTTGCTGGGATGCTGTTTGTGCCAGCTGACTTTTGATCTCCACCACGAGAGATGCTACTGCAGGAAGAAATTGAAGAAGCGTCAAGAAGCATTAAAAATGAAAACGAGAAAGCAGCCTTGTGGTCAGCCTGTCCTCGTTCAAGATGTGCTTGTGTCGCTTCTCTGCCCCCACTCAGAAACCAGAAGGCGGGGAAACTGAGGCTTTAGTGGCCCACAACAAGGACCCTCGAGTTAGCCTTTGTTCTAAATGTCCTCTTTCTTGTTCCAACTGCTCGTTCCCACCACTCGCCTGGCCCTCTTCACCCTGCTGTGAACGTAGCTTCCCGAAACCAGAAGTTCTCCTGCTTCCTTCTGCCCTGAAGGGTAGAATTAGGACGGTCAAAAGGAGATATTTTTTAAAACCAACACATAATCCAACTTTGGCATTTGCTCCCCGAGACGTGGGATGCTGGTGATCAACTTGTCTCGCTCATAAAGAGTTGGGCCAATTCATGGAAGTCTGGGAGAGCAATGCCTCCTGGCCTTGAAGATTCTGGGACTGCTTCTGAAGGCCATCTGGTGGGAGATGAGCAGGTCGGTTGGCTACTTCCCCGACAGGCTGCTGGACTAGATGGGCCAGAGATCCCATCCAACAGGTCCTGTTCTTACGTTCTTTCATACTTTAGCCCCATCTCCAGAGAGTTTGATGTTGGAGCTGGGAGGACTTTGACGCTAGGTGGGATTATCCTCCTGGTGGTTCCCAACGTTTGAAAACTCAGCCACAAGTGGATCACATCGGTGGCAACATCTCCAGAGTGTTTGGAGGTTTCTTTGGTGGAGAAGAGGACAAAAACACAGCTAACCAGAAGACTTCTTAGACCAATAGAAGAGAATATTTGTGATTTCTAACGTAAGCATATACATTTCAGCGCATTCTAATATTTTTTGAATAATCTTATCATTTGGTGGTAGGTTCTCCCGTTTCCAATACTGGGCATATACAATGCGTGCCGCTGTTATTATATGTACAATGATGTATCGAGTTCGTCTTCTCACCTTTGGATTCAATATGCCTAATAGAAATAGCTCTGGTTTCAAATCTACTCGTTCTTTGATTATCTCCTGTATCCACTCTTGTATCTGTTTCCAATAGACCTTTGCCTGTGGACATTGCCACCATACATGGAAAAAAGTTCCCTCTTTGTCTTTGCATTTCCAGCAATTCGGGTTCATGTTTTTGTACATTTTTGCCAATCTCGCCGGTGCTAAATGCCATCTATGAAGCATTTTGTATTGATTCTCTTTATAGGCAGTTGACAGTGTTAATTTACAGTTTGTGTTCCATATTCTTTCCCATTCTTCCAGTTCAATGGATCGACCCACATTTCGAGCCCATGCTATCATGGAGCCTTTTACTATCTCTTCTTCCAATTCAACTTCCAGTAGGCACTTATAGAGTCTTGTTATAAATTTTTCTCCTCTGCCTAACAATATTTTGGTGGAGGGCTGGTGAAGTCCTGGGTGCTCTCTGAGCTTGGAGGCTTTCTTGCAGACATTTCATTACCAAACTAGGTAACCACATCAGTGCAGCTTCTTTAGACGATCTGAAGACTTCTTAGGAGAAGCTCTCCTAAGCTAAGCACACACTTCAACTTGCAACCAGATCATAGAAAAAGCAGAGAGTGACCCAGACCAGGGAATCTCTCCTTGACTCCAGCCTTTTAAATGTCTTTCTTGAAGGGCCAGTTAACAATTCTCCTTTCAAGTTGGCTGAAAAGTAACAAAACTTTTTTGTGAAGCTGCAGGAGCATGGGTGTGTTTGTCCAAGAAACGGGACTGCCTAGCTTTGTGGCTCCCTTGTGTCCTTTATGGTTTTTTGTTCTCCTTGTAAGCAACAGACGTCAGCCCCGTAGTGCAAAACAACACACGCAGACTGCAAAGGGGGAAGTTTGCAACCTAGCCTAAGCCAGTTGAACACTGTGGGGTCTCTTCCTTCAAAACAGGTGCTGCTGACATGCTAGAGAAAGCCAACAACCGCACTTGGTTTCACTTCTGTTGCAAAAAAGGATTGCCTTTTTTTATTCGACTGCACTCCTTCCCCAAGGAACTTATGAACCTGGCACTCAAAATGACTTGCTTGATGTGTTTGTGTCTGTGTGTTTGTGTTTGTGTGTGTGTGTTAGAAAGAAAAACATCTTTCCCTCCTCTCTTAACAACTGTACTTAAATTTAAACACTTTGGAAGATCAGAACAAAGTAAAGTTCCCCACACGGTATCTTAGAATGCAGAATAAGAGAGTTGGAAGGGACCATGAAGGTCATCTAGTCCAACCCCCAGCCCAAGCAGGAGACCATGTACCATTCCGGACAAATGGCTGTCCGATCTTTTCTTAAAAACCTCCAGTGATGGAGTATCCAAACCTTCTGGAGGCAGGTTGTTCCACTGATTATTTGTTCTCACTGTCAGGAAATTTCTCCTTAGTTCTAGGTTGCTTCTCTCCTTGATTAGTTTCCATCCGTTGCTTCTTGTCCTGCCTTCAGGCGCTTTGGAGAATAGGTCAACCCCCTCTTCTCTGTGATAGCTCCTCAAATATTGGAAGACTGCTATCATGTCACCCCTAGTCCTTCTTTTCATTAAACTAGACGTACCCAATTCCAGCAACCGTTCTTTATATGTTTTAGCCTCCAGTCCCCTGATCATCTTTGTTGCTCTTCTCTGCACTCTTTCTAGAGTCTCAACATCTTAGTTAGACCCGTCTTTTCTTGAGTGGGGGGGCCAGCCGAGGGCTAAGATGGCCATCACCTACAGCATGTGGAAGGAGAAGGGACGTTGACTTCCTCTAATCAATCATGGCTCTCCAAGACTTTTAAGAGGTGGCCATCCAGTTCTTGGACATGCTAGGGACTGACCCTTCTTTGTGCCAAGCAGGGGACGCTTCTCACAACTCAATACTACTGGGGTTGTGAGAAAAAACTAGGAAGTATTTGACTCCCTCTCCCTCTGGGGGTGAGGAAGACTTGGTTTCCTGTGATTCTAACCTTAATCTTAGCCCGCTGTCTACTTTGCAAACTTCTTTCAAAATCTGCATCTAAAAGGCCTAAACTTTTTAACAAGCCTTTTTCCCCAGAGAAACACGTTCTTCTGCAGTCTTCCCCTGTGGGGTGCATTCTTTTGCAAATCCTTTTCCTCTTAGTGTCATCTTTCTGTGCATGATTTTCCCCAGCCTGTTCTGTGTTTTGAAGGTGAGCGTCTGACTGCTAGACAGCCTTGTGATATCTGAGAAAGGCTGAGTGTTGTTTGAAGTAACAGTACCGCTTTATGCTGCACTAGCGAGGCCACGCTGGTATCGTTCTGGTCCCCACAATTCAAAAAAATAGATGTTGAGACCCTGGAAAGTGTGCAAAGAAGACCAATGACGATTAGGAGACGGGAGACTATATGAAGAACACTTGCGAGAACTGGTTATGTCTGGTCTAATAAAGAGAAGGACTAGGGGGGACATGATAGCAGTGTTCCAATATCTGAGGGCCTGCCATACAGAAGTCTGGGGGTCAAGCTATTCTCCAAAGTCCCTGAAGGCAGGACAAGAAGCAACGGATGGAAACTCATCAAGGAAAGAAGCCACCTGGAACTAAGGAGAAATTTCCTGACAGGGAGTCCAATTAATCAGTGGAACGGCTTGTCTCCAGAAGTTGTGGGTGCTCCATCACTGGAGGTTTTTGAGAAGAGATTGGACAGCCACTTGTCTGAAATGCATTGAAGAGGGTGTTGAACTAGAAGACCTTCCAGCCTTAGGATTCTATGATTCTATAAGCTGAGCTTAGGAAGTGCAAGTGAGATTTGTCCCGTTTTCTTAGCAGCTACCTTGATAGATGTCTTGAAGAGAGCCTCCCGCACAGAACTCCATGCAAATCCACAGCTTCTTAAACCTGAAGACAGGAGAGATAGGAGGTTTGCGTTGAAGGAAGCCGAGAATGGGAGTAAGGGCTGGAAGGATAGGGCCAGCTATCCAGGTTGCCCATAAGCACTTTCTAATCATAGCAATAGCAATAGCCCTTAGACTTATATACTGCTTCACGGTGCTTTACAGCCCTCTCTTAGCGGTTTACAGAGTCAGCCTGTTGCCCCCAACAATCCGGGTCCTCATTTTACCGACCTCGGAAGGATGGAAGGCTGAGTCAACCTTGAGCCGGTCAGGATCCAACTCCAGGCTGTGGGCAGAGTTACCTTGCAATACTGCATTCTAAGCACTGCACCACAACAGAAGAAGGAAGGAAGAAAGGAAGGAAGGAAGGAAGGAAGGAAGGAAGGAAGATGGGAGGGAAGGAGGGAAGGAACAGCAATAGAACTGAGACCTATATAACGCTTCACAGTGCTTGACAGCCCTCTCTAAGCAGTTTACAGAGTCAGCCTATTGCCCTCAACAATCCGGGTCCTCATTTTTACCGACCTCAGAAGGATGGAAGGCTGAGTCAACCTTGAGCCGGTCAGGATCGAACTCCAGGCTGTGGGCAGAGTTAGCCTGCAACGCTGCATTCTAACCACTGCGCCACCACGGCTCTGTCATACACCAGTTCTGTACCCCAGGATCTTGCACGAGGTTCTGGGACACCCACCCACCCACCCACCCGCTTTCTCGAGGCAGGGAAATAGTCCCAGGAGAATTGTCCCATCTTCAGAGAAGGACCGCTCACCGGATGTAACTCCCATAGTAAGCGACGATGTTCTGATGTTTGCAGGTTTTCACCATCACGATCTCCTGTTGGATAGCAACGCAATCATCATCTGGACAAAAAAAGAAAAGAGGCGTTTTAAGGATACGACCTGATGGGAACCAGGTGAACGAAAGACAAGGGCAGAAGGTTAACACCTGTGTTGCTCTGGGGAAGATCCAGGAAGCCAGAAGATTGCAAGGTAGTGAGTTTTCCCATCATTAAGGGAGAAATGGAATACAGTAGCCCTCCACTTGCAAGCCTTTGCTTAGTGACCATTCACAGTTACAACGGCACTGAAAAAAGGTTTTTCACACATACGACTGTTGCAGTGATCAAAATTCAGACACTTGGCAGCTGACTCATAGTTCTGACGGTCACAGTGTCCCGGGGGTCATGTGATCCCCTTTTGCGACCTCCTGGGAAGCCAGTTTCACTTAACAACCGTGTTGCTAACTTATCAACTGCGGTGATTCACTTAACCACTCAGGCCTTTTTACGAAATGTTTTTTTGAAAGGATGTTTCCTGGCAAGTTACAGGAAAAGGAAACCTATTCGGCAGGTTTGGGCAGAATAAAAGGAATACCAAAGGGTGGGGGAGAGAAAAAAGAAAAGAAAAGTGCTTTGTTAAAAGAAAAATCAGGTCAAACCTGATGAGTGAATGAAGTGAGTGAATGAAAGACAAACAGGCACAATTTGGGGGGAAAAACCAGTTCTATGGAAGATCAAAGAGTAACAGAATAGCAGAGAAAGGAGGGTGGATTTTACTCAGCTGGGACAGATAAAATCTTTCAATGCACCCACAAAAGAGGCAATTTCCAGCTTAGCTCTCTTCTCAAGCTTTACTCAACACTTCTGGTAGAGTCTCCTCCAGGTCGTGTCCCCAACACAGCCTTTCCTTCTGTTTTTAATTACAGCTGATGTGTGGAAATCTGTTATTTTTAAAATCCATTTACAAGCGTTCCAGCCTTCCCCATCCCCTAATAATGCATATGAACTACGTTTTGGAACTGAACGATGCCGTCTCAAGTTACGCGGCACCGTGCAGATCTGGAAGGTTTCCCCACTTGCAACTCTGGAATTAATAGAAAGAGAGATTTATAGGCTGGGATGAGAGCGGAACGTTGAAAGGTAAAATTGGAAGAAGAAGAAAAAAAGTCAAGGCAGCCACCTCCCAAAGACCTGGAAGGTTTTTTTCCTGAACAAAATCTCCTCTGCTTCGTTCTTTGCAAATCTTTTAAAGAGGAAGCACAGCGACCAGCTGGATGAGGAGTCGTCGGTGCCTGTTTTCTTGCAGATGTTTCATGACCCAAACTAGGTAACATCATCAGTGCCAGAAGAGAGAAGGGTTGTGGAGAAGAAGAGGAGGAGGAGGAGGAGGACTATGGGATTCTTGGTGCCCTCTGAGCTTGCTTGTTTTCTTGCAGACGTTTCATTACCCAAACTAGGTAACATCATCAGGGCTAGACCCCTCTCCCTTCTAGCACTGATGATGTTCCCTAGTTGGGTCATGAAACGTCTGCAAGAAAACCACCAAGCTCCGAGGGCACCAAGGACCCCTCATTTCAACCCTGAGCTACAAATCATTCTCCTTTATTGAAACATCTGGACCTGAGCCTTCCAGATGTTGCTGGGCTTCGACGGCCAACATCCTCACTATGTTGTTGTGTTACAGTTAGTCCTCGACTTACGATCACAATTAAGCCCAAAACTTCTGTCGTTCAGCAAGGCAATCGAGTTTTGCCCTATTTTACGACCTCTTTTGCCACAGTCGTTAAGCAAATCACTGCAGTGGTGCAGTGAATCAGGCAGTCCTTAAGGGAATCTGGCTTCCTCTATTGATTTTGCTTGTTGGAAGCCAGCTGGGAACCTTAGCTGGGGAATTCTGGGAGTTGAAGTCCACCTGTCTTGAAGTCGGCAAGGTGGGGAAACCCTGGGCTAAAAATTTTTCTCGCTTACCTGCTTCCATTTTGACAATTTTGATAGCAGACAGCTTTCCCGACTCTCTGTTCCTTGCCTGACGAGAAGAAGAAAGCGACCCAAATTTGAATAAAGTGTTTGAAAGTGGTGGCAGACGGCACAAATTCTATATTAAATCAAGCAAATGGAACCTAAAAAGGATATAACAGCCACCTCGATTCAGGAGCCGAGTTCTAATTCTGCACCTACTCCATCTTGCCTGGTTTTATCAAACTCTGTTTCTACCAACAGTTTTTTGTGGGTTTTTTTTTTGTTTTTTTTAAAATCTTGGCTTTCTCTGACATTTCCCAGTTTGGAAGGGAAAGTGAGAAAGAGGAAGCAAAAACCCCAGCTGAAAAACCTGCTGTGTGTTGCTGGCAGAGGATACAGCTGCTGCCCTCAGGGTTGTTTTTTTTTGTGTGTGTTATTATTATTTTCATCCACATTTTGTGCTGTTAAAGCAGGATTTTTATGTTTTGTGTGCTGCGTCGGGGGTTATCGTGGCAATGCCAGCTCAGATTTCTCAATCTTTCCTTCCTTAGAAAACGGAGATGTGTGAAACCGGCTGAGGACAAAAATGAGATTTTATTTTTTTTTGCAAATACAGAGTGGTGCAAATAAAGGATTTTAGCCAGTGGTGGGATTCAAATAGGCGAACAACCGGTTCTCTGTGTGGATGCCGCTTCCGGAAGTCCGTTCTGGGCCTGCTGGGCAACAAAAAATTAGCTACCGGTTCTGCCGAACTGGTGCGAACCGGCTGAATCCCACCCCTGGTTTTAGCCCCTTGCTGGGCTAAACGGCTGAGGGAGGGGTCTTCAAGCATTCATTTGTGGAGGGTATGACTAACGGGGGAAAAAAACATCCTTTTCTTGTAGGGATTATTAAGAAAAAAAATACTGTGTAATTTATGTACATCTGGCCAAATCGCGAGGCTTTATTTGATTACAGGGGTATATAAAAAAAAAGTAAATAAAAAACAAAAGAAAGTTCTAGTAGCAAACAGGAAATTTCATACAGGGCTGCCTCTGCAGCTGTGAGGGATCTTTACAGAGAAACCTAAATTGCAGCAATGAAAATGAAATTAATGGTGGATTGTACCAGGGCAAGGCTTCCATTTGTAGGCAAAGTGATCAAATAATCTCTCTTTTGATTCAAGGACAATTCTATAGAGCAGTGTTTCCCAACCTTGGCAACTTTAAGACTTGTGGACTTCAACTCCCAGAATTCCCCAGCCAGCCAGCCAGCCAGCTAGGGAATTCTGGGAGTTGAAGTCCACACATCTTAAAGTTGCTAAGGTTGAGAGACACTGTTAAACACAGAATCAAACTTGACTCCTTTCCAATCGTCCATTGGGGCATTGTAAATTAAAACACTTTTAAACAGCAACAGCTCACTTTTAAACCGATTCTGTTCTTCCAGCCTAATCGATCGGATGATTGGAACCAACCTAATGATCCAATCACTATGAGCGTTCAATTTAAATCAAATCAAACAACCGACTCCGATCAGAACTTGGGGGATTCTTACACCCTTAAGGAGAGCCATACAAAACCAAAATCCAGGGACTTGCCTGCCTTTACGGCTATTTCCGATGTGTTTAGGACAATAAAATAAAATAGAGCAAAAAAAATAAAAAATCAGGAATAATGTAAGAGTGATATTTTTTCGACTACCAAATTTTATTCATTTTGCGGGCTTGTGCCTTTTTGTAAAATCAATTATTAGCCTTAATAATGTATATTGTAAAAAGTGACGTCTATTGCTGGTCTATGACCGTAATAAGGTTGTTGTTGTTGTTATTATTATTGTTATTATTATCCTTAATAAAATGATTTAATGCAATTTGTGAGGGGACTACCAAACTCTTCTGCCTTTTAAACAGGTTAATTGGGGTAAAAAAAGTCTGCAAGAAAAAAAAAATAGTTCCTGGATGGGATTCCCATACCTTCTTGCCCACATAAAACCAATTAAATGATAGAATTCATAGCCACTGCTGGAGTCAGGACCACTGATGGGAATCAAAAAAGTCCACTCTTCTGTAGTTTTACGCCTGCCACTCTTGAGGACTTTCTCCCACCCCCAAAGACAATTACAGGACATTTATTCCTTATGGGTTTTAATTAAGATACAACCAGGATTTTAATGCATTGCAAGCAACTGGAGATGCTTATTTCTTTATTTATTAGACAATTAGACTAATAAGATCAGCTTCCCCTATATCATGTGGCCCAAAGTTCCACAGACTAATATTAACTTGTTCTTTTTTTATTTTATTTTTTAAACAATCCTTTGCACCTTCCCTTTTTCTTTGAAGCTTGATCTCTATTTGTTGCATTTGTTCATGTCCGGAACAAAACCCATTTAAGCAACCCACAGCTGAAAAAGGTGCCGGATCAGCACTCGAACCCAAAGCCCACGCAGGACAGTTGAGGTTACCTTATAGACTTCTCCATAGGTCCCTCCGCCAACCCGCTGGAGAAGTTCAAAGTCCTCTTGTGGGTTTCGGGTGGAAATCTCTAGCCGAGCTGCCCCTTCTCGAGCATCCATTGTTCAGGGTTTCCCCCGTGCGCGGGCAGAGATTATAAACTCTGCACGCGTGTAGGCGTCGTTCTCTGTACTGTGGTCAGGATACGGGTGAACTTCTCAGCAGGGCTCTGCTTCCTGATTTGCAGCGTGATTAATGTGGGCGAGCAACTTGGTGGTGAAGGGCCTCTCTCAGCTGATCCAGAACATCTGGACCCTTCTGGGGTTTGGATGTGGATGGGGTCTTTCCAGGAGTGGGATTCAGCCGGTTCGCACCACAGAACCGGTAGCTAATTTATTGTTGCCCAGCAGTCCCAGAACGGACTTCCGGAAGCGGCATCCACGCAGAGAACCGGTTGTTCACCTATTTGAATCCCACCACTGGGTCTTTCCTGCCTGCATTTTGCCCCAAATCTGTTTTGAATCTCTCTCAGAATCCTTTTTTCTTTCTACTCTGATGGCTGATCAATGAGTTTCCTGCCACACCAAGGGGGGAACGGATAATTTACAACAATGTGTGCTTAGAATGCTGTTGCCTCAAGATTAGATTGGTTCCAACTTTGTGAATTTTTTGGGAAAGTCCTCCAGACCAGAATCATAGAGTTGGAAGGGACCTTATAATAATAATAATAATAATAATAATAATAATAATAATAATAATAATAATAATAATAATAATAATAATAATAATAAAAAAGTTGGAAGGGAGCTTATAATAATAATAATAATAAAGTTGGAAGGGACCTTGGAGGTCATCTAGTCCTACCCCCTGCTCACGCAGGAAACCCTATGCCATGTCAGACAAAAGGGATGAAATCGGGAGGTGAGGTGAGCTTTTATGTAATGTTCATTTCTTGCTGAGGTTTATCCTGAGCTGTCACTTTTTCTTTTTCTCCTTGTTATTTTACTTTTGTTTTAAAAAGTATCTTTATTAAATTTCAAAAACAAATGTTAAAATGCAAGCTAACATAAAGGGGGGAAAGGGGAGGAGAACAGCAGGACAAGTTAAAAAGTGACAAAAAAATAGGTTAAATATATAACAAGAGGGGCCTCCAACGTTTTTCAGTACAGAGATAAAATACAACCACCTCTAAGTTTGAATGAATAATCCCTATTTCAAATACTTTCAAATACTAATAAACGACATTCTAAAAAGCAAAATTCATGTTATGTTCTTCTCTTCGTTATCATCTAACAAAGAACACATTGTCAAATAGAAATAACCGTTGAAAAACCACAATATTTCTCAAGTCAGCTCAGATCTAGTCCTCAAATCCCAAAGTCAAACATTGACTCTTCCCTTATCTGATAAGACATCTTAACAGTAGTTTGTTATTTTCATTTCCTATATTGTTGCATTGATGCTTTTAACTGTGTTTGCCGCCAAGAGTTGCCTCCTGCAAGGTGGGGGATCGCATACATTGAAATCAATAAATACCCTAAAATGGGTATTTTACTGTAAAAAGCATGATCTCTCCATCCTTCTCCTCCAAAGCACGCCCACCCACATGCGAGATGCAATTCACCTTTGGGGTCTTCGGGCTTTTCCAAACGTGATATGGGATCAAAGGAAGATCCTGTTTACCTTGGAGGCAGATGATGCTCCAAACCTCCCATCAGGTGTGCCTCCCACTGGGTTGCACCTTTCACAGGTAACACGTGATACCTTATTTATGAGATTTCTCCGTCGCCTCCAGCAGTGGATTCTGGTCTGTACCGACTGATTATCTCCTAGGCTGGGACAGTGGGCATCTCATGGGAGCAAAACTCGGAAGCTAAGACTTGTGCTAGGGGTAGGCAACCTTGGCTCTTTTATGACTTGTGGATCAACTCCCAGAATTCCCTAGCCAGCATGGGTGGCTGGGGAATTCTGGGAGTTGAAGTCCACGAGTCATAAAAGAGCCAAGGTTGCCTACCGGTTAGACCAAGGGTGTCCAATCTTGGTAACTTAAAGACTTCAACTCCCAGAATTCCCCAGCCAGCCAAGCAGAGGTGTCTAGCCTTGGTAACTTTAAAACTTGCGGACTTCCAACTCCCAGAATTCCCCAGCCACCCATGCTGGCTAGGGAATTCTGGGAGTTGATCCACAAATCTTAAAAGTGATGCCCCCAGCTCCCTCCCATCCCTGATTACCTGGGCACCACCGGTAGGTTAAGGAAGCCCTTGGAAGGTGGTGAGAGCCTGGCAGGGTAAGCTGCAGAGATGCTGGAGTGGGGGGCTCCCAGCCTGCTTTCCTGCCCTCTCCCTTGGTTGGCACTGCCAGGGGGCATTGAGGTAGCTGATCAGAGAAGAAGCAGGTTGGGAAAATGCCTCCCCCCCCCCGAAATCTACAGCCCCCTCTGAATTTATTAATTAAGGCTTGGGAGTCATTCATAAACGTTTGTGGTTTATCCCACCCAGCTGGGAAAATTTGAAGATTTTTTTTTTTTCAAAAGGGGTGATGAAGAAAGCAAGCCAAGTTCCTATCCCTCATTGTGAAAGAGCACGTGCTTTTTAAAAGTAGGCGGGAAGTGGGCGGGACTACTTATAAGGCGGGGCGCGGGGAAGGCGGCTCTGCGCCCGTGTATTTTTTTCATCCTCGGCCATTTTAAGACGTGCGGACTTCAGCTCCCAGAATTCAGTGGATTTGCTGGGCCCAAGGAAGGCGCCTACTCTGTCCCCCAGCAGGCCGGCTGAGGAATTCTGGGAGTTGAAGTCCACGCATCTTAAAGCGACTGGGGTTGAGAAACGCTTCTCGTCTAGGCGACTTCAGCAGGCCAGTCTTCACTGCGCATGCGTTAATGTGTGCTCCGAAGACCTCCGCCGAAGCCTGGGCGGAAACGGAAGTCGGCGCCTTCCCAACAGGAAGTTCCCTTCATTCGGCTTCTTCCGCTTCCTTTCCGGCCTCCCCTTTTTCTTCTCCTGCCTCCGCAGCCATGGCGGCCTTCGAGCAGATGCGGGCGAGCGTGGGGAAACTGCTGAAGGGCATCGACAGGTACTTCCCGAAGCGGCCTTGGGGCCTTGAAAGCCTCGGCCAGGAGCCGCAGGCAGCTCTGGGAGAGGATGGCGCTCTGCTCACGCTCAGGAACACCAGGTCTTCGCCGGGCCGGCAGCATTTCTGCACCTCTGACATCTCCTTTTACCTCAAAAAAGAAAAAAAAAGGATTTAGGAGGAGAAACTGGGATGGGGCAGAAGGAATTAGTCTACTTCCCAATTTTTATAATAATTATTAGTTGTTTTGGTTTTTTTTTTAAATCGAGCTGCGTTTGCCTGGAGGGGCCCCACCTGGAGACCCCTGGAGAAGTGGGGGGGAGGAGAAAAGAGCATTGGAATTGGGGGGGGCTCTGAGCTTCCTTTCTTGCATTTTGCCTCTGGGCGCATCAATGGGATAGGGTCTCCTGCCTGAGCAGGGGGTTGGACTAGAAGACCTCCAAGGTCCCTTGTAGCTCTGTTATTCCATTCCTGCTCTCTTTCTGTCCCTGTTCTGTTCTTCTATTCCTATTCTATTCTATATTCTATCCTTTTTTCTTTTCTATTTCTTGCTCTCTTCCTTCCCCTCTTTATCAATTTGAAAAACCATCCATGAAAAAGACCAAAAAAATAACATGGAGCGATGACATCGGCAAGTATTGCGGGCCCAACTGGCAAAGGAAAGCTCAGGACCGTATTGCTTGGAAACGTGCGGAACGGATCTTCATCCTGCAGTGGAGAGACAAAATTGATTTTAGTGTTGCTATTTATTGTTTTAATGTTTTAGCTCTTTTTTTATTGATTGTAAGCCTCCTAGAGCCACCTCCAGATGAAATGGGTGGCATATAAATTTAATAAATATGTGCATCGTGGTTGAGCGGCTCCACAAACGAACCTTTTGTTCTTGTGACTGACAGCTGAGGGAGGCCAGGCCTAGAGAGGAGAAGGGGATGCCACGGAGGCAGTAGAAGCGGAAATGGGGAACTGGAGCTTTTCAGTACAACTTTGATGCCAGGGGTTGGAAGTCCAAGGAATTTCTGCCTGCCTCCATCGGCTCTTAGGACATCCTTCCTGACAGCTGTTCCATCTTTTCCTGAATTTCAGATATAACCCGGAAAATCTTGTCACTCTGCAGCACTACGTGGAGACCCAGGCCAAGGAGAATGCCTATGACTTGGAAGCCAATCTGGCTGTGCTCAAACTGTGAGTTGCTGATCTTTTGACACTTTGACAATCTTTCCACAAAGCCCTGAAGGCAAGGCCTGGGGAATCCAGAAGTGGGATGGAGCCCATCTGGCGACTCATTTGATTGTCTGTGGAGATCCTCAGTCATCCGGGTCCTGGTTGTCCCAAAGATGCTTTTTCACGAGGCAACTGGACTTTCTTGTTTTTCTTTGAAGACATTTCGCTTCTTATCCAAGAAGCTTCTTCTTCTCCACCATCCAGTCAGAGCTGAAGAAGCTTCTTGGATGAGAAGCGAAATGTCTTCAAAGAAAAACAAAGTCCAGTTGCCCCGTGAAAAAAAGCACCTTTGGGACTCATTTGATTGTTGTTGGCAGGAGGCTTTTTCATTGTTGCTGTTTTAGTCTTTTATCCCTGTAAGTTGCCTGGAGTCAATGACAGTGAGTTGAGTGGCCATCTAAATTTTCTTAAATAAATGAAAAAAATAAATTCTAGAGGGAGAAATCCTGCAGTGTTTGCTCAGGAGCAGAAATGCTATAATCCATGTTGGTTTTGTCGGGTTTTGATCTTGCCATCCTTTCCTCCGCTAGGTATCAGTTTAATCCTAACTTATTCCAAGTCTCGGTGACTGCCCAGATTCTCCTCAAAGCACTCACCAATCTGCCCCACACGGACTTCACACTGTGCAAGTGCATGATTGATCAGGCTCATGTATCCTAACTTGTTTGTTACTCTAGGATAACTTCCCTGTATTGGGAGCTCAAGCCTCCCATTAACTCCGCTCGCCAGAAAAAAAAGTCTAGATGGAGAATTCAGTGGAGAACAATGGCTTAACGCAGGGGTGGGGAACGATGGCGTCTTTGCGACCTGTGGACTTCAACTCCCACAATTCCTGAGCCAGCCATGCTGCTCAGAAATTCTGAGAGCTGGAGGCCACAGGTCGTAATGTTGCTATAGTTGCCCACTCCTGACAAAGAGCCACATTTTTGAGAGATGGACAGCCATTATAAATAGGATACATAAATACATTGATTTTTTTTTTTGTAAATCACTGTTGTACACTGCCCAGAATCATATTTTTGTGAGATGGGTGGCCCTATAAATATTCATTAAAAAAGAGTTGCTTTCAGTTTTGCCCAAAATACAAAAGATTAGGAGAGCTGCTATTTTTATTTGCAGGCAGTGGATATTTTTCATGTCCCTGCTGCTGTATAAGGCTCAGCAGTTTCAGTTCTCATATTGTATA
The DNA here is from genome assembly GCA_023970755.1 of Azemiops feae. Classification (NCBI taxonomy): domain Eukaryota; kingdom Metazoa; phylum Chordata; class Lepidosauria; order Squamata; family Viperidae; genus Azemiops; species Azemiops feae. The sequence continues at coordinate 119,456 of JALGBA010000620.1, forward strand.
ATGTTTCTACCGTAGCTTGTAGGAAATATATCATGATGCTTACTCGGGTAGGTGAAATGTGTGATATCTGCTGTGCTTAAAAAGCCTCTGTTTTAGCTGAGCAACGTGGGAGTATTTCGTAGCTTGTCTGGTCCAAAAGATGGGTGGGTGGGTGAGGAATTCCATTCTTTTCCCCAGCTTCATACGTAGCATTCCTTAACTCTGTTTCTGCCAGCAAGAGGAGAGCCCAATCCGTCAGATCTTGTACTTGGGGGAGCTATTGGAGAACTGTCATTTTCAGGCTTTCTGGGTAAGTCAACTTTATGAATAGATTCACACAGGCGTGACTAATAAGAAAGCATGTGGAAATCAAATCAAACAGCAGGCTTTTTGTTTTTGCGAAATAAAACACTTTTGATACCGGTGGTCTTTGACGTATAATCATTCAGCCACTGCTCAAAGTTACAACAGCACTGAAAATAGTGGTTTATGATCGATAACAGCCCTCAGAACTCTTGCAGCATCTCTGCGGTCACATGATCGAAATTTGGGCACTTGGCATGTATTTATGACGGTTGCAGCATCCTGGGGACACGTGATCACCGTCTGCAACCTTCCCAGCTGGCCAAAGCAAAGTAAATGGGGGAAGCTCGATTCGCTTAACAATTGTGGCAGAAAAAAAAGTTTGTAAACTCGGACGCAACTCCCTTAACAACTGCCTAGCTTAGGAGTGGAAATTTGGTTCCAGCTGTGATCATAAGTCAAGGACTACCTGTACGGGCAGTGCAAGGAACATCTGCAGAACAACACACTTGTTCTCTTGGCTTCTAGGCGGACACGGCGGTTTAATATGTGTCAGGTTGTTGGGCCAATTTTTGTGCTGCTTTTGTTTAATCTCCTGAAACAGTAAATTTAGATGCTTTTGTTATAGAAAAGTAGACCAATATCTGTCATAGACCGTGTCTTGGCATTGACTATCCTCTCTTTATTTTATTTTATTTTTTAATAATAGCAAGCTCTGGATAAGAATATGAAACTCCTAGATGGAATTGTTGGATTTGAAGATTCGGTTAGGAAATGTAAGTCAAAAGTATTGCAATTTGCTTGGGGATCTCAAGTAGTGTCCATGTAGGGAGGGTTCTCTCTCTCTCTCTCTCCCCCCCCCCCGCTTTTTATGTCTTTCAGTATTTGGGAGATTCTTGCAAGGGATGATTATCAAAAAAATAAAAGAGTCAAGAGAGCAGCCAGAACTGCACAACTGAAATCCTGCTGGTTTTTTTTGACGCTGCACCCCTTGCAGAAGGCCCTGGCTACAGAGCGATCGTGCTCTGCTCTTCAAGTCACCTAAGTGACAAGTCTTGCAGTCCCTCCTCATCTGGCAAATCTCATCCTCCCCCCCCCCCTTTAAAGCTCAGTTAAAGTCTGTCGTCTTAACCCCGGTTAGGATTCTCAGTGAACCTTCTTCCTTTTGCAGTCATTTGCCATGTAGTTGGAATCACATACCAACATATTGACTGCTGGCTCCTGGCCAAAATGTTGGGCGATCTAACAGGTGAGTGGCTGTAAAGGCAGGTATATAATTTCCTTCTCTTTTGTCACATGGACTCATAAAAACGTTGTTGCTGTCCCTTGGAGCCTGCTGATACTTAGAATGGAAGGATGTGGGGAAAACATGGAAAATTTATACCTACCTACCTACCTACCTATCTCAATCAAATTGCCGCCCGTCTCATGGTTCAAGGCGACTGTGGATCAGCGCGTGTTCAAATGGAAAGCAAATGAATGTTACATTTCTCTCTAGTTTTCCACACGGTGAAACGATTCCCGGGTTCTTAGCTATATAATTCATTTCCCCCCACTCCAAATTCTCCATTGCTTTCACAACTGTACTCTTCGTATATTTTGCATTAACAATCATGGTAATAAACCTGAAGGAAAAAATGAAACACGGAATCCTCTCTTTGGCCCAATCCTCCCAGCTTGTAACTCTTCTTCTTTTGTTGCAGATAATCAGCTGAAGTCTTGGATGAGCAAATATGGCTGGGTAGAAACGGAGCCCGGGACAATATTCATTTGCAACCAGGAAGAGAACATCAAGCCTAAAAACATTGTGGAGAAAATAGACTTTGACAGTGAGTGTGTCTTTTTCTCCTGCTCATCATCTTCCTCCTTTAATTTTTTTTTTTGTTTGTTTTTTTTACTAAACTAAAGAGGGGACGATTTACAGATTAGCTGCCGTTCAAAGCTAAGTGTTACAATATGTAAATAGTACATGCCATCACTTTTTCCTGTCTGATGTTGCCTGAGTTGTGGACTTAAACTCTTACAAGTCACTGAGAGGAACATCTGTGTGTTTGTGTATGTGACGTTCATTTGGAACTCAGAAGCCTAGGGTAACTTTTCTAATTTTGGGGCGCTGTGCTTATTCCCTCTTTTGACTTGACGAGGTCCCCCCATGTAGGCAGATCCTCACAACCATCATGACGTTGTGAGCTGAACTTTGCCAGTCGCAGTAGAACGGCAGCCTCGGTTTAGCTACAGCTTTTTAAAATATCTCCCGTTCCTTCACTTTCTGCAAAACGTGATTCAGGAACATAAGGAAAGTTTTGGTGGTTCCTGGATCTGCATGTCTCTCTGTGTGCGGGTAATCTTTCCTCTGGCTGTGTGGGTTGTCAAAGTGTGCAGAGGGAAAGAGGCGGTCAGTTGGTTCAGTGGTGTGTTTGAGGGATGCTTGTGGGTACACAGGTGTGGATGGGTATTGTCTCCTAGACCAGGGGTAGACAACCTTGGCTCTTTTATGACTCGTGGACTTCAACTCCCAGAATTCCTGAGCCAGCAGTTGAAGTCCACGAGTCATAAAATATGAGCCAAGGTTGCCTACCCCTGTCCTAGACTATACAGCCACAACCCTTTCGACAAATCAGAAGTGTTAGTGTTTTAGAAAGCTACTTGTGACTGTTGCCACCCTCTGTTCCTGGAGTCACGGTGATCAGCTTTCGAGTGCTTGGCAACCAGCTCCCGTTTATGCCCAGTTGTGGTGTCCCGCGATCGCACAACCATGATTTTTGACCCGTTTTTTTTATTATTCCTACTAAATTTATTTGCCGCCCATCTCGCAATTCAAAGCGACTCGGCAGAAAACAGCCGTCACCCATGCTTTGATTCTCCTAACTAACTGCACGGTTTGCTTAACGACCATGTGATTCACTGAAGAACTGAAGGGACCCACTTTACGACCGTCATAAAAGGGTTATAAAAATGAGTCCGGTCACCTGCCTCAATTTATGACTGCAAGTGACCATTTGATACGGTTAATGCTGGTTGAGATGAACGGGAGTTGTAATCATCTAGAGTAGTTTGCCAGCTTGTGAGCGTTCGTCTGGATCGGCCAAAGGCCCTTTCATATTCTGAATTTCTCTCTCTTCTTCCCCCTCTGCTTTCTTTCAGGTGTTTCCAGTATCATGGCTTCTTCCCAGTGATCCCCCCCTGGCACTCTCCTTATCCACCATACTAATTTCAGTCCCATTTTTAAAACCAATAAACCGCTGTCTGATTTGCCAATAGTATATATAGCTGTTACTTCAGTCCGGCTTTCTGGATTCTATCAGGCAGGTAAAAGGTAAAGTTTTCCTCTGTCCAGTTGTGTCCGACTCTAGGGCGCATTGCTCATCTTGGTTCCTTGGGCCAAGGAGCCAGTGTTGTCCGAAGATATTTTCCGTGGTCATGTGGCCAGCATGGCTAAACGCTAAAGAGCGCCCAGAAGGCTGTAACCTTCCCACCAAAGTAGTACCTATTTATCTACTCGCATTTGCATGCTTTCAAACTGCTAGGTGGGCAGGAGCTGGGGCAAGGAACGGGAGCTCACCCTGTCGCGCGGCGCTCAGATCTTGAACCCGGGCTGTCAGCTTTCCAGCTGACAAGCTCAGCATCTTGTAACTGCTGAGCCTGTCGAGCACGGGCAATTTGATTTTATTCATAATTCTATTGCATCGCTCGTCCTGTGCGTTTTTAAAATAATTCACAGCTCTGCTGTTTTACATTGTGATACGCATTTTACATGTTGTTTCTGTGAATTGGATGCACTACGCTGCATTTTGCTACACGATAACGGAGTAAATAAAATAGATAAATAGGCACAGGCAATTCTCAACATAGTGACGTGAAGCCACCTAAGAAAGGAGCCTGAGCCACACAGGAGATCTGCAGGATTTCATCTGTGGCCTTGGACAGTGCCTTCTGTGGATAAGAGCCACCCCTCAAAATCCACGCCAAAGGTTAAAAATGCTTTAACTAATAAAGGCAGGGTTAAAAAAAATTTTTTTTTGTTTAATAAAACTAAAATACAGTGGGATAACCTGATTGTGACCCAGGTTGTGCTGTTCTTCTAATCTCCACTAGATGGGGCTGGGGAGCCACGTGAAGAAATAAGAGTTGACTGCTGTTCAGGGTAGGCAACCTTGGCTCTTTTATGACTGGTGGACTTCAACTCCCAGAATTCCTGAGCCAGCCATGCTGAGGGGAAAGGGAGAGGTTTCCAAGCTGAGCCATGCTGGTTCAGGAATTCTGGGAGTTGAAGTCCACGAGTCATAAAAGAGCCAAGGTTGCCTACCCCTGTTAGCTCATCAAGCAAGGAGTTGTCGCCCTCTATGTTGGTCTTAACCAGGGCGTGGTGGGGAGAGGAAACAAGGATTCAGGTTCAGTTGTGAGTGGGCTAGTCAGTTGCCAAATGACTTTTAGTGGCCATTTTTTGCCTCCATGACTGACTGACAACCTTGTCCAAGGGAAGTGTTTCTCCAGGCGTAAAGCGGATTGTGAGTCCAGTTATTCTCATGCACACCTGGGCTTGCAAATCCAACGGGAATGATTCACAGGGTGTGGCCGGGAGTTGGCTCCCCCCTTGAGACTGGGAGAGGCTCCAAGGCAAAGAAACACCTGGGGCCACCAGGTGAGCAGACACGGCTAAGTCCACCAAGCCATCTGACCGTGATCCAGCGGGGCAGCTTCCGACTTTCCGTTCTCAAGTCCTCAACTTAATGACCACAGTCGAGATGGGAACTCTGAATGGTTACTAAGCGAGAACGACTCGTACGGCCCTCAACTTGTGACAATTTTGTCACTAAACAAGGCAGTTGTTAAGCGAGTCAGCCCAATTTTACGACCTATCCTACCACGGTCGTTAAACTAATCCAGCTTCCCCCTCCCCACTGACTTCGCTTCTTTGGAGGTTCCCCCCCCCTTCCCGGGGAAGGTTGCAAATGGCGATCGCGTGACCTTCGGGATGCTGCTACCCTTGCAAAGGTGAGCTGGTTGCCCAGCCACCCAGATTGTGATTGCAGAGATGCCGCAGCGACGGTTGTAATTGCGAGGACCGGTTTTATAAGCCACTTTTTCTAGCCCCGTTGTAACTCTGAACTGTTGTTGAGCTGTCGTAAGTCAAGGACCGACTGGATTCCAAAGCTTTGGTCCGCTCCGAATGGCCCTCGCGCTTTGGGTTCCCCAACTGCAGATTATCCTGCCAGCAGCGGTGACCTGCGTTGACAGGTTTTTTTCCCCCTTGGAAGGAACAACCTGCTTAAAAAGAGCCTTGAGCACAAAGGGATAATTTGAGAAGCGGCTGAAGGAGGCCTATTGTTGAGGGAAGATTGCTGGGCTTTTATCGGCGGCATCACCCTCTGCTCTTTCCCAGCTCGTTTTGCACCGATCTTGGCTTGCAAAACAGACGCCGGCTTTCTCCTTCCTCCGATTGGCTCTGTAGTCGCTCTGGATTCCCACTTGGGAACGAGCCTGAATGAAGCACCTCTCGGGCCGGGAACTGGGAACCGGGCCCAGAACCTCCGAAACAGGGAAGAAAGGGCCTGCTTGTTCCCTGTAAACCGATTCTCTACCTGAACAAACATGAGAAAGGAACGAGGCCTCGCTTCCCGTTTCCTGAGGTGGTTGTTTTTTTTGGGGGGGGGGAGAATTGCCCGAGTTGGTTTTATAAACCCCTGCAGCCTTACCTCTCTTTCTACAAGTCGTCCTCACCTTACAATGGAGGCCAACGTTTCCGTTACTAAGCAAGACAGTTAAGTACGTTTTGCCCCACAGCTTGCCACAATTGTTAATTGAATCACTGCCGTTGTTAAGTTAGTAACGCGCTTGTAAATCTGACTTCCCCCGTGACTTTTGCTTGTCGGAAGGTCGCAAAAGGGGATCACGTGACTCCGGGACGTCATAAATAGGAACCAGTTGCCACGCGGCCGAGCGTTGATCACGTGACCTTGGGGATGCTGCAACGGTCGCAAGTGTGAAAAATGGTCATAAGTCGGTGCCGTCGTAACTTTGAATGGTCTCTATAAACGCGTAGCTGTAAGTCGAGAACTATCTATATTCTTCACTGCTTGAGATCTTCAAATTTCCTTCACCTTTTCCCCCTAAAACCAGCCCTGGGAGGCAACGATGTTAAAAGAGATCCCTTCCAACTCTATTCTGATTGGAATACGGCATCCAGTTTTGGTCCTCACGTTACAAAAAAGATGTTGAGACTTTGGGCAAAAGTGCAGAGACGAGCAACTAAGACGATCAAAGACCTGGAGATGAAAACATATGAAGAACGGCTGCAGGATTTGGGGGTCACCTTATTTTCCAAAGCACCAGAAGGCGGGACAAGAAAAAATGGATGAAAACTAATCAAGGAGAGAAGCAGCCTGGAATTAAGGAGAAACTTCCTAAGAGGGAGGACAATGAACCAGTGGAACGACTTGCCACCAGAAGTTGTGGCTGCTTCATCATTGGAAGTTTTTAAGAAGAGGCCGGACAGCCACTTGTCACAAACGGTGTAGGGTCTCCTGCCTGAACCGGGGGTTGGACTAGAAGACCTCCAAGGTCCTTTCCAGCTCTATTCTGATTGGTTGAAGATCCTGAATGGCCACAAGCGGGCTGAATTTTCATGCCATTCCCAATTTGTAATTTTTCGGCAGGAAATCTCTCTTATCCTTAGACTGTCAAGATCTGTTTATTCAGTTTTTTTTTCCTGCAGTGACTGCCATTGATAGTTCTGGGGAGGGCGAAGGAATGAAGTCATAGTCCATTTCTGAGGTTGATAGGTTTGATATCTAATGTTGGATTCCTTTTCATTTACTTCTGGTCAGGCTGCCAAGGGGCCACTGGGTTCTCTTTTAAGAATTCTTACTCATTTCTAAAAGTTTGCCAGTTGGCCTGCAGTAAGTAAGAGGCTCGGGGCAAACAGATCTAAAAATAAAAGACTTAATGAAGTGAGTGTCGGTGAAAATAGTCAGTAGAACTGTCGGAGATTAAAAATAGCATCTAACCGATTTTCTCTCCTTGGTCTTCAATGCAATATATTGTGCTGGGTTTATTTTATTTTGCTTCGCGTTGCCAGAAAGGCATGATACGAAAAGCAGCTAAGGATTTTAAGGACTTGGTCTGCTAGTGGACTATATTTTTGGAATACTGTTTATCCTGGGACGTATGGGACTTACGTAGCTGCCTATGTCATACAGGTAGTCCTTGTTTAATGACCACAGTTGGGACCGGAAACTGGTCGTTAAGGGATTGCTAAGTGAAACTGCGACTGCTTATGATCTGACTTCAGCTTTCCTTTGCTTTATGGACGGGGAAGGTCATCAATCAATCAATCAGAATAGAGCTGGAAGGGACCTTGGAGGTCTTCTAGTCCAGCCCCCTGCTCAAGCAGAAGATCCTATATACTATCTCAGACAAGTGACTGCCCAGTCTCTTTTTGTCGCTGCAAACTGTTGCTAAATGAGGACTTCCGGTTATAATGATTCTAGGCATCTTACAACAGTCCATAAAGGAGAGCTAAAAGGAACAGTATCCTCCTGCCCAAACAGTCTTCCAGCTTGAGCAGGGAGTTGGACTAGAAGATCTCCGAGGTCCCTTCCAACTCTTGTCATTCGGTTAAACTCTGAATTTGTGTGCTATTGGACAGAACTCGCAGTAGAAAGGAAACACACATTGTGGGGTCCTTGGTGTTCTCTCAGCTGGATGACCTACCTGGCATTGACAATGTTCCCTCACCTGGTCGTAAAATGTCTCGGAGAACACCCAACGATTCGATCCTGAGGGGCAGACATCATTCCCTACTTTTGGACATCGAACCTTCTTGGGTTTCGCATTATTCTTGCCGTTTTCCTAAAGTTCAACGGTTAATATTCAAGTAGCCCGAAACCCACCAGTTCTGTGCTAAGGAATGCTATTGTTCCATAGCTCTCTCATTCTGAGGAAGCTGGGAAAAGGGCAGGATTTCTATTTATATATATATAAAAAAAAGGTTGATAGCCTCATTTGAAAGGGAGTGGCGCCACTTCCTCTTAAGCAGCCTATCAGATAGAATAAAGCAATGTCAACTGAAAGAACAATAAAGCCTGGGGGGGCCTCCAGCCACCTTCTTCCTTAAAAGGTAGACTTCCCTTCCTTTGCGCCGTCAGGCCTAAGACTTTACTGGGAAGACAGGGAAGGGTGGAAGAGGAGGAGAAAGAGAGAAGAAGAAGAGGAGGAGGAAATGGAGGAGAAAGAGAAAGGAAGAAAAGGAGGAAAGAGGAAGAGGAAAGAAGAGAAGAAAAAGGAAAGGAAGAGAAAGGGAAGAAGAGAAGAGGAAATGGAGGAGAGAAAGGAAAAGGAAAAGGAGGAGGAAAGGAAAAGGAAAAAGGAAAGGAAGGAAAGGAAGAAGAGAAGGAGAAAAGAAGAGAAAAAGGAAAGGAAGCGAAAAGGAGGAAAGAGGAAGAGGAAAGAAGGAAGAGAAGAAAAAGGAAAGGAAGGAAAGAAGGAAGAAGAGAAGGAGAAAAGAGAAAAAGGAAAGGAAGCGAAAAGGAGGAAAGAGGAAGAGAAGAAAAAGGAAAGGAAGAGAAGGAGGAAAGAAGGAAGAGAAGGACAGGAAAAAGAAGAGGAGGAGAAACAGAAGGAAAAGAAAGAGGCCACAGAAGCCAAGACAGTGCGCGTCCTTTTAGGACAATGTACCCCTGAGATTCAGCTGGCCCGAACTCTGCAGGCCTTCTGCAAAGCATGGGAGATGTGAATGGGTTCCCTCCTGGGTTGGCAGGTCAGAGGCCACATAGCTGAGGTTTTCGAGTTATCTCGGATGGGTTGTTTATCCTGGCTGTCCTTAAAGGCCTTCCGGTGCTGCCTTTATGCGTTTTTAATTGAGTTTCTAAGTCTCTTGCTAGCTGCCTAGAGCCCCGACGGTGAGACGGGCGGCCGTCTGTAGAGGTCAAATTCAATCCAATCAATACATCATGTTAAGGTTTGGTTTTTGCAGCTCTGCGAAGGCTGGACAAACCCGATCTCTTGGCTGGGGCTGCCTTGCAGGGTGGTTGTGAAACGCAAACCTTACAGCTCTTAGACCCTTGGTTTGCTACGGCAGGAGTAGCCAGCCTGTAGCCACCTTCAGCCCAAACAGTCCCCCCTCCCCCCCCCAAAAAAAACACCATTACCGCAAAAAAGTGATGGTGCCAAAAGTTTGCCTTTATATGGACCCGATCTTACAAACTTTTTGCCACAATTATTAAGTCAATCGCTGCGGTTGTTAAGTGAATCAGGAGGTTGTTAAGCGAATCCAGATTCCCCCACTGACTTTGCATGTCGGACAACGCCTGGAAGGGCTGCAAATGGGCACCCCACGGCCCCAGGTTGCTGCCGCTGTCATAAATACAGGCCACTTGCCAAGGGCCTGAATTTCGATCACGTAACTGCGTGGATGCGACGGCCATTAAGTGCGAGGACCGGTTATAAGTCGCTTTTTTTCGGTGGCGTCGTAACTTTGGTCGTAAGTCGAGGACCGCCTGCGTCCGTTAGAGAAAAGACAGGACATCAACAGAACGGAGCTAAACCTACGAGAGAAGCTTCTGAAAAACCGAAAACACGGCGGTAGGGATGCTTGGCGCGGGAGAGATGTCGCGATCGGAACCCAAGCCACCTCTTTGCTGCCAGATGGGTCGCGCCGTGTGAGCGGCAGGCCGATCTGCCCGGGCTGTGTGTGTGAATGCAGCCGGTCTGGAAGGCCTCGGGCTCCTGACAGCCAGATGGCCGTAGATCAGACGCTCCGCTGTTTTTTCCCCCTTCCCAGAGACGGCTTTTGCACAGGCCTGGTCTGTCTGGCGGGTCGGTGCTGCGTCTGAGATTTACAAAGCTGGGGGGGGGGGCGGTATGTGTGTGTGTGGGGAGTTGTTGTTCCAGAAGGTGGCCATATAAAGCCTGTCTCCAGACGGGAGAAATTCTCCAGGAAGGCTGGGAACTTGGCAACCCCCCCTCCTCCCCAAGACGAGTCAATTTGGGGGCCGTTTCAAAACTTGGCCGGGAATCCTCCACGCTATTTGCAATTCTATCAACATTTTTCCTTTCTTTCCTGAAACAACCCCCCTCCCCTTGCTCTCCCCTCCCCTTTGTTTTCCATTGAGCGATCCAGCAGGGGTTGTGCCCCTGTCTTTTCCTGTCCGGGGAGATGCTGAACATTCCTGAAATAAATGCGCATTTAAATGCTGGCGGTGACTTCGCATCGCTCCACGCAGGAGCTCTCCCGAGTCCCAGGTCCTTGAGAAAGGCGCTGCAACCTCCTTGGCTAGACCGGGTGCAGATCTTACTCCAAGATCTGGGGGCGACAGCTCCCATCATCCCCAACCAGCAGGCTTCACGGCGGCGTCTAGGAGGAGTGAGGGGGAAAGGAGGGAGGAAGGATGCTGGCCAGAAACGGGTGGATGATGATTTAGTTTTGCAAGCCAGTTGGAGAACCCTTCCCGCTGAGGTCCATCCCATGCATAATGCATTGCTCTGCAGAGGGCTTTCTCGGCAGCTGAATGTCAAATCCACGTTGTGCGACTTCTCCCCGTGCTCAGGGCAAATGATTTGTTAATATTTCACAAGCTGAGGCGGTTGTGTTGCAGCGATCCTTTGACCCAGACTGATTTCTGAATGGACGTGCTCTTCTAAGGCAGTATTTTTCAACCGTGGCAACTTTGAAGAGGTGCGGACTTCGACTCCCAGAATCCCCCAGCCAGCACGGAGAATTCTGGAAGTAGGAACCAATTTGGGTCGGTCACCGGGACCAGAGGCTTAGTCTTCCAAGCTTTTGGGCTTGTGCTGGAGCCCATCTGCAGGGAACTTCTCAGGAAGTCTGCATCTTAAAGTTCGTTAGCATGCTGGCTGGGGAATTCTGGGAGTTGAAGTCCACGTCTTAAAGTTGATTAGCATGCTGGCTGGGGAATTCTGGGAGTTGAAGTCCACAGGTCTTAAAGTTCGTTAGCATGCTGGCTGGGGAATTCTGGGAGTTGAGGTACACAGGTCTTAAAATTCACTGACATGCTGGCTGGGGAATTCTGGGAGTTGAAGTCCACAAGTCTAAAAGTTCATTAGCATGCTGGCTGGGGAATTCTGGGAGTTGAAGTCCACGCATCTTCAACATTGCCAGGCTTGAAAACACTGTTCTAATGCATTTGATTTCTCAGGTTGATGATGATGTATGTGTATATCTTTTATTTCTGGATGCTTCCAAGAATCCATCATGGTTGGGACGGGCTATTAAGGTTGTAAAATAGATAAATTGCTAAGTCCTTGGGCCCTCTTTTGCATACACTAGATTGGTGACACATTTTTTATAGAGTGCTCGTAATGCAAACTGCAAAGTTTTCCCCCTGAGTGACTCTTTCCGTATTAGGCAGAGCAGGAAGTAGGAGGAAAAAAAAGGTGTGTACAATAACTTGAACTCAAGGTGGAAAAAAGGATGCAGAAATAATGCTGACAGCTGCCTCATTGTGTTGGCATTTTGTGTTATCTTAACCTTTTACAAGGGCTGAAGTGTACTTGTGCCCGCAGGAGTAGTGGGCCTATCTGTGTAGGAACAGAACAGGTATCGCATCCACACCCAAGGTATGTCACTGTGAAATAATGATTATTAGAAGCAAATTCCTGAAAACAAAACTGTTTTGTTTCTATAGAGATGGAACCCATAAAGGACGCAGTTATCAATCGCACTTCATAAGGGAAACTGGACAGCCACAACAATCATGGACTAAGTCAACACATTTTTGCAATTGTTGTGAGCTTTTGAATGAAAACCCATCTTTTGAAAAAGCAGGGGCGAAAAGGGAATTCACGGGGAGGGCGTTAAAAGGAAACTAGTTACTTAACAAAAATCAGGTCTGTGAGGAAGCTGGTTTTAAAAGGCGTTGCCTAGTTAACTACAGGTAGTCCTTGACTTAACAACCGTTCGTTTAGCGGCTGTCTGAATTTACCGTTTTCAAAGGTTTTCTGGGGACATTCAATTGATTGCTTAAAGCAGTGCTTTCCAACCTCGGCAGCTTGAAGATGGGTGGACTTCAACTCCCAGAATTCCCCAGCCAGCCATGGGGGGGGGGAGTCTTTCCAGAAGATTCCATGCTGGCTGGGGAATCCTGGGAGTTGAAGTCCGCACATCTTCACGTTGCTGAGGTTGAGAAACACCGGCTTCAAAGGTCAGTGTAGTTTAGAACATTTCAAATATTTCTTGTAAAAGGAAACGGGCACTCTGGTTAAGGGTCAATGCCTCCTCCTAATGTGATGGAGAAGCTAATTCAGGCTTCTTCCTTCTTGTTAGCTGATGAACTAATGATGGTGGGAACGGTGCAGGGTTTTGCTGCTTGGGATTCCCATGGGGCCAGAAGGTCTTAAAAGTTTCCGGGATCTTCAACAGTTGCTAGTCACTTTGTGCGAGTCCTGCCTATTTAGATATTCCCCAAAGGCCGTTTTGAGTATTGAAAGTATCTGCCCCTTGATTTCCCCCCCCCCCTCCTTCCAGCTGGTGACGAGGATTGGGCCTAGAGACAGATGACAAAGAATTGGGCCATAAGCAATCTTTGCAATGGCTACCAAAATTGAATTTTTTGGATATTTTTTTTTGGCAAGGAAAGGATGTTATGGAATGGAATGGAATAGAATAGAATATACGGGGATGGTGATGGGAATAGAATAGAATAGAATAGAATAGAATAGAATAGAATAGAATAGAATAGAATAGAAGAATAGAATAGAATAGAATGGAATGGAATGGAATGGAATGAAGAATGGAATAGAATAACAGCATTGGAAGGGACCTTGGAGGTCTTCTATCTAGTCCAACCCCCTGCTCAAGCAGGAGAGCCTATCCCATTTCACCAAATGGTTGTCCAATCTCTCCTTTAAAACTTCCAGTGTTGAAGCACCCACAACTTCTAGTGGCAAGCTGTTCCACACTGGTTAATTGTCCTCGCTGTCACGAAGTTTCTCCTTAGTTCCAGGTTGCTTCTCTCCTTGATGAGTTTCCATCCGTTGCTTCTGCCTTCAGGGGCTTTGGAGAATGGCCTGACTCCAAATCCAGTGGACACCAGATTTCCAGTTATTCTTGTCAATAGCTGCTTTTTTGACTACAGGCAGTCCTCGACTTACAACAGTTCATTTAGTGACGGTTCAAAGTCACAACAGCACTGAAAAAAGATAATCTTTCACGACCACTGCAGCATCCCTGTGGTCATATGATTTACATTCAGATGCTTGTCAACTGCTTCACACTTATGACCGTTGCAGTGTCCTGGGGTCACGTGATCCCCTTTTGCCACCTTCTGACGAGCAAAGTCAACGGGGAAGAAGCCAGATTCCCTTAACAACTGCAGCGAGTCACTTAACAAATGTGGCAAGAAAGGACGTAAAATGGGGCAAATCTCATTTCACAAATTGTTCACTCAGCCACATAAATTCTGGGCTCAGTTGTGGCCTTCAACTTACAACAGTCCCTTTGGCAATGGTTTGAAGTTACAACAGCATTGAAAAAAAGTGACTTACGACCAATCCTTGCACTTACAACCGTCACACATCTCCAGGGCCAGGCGGTTAAAATTTGGGAGCTTAGTAACCGTCATGTTTTTATGACCTTCGCAGTGCCCTGAGGTCATGTGATCACCCTTTGCGATCTCCCCAGCCGACTTCTGACAAGCAAAGTCAATGGAAGTCAAATTCACTTAACTGATTTACTTAACTATGGCGAGGAAAGAAAAAAAAAAAGATCCTAAAATAGCTGCAACTCACTGCCCGGCTTAGCAATGGACATTTGGGGCTTAATTGTGGTCACATAAGTGGAGGACCAGCTGTATTATCTCTTGCAGCGGCGTCTTGAAGACTTTCTGTGGGATGAAAGCAGCATGCAATAGTTTTGAAACAAGAGTCTTATCCCTGGCGAGGTAAGAACTTCAAGTGTTGTCTGTGATTAGCAAACTAGGTGTCTTGGCAACCTATCATTGCTGTAGTCTTCAAGGCGAACTACAGGCTATGGTAAATGTTATGACTATGTTTAATTTGCCTGTGGTTTACGAGTTAACTCTGAAGTAAGAAAGAAGAATAGGGACATGTACTGCAGTTCAAGGCAGGGTTGGGTGGGGGTGAACATTTTTTTGCCAGGCTGTGATTTTCACCAGAATTGTCCCTTTCCCAAGTAATAATTGCCTATTGGGGGGGGGAATCACACACCCCATTCTGATCTTAATGTACCTTGTCTGCTGGTTGGTTTGCCTTCCGCTAGTTTATTAAATATAACTGCATTTAAAGTGTGGGTTGTATGGTCACCAGATCGCAGCAAAGCAACAGAATGCTGACTGTCTTACGGGATTGTTGAACAGACAACTGAATTAGCAAGCAACATGTGGACTTGATTCATCTCCAGGAATTCCTTAGCCAGCATTCACATCGTTAGGTGCAAAATAAAAGGTAGAGAAATCTCATTTGAGAGGTGTTAGGAGCCACACCATAATAGACTATCTGGGGCAGGATGAGCAAATTCCATACATGGAGCCTGCATTTCTTGAAATCAATAAAACCTGCCTTGGGGGGTTGCTCCATTCCTCACTTCTGAGCAGATCCTGTGATCCCTGATGCAGAAGGAAAAATTAAGACTGCAAAGGTCACTTTCCTGGAGTCCTTTAGCACTGGAGACTATTTATTAGGGAAGCAGAAACAACCTCGGGTTATTTTAAACCACAAGTTCCTTAAATTGTAACCTCACGTTTGCACCGAGAAAGGAAGTGGTCGAATCCTCCACTGAACAACACAATCCAAATGCAAGCCATACACAATTCCCCCCCCCTTTTTTAAAATAGTTGCTATTGTTAAAAAATCAGCATGGATTATTTTATCTCGTAATTTCTTCCCGACAGTGAGATGCCATGGCCTAAAGTACTCACTGAATTACTCTTTCATGCAAGCGTTAAAGATAGATGTTACTAGAAGCGAAGATACAACCCCTAATGCATTGTATCTCAACACTGTGTACTTTAAGATGTGTAGACTTCAACTCCCAGAATTCCCCAATAGGTGGACTTCAACTCCCAGAATTCCCCAGCCAGATAGGTGGACTTCAACTCCTAGAATTCCCCAGCCAGATATATAGACTTCAACTCCCAGAATTCCCCAGCCAGATAGGTGGACTTCAACTCCCAGAATTCCCCAGCCAGAATTCTGGGAGTTGAAGTCCACACGTCTTAAAAGTTGCCACGGTTGAGAAACACTACAAGAATTTGCCTTAATCATGAATCAAAGGGCCACTTTAAACCCACCACGTTCATGATTTCCCGATGAAGCCTTTTTTAAATCTGAAACCATAATTAAAAGCAAGTCAGACACCAAAAAGGCGCAAACTTTCCCAGCCGCGTGGGCTCGGGAACCCCTCGCGCACGCGCACTTGGCACGCCCAACGCGGCATTCGCTCTTCCCGCTCGCGGAGGGCCTCTTCTACGCCTGCGCGGGCCCGGACGGAAGAGCCTGCGCTTTGCCGAAAGCGGCGAGGATTGGTCGGAGGCCGGGCAAGAGCGGGTTTTCTTGTCTTCTCCCGTGGGCGGGGTTTCTTCGGGCCGGGGGCGGGGCGGCGCAGGCGCAGCGGCCCCGCTGGGGCAGGTCGTCGTCAGTCGGTCCGTGCAGCCGCCGCGCTCGGAGCTGGGCGCTCCTTCTCCGTCTGCTGCTCCGCCGCCGCCGCCGCCTCTGCCTCGCCTAGAGTCCGGAGTCCCCCCCACGCGCTAGCGGAGACTATGGTGGATTACCACGCCGCTGGGCAACCTTCTTACCAGTACGGCGGCAACGGTCCGGGCATCGGCGACTACATGGCTCAGGAGGACGACTGGGATCGGGACCTGCTCCTCGACCCGGCCTGGGAGAAGCAGCAGCGCAAGGTGAGGGCGGGCGGGCAGGCAATTGGGGGGTGGGCTAGAGAAGCAGCCGCCAACTGGAGAATCGGGAAGGCGAGGGCGCCTCTGGGCATGGGCAGAGTGCTTGCTCTCCTCGAAGGCGATGCACGGGGGGGGCGGCGGGTGCTCGCCTGCCCCGTCCAGCCCCCCGCGGGCATTCTCCCCGCGTGGAAGGAGAGCGCGTGCAAGCGGAGGAGGCTTCGCCGTGCAAAAAGAGCCGGGACAACTTTTGGGGGCTCAAATCGCGTCTCGTGGCTGGGGAGGGAAACGGCTGGAGGGGGACACGGGGGGGGGGAAAGAAATGAAGAGCCGATCCGAGTTTGCTGCCTTCTGGATTCGCCTTCCTGCCTGGGGCTTTGCGGGGCAGGCATGCCTGGGGGGGGGCGGCTGAGTGGAGAGAGAGAGAGAGAGGAGGGGAGCCCGGGTTTCGGGGGGGCCTGCGGCGAAGGCGGGGCGGGGGGCGCAGTCGCGGCGGCTCACCTGACGACCAGGCGCGCCTGATCCCGCGCCAGGTGCCGTCCGGGGGGAAAGGACGGGGCTGCCAGCCAGCGCCAGGTTGGGGCAGCGCGATCCGCCAGCCCTGCTGGCTGGGAGTGGTCCTGAGTCAACGGCCAGGAAGGAGCCGGTTTGGGGGGGGGGAAACAGGGCACTTGGCACCTCCACGGGGCGCGCCTGGGCCCTGGGGCGAGGGGGGGGGCTGCGAAGGAGAGAAAGTGGCCATGGCTTGGAGTGGGGGGGCTGGCCTTGTCGGCATCTATGGGCTTTGGAGTCCTGGCTTGGATGTGCAATGCAGAGGTTGGAAAGAAGAGGGGTGGGGGTGGGGAAGAGGCTCCAGGGGTTTCCGGCTGGAGGGGAGCGTGAGAATTCGGAGCACCCCAAGTTGGCATGGAAGCTGCACCCTAAACCACCCCCAGGCAGGGGCAAAGGACTAAATCGGGAAAAGTGGCAGGGCTTGACCCAACCACAGCTCCAGAGGAGATTCCATTGAGGATAGGGACCCTTTGCTCCATTATTGGCCTTTGGAGGGGCGTCCCAGATGCTTTGTATGTGGGCACCCGGAGCCGGCCGAGGGGGTTGGCTTGGAGGCTGCCAGGCGAATGGCTCTGTAGACTTCGGGCCTGTCCGGGCGAGCCTTGGAAGGGCAGGGGCGTGTGAACCCGTGATGTCTGGTCTGGAATGCTGCATGCTTGCAGGGGGGCGGGGAGGGGTGGAGAAGGTGGCATGGCCGACCTGCAGGGTGCCCGTCAAGGGAACGTCCATCTGGATTGGGCAGGGCAGAGGTCAGGATTGGATTACCTTCCTAGAGGGCACGAAGCTTGGCTGCCAGTCAGGGTGGCTGGGTGTTTGCCTACGAAGGGGGGGGGGAGGGCAGGGAGAGAAAGGAACGGTAGTGCTGGGTGGGGCAGTTCCATTTGCCTGCCAAAGGGCTGCCTGCCAGCCAGCCAGCCTCCTCCCTCCCTCCCTCCCCTAGACAATTATTCATCCAGCCGTGTGGGGTGAGATGTGAGATTAGAGCTGCTTTCCCCCATCTTTTTAGCTCGTGGAGTGTGGGAAAAACTGACTTTTTCAACTGCAGTCCCATTCCCTGGGAGCTCGGAGCTACTATGAGTCGATCGGGGTGCCTGTACATCTTCCAAGTATAAAAATGGCGTGGGTGTGTGTGTGTGTGTGGGGGGGGTCGCTTTGGAGCACAATTCTCCTAATTGCCCTTCCGCCCCATATAAGCAATGCTTTGAAAAGTCACTGTCTTGCAGAAGAGCAGAAAATATCCTCTATTTCTCCCCCCCCCCTTCCTGATTTGGCTTACATTTGAACAATATAATTCCTGAGGGAGGAACTGTAATTATAAATATATGAATAAATATATGTTGTTATAAATACGGCTATGTCAGGTGTAATAATAATAATAATAATGCAGTACAATTATAACTTATCCCAGGCACTAATTTTAGATGATTGCTGCTGCATTTTAATTCGTTTCCCTTTTTTTTTCTTTTCTCGTCCCTTTGTCGTTAGAAGGCAGCAATGTTGCCTGGGTTTGGTTGGCCCTGGGATCAAAGAGTTCCTGTCCCTCACTTCCCTTCCCTTCCTGTTTCCAGCCTTGTCCCCAGGGTCAGCCGTCATGTCCGAAGGAGCTGACCCATCCAGTTCCTGGCCTCTTTTTTACAAAAGCAGCAAATATCCCTGCCTCTTCTACTGCCAGTGATGTAACAAAATAAGCGAGCTGAAAGGGATCTTGAGAGGTCTTCTAGTCCAACCCCCCTCTCCCCCATTCAATCAGGAAACCCTATACCAAATGGTTATACTGGTTGACTTACAACAGTTCATTTAGTGACTCTTCAAAGTTACAACGGCACTTATGTGACTTAATGACCTTTTTCACAGTATCCCCATGGCCACGTGATCAAAATTCAGACGCTTGGCATCCGATTCATATTTATGACAGTCGCAGTGTCCCAGGGTCACGTGATCCCCTTTTGCAGACCTTCTGACAAGCCAAGTCAATGGGGAAGCCAGATTCACTTAACAGCCATGTTACTAACTTACCAGCTTAAGTGATTCACTTAACAACAGGAAAGATCATCAAATGGGGTAAAATTCATGTAACAAATGTTTTGCTTAGCGACGGAAATTTTGGGCTCAATTGTGGTCGTAGGTTGAGGACTACCTGTATATGCAAACGACAGTTTCGGGATAGTCAGAAATCTTAAAACACCAAGGCATGATTTCTCTAGCAAAATGCTCTGCGTCTCTCTCTACATTTGTACATTTTGGGTGCAAGTCTCTGCTAAATCCAGGTTGTATTTTTAAACTCCTCCCAACTCCTTCACCCCTGAGTCAGAGGCATATGTATGCATTTTGGTGCCTCGAATCTCGGAAAATTGCATAATTGTTATAGCTTCAGAGAGCGAGGCTTGCTGCAGGCGGCAGAGATGTGAACTCCGAGATGTCTGAAGTTGTTGTGTTACTATTTTTTTTTTTTCCCCTCCTGACCTTGGTGGGTGGTCTTGTTATGGCAGCGTGGGTGCCTCTGGACCATTTGTAGATACACAGATCTGACTTGTTTGTAAGGCCTATTGAGAAATGCAAATAAAACCCCAGGTCTTTAGCAAGGGTGAGCAAGTGGATCGTTTCGGTTTTGTGTCTGTGGGTGTGGGTTTTTTCCCCCCATTCCACTCCAGTTTCTGTCGTCTTGCTGTTTTTTATTCCTTATTTTTGTTTGTTTGTTTTTCAATTGTGCGTTGTTAAGAGTCAGGTAGCATGCAAATTAAAATACATTAAGCTGTAAGCCGCCCAGAGTCGCTTTTTAGATGAGATGGGCGGCAGATAAATTTAATAAATAATAATAAATCAATAAAATAGTTCCGGGTGGTTCCTGTTATGAAGTGTAACCATGCAAGCGTAACCATGATGTGATTTTTCTCTTTCCTCCCTCCCGTTTATTTCTGTCTGAAATGATCCTCTTCTAGCTCTCAATTGGCCAAACTAGCTTTCGTCTTCTGTGTAGTGTCAAGCACTCTTCCTTTTCTTCACTCACTGAGTATAGATAGTCCTCGATTTACAACAGTTCATTTAGTGATGGTTCAAAGTTACAACGGCATGAAAACGTATGACTTATGACCGTTTTTGACCCTTAGAACCATTGCAGGTCACGCGATTTACATTCGGATGCTTGGCAACTGACTCAAATTTATGACGATTAATAATAATAATATTAATAATAATATTATTATTAATAATATTAATAATATTAATAATAATAATAATAATAATAATAATAATAATAATAATAATAATAAAGTTGGAAGGGACCTTGGAGGTCTTCTAGTCCAACCCCCTGCTCAGGCAGGAAACCTATACCATTTCAGACAAATGGCTGTCCAATCTTTTCTTGAAAACCTCCAGTGTTGGAGCAGTCACACTTCTGGAGGCAGGTAGTTCCACTGATTAATTGTTCTGTCAGGAAATTTCTCCTCAGTTGCAGTGTCCCGGGATCACGTGATCCTCTTTTGTGACCTTCTGAGAAGCAGAAAAAAATGGGGAAGCCAGATTCACTTACTAACTTAACAACTGCAGCGATTCACTTAACAACTGTGGCAAGAAAGGTCGTAAAACGGGGCGAAACCCACTTAGCAAATGTCTTGCTTAGCAACAGAAATGTTGGGCTCAGCTGCGGTCGTAAGTTGAGGAACTGCCAGGATTGGAAGGATGGGATCTCTCTGGCGGAACCGTGGTTTTGCCGAGTGCAAATCAAGGATAAAATAAGTTTCCCTTCTCTGACTTTGGAATTCCTCCAAGATTTGGCAGGAGGCGGCTTTTTTCTCTCCGGAATTCCAGCATGGCTGGCTGGCTTCATCTAACTCAGGACTCGTCCTTTGGATATTTGTGGGCAAATATGAGGGAGGCCAAACCTGGCCATCTGGTATTCAGTGAAATGATCTGAGTTGCCAGTGGGTTTAAGGCTGAGTGAGTTATGGCGGCGGTTCAGGTTCTGAGTTGGCAGGACAAAAATCCCTACAGGGCACTTTTTTTGCGAACAGGGAGTGCGACGTTCGAAAAGAAGTTTTGTACTTATTCCCCACACTGAAATTAAGGAATTGGGCAGAAATCGAGACTCCAAAGCAGTGCTTCTCAACCTGGGCAGCTTTATGAGGGGGTGGACTTCAACTCCCAGAATTCCCCAGCCAGCCATGCTGGCTGGGGAATTCTGGGAGTTGAAGTCCACCCCCTCATAAAGCTGCCAAGGCGAAGAACCCCTGCACTAAAATAGTAGCTACGCTAGACTCCTATGATACTAGGCTGAATCAATGCCAGCTCCGAGCAGCTAATAGCTTTTCCATGTTTTTTCTGGCATAGCTGTGGCTTGACGCGAATGCCAGCGTCTGCTTCCAAATGCTGCTTGAGTCAAAAGTTTTTGGAATAAAGGCCCCGGGGGTGTGTGTGTGGGGGGGGCAAGACACAAGAAGAAGAGGTGCAGCCTTCAGAATGTTAACCCGTGGCAGAGCTACACCTGGCTACGGGGCTCGATGCCACTTTTGTCCCGGTGACGTGGCACCTGAGCGATTTACGTGGGTCTCTGCCACTTGATAGAATTGGCCCGATCTTAGAGTAGCGTGAATTTTCCCACCAGTGTTCTGCTTCAGGCTGTAAATTGGAAGTGTGTGTGTGTGTTTCTCTCTCTCTCTCTCTCTCTCTCCTCTCTCTCTCCCCCTCCTCTCTCTCTCTCTCTCTCTCGTCTCTCTCTCTCTCTCCCCCTCTCTCCTCCCTCCCTCCCCCCTCTCCCCTCCCTCTCTCCTTCCTCTCTCTCTCCCTCCCTCTCTCCCTCCCTCTTTCTCTTTCTCCCTCTCCTTCTCTCTCACTCTCTCTCCTCCTGTGTGTGTGTGTGTGTGTGTGTGTAGGGGGGCTGTAGGTTCCATGTTTGAGCCAGCTCGCAAATCCACGTGTGTGTGTGTGTGTGTGTGTCAGCCAGCAAAGCCACCTCGCTGCATGTAGAGAGAAAAAAACCCAGACAATCTGGTGGGACTGACAAAAAGAGGTTTTGTGGGGTTTTTTTGTAACTCTCCCTCGCTTACCTGCAGGCCTGACTTTCGGCATTCTGGTTTTTGCAGAGCGCATGAAAATAACCCTCAACTCGTTTCACTGTGGAAAATTTGAGGTGCCGGAGAGCCCGTAATGCCTCTCCTTTTCCATTTTTGCTTGAGATTGAAGGGGGAGAAGACTTAACAGAGTAACAGAAGTTGGAAGGGACCTTGGAGGTCTTCTAGTCCAACCCCCTGCTGAAGAAGGAAACGCTATACCATTTCAGACACATGGCTGTCCAGTCTCTTCTTGAAAACCTCCAGTGTTGGAGCACCCACAACCTCTGGGGGGACAAGTCATTCCTCTGATTAATTGTCCGGAAACTTCTCCTTAGTTCCAGGTTGCTTCTCTCCTTGATGAGTTTCCATCCGTTGCTTCTTGTCCTGCCTTCAGGTGCTTTGGAGAATAGCTTGACTCCCTCTTCTCTGTGGCAGCCCCTCAAATATTGGAAGACTGCTATCACGTCACCCCTAGTCCTTCTTTTCATTTAACTATACATACCCAATTCCTGCAACCCTTCTTCATATGTTTTAGCCTCCAGGCCTCTAATCCTCTTTGTTGCTTTTTTTCTTCACTTTTTCTAGAGTATCAACAAAAAAGCTAGGAAGAGCACCCACCTACTCATGTTCTCAGTCATCCTTAAGAGACACTTGTACAGGTGGTTCTCAACAACCACAATTGAGCCCACAATTCCCGTTGCTAAGCAAGGCGGTTTGTTAAGTGAATTTTGCCCCATTTTTACAACCTTTCTTGCCCCATTTTTAAGTGACTCACTCCAGTTGAGAAGTTAGTAACGTGATTGTTAAGTGAATCTGGTTCTTTTTGTTCACGTTGTGAACCTCATACCTGGTTCTTTTCTGTCTTACTTCTCCCAATATTAGTTATTTTACTATTTATTTAAGAAACTTTTGCCTTACTCATCTTGCCCAGGTGACTGGAAGTGGCTGACAGCCGTTCAAATAAAATATCCCGTCAAACCGTTAAAACAGTAAACAAAGACCATCAACTCCTGGTTGGAAAATCTCTGCTTTGCCCTCTAACCGGGTTTTGCTTCTCAGTGACTTCCTGAAGTCCGTCTTCTGAAGCGAATCTGTTGTGGTTTCCACTGACTTGGTGAACCAGTTTCACAGTTATGTAGTTGGATGGAATCTACTTTGCATAACTACTTCAATCCAGCTGGGCCGATCCTGGGTTGCTCAGGGCCTCCCATCTCTTGTTCAGACAGGGTAAGGGAGAAACATGAGTGTATTTTGGGTTTTGCGAACAGGGTGAAAAGTGCTCCTGCCCCTGGAAATTGTGTTTGTGTGTGGGGGGGGGGGAGAGGGCGGTGGCAGGGAGAAACGAGCTTGACCATTATTAAAATTGCTGCCTTGGGGAACATAATCGCTTCAAAGCACCGATTTATTAAACTTCACTTTCTCCTATCTGGATGATCTGTAAGGTCTATCCTTGATTTACGATAATTTTATTCGTTTAACGAACTGTTTGAAATTCAGGTGCTTGGCAACTGGTATGTATTTATGACTTTCCCAGCTGGAATTGCTTAATGATTCTGGAGAACAGGTTGTACAAACAGACTGGATTCACTTAATGACTGCATTAAGTGTCCCAATTGTAGCCATAAGTCGAGAACTACCTATATGCATTTGAAGCTTAGAAGTATTTTTGAATGGTTGGCTTGATGGATATATACCAAACATGTACCAAATTACCCAGTTCGATGGGGCAATGCCCCCTCTGTTTAGACATAGTGGCACCCCTGGACTGGCCAGTGAAAGGCGGCTTTCTGATGTGAATTTCACCTTCAACTAGTTAATTAATGCCAGGATAGTTTAAAGGTATTTTTAATAATGCATTTCCTGTTTATGAGCGTAAGGAGGAAATCCTGTTAATATTGAATTGGAAGCATGTTTGAATTTTTACAAGATCAAAAAAAGGCGTGGGATGGCCACCCCTCTGAGGGGCAGGCATGTCAAATGCTGTTGCCAAGGTTTAAATATTTAATGTTTAAATATTTAATATTTAAAATCCTCCATCAGGTGGATTTCTCTTGCCCATAATTGGGGATGAAATACCTTGCAAAAACAGTGCTCAAGAGTTTCTACTGTTTGAATGTAATGGGTGCTCCTTATAGAAATAAACAACCATCCCTTTGTAGGACCTCCACAAATGGATGTGACGCACCCGATAGCTTTTGTTTTGATGCGTTCTGCAGAGCTGCCTAGAAAAAAAACACAACAATAATAAAGTTTGCAAAACTTAGCAGGATTCAGGGTTCGGAGTTTTGCTTAATCAGAGAGAATTCCCGGTGGCACTTAATGGGCCACAGCACTTCCAGCAAAAATACATTTGAATAGGAAGGGTTTTCTTCCGGGCTTTGAAAAAGGCAGCAAGCTGATAGTGTAACAGTATTTTAAGTCCCCAGTTGAGTGGATATCCAAAGTTGCAACTCAAGAGAAGCAACATAAAGTAGGAATGAAAACTGCAACAGGCTATCTCTTCTTGGCTTGGGGAAATTGTTCTGTTTTTCTAGCAGAACGAATTAGTCTGGAGATCTGACACCAGTAAACCAGAAGAACGTGTGAACCGGTCCTCTCTAGCAAGGAGACCTTGTTGAACACTAACTCTGTACAGGTAATCTTCTGTTTAGCCACCACAATCAGGACTGGCAACTCGGGTCATTTAGCGAACTGATCACTGAGCGAACCCATTATTGTGTTTCTGATCGGACTACAGCTTTCCTTTACCTCAGGGGTCCCCAATCCCCAGGCTGCAGCCCATTCAAAACCGGGCCACAGAAGTGGTGGGCAAGCACGCGCGCAACTCCACTTGGGCAAATGCACGCTGTTGCGTTGCTCTCGCAAAACCATCCCTTTCCTTTCCCCCTCCTCCCCAGTCTGCAAAGCCAGAAAGGCTGAGGTACTTTACTTTACACTTTATTTTACAAACCTTCAAAGGTCATCAACGAAAGGCTTGGGGAATTCTGGGAGTTGAATTCCGTGCACCTTGAAAGTTCCCAGGGTTGAGAAAAAACGCTGTTTTAGAATATTCTTTCTGCTGCTGAAGTGGAGTGGGCTCCATAGGCTGTTTCGCCAAGGAGTCCCCAACATACGTTTCGTTTAGCGACCGTTTGAAATTACAGCTGCCCAGTGGCTTATGACTGTTTTTCACACTTAACAGCCGTTGCAGCGTCCCCATGGACACGTGGTCAAAATCCAGGCACTTGGCACCTGTGTTTATGAGACAAGTAGTCCTTCACTTAACGACCACAATTTCTGTTGCTAAGTGAAACATTTGTTAAGGGAGTTTTGCCCCACGTTACGACTTTTCTAGCTGTTAAAGTGAGTCACTGCAGTTGGTAAATTAGTAACACGGTGGTTAACTGAATCTGGCTTCCCCATTGACGTGGCTTGTCAGACGGTCGCAAAAGATGGTCCCCGGGACACTGCGACCGTCATAAAAATGAGTCAGTTGCCAAGCATCTGGATTTGGATCACCTGACCCTGGGAATGCGGCAATGGCCGTAAGTGTGAAAAATGGTCCTAAGTCACTTTTTTCAGTGCCTGCCGTTGTCATTTTGAACGGGTCACTAAATGAATTGTTGTAAGTTGCGGACTAGCTGTGGCTGCAGTGTCCTGGGGTCACGTGATCACCATTTGTAACCTTCCCAGCCAGCTTCTGACAAAGTCAACGGGGGAAGCCGGATTCGTTTCACGATTGCAGTGAATTGCTTAACAGCTGTGGCAGAAGTCATAAAATGAGGCAAAACTCACTTAAACCCATAAGAACTGTCAGGCTAAATTGTGGTCGTAAGTCAAGGACTACTTAGAACAGTGGTCTCCGACCTTTTGGGCACCAGGGACCGGTTACGTGGAGAGAGGTTTTTCCACTGACTGGAGGGTGCGTGGTTTTGTGTGCTGCCTGCATCTTGCAGATGGGGCTTTGCTCGTTTGTGTGGGCCAGTTGCTGGCATGCTGCGGCCCCATACCGGTCTACGGACCAGGGGTTGGGGACCCCTGACTTAGAATATTCTTGTTTTGACTAGCTCAAAACAAGGCAAGCTAAAGTAACTTATGGAGGCTGTGTTCCCATGTGTGAATACATTGTGCATCGCGTGTCAGGTGTTGCGTGTTTTGTTTTAGGAACCGACTGTCGAGGATGTTTAGTCTGGCAGTGACAGCTCTGCACCTTTCAGTAGCCGCTGCCTTTGCCGGCTCTTGTCTTCTCTGCCGTGGAAAATAAACAGGAATCGCCCTGTCTATTTTCCACTGTTCCCAGCCTGGAGAAATATCTCAATGATCGTCTAGAGACAGGAAGTCAAATCTTGGCTCAAGAAGCATCTTGGCACCTTCCTCCCATCCATCTCTTGCAAAGCCGAGACCGTAAATTGCACGCTTAAGGATCTGCGTCCAGGTTTCTGGCAGTTTAGAAGCCTTGGTGCAAGGCTGCTTGGGCACTTAAAAATAAAATTATTATTGTTATTATTATTTTGCTTGAGTTAAGTTTGGAGAGCGGGCAGGTGATAGAGTGCCCGAGTAACCAGTCATGATTTAACTTTTATGGCGTTGGAGCGCATCCAAGCCGTGAGATATTGTGGCTGCGATGGGTTGCTTATTCATGCGCCTTGCAGGACATCAGTTCTAAAGATGCTGACTTGGCTCTAAAGCAGAGTTGCACTTTGAACGGAGTCTGGCTGGCTGTAGAGGATTATGGTTTATTCACTGCCTTACCTGGCAGGTTGGGAACTGGCCTTCTCCCGTTCCCCCTGCCCCATGTGGACGAAGGGCATTAAAGCCGTTTGCCCAAACGAAAGCCAACGGACATTCAGAACGTGCCTTTTCCAAATGAGAAACTCAATCTCGATCTATTTTTTAATTTCTATGTAGGAGTCAACATGCCTTCAGAATGGCGATCTGTGGGTGTGTTTCAAGACCCAATTTTAGGACTGTTTGACTCGGGGGTTGCTTAAGCCAATCTTTGCACCTTTCGGTCCGGCCTATGGAAACCGAGCTAGTTCTCCATCACAGTTTGGAGGGGTTCCACACCAGCCCTCAAATTGTACCCCGATTCTGCTTCTTTTCTTTGTCTTTAACCTCATTGTGCTGAAGTCCCATCAGCAGCATCGGTTGCTCAGCAATATGGGAGATGCTGGCTTAGGCCGAAGAAGGCCGCGTTTTCCTTTCAAGGAGATGAGAGACTGGGGCGCGCCATGCACGGACCCTAAGGGTGACAGTAGGAGGGGCCTCCTTCCGCTTAGTTAGTACAACCTCTTGTTTCACAGAGGGACTCAACTCCAAGATGACCCAAACTGGAGAAACTCTTGACATCCATCTTAGAGCTAAATTGCTTGTTTCTAATGCAAGC
This sequence comes from Azemiops feae, assembly GCA_023970755.1. NCBI lineage: Eukaryota > Metazoa > Chordata > Lepidosauria > Squamata > Viperidae > Azemiops > Azemiops feae. The sequence continues at coordinate 146,572 of JALGBA010000620.1, forward strand.
CTCCCCAAGTTAGAGATTCCTGGTTTAAAAATGGAACAAGGCTCAGTTTTAATTTGATTCAATGTTTAAACATGCAGCTAGATTGAATTTTATTTTGATTCCTGGTTTAAAAATGGAACACGGATGAATTTTATTTTGATTCCTGGTTTAAAAATGGAGCAAGGCTGGGTTTTAATTTCACAATGCATCCTCCTCCGTGGTTTGCTGAAGACAATTCTGGATTCACAGCAGGCGAGGAGCTATATTCCAGCCTCTTTGTGACCGTTGGTGAAATTACTGGTGAATGAGACAAATTTCCCATTTTGGGTTTGACCTCTGTGTATGTGGGTGTGGGTGTGGTTTCCAGCAAGTTGTGCCATCTTCAAAACTTTTGGGTGACCTTCTCCATTTCTGAATTCTCCAAGAATGACTTGCTGACCTTCTTTGGAGATGTTTTGCCAATTTCTCTTCTGTCCCACAGGTATTATAACTGCCTGGTTTGGTTCAGCAACTAAATAGGGCAGGTAGAGACTCCGACGGCTAGTTAGGATTGCAGAAAGAAACAATTGCAACCAGCCTGCCTTCCATTGAGGGCCTGTAAATTGCACATATCAGAAAGAGGGCTGAGAAAAGATCTACAGATACCCCCCCTCACATCCTGGACATAAACTGTTTCAACCCCTCCCCTCAGGATGCCATTCTAGGGCATCGCATGCCAAAAGAACTAGACACAACGACCTTTGTTTTTTTTCCTTTGTGCCATCACTCTGCTGAACACCTAATTCCCCCAGTACTGTCTTATGCCTAAAGTATATTTACCCACGTTGCATGTGTGTAGTATTGTTATTATCCTTCATCTTCTTATTGATATTGTTATGATTATGATTATTTCTACTCTGTTGCTTTGCATGCACATTGAGAGCTTCTGCACCGGAGACAAATTTCTTGTCTGTCTAACCAGCCTTGGCCAAATAAAGTATTCTGTTCTATTCTATTATTTTGGGAAGTGTTAAAAGATGCAGAGCGGCCTATAGACTGGAAAAAGTGGTTTCCCAACAAAAAAACCCCACCCACCCCCATTTCTTGGGGTTGTTTTTGACTTTAATCTCTTTCTCAAACCTGTCCTGCCTTCCCATATAAGGAGACAGCCGTAGACACAAAAAGGCACGTTGGAGACGGGTAGAGCAACTTTTTAGACAAAGATCTGAGGGTTTTTTTTGTGTGTTTTTTTTTTTAAAAAAAAACCAAGCCTTTGTCTGCACTAAGCGTCTTTTGTTCTTCAAAGTTCTCTGAAGTTTTCCTCTCTTCTCTCTCTTTTTTTTTTTTTTACTCCTCCCCTTGTTTTCAGGTGTCTTGTTGCAGTAAGAAACCCCAGCCAAATTCCAGAGTTGACTTAGAAAATGAACATTACAGGGAAAAAAGAGGGGGGAAAAACAACCCCAGCCAGACAGATTCTCCAGTTCCTGGTTAGGAATGTTCTCCTAATACTTCCTAAGCCAACAGATGTTTTAAAAAAGCAAGAGCTTAATAATAAGAAGGGAAAAAAATCAATACCCAGGAAGGGAAACTTTGACCCTGCTGTTGGAGCCCAGAGTGCTGACAGCTTAACAATGCACACAGAATGCGGAAGTTGTGTAGCACTCAAGTCTGCAATTTGTGGAGGTTTTTTGGACCATTGATTTCTTCAGTGAACCGTCCCTGCTTTCAGAAATGTTGCCAGGACGAGTGAATTCCTGACATCTTCAAACCCTGTTCTTTCCTCTTGAGCTTTGTCGTCTTCTCACCATTAATGATCCTTGACCTGGTGGAGATGCTAACAGTTGCTTGAAGTCCTCCGGCTTGATGACTTTGGATATAGATAGGGGACTCCTGGCCAAATAAAGTTCCACTTTGCCTCCAGGACAAGTTGGCCTCTGAAGAAAAACGTTTCACCTTCTGCTGGTGATGGTGGGGCAGGATTTTTCTTAATTTTTATTGTCCTTTTATTTCTTTTTTCACAATTCGAAGAAGTCAGGAGTACTTGGGGGGGAAAAAGATCAAAAGATTTTAATTACAGGCAAGCCAGGGATTTAAAAACACAAGTGTTCGTAAGTTTCTGAACTATCATTGATTAATTATAAGTTAAGAGCTCGTTCTGGACTTATCTCAGCCCAGATTTTTGTTGCTAGGCGAGACATCAATTAAGTGAGCTTTGCCCCATTTTACAAACTTTCTTGCCACCGTTGTTAAGTGAATCACTGCCATTGTTAAATCAGTAACACAGTCGTTAAAGGGAACCTGGATTCCCCATTGACTTTGCTTGCCCGAAGGTCGCAAAAGGGGATCACATACGTGTCCCTGGGACACTGCAACCGTCATAGATATGAAGAAGTCGCCAAGCGTCCACATTTTGATCACGTGACTACGATGGTGCTGCCACGGTCACAAGTCTGAAAAATGGTCATAAGGCACTTTTTTCAATGTCATTGTAAATTCAAACCGTCACTAAACAAATGGTTGTAAGTTGCGAACTAGATAGAGAGATAGAGAGATAGATAGAGGTAGGTAGGTAGGTAGGTAGGTAGGTAGATAGATAGATAGATAGATAGATAGATAGATAGATAGATAGATAGATAGATAGATAGATGGAGAGATGGAGAGATGGAGAGATGGAGAGATGGAGATAGAGAGGTAGGTAGGTAAAGAGATAGAGGTAGGTAGGTAGAGAGGTAGGTAGATATAGATAGGTAGATAGAGGTAGATAGATAGGTAGGTAGAGAGAGATGGGGAGAGAGAGAGAGATAATATAGATATAGATAATATATAGATAGATATGGTAAAAACAAAATAGTATGAGCACCAGGATGATATTAAAACAGAAACTCTTTAATACAAAAGCTAAAGCTGAGCTTTATTAAATTAAATTTATTAAATTAAAATTTCTGTTTTAATATCATCCTGGTGCTCGTACTATTTTGTTTTTGCCATATGGATTTACCCAGGATTTGCATTTTTAGTGTAATTAGGGATAGATAGATATAGATAGATATGTATGTGTGTATGTATGTATGTATTATATAATCTCCCTTGACCCCTCCTGTAATTAGCCAATTCTGACAAACCATTGCATCATTTAGAAAGGTAATACAATCTGGATTTTCTGGTAGAGCTACATTCCACCGATCCGGTATTTTCACAGACGGTAAGCTATGGCTGCAGGGGTCTCATGGTGCCTGGGGTGTGTCCCCCACTCCCCTTGTACAGATTGTGCCGCAGAGAGTTGTTTAGCCAAAGCACCAATGGTGTCATATCTGTGCCTTGAAGATCTCATCTCCTTGTTGACCTCACTCTTGGCAGTCCGACAAAAACTATCGGTTGTAACGGCGTTGGCCCAAAGGCTAAAACATCGAGAATTCAGCTGCCTTTTCATGGGAAAGTTGATAATGCTGTAGCTTCCCTGCACAAATTCAGGTGGTCCTCAGCTTACGGCCACAATTGAGCCCTACGGTTCTGTTGCTAAGCGAGGCGGTGGTTACGCGAATTTTGCCCTGTTTTACCACCTTCCTTGCCACAGTTGCTAAGTGAATCACTGCAGTTCTTAGGTCAGTAACACGGTTGTTAAGTGAAACTGGCTTCCCCATTGTCTTTGCTGGTCAGAAAGTCGCAGAAGGGGATCACATGACCTGCAGGACACTGCAACTGTCCTAAGTACATGTCAGTTGCCAAGCGTCCAGATTTTGATCACGTGATCACAGGGTTACTGCAAGGATGAAAAACGGTCGTAAGTTGCTTTTTTCTGTGCCGTTGTAACAGTCGCTAAACAGATGGTTGTAAGTCAAGAACTACCTTTGCCACCTTAAAAAAAAAAAAAAAGGATGGTTGCCCACGTTTTCTGCCCAGTTGCTAGCAATATATCTGGTGCTACGTGGCTTCGTCCTTCCTTGACAACCCACTTCTGTGCAAACAAGCATGTGACAGTACATATTTTGCTCAACAAGCCTTTACTTGTCTCTTAGCCTGTCCTGGATGGTTTGTTTCTTTTCAACCAGCAAGCTGAAGGGGTAGCTACTAAAATTTTCATAGCCGGATGTATAATTCAAAACAGTGTTTTCTGTAGAGCGCCCGGTAACTAAATCCAATTTTCCTCCCCTTCTCTGGTCCCTGGTGTCTGCTTCCCTCCCCACTTATCCCAGCAAACAAGTTAGCTTTTGACTTCCCCTGGCTTAGCTTTGTAAATAATTAAACCATTTTTAGAGCTAGAAACCCTTTTGGGAAAGGAAAAAGAATTCCTTTTAGGGGTCAGGGAGTAACGGGGAAATTTGGGAAAATATAAAGTTCTCTGCCAGCTGTCAGTTGCCTTATTTGAGCTCAGCCAGCTGGTAAAGCAGCGTTGTTCAACCTTGGCAACTTTTAAGAGGTGTGGACTTCAAGTCCCAGAATTCACCAGCAAGCCTGTCACCAAGCCAGGGGGGGGGGGATCTTGAACCCTTAGCTGGCATTTTTAGACAGCTCCCAGCAAGTTTTGGAAAGCCATGATGTGAATCCTTGTAAAACATGTTTCTCAACCATGGCAACTCCCAGAATTCCCCAACCAGCCAAACTTTGCTGGCATCACAGCACAGAATAACATTCCTCCACATAGGAAAATGAGCAATTAGCTGATAAAAATGAGAAATGATGTTTCTCTTGTGTCATATGTGGGTATATGCATAATGGTATTTTTTGAGAGCTGAATGCAATGAAATTTCATTTTGATGTATGCTGATTAGTGTACATTTAAAGTGACAATAAAGTATTCTATTCTATTCTATTCCATTTTATTCCATTCCATTCCATTCTATATTCTCTTCTCTTCTCTTTTCTATTTTATTAATTCTCTTAATAAAAGTGTGCCTGGCTGAGGAATTCTGGGAGTTGAAGTCCACAAGTCATAAAAGGGCCAAGTTTGAAGACCCCTGGTGTAGGACAACTTCCTTCCTTCCTTCCTTCCTTCCTTCCTTCCTTCCTTCCTTCCTTCCTTCCTTCCTTCCTTCCTTCCTTCCTTCCTTCCTTCCTTCCTTCCTTCCTTCCTTCCTTCCTTCCTTCCATTCCTTCATTCCTTCCTTTACTTCCCTCCTACCGGTACCTCCATAACTCCTCCCTCCCCCCCCTCCCTCCCTCCCTCCCTGGATTTGAGCAGAGAATGAGGACCAAAAGTTCTTCATTCTGATCCAGCCTGTGTTCCTGTAGGCCACCATTGCTCAGCCTCAGCAACTTAAAGATGCGTTCGACTTCAACTCTCAGAATTCACCATGCAGCATGGGAGTTGAAGTCCATCCATGGTGGGTGGAGCGTTCTGGGAACTGAAGTCCACATATCTTGAAACTGCTCAGGTTGAGAAACGCTGCTGTAGGCTATGTCAGGGCATAGCTGCTGATCCTTATCTCTTGTTTTCAAAGGGTTGGGGGATTACGTAACCATAACATTGTGAAAAGAGGTGTTGCATGCTTGTGGGAACCTGCGGTTTGCACATTTGCAAGAAGAACCATTGCTTGAAAAAGATGGGTGAGCTGTCCTTTCCTCAAACCCATTCCAGCCAGGATTGATAGTTATTACTTTGCCCAGATGAAAGACAGGGAAGGGCATCAAACGGCGTAGCTGGAGACATGTTCAAAAGAACTTCACCTTGCAACATTTATCAAGGATGGGGAAGCATGAAGCACAAACGGAGCGGTCCCACTTCAGCCAGGTTTTTCCAAGAGGCGTGGGACTACTGACTCCCATAGTTGGGTTTGTAGGAATGTTGTTGTAATCCAGCCTGTTGAGTTGATGACTCAGAGGTGAGGGAGATGTAGGTTGCTTTCAGGTGCTCCACCAGATGATTCCCCCTTATGCTCCTTGCTCGGAATCGGCCTGGTTGGTCTCCCCCATAACTTCTCCATAAAAGTGAAAGTCCATCTGAGCATCTTTGGAAATCCCCTTTGATCGCCGTTTCTCAACCTTGGTGACTTTCAGATAGGCGGACTTCAACTCCCAGAATTCCCCAGCCAGCAGTTCTGGGAATTTGAAGTCCACCTATTTTAGTCACCCAGGTTGAGAAACACCGATCTAGAGAGAGAGCACTGCCAAACTCTAGGGCAACCTTTGCCAACTCGGGGCCTCCAGATGAGCTGGATTCTCGCGGCCATCATCCCCAGACACCACTGGGCTGGCTGTTGGGGAATTTGACCCATAATCATGTTGGGAACACATCCCTTCCTTTAGGCTGGTGGACCTGCGAAGCCTGAAATCTCAAAGTCTCTTCTTCTTCTACGTGCTGCTGGATGGGGAATTCTGGGAGTTGAAGTCCACCTCTCTGAAAGTGGCCGAGGTTGAGAAATGCAGCCTCCGATGCTCATTTTTTTAGTTTCAGCGTGTCTGGTGAAGCCGGTTAGTTTCAAACGGGAAGGGTGCGCATCTCTTCAAGAGTCTTCCGAAGAGGTTCCTCAAAGCGATATGCACCTGTTGACATCTGCCCAGACACTGAGCGAGACCTTCTTGCAGGGGGAAGATCCCGCTGACTGGTGGGATTGATCTCTGCCACCCCAGCCTCTCTTTTCCATGCTCCCGTCGTCTCCCCCCTTCCTGCTGACGCTCCTCCAGCTTTGTCTAAATCTCTCGCTCAGAACAAAACCAAATTACACGCTTCTGCAGCCTAATAAGGCAAAAGAATGACGGGAATTCTCTGTGGCTTTTCCCTCGAGTTGCTCGCTCTCTGTGGCTTCAGATGTGATGGCGAGGAAGGGTGGGGGTGGGGGTGGGAGATGTTGTTTCAGAGACACAAAGGATGGAGATGACGTCTGGGCCGAAGGGGGTCCCGGCGAGTCCTCCCAGGGAGATTTTGCACGGAGGTTTCCCCCGCTGTCTCTTTGAAGGCCTGGGAAGGAAAGAGCATGGAGGAGGGACCAGCCGTAGGTCCTTATCTTTGACCAGCATTCAGGATAGCGCAGTAGCCAATCGGATACCTCTGAAAAATGTCTCGCTTAGCAACGGACATTTTCTGGGCTCAATTGTCAAGGACTTACCTGTATCTTGCTCAGAAATTTTCTCCTTTAAAAAAAAACAAAAAACACACCATTTGGCTAAAAGAAGCAAGCTACAGTTAACTCTTGTGGTTTTCCTGCAAGAGCACAAAAGCTAAAGAGACACATTTTTGCGGGCGCGGAAATTTTGCAGGTGGGGTTTTAATTTCCAGCAGGTTTTGCTCCGTTTCTGAGAATTTCCTCTGGAAACCGGTGTGTTCTTAGCAGAGCTGGTCCAACCAGCCTCGGTTTCTCTCCTGGCCTGTTTGGGAAACTGGTCCTGGAGAAGATAAGGCCGTGTGTGTCTTAGGTAGGGATGGTGGACCAAGATGAAATATCAGCCGGCTCTGGGACCTATTTTGACTGCGTTTCATGTGGCCGCCTTCATCTTGTCCTGGCCCTCAGATGCTCTGATCTGAAGGTCTGCAGCACAAACTGCAGATATATACACAGCTGTGTCAGGAATCTGAATGTTGAAGAAGGTCACTTCCTGCTAATGGACTCTGCCAGTGGTCCCCAGCCTTTCCATCTTGGTGGCCATCTTGTGAGAATGGCGCACGCACAGCTCCATTGGTATGAATGTAACTGCACACGAGCACCCTCCGTGCGCGTGAGCACAAGCTGCGACGGGAGGACGCTTGCATGCAAAGCTCCATTTGCACCAATGGAGGGTGCGCGCCTTCTGCTTAAGAGCCCTCGCCCACGCGAGTGGAGCTTCGTGCGTGAACATCAGCGCCCTCCGCTCGTTTTGTCTCTCGAGAGTGTACGAATCCTCCTTGCATTTTTTGTTCCTTTGTTTTTTTCCTGGGTCCAAAGGAAAGGGGCAATGATCTTCCAAGTATGGAGTGGGAAGGAGGAAAAAAAGAATCGGATGGCGGTTCAGACAATAATTTCTGCCCCGCGTTGCGGAAGAAAGAAGTCGTGTCTGGGGACAAGAGTCCAAAGCGTGTGGTTGAGTCATCCCAGCCCTAACCAGTTGAGGTCACTGGTTCTGTTTAGCTCCAACATCAAAGGAAGTCTAGAGACATCCTGTTCATCTCGCCAGCGAAGGTGCAGGCCGACATCTAGCTTTGCAAACACGCAGGTTTTCAGACGCCTTTAGAAGAAACCACGAGCCCATCCTGGCCGGCCCCTCTTCCCCATTGAACAAAAGAGTGAGTGGCCCTCGGGTGAGTCTTTGCTCAGCCTGCTGTGCAGATCACCGGACGTCCAAAGTGCTTTGTGCAAGGACCAACGTGGAGTCTGGCACTTGGCCCCACGCCTTGTTCTGGGCCACGCACAGGTTTGGAGGGGGAATGGCCTGTACATTCTCCATGCAGCCCTGATCATAGCCAGTTAGGTCAGGAGTGTCAAACTCTCAACATGACATATCGCGACTTTTTCCCCATTGCCAGCAATGGGGTGGGCGCGGTTTCGGCATGACACATCGGCCCACGGGCCGGCAGTTTGACACCCCTGAGTTAGGTCTAGTTGTTAAAACACTAGGAGATGGTGAGTTCTAGTCCCAACTTAGGCATGAAAGCCGGCTGGGTGACTTTGGGCCAATCACTAGGAGGCAGTGAGTTCTAGTTCCACCTTAGGCATGAAAGCTGGCTTGGTGACTTTGGGCCAAGCACCAGGAGACTGGGAGTTCTAGTACCATACCATCTTAGGCATGAAAGCCGGCTGGGTGATGAATGCAGGCTGGGGAGTTCTGGGAGTTGAAGTCCACAGGTCTTAAAATTGCCAAGGGTGGACACCCCTGTTCTCAATCCTTTGGATCAATCCCGCAGAGGAAAGTCGATTGAGTAGTTTATGGTTAAATGAGGATTTGCGTGCTGGCTGTCCCTAATTCTAATTGGAAGGATCGGCACCACAGCCTCCCATTGTGATTCATCAGCGTTTGCAGACTGAAGACTTCGCTTTCTCCTCCTGTGGGATCAAAGCATCTCGTTGGGGAAGTGGGGTGTGTGTTCGCACACAGAGTTTGCACACTCCTATCAGGGGAGTGGGTGGGGAAAGCAATGAGGGGGGGGGTTAGGAATAACTGCAGCAAAATATAAGATGATTCTTCAGTTTCTTCCTTGCGAGAAGGATGACCTCAGTATGTCGCAGCTGTCACATAGGAGGCTGCAAAATAAAATGCTATGCGAGTAGCAGGCTTGGTTTGGATAATGTCGAACATATTGCAGATCAAGCTAGGTTGAAACTCCAGGTAGTCCTCGACTTACGACGAGATCCGGATTTCCATTGCTAAGCAAGGCGGTTGTTAACTAAGTTGCGCAGCATGCCCAGCAGAGGATGTTGCGTGGACCAACCGAGGCATGTCCGCCAGTGTCCTAAAGACGCTAGGGCAGGGGTAGGCAACCTTGGCTCTTTTATGACTCGTGGACTCCAACTCCCAGAATTCCTGAGCCAGCATGGCTCAGCTTGGAAACCTCTCCCTTTCCCCTCAGCATGGCTGGCTCAGGAATTCTGGGAGTTGAAGTCCAGGAAACCTCTCCCCTTCCCCTCAGCATGGCTGGCTCAGGAATTCTGGGAGTTGAAGTCCACGAGTCATAAAAGAGCCAAGGTTGCCTACCCCTGCGCTAGGGGTTTGGGGTGTTACACTTGATGGGGGTGCTTTTTCCCCCCCTCCCCAGTCCCAGAGGTGCCTGAGAGATTCTTGGGACCGCCAGTAGATCCCACTTAAAAGCTGGGGGAGATTTGGGCTGGCCAAGACAGCCTGGTCTATCAGCTGGAGGAGAACGGAGGTGGGGGACCAAGATTGCCCAGCGAAAGTCAGCCTGGCGCCCAACACATTTGCAACACTTCGCCCCATCGTGATTCATCTCCGGCTTCTCCTTTTTTCCAGGGAACCAGGCAAGTAAAAGCAGATCTGCTCCCCTACGCTTAGACATCTAGGTTTATGTGTATATCTCTCTCTCTCTCTCTCTCTCTCTCTCTCTCTGTTTGTATGCGCCTGGGGGTGTGTAAGCCATTCTCTTCATTCCACCCCCAGACATTCCTCGTGTGGCAAGGACGGGCGATGACTATGAGCAGAGAGCTCTCTTGATAGCCAGCCTCCTTCTTGACCATCACTTTTGATTTGGGGAATACTGTAAACATTGTACGATATTTATATCACATCCGCCGTCCCAAAGCTGGAGTTTTCCCCCCGTAAAATATCAGTAAATTTCAGAGTAACTGCTTGAATAAATTCTTGACTTGTCGTAAGGGATGGCATTAACCAACCACGTGGTTCGCCATCCCAAGAACAGCGGCAGTCTCTCCATTCTGGGGACTTTCTACAACTTTATTCGTAGACACAGTCCTTAACTTGCATACGGTTCATTTAGTGACTGTTCAAAGTTAACAGTGGCGCTGGAAAAAGTGACTTAACGACCGTTTTTCACACTTAGGACCATTGCAGCATCCCCACGATCACGCGATTGACATTCGGATGCCTGACAACCGACTCACATTTATGACAGTCACAGAGTTATGTCGGTCCCCTCTTGCGACCTTCTGACAAGCCAAGTCAATGGGGAAACCCGCTTCACTTAACGACAGAAAGTTGGGGCTCAGTTGTGGTCGTAAGTCAAGGACTACCTGTAGTTAATTTTTTTTTTCCAGGGAGGGGACGTCGTTCCGGTTTTTGGACCTGCATAGGAATCATAGCCACTGGTCTGGGAAGTCCCCCCTCCCTTCCCCCCAGTTGTGATTAAGAGGAGGTGACACTCCAGTACCATATATGATCTCTTCTCGGTCAAATTCATCCACCATTAGTCATCAGCCCTGATTTTTTTTTGTGTTTTTTTTTTACGGCTTTGTCATAGCCTGGAACTTTTCATTCCACTTATGGACATGGAGCTCACCCTGAAAGGTTTGACACCTCCCTTCCTGTTTCTTTTCTTTCTTTTCTTTTGAAATGGAATCTGGAGATCAGCTTTTGCAAAGCAGGTTGTTCCACGCCTTAATGGTGGGTTAGCTCCCCAACGGTGTCTTTGGCCCTGAACATTTGGCCTTTTTCTGCCCCGTCCTCCACCTGCTTTATTGATGGTGCGGGATCTGCCTTGAGACATTATTTGCTTTAGTGGACTCTGGACTCTGGTTGAAGTAGCTGGTTTTGGTGGGCGTTCCTGGTCTGGCGTGCAATGGGAATGTGAAGGTATAAGCCATATTGAGTGTAGCTTTGGGCCGTGGGTTGATCCAAAGAAGTTAATATTTGGGTTTTGAGAGTTTGGGGTCTTAGCATCTAGAAGTTCATCCTGTAGATCGGGAGTGGGCAACTACGGTCCCTTTATGGTCTGTGGACTTCAACTCCCAGAATTCCTGAGCCAGCCAGTTGGCTGGCTCAGGAATTCTGGGAGTTGAAGTCCACAGACCATAAAGGGACCGTAATTGCCCATTCCTGCTCTCGACTCTCCAGTGCTTCGGATGTGATCCTTGGAGAAGCGTCCATTGAGTTCCTCCCCAAGTCGTCTTCCTGAAGCAAACCTGGGTTGGATAAGAGGGTCAGAGGGTTGCCAGATGTAGGGTGGGTGTAGCTGACAGCCTTAGTGACGTCTCCCTCTGTGGAGGACACAGAGATGACCTTGGAGGAGCGTTGCAGAGACTGTAAACAAATCATGAGCTGAATCCCGGAGAACAGGAAAGGGTGAGAAAGAAACTCAAGCGTTGCCCCCCTTGACCTTCTTTGGTATTTATTTTATTTATTTGTACCATGCCTTTATTATTTCTACAAATAATAGGTGGCAAACATAATCCAGCGGGCCTTCCTCCTCTGCCACAACAACAACAACAACACAGTGAGGTGTGTTGGGCTGAAGAGAGGGAGACTGCTCCAAGGTCACTCAGCAGACTATCGTGCCTAAGGCAGGACTAGAACTCAGCATCTCCCCGTGATTAGTCCAGAGTCACATCAGCTGGCTTTTTGTGTCTTATGTCAGGATTAGAACTCGTGGTCTCCTTGTTTCTAGCCTAGCGCCTTAACCACTAGAACAGGGGTGGGGAACCTTGGCTCTTTTATGACTCGTGGACTTCAACTCCCAGAATTCCTGAGCCAGCATGGCTCAGCTTGGAAACCTCTCCCTTTCCCCTCAGCATGGCTGGCTCAGGAATTCTGGGAGTTGAAGTCCACGAGTCATAAAGGAGCCAAGGTTGCCTACCCCTGCACTAGACCAAATGGACTTGCTTCTTCGATATAAGAGGGAGAGAAATGCTGTCCAAATTTCAAGGTTTTGTTGTGAAAAAAAGAGGGTTTTTTTTCCCTATCAAAAAAGGGTTTTAGTATTCTTGTGGGGCCTGCTTCTTTGAGGGGTCCTTGCTGCTCTCTGAGCTTAGTTGTTTTCTTGCAGAAGTTTCATAAATCAAACAAGGTGACTTCCATCAGTACACTGATGATGTTACCTAGCAGGGTCATGAAACGTCTGCATGAAAACGACCAACTCAGAGAGCACCAAGGACCCCTCATTTCAACCCTGAGCTACAAAATATTCCTGGTGCCAACTTCCTCCCCTGGCCTTCTTCAAAAGACTGGCAGACGTCTCAAGTCAGACTTTGAATTTCAGTCTGATATTCCCCAGGTTTTTACTTGAGGCTGGCCTTTTCCTAACCCGGTGCCCTTCCGCTGTTTTTATGGGGCCAGTGCAGGACCTGAGTTGAGAAAGGTCTCTCCTAGTTAATCTTCAGGAAACATGCGGTTTGCCTCCCACCCCTTTTCCTTAATTTGGTATTTTTTTTTGGTTTTATACAGGTCACGTCTGGTTCCTCCCCGCCTCCTGCGGAGGGGAGTTGAATTGTGAGGCCCCAGGGATTTAATTTTAGAAGCGGAGAGGCTGTTTTAGAAGTTTAGGAGTCTTTTACACATTTGCTTGCGGCTGGTCTAAAGTTGGAAGCCAGCATTAGAGTTGGGACCACATATGCTGTGAAGATCTGGACTTGAATAGAAATTAGGATGTTTGCTTTGCTTTTAGCCTAAATATAAATAAAGCGGTGCAAATGAGAACACACACACACACGCACACGCACACGCACACGCACACACACACACACACACACACACACACACACACACACACCCAAGCAGCATCAGAAGTGGAGTGTAAACTGGAGAGGCTTCTTGCAGAAGGAAGACATTTGATTGGCAACTTCTCCTTGGGATTGCCATGTTGACTCCTCTTTCATGAAGTACAGGGGGTCCTCACCTTAACGACCACAACGGAGCCCAAAGTTTCTTGTTGCTAAGCAAGACAGTTGTTAAGTGAGTTGCGGCCCACTTTACGACTTTTTTTGGCCGGAGTTGTTAAGTAAGTCATTAAGTGAATCTGGGTTTCCCCATTGACTTGCTGGAAGTCACCTGGGAAGGTCACAAATGGTGATCAGAGGACGGCGGGCCAGCGTAGCTGTCATAAATACTGTAAATTTAATAATGTAAACCACCCAGAGTTAAACCTGTGGTAATATGGGCGGCCAATAAATTGGATGGATGGATGGATGATAGAGATAGATAGATAGATAGATAGATAGATAGATAGATAGATAGATAGATAGATAGATAGATAGATAGATAGATTGATTGATTGATTGATTGATAGATATGATAGATATGATAGATATGATAGATATGATAGATATGATAGATATGATAGATATGATAGATATGATATGATAGATAGATATGATAGAGAGACAGACAGACAAATGCCAGTTGCCAAGCACCCAAATTTTGATCGCGTGGCTATGGGGATGCTGCAATTGTCATAAGTCACTTTTTTTTTTAGTGCCGTTGTAACTTCAGTCACTAAACGGTTATAAGTCGAGAACTTGTAAGTGGTCTTCCACCCTTTTTAACACCAGCTACTTCAGAGGCACGGCGGGCACCTCCAATCATAGGGAGCCACCATGACCCAGCCAGGAGCCTACGGTTATTTGCGGAGGGCAGCAGGTTGAAGGATGCTGTGCTGAAGGAACAGAGAGGGGGGTGTTTGGATGCCTCTTGGGTGCCCCTCGTTTCTCCTGCGCTTGGTGGATGACTTCAGCGTGTCCCAAAGGTGCTTTTTCCAAAAGGCAACTGGACTTTCTTGGGTTTCCCCCCCCCCCTTTGAAAACATTTCGCTTCTCATCCAAGAAGCTTCTTCAGCTCTAAACTAATAACTTTAGAACTGAAGAAGCTTCTTGGATGAGAAGCAAAGCATTTTCAAAGAAAAAAAAGTTCCCTTTTTTGAAAAAGCACCTTTGGGACAACCAGGATGACCTGGATGATTGAGAATATCCATAGACCTGACTTCAGCATGTCCTCTCCTTGGTTGTTTACTGGCAATGAGTTTTTAATTTGGCGCCCACACAGAACTTGTCACCCGAGTTAGAATCGGGCACTTTCTGGGTATTTTAAGCTACGGAGCCCAGCAAATGAAGGGGTCCTTCAATCCTCGCCTTTCTCCAGTGTCTTGCTGTTGGCCACTGAGCATCCCAGGCATTTAAAGAAGCCTGACCCCTCTCCCTCTTCCTTCCTGTCCCTGCCAGTTCTCCCACCTGACACAGCGGGATCCTTTCCCCAAATCTGCAGTTGCAAAAACCACAATTCTCCCAAACTCTCTCTGGAACTCGTTTCTTTGTTCCCTGTTTAGATCCCAGCCTCCCCTTTTAGCATCTTAGCAGGATGTTGACGTGTTTGTTTATTTTTTTAAAAAAGGAAGATGCTTTAAACAGCCTCTCTAACACCCCCTTACCCAACCCTGCTGACCCTCCTAAGGGGGGGCTCTGCCAGCCCATCCCAGTCCTGCAATTATTCTGGAAGCTAATTTGGGAAGAGGAGGAGGAGGGGAGGGTTTGACCCTTTGCTTGTACCTGTTGGCTGCCTGATTTGACCCCCCTGCTCCCCCCTCCAGAAAAGGACAAAGCGTTGGCCGCTTGACCATTCTTTTCCAGACCGAGTGTCCTGGAAGTGTCAGTTGCCCAGCAACGTGGACAGATTATCCCTGGATCCTTTTTCCTGACCTTTCAGGTTAATGAAAAAGTCATGCCTGCTTGCAGAGCTGCCTGGCATTGTGGACCATGATTTGTGAACGGTCTAGCTAGCGGAGATTTGCTCTTCGGAGTAGACCCTTCTGCTCAGCTGCTCGCTTGTAAAGGGGGGGGGGAGAGATGGTGTTTGAAGCTTGCTCCAGAAAAACCCAGCAGAGGACTACAAAGCAGCTAAGGAGTGACCATAATTGAGGGGTGCTGCAAAGAAGCCTGTCTCCCCATTCAGATTGTGGGCCGATCATCCTTCTCATTTTCCTTCAGTTAATTGGGGGAGCGGGGGGGGGCTCCGTTGAAGAGCCGGTCGGCCTTAGGATTGGGAAAGCCTGAAGCATCGTAGAGAAATGTCTCCCTTAATACTAGCTAGGCAAAGTAGGAAAAGGGCAGAGAATATTGGAAATGCGAGTGGAGAGGGTCTAGATCAGGGGTGGACTTCATTTCCCAGAATTCCCCAGCCAGCGTGCTTGAAGTTTAATTCCCAGAATTCCCCAGCCAGCGTGCTTGACGTTGTGTGGACTCCGACTCCTAGAATTCCCCAGTCACCATGCTTGACGTTGTAGGGACTTCAGCTCCAGAATTCCTCATTCAGCGTGCTGGAATTTGTGTGGACTCCAACTCCCAGAATTCCCCAGTCACCATGCTTGACGTAGGGACTTCAGCTCCCAGAATTCCCCGGCCAGCGTGCTTGAAGTTGTGTGTGGACTTCAACTCCCAGAATTCCCCAGCCACCATGCTTGATGTTGTAGGGACTTCGGTTCCCAGAATTCCCCGGCCAGCATGCTTGATGTTGTGTGTGGACTTCTACTCCCAGAATTCCCCAGTCACCGTGCAACTTTAAGCTGGGCAGACTTCAATTCCCAGAATGCTGGGAGTTGAAGTCCACATCTCTTAAAGTGGCCAAGTTTGAAAAACCTTGTTCCAGTTCCAGACATTCCAGGCTGAGGGAATGGAGGAGGTTTTGTGGCCTCCCGCTTGGAAAATAAGTTTTTTTTTCTTTTCTTTTTTTTTGCTTGTGCCTGTACTGAACATCACCAGCAGATCTGTAGGCAACGTCGAATTATTGCTGAAACCTATGATGGAAAAGTAAATAAGAAAGCTCAGCCCAACGGAGTTTGATCAGGAGAAGCCATAACTCCCAGCATTTATAAGAGTCGGGGGAATGTTTAACTTTGGAAAACGCTCTGGAAATGCTTAGGAAAAGAAAAGTCAACCAGTTGAGCTCAGCCGAAGGAAATACTTATCTTTTAAATAATAATAATTTGGTCGGCCCATCCGTCTGCTAAGCCTTAAGAATTGGAGGTCTGGGGGATAGGGAAGAAAAAATCTTCAGCTTCGGATTGCTTTTTTTTTTTTTAATATAAGGTCAGAACCCAAATATCTTTTTAACTACAGGGAGTCCTCGACTTACACCAGTTCCATTTAGTGACTGTTCGAAGTTACGACGGCACTGGAAAAAAAAGCAACTTATGACCATTTTTCAAATGTCCAGTGCAGCATCCCCCAGGGTCACGTGATCAAAATTCGGACACTTGGCAACTGTCTCACATTTACGACGGTCGCAGTGTCCTGGGGTCACATGATCTCCCCTTTTGCGACCTTCCTGACGAGCAAAGTCAGTGGGTGAAGTCACTTAAGGTGTGTGGCAGAAAAGGTCGTAAAATGGTCATAAAACTCAGCTAAACCACCGTCTCAGTTAGCAGTGGAAATTTTGGGCACGGTGGTGGTCCTAAGGAGTAGGACTACCGGTGTTTTATTTTATTTTTTCAAAAGATTAAAATCCAAAAGGGGAAAAAAAAAATTGAACAGAATAAAATAAAAGGCTTTTAAAAAAAAGAGAGAGCCAAATAATTGAAGGACTTTTTCTAATTGAATCTGCCCGCCGGCCCCCAGCTCCGTGTTCCATGCTTGAAAAACTGGCCTGTCCCTGGTGGAATAATAATCCGTGCGGCATTTGCATTGGGGAAGAAGCAATTCTCGTGGGATTTGATCTTGGCAAGGAAGATTAAATCTTCCGGTGTTTGATCACGGAGCCCAGCTTTGTCCTGTTTTACTTCCTGCTCGCCTGGATTCAGCCCCGGCCCAGATAAGGCGAAATTAAAGAATTTAGGTGTGGCCAAGAGGCCAGCAGTGGCATGGAAAAAGTTCAGAGACTTGTATATTCTGAACTTCTGTTTGAAGAATTTTAACTCCGAAATCCAGTTTTTCTTGCTTCTTAGCATAAGAGTTCTGCAGTGATTCACTCTCTCTCTCTTAATTTCTCTCTTTTGCATTTCTGAGCTCCTGAAGGCAGAAGCCGAGCACTGAAATTAAAGCATAATAAATATGGATCTTTTTAATGAGGTATTTTTATTTCCAGAGCTCGTAAATTAAACAGCGTCTCCTGTTATGAATTGCATGCACTGTCTTCCCTTCCAAATTTCCACTTTCCGACAGATCCACCCCCTCCTGGGGCAAACCGTCCCTTCTTCTCCATATATCAAACTTTCCATAAATATTTCTTTCCTATCCTGTTCCCCCAAATGGTCTTGGAATACCTCCAATTCCATCTCAAGCTCTTCTACCCCGCCCCTCCTGCATTGTTTTTGTAGTGTATTTTCGCAGCTGGCTCATGGCACCAAGGAGAGTCAGGCTGAGGTTGTTGTTTTTTTTCTAGTTTTTTTTTTTTTCTGTTGCCAGAAATAGAGAGGTGTTTGTGGGACATCCTGAGATCCTCAGTCGGGAAACCTGAATGGGACAACTGATTGCCAGAAAGATCTTTTCTGCTTTGAAATCAAGAGCGTGTGATGGTTGGTAGTATAGGAGCTTAATTGATCGTCTGTCAGCAAGATCTCTTTTAGAATCAGAATCAGAATCAGAATAGAGCTGGAAGGGACCTTGGAGGTCTTCTAGTCCAGCCCGCTGCTCAAGCAGGAGATCCTATACCATTTCAGACAGGTGACTGTCTAGTCTCTTCGTAAAAATCTCCAGTGTTGGAGCACCCAAAACATCTGAAGGCAAGTTGTTCCATTGGTTAATTGTCCTCCCTGTTAGGAAGTTTCTCCTTAATTCCAGGTTGCTTCTCTCCTTGATTAGTTTCCATCCGTCGCTTCTTGTCCTGCCTTCTGGTGCTCTGGAAAACAAGTTGACCCCCTCCTCTTTGTGGCAGCCCCTCAAATACTGGAACACTGCTATCATGTCCCCCCCTAGTCCTTCTTTTCTCTAGACCAGCCAAACCCAAATCCTGCAACCATCCTTAATATGTTTTAGTCTCCAGGCCTTTAATCATCTTAGTTGCTCTTCTTTGCACTTTCCCCCCCAGAGTCTCCGGATTTTAGGATACGTGCAGGGAGTGGAAGAAACACGAGATCGTTGTCTCTGTAAAGGGAGCTCTTTGTAGGAAGATGTCCACAGCCTCTGAAGATATCTAGCCTGGGTTCCAGAGCAGCTTGGTTGAAATCTCCCAGATACCAGATCAAGAGACAAAACAGTTGACCTCAGGGCTTCAATGCGTCTTCTTCACCACTCCTCAATCCCTCCTCCTCCTCCTCCTCCTTCTCCTCCTTCACCACTCTTTTAATGTCTTCTCCTTCTTCTCTTCCTTCTTCTTCACCACTCCTCAATCCCTCCTCCTCCTCCTCCTCCTTCACCACTCTTTTAATGTCTTCTCCTTCTTCTCTTCCTTCTTCTTCACCACTCCTTCTCCGTCTCCTTCTTTTCCACCACTCCTTTTCCACCCGTCCTTTACCACCACCCCTTCTTTGTCTTCCTTCTTCTCTACCACTCCTCCTTCTCCTCCGCTTCTTTTCTCCTCTTTCATCACCACTCCTTCAACGATTTCTCCTTCACTTCCTTCCTCACCACTCCCTTTCCATCATTCCTTCTCCACCCCACCCCCCCTTGTTCTTCTCCATTATTCCTCCTCCTCCTCCTCTTCCACCACCAAAACAGCATGGGTGTGCATAAAAGCACGGGGTTTTTTTGTTTTTTTTTAAACAACCAAATCCTCCTGGCTGCCATCTTGACTTTCTGGCCTGCACCTTGGAGATCCGGCTTTGTTTGACGAAAGATTCCCAGGGCTGGTTTCGGATGGCCTGCCCGTTGCAAGAAGAAGCAGGCCGAAGCGGTTGAGCAGCGTGGAGGAAACCGCTGGCTCACAAACCACCAGAGATCTGGGCTGATGGGGCTCTCAGGAAAAGTTAGCTAACAACTGCAGAGTGTTGAACGGTTGGCAAGGGTGTGCACCGGTGGAGAGCTTGCCAGGACGGGACCTGGCAAAACACGGCCTGCTTAATTACCTCCCTCGCTTTCCCTAAATGCCAAGTCACACCCTCTGTCAAAATCACACAGTTAAGTCTTATTAATTTTCAGCACTGCCTGCAGTTTGACCTTAAGGCTTGGCTAAAGAGAGTTAACAGTGGAGCACTCAAGAGATTTCTCTCCCAGGTTCTCCCTTAAACAGGATGCATTTAATTCGATCCTTCCCCTGTCCTTGGGCTATTTGTAGACACACCCCCCCCCAAAAAAAAGCATTTTTAGATGTTAGATATGGCTGTGCCCGGATTCTGTGACAGACGTGGTGCAGAAAGCTTCGTGTCACATAATATGCCCGTGGTGGCGAACCTATGGCACGCGTGCCAGAGGTGGCACTCGGAGCCCTCTCTGTGGGCACACGCACCGTCACCCCAGGCCTTCAGCTGGGTTTTACAAAACCTTTTCGCTTTAGGCCTCCACCGCCGTGTACAAAAAAAAAAAAGGTTCAATCAGTCAATTTCAACTTCTCGCGGGGAAAAAAAAAGATCTTGCAAAGTTGGAATTGATTGATTGAACTTTTTAGTCCCACCCAGTCTGCCGTTACCACCGCAGCCACGCCCACCCAATGGGCCACGCCCACCCGGCACCCGACAATACAGAAGTGGGTTTTGGGTTGCAATTTGGGCACTCGGTCTCTAAAAGGTTCGCCATCACTGCAATATGCTGTTAGACTAATTTGGTTTATTTATTTTTCTCTGAATGCGGAGCAGCGCCTCTTAAGTCGGAACCGGCTCCCACTGAAATATCTAGTCCAGTCTTTCTCAAACTTGGAACTTTAAGATTTGTGAACTTCAACTGCCAGAATTCCCCAACCATCATGCAACCTTAAGATGGGCGGGTTTCCTCAGCTATCGTGCAATTTTAAGAGCTGTGGACTTCAATTCCCAGAATTCATGCTGGCTGGGGAATTCTGGGAGTTGAAGTCCACACATCAGTGTTGAGAAGCACTGATCGAAACCATTGTTCAAATGGGCAGCCAGAGCATATTTATATATAAAGCTGGCTCGGCGTCATGTTTATAGGTATATATATATATATTTTCCTTTTTGCCCTCCATCCAAACAGCTGTCTTTCAGGCAGGAATTATAAAAATAGGCCGTTCTCCATGGAATCCCTTGAAGTTAAGAGAATGAACATCAGCTGGAGTTGGAACAAGATACATTCTGGTTTCCTGGTTGGAAGAGAACATCCCAAATTCCATCAGAAAGCCCTGGGAATTGGAATCAGGCTTCTGTTGACCGGAGAGAAATGCTTGCATACCAAAAATTGGATTTGAAGAATGAGACATTGAGATAATGACTTTAAAATATGTTGGGCTCTTAAAAAAAAAAAAGCAAAAAAAGAGCAAAAAGGCCTTTTCTGATTCTTCTGCCTTTCTCTCTAGCAGAGGGAAGCTGCTTTTGCCTCAGTGAAATGGATTCTCAGGTGCTGAATTACACCCTGGCTTGCTAGAATGATGGTCTGTTGAATGGGACATGGGAGGGGGGTGTGAGGATAGCCCCTAGCTGGTGAAGCCATCCGTCATCACGGAGGTCTGATGCTCGGAATATCCTCAATCAAAGCCAAGCTCACCAAATCCTGGGAGTTGAAGTCCACAAGTCTTAACGTTGCCAAGTTTGAAGACCCCTCCCTGCTCTTAAGAAACGAGAAATGCATTTAGCTTCACTCTTTCTCCCCTCGCCCTTTCTTTCTCCCTTTGTTTTTTTTGGTGGTGCAAAACGTTTATCGATGTTCCTTTCCCCCCCCCCCTTTGTGGAGGTGGCATCTCTTGTCCGACGATAAGGTCTTTCCCCTGAGGTCACAAACAGCTGCTCTGCATCTCTTCCGATCTGGCCTGACACCCCCCCCCCCGCCTGGATAACTCAGCTTTGAGGAAAAGGGAAACTCTTGAGGTCCTGATTTAGACTTTGGGAGGGAGGGGGTGGCCCCACCCTGCTTTGCCACCTTCCTTCTCGAATGAATGCTGCGTTCGAAACTGTCGAAAGCAGCGTTCCTCAATGCTGAGCTCACCAGAGGCCACGCCGATTGGCTGGCCTCGCCTGGCAAATGGTTTGGAAAAAAGCCACGGTCCAGCCAGGTCGTTCACGTGCCTCTGATGCCACCCAGGAGAAGCCCCGTGTGTGTGTGGGGGGGCTGTCTCGTGGAATGCAGACCCTCGGGGTTCCCAAACCTTTTAGGATTCCTCCGAGTGGGAATCGGTGCATGCAGTGGTGATCATGTGGTGAGAATAGCGCTGGAAGGGA
This sequence comes from Azemiops feae, assembly GCA_023970755.1. Taxonomy (NCBI): domain Eukaryota; kingdom Metazoa; phylum Chordata; class Lepidosauria; order Squamata; family Viperidae; genus Azemiops; species Azemiops feae. Next base: position 168,086 of record JALGBA010000620.1, read on the forward strand.
CCTTGGAGGTCTTCTAGTCCAGCCCCCTGCTCAAGTAGGAGAACCTGTACCATTTCAGGCAAGTGACTCTCCGGTCTCTTCTTAAAAACCTCCAACGATGGAGCACCCACAACTTCTGGTGTCCAGCTGTTCCACTGGTTAATTGTCCTCACTGTCAAGACATTTCTCCTTAATTCCAGGTTGCTTCTCTCCTTGATGAGTTTCCATCCATTGCTTCTTGTCCTGCCTTCAGGTGCTTTGGAGAATAAGTTGAACCCCCTCTTCTTTGTGGCAGCAACTCAGATAATGGAATACTGCTGTCATGTCCCCCCTCGTCCTCCTTTTCTAATAGCCAGTTCCTGCAACCGTCCTTCATATGTTTTAGTCTCCAGGCCTTTAATCATCCTAGTTTTTCTTCTCTTCCCTTGCACTTGGATCATGCTTTCCTTGGCTGGGGGTCTGGCTATTTTATTCTCTCCATTGCAATCATACAGGTTAGCCGACTCTATAAGACGTTCATCGGGTGTTCGAAGCCAGTCGTGGGCATCGTCTTGTGAAACTCTACGACTCTGGGGTCGTGTATGATGAGCCTGGGATCCCTTGTGTAACAGACCTGGTGCCAGCTGGGAAGAAGCGACGCTCGCCCCTTAATAGCAGCCCCTGCCCTGCCATTGAAACTGTCCCCCTCTTTTTCCTCTCCAGTTCAGGCAGGCCGTGGCACCGAACAATTAGGTAGTTAGTGTGTGACACTCAGCAGGAGCCCCGGCATCCGATCTCCCCTGTTTCGCGGACCGGCCAGCCCGACATTGCTCCCTTTGTGCCAGCCGGTGCCTTTGCCCAGTTTTTGGCCTCTCTCCTGCCCCACCCCGAGCACTGGCTGTCCTGCCTGCCTTGAGAAGAACAGATGAGCTTCTCTTGTGGGCCTCTTCGGACCTCCCCTTGCCCTTTCCGATTCTTTCCGACGCTGGTCAACTGTGCACTGGTTGGTCAGCTTTGGGGACGAGGACAAAGCCGCCTGCAGGATTCTGCCTCCATCCGGGCTGCCTCTTTCCACTTCAATTGTCCCACGGTTCCGGAGTGGGGGCCCAAAGATGCCTGGGGCTCTGCGGGCCCAGTTAAAGTGGCTTGGGCAACTGTGCCCAGCCCCATTGGCACTCTCAGAGGAGCTGGGGTGGCACGGCAGGTCCCTGGATCAGGCCTGGTCTCCATTTCTGAATGAAGAAGGTGAGTGGAACAGAAAACGAGAGGGGCTTGTCCGGCAAAAATGATTTTTCTAATTTTGTTTTAGCAATATTTTAATCTTTAGCAATATTTTGATTTTTCATCATGATTGTCCCTATCTTTATAACAATTTTATACTGGTTGTTTCGATTCTGTGGTTTGATCGTGGTGCGCCGGCCAGCGTCACTTCTGGCGAGAAGGGCAGCCGTATAAATAAGATAGACAGACAGACGCAGACAGGCGGAGGTAGGTGGATGCATGGATGGACAGACAGACAGTAGATGGACAGAGAGATAGACAAACTTTGTAGCTGGGTGGACAGATAGAGACTGTTGATGGGTGGATGGACGGAAGGACGGACAGACTGCAGATTGGTGGACGGACAGACACACTAGATGGATGGATAGGCAGACACTGTTGATGGGTGGATGGACGGACTACAGACACTGTAGATGGACAAACACTGTTGACGGATGGATGGACGGAGAGATTGTAGATGGATGGACGGATGAAGAGACACTGTTGATGGGTAGATGGACGGACATACACTGGATGGATGCATCCATGGATGGATGGATGGACGAAGAGATTGTAGATGGATGGATGGATGAAGAGATACTGTTGATGGGTAGATGGACATACATACACTGGATGGATGCATGGATGGATGGATGGATGGACGAAGAGATTGTAGATGGATGGACGGATGAAGAGACACTGTTGATGGGTAGATGGACGGACATACACTGGATGGATGCATCCATGGATGGATGGATGGACGAAGAGATTGTAGATGGATGGATGGATGGATGAAGAGATACTGTTGATGGGTAGATGGACACACATACACTGGATGGATGCATGGATGGATGGATGGATGGACGAAGAGATTGTAGATGGATGGACGGATGAAGAGATACTGTTGATGGGTAGATGGACAGACATACGATGGATGGATGAAGAGGCCATCCCATCTGCTCCCAGTGTGTATGTGTGCACATGCATGTGAGTATGAGACACAGGGAGGTGTTGGGAGTTGGGTGACAACTGACGTAGCATGACAAGACCTATTCATAGCCCCAGAGCCGAATAACTAGAAAAGGCTGCTCTGTCACCAGCGTCTTCTGACACCCGCCTCGCCTCACCTCGCCCATGCGCGGAGGGAGCAGAAGAGAGACCTAATTGAATTTCCAGGGGTGGGTAGGGGATGTTTCAGACAGGTTGTGTGCTTGATCTGGATGGGAGCTTTGCATTTTAATTTTTGTAATGCTTGTCATTGTGTTTAGTGTTTAGTTTTTAGTTTAGATTAAGGTTTAGCGCTTAGCTTATTGTTCAGTTTTAATTTAGTTTAGTGTTTAGTTTTGAGTTTAGTGTTTAGTTCTGTTCACCCCCCAGAGTCCTGTTGAGCTGGGAGGCCGTATCAGTTGAATGAACAGTTACATAAATAGGAGATATAAAATATACATTGGGCATCCTTTTTTTGGAAGCCAGCACCGTGGGAGGCAAAATCCTACTACTAATCTGGGATAGCCCAAAATCAAAAGGAGTTCTGTAGCCCTTTTCTGATTAACGCATTTCATACAAAAGCAGAAACAACTCATAATGTGCTCAAATGGATCTGCTGAGAAATTAATTACCTGTGCAGGCATAAAAATCAGCTTTACCCTGAAGCAAAAATTGAAGAGGGATGGGGATGATTAAGTGGTTAGGTGTAACCAAATAAATCCAGAACAAATCACTTTTCTTAGTCAGAAAAGGTGTATCCAGATGCCTCCTGATCTTTTTTATTTTATTTTATCCCTTTGCAAGTGAACACAAATGATGGATTCTTTTGAAGAACGGGCGTCGGTTGGATAATGAAAAACTCACTATAGTACTTGCGGTGGTTTTTATCCTGGAAAGAAATGAGGGTGCAGGTTTTGGAGTAATAATAGTAATAGTAGTAGTAGTAGTAATAATAATAATAATAAAGTTGGAAGGGACCTTGGAGGTCATCTAGTCCGACCCCCTGCTCAGGCAGGAAACCCTATACCATTTCAGACAAATGGCTATCCAGTCTCTTCTTAAAAACCTCCAGCGATGGAGCACCCACAACTTCTGGAGGCAGGTTGTTCCACTGGTTAATTGTTCTAACTGTCAGGAAGTTTCTCCTCAGTTCCGGGTTGCTTCTCTCCTTGATTAGTTTCCATCCGTTGCTTCTTGTCCTGCCTTCAGGCGCCTTGGAAAATAGCTTGACTCCCTCTTCTTTGGGGCAGCCCCTGAGATATTGGAACACTGCTATCCTGTCCCCTTTCGTCCTTCTCTTCATTAAACTAGACATACCCAATTCCAGCAACCGTTCCTCATGTGTTTTAGCCTCCAGTTTTCCAAGCTATGTCAATGTGACGCATAAACCCAGCCTATTTTGGTGAAAATCTCCTTTTACAGTTGTCTCATCTGTTCGCATCTTATGCTCATGGTATCATCAGATGCTAGGATGATCATGTACACCACTTAATAGATTACATTTCCATTTTTCCTTTCTGGTCTTCTGCTTTGGATGATTCGTTGTAATGGTGAAAGAGGACGAAAGCCAGTCTCCTCCAGACCGTTCTTTCCACATGTGTTCCTTACTCATCCTTTCCTCCAAAAACCTATCTGACGGGGTCATCTTCTTCAAGCCAACCCTGATGCAGTAGACAAGGCCTAAGTAAACTTGGGGCGGGCTTGTGCAATGTTCTAAAAAGAAGAAATTGCAACTGGGACTTTTCTAAATTTCTTGCCCTGCTTTTGAAAGACGGTTCCAGGAAGCTCACGCCAAATTCCCGCCAAGCCCTGTGTCCTTGTGACTCCCTTGTTAACTCTGGGTTTCATCATTACCCACTTACACACGTTCCACGGGCACACGGGTAGGGCGAGACTTGTAAACCGTGAGTTTTGTTCCTTAAATGAATTGGACTTTGACGATGGTGGGAAAGAAGCTGGTTGCAAAATTACGTGCAAAGGTCTTGAAGGCCAGAAGGACCTGGAGCCAGCTGATGTTTTACTGCCTGAAGTTTTCTCTGTTGCGAACTTCCATTGCTAATCCCCCAAAAGTGGGCTCCTTTGCTGAATCTTCTCCTCGGCCACATGTCAATAGGACATCCTCTTTCTCCTTCCTTTTGAAGTTTACTTCACGTTGAGCAGACCAATGTATCGTCTTTTTTTTTCTTTCTCCTACAGAAAAAAGATGGGGAGAGTTTTTTTTCGTTCAAATCTTTTGCTCTAGATAAGTTTTCTCCTGGTAGTAGGAGAAAACGAGCCGGACAGTCCATCATTTCTACCGAAGGAGGAAAAAAAATACCTTCCTCCAGATGTGAAAGAGAAAAAAAATTCTGCTGGCACACCCCGTGGACAGCTGTACTGCTCAGTTAGCTCCTGGCTCAGGCCTCCTGCATCCAAGCTGGGCTCAATATTTTTTTTTTCCCTGCTCGGAGAACCCAGGACTAGTTTCCAAGTTGCAAAAATTTGCAAAGGGACAACGAGAAGCCTGTATGCAAGGCATCAAATCCACCGTGCCACTTCAGTCCCTTTTTCAGCAAGGTTAATTATGATGTCTCAGCCTCACAAGGGTGGCTTACCTCCAGAACTGTGGGAGGAACTTCAATTTTAGAAGAATTTTGGAGCTAATCCTTGTCTGGAATCTCATAACTGTTTGTACCCCTGGTTTGGGATGTTTTTATGGATTCCATTTGTCCGGGATGGCATAAGGACTCCTGCCTTGTGCAGGGGTTGGACTAGAAGCCCTCCAGGGTCCCTTCCAGCCCTATGTGTTCCGAGATTTTGCAGTTGGGAAAAATAGCCGCCAAAGGTAGCTTCTTCTTTTCTCCAGCTTGGGCTGGATCCCACCAACATCGGGGGGGGGGGGGAATTTAACATTTCTAGCATTTACACTTGCAGAGATTCTCTGGACGTCATGTGAGCTTTGCATGCTGACCGAGTAAGCTTTTGTTTTGTCGGGATGAATTCCTCAGAACAAAAACCAAAGAATTTTCAAGAGGGGCAGCTTTAAGATGTGTGGACTTCAGCTCCCAGGATTCCCCCAGCCTACAAATGGAACTGATTGGAGTCCTACACATCTTAAAGCAGGGGTCTTCAAACTTGGCCCTTTTATGACTTGTGGACTTCAACTCCCAGAATTCCTCAGCCATGTTTGAAGACCCCTGTCTTAAAGTATGCTGCCTGGGGAATTCTGGGAGTTGAAGTCCACCCATCTTTAAACTGACCAAGTTTGAAAAACACTGTCAAACTGCTCTCCCAACGATGAACGAATGAGTATTAAGTTGGATCCTGCTTTTCTGTAACTTAACTCACTTGATGTGTATCTGGAATGACAGAGAGCAGATCTTGGTCAGACCTTTGATGTGGTCTAGATCAGGAAACAGACTCCACAAGAAGATTAGAACTAAGCTTTACTTGGGACTGTTCAGAACCGCTGCGGAACAAGAAAGCCAGAATTCTGGTCTGCTTCCAAAAAAAGGGTTGCGGGTTGCAGAGACCAGGTGGTTCCATGTTCAGGGAATGTTGTGAATTTCCAGTAGTTGCCAAACTTCAGCCCCTGAAATGGTGGTGGAATTAATCCAGAGTTACAGGAGGGAGGGGCTCCTTCCCAGGGGCCAAAGAGACAGAGGATATCTGGTGGGCAGGAAGAGAACAAGATTGGACCCTCCCTAGCAGTTCCCGGAGTATATCTATAGTTATTTCAGATGTAATTGCTTGAGTTTGCCAAGATTCTGTCTGTAGGCAAGTAACAATAAAGGAACTACTCAGAAGTAACTCCTGCCATTCTTGGTTCATTCCTGTCCTGACCACTTTCTACAGGGGGACGATCAAGAGCATCCTGTCATACAGCATCAGTGTCTGGTTTGGAAGCATCACTGCTTCAGACAGGAAGGCGGTGCAGAGAGTGGTGAGGATGGCTGAAAAAATTATTGGCAGTTCTCTCCCTTCCATCCAGGACATAGCACAGAAGCGTTACTTGAGCAGGGTCCGTAAGATTATCTGGGACACTACACATCCTCTTCACGACCTGTTTTCCTTGTTACCTTCCGGGAGGAGGGGGCTTCGTGGTATCCGTAGCAGAACATCCAGATTCAGCCATAGTTTCACTCCATACAGCATTAACCTTGCGAACTCTCAAGCTTCCTCCTTCCGTTATATATTCAAGATGGACAGTATTTAATATTTATTTGTTACGTATATGTAGGGGTGTGGGTCTATACATATGTTGTACATAGTATGTTTAGGTGTGTGTCATGTATGTGTTTCACTTTGAGAGCGGGCAACTAAATTTCATTTTTGATGTGTGCCGTTGTGCCCACAGTAAAAAAAAATGACAATAAAGGTTATCTTATCTCTTATCTTATCTTGGGCCTGACACCATCTCAATTTTGGAGCAGCTACGTAGCGGATGGGATGAGGGGCAGAAAATTGGCTTCCTGTGGATGTCGTCTTCTTGTCTGTAATATCTCCGTTGGTTTGCCTCTTGTCTTCAAGGAGCCCAAGAATCCAGTGCTGTGCCCATCTACGCATTTGGGCCTTGAATGTTCCCGAATTTCATCTCTCTTCGTCTTTTCTCTCGTAGACTTTCACAGCATGGTGCAATTCCCACCTTCGGAAAGCCGGCACGCAGATCGAGAACATCGACGAAGACTTCCGCGACGGTCTCAAGCTGATGCTCTTGTTGGAGGTCATTTCAGGTGAGGCTCCAGAGGGCTGACGTGTTTCCAGGCCACAGGTCTCCTAAGAGCTCCTGTTCTGGGTAGCTTCTTGAGGTGATTCTGGATGCTTGTGTGTCTTCCTAATGTGGTCCTCTCCAAATTGGGATCTTCCCATTTTGTTGGAAATACCATTCCAAGAACGCCCAGACAACGTTCAGGGCATCGGGTTGATCAAAGCTTTCCCAAAGCACTTAAATTTTGCTGCCTCCTTGGCTGCTGGCGAAGAAGCCTCCGCAATAGATCACAGAGAGGAGTCGGTGAAGAAACCCTTGAATTAAATGGGGAAAACTCAACATAGATTCGATCTCTTCCCCTCGCTTCCCCTCGCCCCACTTCAGTGCCCTGATTTAAGCAAACGGTTTTAATGAAATAACTTGAATTTTGAGTTGAAATTACATTTTGAAGCGGATGAGATCTAGTCAGTGGTCTTGTCTCCTGGCTCCTTGTGCCCATATTTTGGCCTTTTGTATGGATCCCCTTTCAGATGCACAGCATGGAACAGGGTTTTGCATACAGGTATTCCTCAACTTTTGACTATAGTTGAGCCCCCAAATTTCCGTTGCTAAGTGAGACACACGTTCAGTCAGTTTTGCCCAGTGGTGGGATTCAACCGGTTCGCACCACTTCGGCAGAATCGGTAGCTAATTTTTTGTTGCCCAGGCCCAGAAGGGACTTCTGGAAGCGGCAACCACACAGAGAACCGGTTGTTCACCTATTTGAATTCCATCACTGGTTTTGCCCCATTTTACAACCACAGTTGTTAAGTGAATCGCGGCAGTTGTTAAATTAGTAACTCGCATGCTCAGTGCATCTGACTCCCCCATTGAATTTGCTTGTCGGAACGTCGCAAAAGGGGATCACGTGACCCCGGGACGCGGCAACCGTCATAAGTCCATGTCAGTTGCCAAGCGTCTGAACTTGGGTCACCTGACCGGGTGGGATGCTGCAGCGGTTGCAAGTGTGAAAAACGGTTATAAGTTCACTTTTTCCCCGTGTCGTCGTCACTTCTAATGGCCACTAAATGAATGATTGTAAGTCGAGGACTAGCTATAATCCCAGTGTTCAAACAGGAGTTAACAGTCTCGGAAATGGGTCCCCAGCACACCTTCTCGTTTTCTTTATGCTGAGCTGGAGCCCATTGAAATCTGGAATTTGGTTGTGTTTAATTTTCCATGTTGATTTGAACTGCGCAGAAGAGCAACTCTTTGTAGGCCGTGAATGCGTTATATTTACTGAGTTTCTCTGTTACAATATATTCTCAGTGATGAACAGCAAGCAAAACATCGATCAGGGAAGGATAGGATAGATAGGATAGATTGTAGAATAGAATAAGAATAGAACAGAACAGAACAGAATAGAATGCAGAATAGAATAGAATATAGAATAGAATAGAATAGAATAGAATAGAATAGAATAGAATGCAGAATAGGATAGGATAGAATAGAATAGAATAGAATAGAATAGAATAGAATAGAATAGAATAGAATAGAATAGAATAGAATGCAGAATAGAATAGAATAGAATAGAATGCAGAATAGAATAGAATAATAGAATAGAATAGAATAGAAGAATAGAATAGAATAGAATAATAGAATAGAATAATAGAATAGAATAATAGAATAGAATAATAGAATAGAATAGAAGAATAGAACAGAACAGAATAGAATAGAAGAATTAGAATAGAATAGAATAGAATGCAGAATAGAATAGAATAGAATGCAGAATAGAATAGAATGCAGAATAGAATAGAATAGAATAATAGAATAGAATAATAGAATAGAATAGAATAATAGAATAGAATAGAAGAATAGAACAGAACAGAATAGGATAGAATAATAGAATAGAATAATAGAATAGAATAATAGAATAGAATAGAATGCAGAATAGAATAGAATAGAATAGAATAGAATAACAGAGTTGGAAGGGATCTTGGAGGTCATCTAGTCCAACCCCCTGCTCAGGGAGGAAACCCTAGACCATTTCAGACAAATGGCCATCCAGTCTCTTCTTAAAAACTTCCAGTGTTGGAGCATTCACAGCTTCTGGAGGCAGGTTGTTCCACTGATGAATTGTTCTAACTGTCAGGAATTTTTTTCTTCTTCTAAGAAAATAATAAAATAATACAGCGATTTGTGTTTATGTGCTATATTTATTAAATTTAAATACCACCCACCTTGCAGGCTGGTGACTCCGCGCGGCCTGCGACACAATTAAAAACAGTGTCCTAAAAGATTAAAACAGCAAAACGGCACAGTATAGCATTAAATTAAGAGTGAGCTAAGTTGGCGGGTGTTTACATCAGCTAATGCAGCAAAGCAGGATGTAACCACATCCAGTGCGTTCTTTTTAAGATGTAAAAATGTATACAAAACAATCCTCAGTTTCAAAGTTTTCTGTCGCTGCTCTTCTGGAGCCACTGAAAGCGTGGGAGTGAAATTTATTTGGCTTACGCTTCCGGAATTAATAAATGAACTGAAACATAACAATATTGTTTTTAGGTTTGGCCTCTTGTCTTTGCTGTTCAAATTATGCTGGAAAATATGTGAATTAGGGGGGAATTGTGCATTGTATGTCAACAATTGTATGTCAACCCCACCCCCCTCCCCGAGCTACAAATATTCTTTTTCTATTGCAATTGTAAAGAGAGAGAACAATATAATTAGAGGAATAAGCTTGGGGGCAAAAAAAATATATATCTCTGCCAAAAATTCTGTTCATCAATTCGTTGCGATTCCTGTCTGCCCCAAAAGGCATGCAGAGAATTGGGGGACCCTTTAGGGAAAAGAGCTGTTCCAAAAACTGATGCAGAGGTACGAGGAAATGAATTTATTTATTTTAAAAAAAAAAAAATACAGCCAGAAGGTTGACAAGCGAAACAGATGGCTTTGTCTGGCTAATAATTGTTTATAGAGTTTTGCCAATATGGCAGGATACAAATTTATAACAATCCTGGAAGGCTAGAGGCATTTCTTGACTTATGTCTATAGTTGGGATCCGGGGCTCCGTTGCTAAGCAAGGCGGTTGTTAAATGAGTTATGAAGTGAATTGCGTGGTCATTAAGCGAATCCAGCTTCTCCCCTCCCGGTGACTTTGCTTGTCAGAACCAGCTGCGAAGTTTGCAAATGGCAAGTTACAGGATCCAGTCCTCACCAAGACATGCCGGTTTGCCAAGGGGTCCAATTTTGACCAGGTAACTGTGTGGATGTTGCGACGGTCGTAAGTGCAGGACCAGATGCAAGTCACTTTTTTCAGGGCCATTGGAATTTTGAACGGTCGCTAAGCGAATGGCTGTAAGTTGAGAACTACCTGTGCAGGGGGTCCTCCACTCACAACAGTTCCTTTAGTGACCATTCAAAGTTAACAACGGCACTGAAAAAAAGTGACTTACGACTGTTTTTCACACTTAACGACCGTTTGCAGCATCCCCATGGCCACGTGATTAAAATTGATCTGAATTTTATCTGGACGTCAGTGGCAACTGACTCATCTTTATGACGGTCGCAGCATCCTGGGGCCCTGTGATCCGCTTTTGCAGCCTTCCGACAAGCAAAGTCTGTGTGTGTGTGTGTGTGGGGGGGAGCCAGATTCACTTAACAGCCGGGTTATTAACTTAAGAACCGTAGCGATTCGCTTAACGCCTGTGGCCAGAAAAGTCGTAAAATGGGGTAAAAAGTCCCTTAAACAAATGTCTCGCTTAGGGACAGAAATGTTGGGCCCAATTGTGTCCGTCAGACGAGGAGTACCCATACTCAACGTTCTGATTCTCGATTCGGTTTACTTTGGGGAATCTTTTAAGATCCCACCTTCTCTGTTTATGGATTTCAGGAGAACGGCTACCGAAGCCAGAAAGAGGGAAAATGAGAGTACATAAAATCAACAACGTAAACAAAGCTCTGGATTTCATCGCAAGCAAAGGAGTCAAGTTGGTTTCCATAGGGGCTGAAGGTAAGATGGCCGGCCTTTATAAAGAGGGGTTTTTTTTTTTTTGCACTGGTAATCTGCCCCCAGTTTACTATGTACTGTACTAAAGCAGGAGTTTTAAAACTTTTTAACCCTTCCTAATCAAGGGGCAAAGGTCTAGTGCAGGGGTAGGCAACCTTGGCTCTTTTATGACTCGTGGACTTCAATTCCCAGAATTCCTGAGCCAGCCATGCTGGCTCAGGAATTCTGGGAGTTGAAGTCCACAAGTCATGAAGGAGCCAAAGTTTCCCTCATGCTGGCTCAGGAATTCTGGGAGTTGAAGTCCACAAGTCATGAAGAGCCAAAGTTTCCCTCATGCTGGCTCAGGAATTCTGGGAGTTGAAGTCCACAAGTCATGAAGGAGCCAAAGTTTCCCTCATGCTGGCTCAGGAATTCTGGGAGTTGAAGTCCACAAGTCATGAAGGAGCCAAAGTTTCCCTCATGCTGGCTCAGGAATTCTGGGAGTTGAAGTCCACGAGTCATAAAAGAGCCAAGGTTGCCTACCCCTGGTCTAGTGATAGAAAATTAGCTGCCTTCAAAGTGAACTCGTTCCCCCCCCCTTTATATTTTGGGTGGGGGTAGTCATTTGTCTTAAGTCTGCTTCCCTGCTCATCTCCATCCTATAGAATAGAATAGAGCTGGAAGGGACCTTGGAGGTCTTCTAGTCCAGCCCCCCGCTCAAGCAGGAGAACCTACACCATCTTGGACAGGTGACTGTCTAGCCTCTTCTTAAAAACCTCCAGTGATGGAGCGCCCACGATTTCTGGTGTCCAGCTGTTCCACTGGTTGATTGTCCTCACTGTTAGGAAGTTTCTCCTTAATTCCAGGTTGCTTCTCTCTTTGGTCGGTTTCCAACCCTTGTTTCTTGTCCTGCCCTCTGGTGCTTTGGAGAATAGTTTGACCTAAGAACGGGGTGGGCTGCTGACTGGATCCCCCCACCCTTCCCCATAGATTTTCACTTCTGTGCCTTTGATGAGGAAAGTGCAGTTAGCAGATGAGATGAGCCCCCACAAAAAAAAAAATACTTGGCTGGAAATTGCAAACCCGTATTTCCATTTCAGCTCCCGGCTTTTGCTGCTTGTCCTTGTTTTTCCTTCGTTTCTCCTGATCGGTTTCCAGGACAAGCTGTGTTTTCCTTCTAACTGTGGCTGTTCGTAGACAGGCCTCTTTGCTGGGGCCACAAACACAGCAGGATGCTTTAGGAAAGACATTCTTCGCTCAGTTTGCTGCCTGCCTGAGCTGGGCTGAAGATTAAGGCTGATTTCCCCACCACCACCACCACCACCATGCTGCTTGAATAAGGGCCAGACATTCTGCTGCAGCCTCAGTTTCCCCACTTGGTTCAGAGAGGGAATAAAAACGATCTGGATGGGTGACGAAGGGAGGCTGAGAGCAGAAATATGTAGTTATTGTGTTTTTGCTTATTAGATTGGCAGGTAAGAAAGGGAAAAAGTTATAAAGGGAAAACTAGGGGAACGTAAGAACGCAAAGGGCCTAGAATTATAACATGCCCTAACAATATTTCCCAAAATGACATCGATATAAATCCACATAACGAGGATGTATCGTCCCGAGGGAAAGTTTTGAGACCGTATTGAAATTGGGTTACTATACAGCCAGGAACAAATATCACTATGTATAACTCATTACATGTTATAAATCCAAGCGAAAAGCTGGCCACAATTTTGCCAGATTTAACAGCCCATCGAAATGACGAGTGGTAAAAATGAGAATTTTTACCTGCCTTTCATGAAGTTGCGCAGAGAAAATGTGGCTTTAGGGAGCCAATTTACAAACGCAAATACAATTATTATTATTTTTTTTAAAAAGTGCACTTTCGTTTGGCTGGGCGTGTTCATGATTCTGTGTTTGAGTATGTGCTTGAGGGACTCGGTCTGAGTTCTGGCTTTATAATAATAATAATAATCGTAATAAAGTTGGAAGGGACCTTGGAGGTCATCTAGTCCAACCCCCTTTGTGCCACCTAGGGTGAGAACACGTTGGCCGGAGTTTTATGGAAGGGTAAACCTGCCCAGGTACAATTCTGAGCATTCAGTGTTTACACAGGATCCTTTCCCGGTGACCGAGAAAGCATTGTATCCATTTGGCACAATTATCCCGGTGTTGCCAACTGATAAGAACAGCGATTCCTTTGATCTTAGGCATGTCCTGTTTCTTTTGAGCAGGGGACTTCCGCGTGAAGGCAGCCGGGGTGTCCACACTCCAGCAGGAAGGCGTAGAGAGTAAGGAAGGTGACCTTGATGGAAATGTTTCAGTCTCTTTTGCCTAGGTTACACGGGTAGGCAAGCTTGGCTCTTTTATGACTCGTGAACTTCAACTCCCAGAATTCCTGAGCCAGCTATGCTGAGGGGAAAGGAGAGGTTTCCAAGCTGAGCCATGCTGGCTCAGGAATTCTGGGAGTTGAAGTCCACGAGTCATAAAAGAGCCAAGCTTGCCTACCCCTACCCTAACGGAACGGTCTTTCCTTCTCTCCGAGTTTGGTTATCTTGTAGGCCAGGGGTAGGCAACCTTGGCTCTTTTATGACCCGTGGACTTCAACTCCCAGAATTCCTGAGCCAGCCATGCTGAGGGGAAAGGGAGAGGTTTCCATGAGCCATGCTGGCTCAGGAATTCTGGGAGTTGAAGTCCAGGAGTCGTAAAAGAGCCAAGGTTGCCTACCCCTGGCCTAGGAAACAGTTCCTGCACATTTCCATCCGGATCGTCCCAAAAGATGCTTTTTTCAAAACAGGACATGTTTTTTTTTTCCCCCTTGAAGACGTTTGGCTTCTCGTCCAAGAAGCTTCTTCAGTTCTGAACTGAACTGAACTAACTGAAGAAGCTTCTTGGATGAGACGCGAAACGTCTTCGGGGGGAAAAACAAGAAAGTCCAGTTGCTCCAAAGGTGCTTTTTCAGGAGGCAACTGGACTTCCTTGTTTTTCTTTGAAGATGTTTTGCTTCTCGTCCAAGAAGCTTCTTCAGTTCATTCAATTCCAGTTGCCTCCTGAAAAAGCACCTTTGGGACAAGCATGGCCTGGATGACTGAGAATCTCCATAATCTCCACTTCCACCGGGATTATCTTCGCTCTCTTACAAACTGGGTATGTGTCTCTGCAGAGACTTCTTGCTCATTCTCTTCCTGCTGTCTCTTTCCAGAAATTGTCGATGGCAACGCCAAGATGACCCTGGGTATGATTTGGACCATCATCCTCCGGTTTGCCATTCAGGACATTTCGGTGGAAGGTAAGAGGCAGATTTGTGCTTGCGAGATGGTTAAAAGGCCCTTTTCTCACGCCCATCCCGAGTCGGCAACAGCCTTCCGTTTATCCCAACGTTTTTCAAACTTGGCAATTTTAAGAGGAGTGGACTTCAGCTTCCAGAATTCCCCACCAGACTGCTGGTGAACTTTTAAGATGGGTGGAAATTCAGCTCCCAGAATTCCTCGGCCAGCATGCTAGTAGATTTTTAAGATTGGCAGACATCAGCTCCCAGAATTCCTGACAGGGGAACCCTGGGAGTTGAAGTCCACCCATCTTGAGGTTGCCAAGTTTGAAAAAAAAAACACTGACTGAACTCAACTTTTCCTGGCTTTGACACCTTCCACAGTGGTCAGGCTGGATGAGATTGACGGGAACGGTGGTCCAACCCATGTGGAGACCACCTGATTGAAGGAAGGCAGTTGAAGGCAGCCTTGTGGTGATCCAGGATGGTGCTCACGCCTTAAGAGTGACTTCTGTGCTTTTAGCTTCTGGCTAGATCGGTCCCAATAAATCTTTCAGGGCACAGATGCTCACTCAGCTGCAGTAGCAATGACTTATGGAGTTGAAATGAGGCCCTGGATACTTCAGTGTCCTAGAACGACTGTCTAAATGCAAGAAAGATTGTGAAATGAAGCGTAGTCCTGTGATGACCCACTTAACGACCATAATCGCAGGCTCAATTACGGTCATATGTTGAGGACTACCTGTATTCTTAGGCTTTACTCAATCAGGAGTGTAGAAGCTAGCAGAAAGTAGCTGGAAGGATGGAGCTTAATAAACAAGATCCTTACCTTCCCTCTTTTCCCATCTGCTCTGCAAATGTCTCCCCCACCCCCCACCTCCATTCCTTGAATTTTTCTTTTTTTTTTTTTAAGCAACCAGTTGCATTCTGCAGCCAGATTTGATTCGATGCTGGCTTAATTTTGCCTTTATCCTGCAAATACCCCCCCAAAGGCTGCCTCTTCCCCAACCCAACTGGTTTCCATTGGGTGGGTGGGGGGCATCCCAAGCCCGCCTGGCTGTTTGCAGACACGTGAAAGCCATTTGTCGAGAAGACATGTTCAGCCCTTAGTTCTTTTTTTGGCACCTGGTTTACGTGGGATCTGTTTTATTTCTTCGGTGTTGCATTGTGTGTTTTCGTCTCTTGTTCCCCGTCGAGAGTCTGGGGGATCGGGGTGGAATATAAATAGTGGGAAAGAGAAATAAAATAGCCTTTTCTCGCGGCAAGGAATGCGTGTGTAAAGATGTCGTTCTCTGTGGAAGGAAAGATACTCCAATGGAATCTCTTTGATTTATTTGGATTTAGGTTTATAGATTTGGCTTCACCTCAAGTGTTTTTCAAACTTGGCTCTTTCAAGATGCGTGGACTTCAACTCCCAGAATTCCCCAGTCAACCTTGTTTGGGAGTTGGAAGTCCGCATATCTTAACATTTGCCAAGGTTGAAGAAACACCACTCAGTCCCCCTTTTTTTTTGGGCCTGGACTTGCAGTGTGATGTTGTGAACCTGCCCTTGCGACAACACCACACGGGCAACACAATGACCTCCTTTTTCTCTCTCTCTCTGTAGAGACTTCAGCCAAAGAAGGACTCTTGCTGTGGTGCCAAAGGAAGACGGCTCCTTACAAGAATGTCAACGTGCAAAACTTCCACATCAGGTAACTTTTCAACACGACATAGAAACGGGCTTCTTTGGAAGGCTGCAAAACGTTGATTTCTTGACTTAAGAGATTCTGCCAGCCAGGAAGCCAGCTTTTTGAAGCTTTGTGCTGGGACCTGAGGCTCAGGATTTGGAGAACCCAAGGAACTTTGTGAACGGCTAAATTTCCTTCTTTTCACAAAAGGCCTTTTGTGTTGACAGCTGGCTGCAGCAAGGTTGCTGTGTTGGGCGGGTTGATGGATGCCGATCCAATGAAGCATCCCGTAGGGAAAAGTCCCTGGGGGGCCTTGATCCTTCCACCACACAGCAAGGTTGAGGGGAGATAGAGCAAGGCAGCCTTTCACCCCCACCCCCTCAACTTAATTGACCCTGGTCAAGGATGGGCATTGGCTGTTCTTGGCCTGATTTCAAAACTTGTGCAAGGGAACAATTTGGACTTTTGGTAAAAGCTATCTGCCCTTCCCTGGAGCTTGGGAAAAAGAGAAGAATCTCAGAAAAGGAGAAGAAAGAAAGAGGAAAGGAAGGGAACGAGGGGAAAGGAAGGGAGAGGAGTTATAGAAGAAGAAAGGTGGTGAGAGAGGAATAGAAGGAGGGAGGGAAGGAGGAAAAGGGGGAAGGAGGGAGGGAGGAAGGAAAGAGAGTGGAAGGAAGGAAGGAAGGAAGGAAGGAAGGAATTAAATGTCAGAGAGAATACAGCCATGACCACAGATTCCTGAGCCTCATTAAGTCCACTTACCTTTGCTCAGCCTCATCCCTTCCACATCTTACTCTTGAGTAGACGCTACACTCCACAGCAACAGCCACCGCCACAAAAATGGCTGCCAACCCCCAAATTCTGGAATAATTCCTCTTATATTTTCACTTTTCATCATCCTCCGGGTGATTCAAAATTTATATCTTTGCCCAGAGTCGCTCCAACAGGGAAATGGATGGTCTATAAATTGAAGAAAAATAAGTTCCCAAAGCTGTTGCCATTTCTTCTTATCGTGGACCTGCAAGGAAAGCTCAGAAGGGTCCCTCCCACCTTTGAACCAAAACGTGGGTGTCTGAAAAGGCGCTGCCAGATGCCTTCAGGTGTTGGTCTCCTTCCGTAACTCCACAGGTTCTCCCAGCAGGACACCCAGTTTTGTGATTAACGTTTTTCTAACGACACCCTTGGCTTCCTCAAGAGACTTGACTCTCTCTTATTTTCCATTTTTCAGTTGGAAAGACGGCCTGGCTTTTAACGCTTTGATACACAGACACCGGCCAGAACTCATCGAATATGACAAGCTCAGAAAGGTATTTGCGTGTGTGTGTGTGTGTGCGCGCGCGCTGTTCTGCCTTTCACCTCTTGGTTTTGAAATATTTTCCACCTTATCCTGGGCGAACTCGTTTTCTTTCTGCAGTGCCATTTGTACTGGGTTGAGTGAGACCTGGGATCAAATCCCAGTTTGGCCTCCAAAAAACCCTGGGTTATTCTAGGCCAGGGGTCTTCAAACTTGGCCCTTTTATGACTTGTGGACTTCAACTCCCAGAATTCCTCAGCCAGGCATGTTGGCTGAGGAATTCTGGGAGTTGAAGTCCACAAGTCATAAAAGGGCCAAGTTTGAAGACCCCTGCTGTAGGCCATTGTTCCTCAACTTTGACCATTTTGAGATGGGGTTGACCTCAATTCCTAGAATTCCCCAGCCAGCATTTTCTTCCCATGGTCCAAAGTAGTGTTAATCAACCTTGGCCCCTTTAAGATGGGGGGGACTTCAATTCCCAGAAGTCCACCCATCTTAAAGGGGCCACGGTTGAGAAACCCTGCTCTAGGTTAAGTCATAATCTCCAACCTGAGCTTCATTGATTGATCACAAGATCAAGGTTTAGTCCATAAAGGTGGGCGAAAATATCCAGGCCAGATCATTGGTGCCAGATCTGAAGTGATTTGAAACGTCATCCTGTTTCTTCTTAAGAGAATCTTAATTTGTGGATGGTTGATCTTTAGAGCAGGACTTCAAAGACGCTTCAGTGCCCTTTTCCACGGGGATATTTCTGTTTGGAAGCTTTAGGAAAGCTAAGAGCAGGGGTCTTCAAACTTGGCCCTTTGATGACTTGTGGACTTCAACTCCCAGAATTCCTCAGCCAGGCATGTGGAATTCTGGGAGTTGAAGTCCACAAGTCATCAAAGGGCCAAGTTTGAAGACCCCTGGCTAAGAGGTTTGAAGAGAAAATCAGGCACAGCTGCTCATAATGAGAAAGTGGAGATGCACATTTGTTCTCTCCTGATGAGCCATTAAAGCAGTGTCAGCCATGTTTTAACCTCTCTGGCCATTTTCCTTTCCCCAGGACGATCCGGTCACGAATCTGAACAACGCGTTTGAGGTCGCGGAAAAGTACCTTGACATTCCCAAGATGTTAGACGCAGAAGGTAAGCCGGAGATTTATGCCTTAATATCTTGGGGTCCCGTTTTGTTCCACAAAATCCGCCAAGGCAGATGTCATAACGGCATTTGAATGAAGTCCGTTGGGTCGAGCGTGGCGCTGAAGTACAATCTCTGCTTTTTTTTCTTTTTTTTTGCAGTCAGAAAGTTGGGGACAATGAAGGGGACAGTGCAGAAAAGTTAGGGAGACGATCTCGATAGAAATAATAAGAGGAACCTTTATAGGAACAAAGAGGGAGGAAATATAATTTAATCTTGGGGAAACAGGATAGTATTAGGAAGAGGCTGAGGCTGATTTCACAGGAAGGAAAAACATAACCAGGCTTGCAAGATTCTGTTATTGTAGCCTACAGCTAGTCCTTGACTTAACGACCATTAGGACCAGAATTTCCACTGCTAAGCAAGCTGGTTGTTAAGTAAGTCATGCCCCATTTTTACAACCTTTTTTGCCACGGTCATTAAGCAGATCACTGCAGATGTTAAGTGAATCGCCTGGACGTTAAGCAAATCAGTTTTTTTTCCCCATTGACTGGCTGGGAAGGTCGCCAGTGGTGATCACATGACCCCGTCATAAGTACATGCGGGTTGCTTAAACGCCTAAATCTTGATCATCTGACGGGGATGCTGCGATCGGCATAAAAGACCAGCCGTAAGTCTTTTTTTTTTCCCCAATGCCACGGTAACTAAATGGTGGTAAGTCAAGGTCTACCTGCATCTCAAACGTCGTTCTAATATTTCTGTGGAATCTGTTTTGTGACCTGAGCTAAGTGCTGGCATTAGTCTTGCAAACGGCAAACATCCAAATTAATTTTTTTTAGAAACAACTATTTTAAAATAGGCTGAAGGACTGAAATGGAATTTGGAAACCATTCCTTACAAACACACAGATTGGCAATTATCTGTCGAGATAACAATGCGAAGGAAGACTGTGGCTTGGAAACAAGTCATTTCCTAATAATGTCTCTGAGTCATTTTTAATTTTTTCCCCTCCTCCTTCATATCGACAGCCACAAGTCTTTTTACTCAATGGCTTGTGTGGAATTCCTTAATAATAATAGAAATGTAAATTCCCAAAAAAATAATAATAACGTGTGAATCAAATTTATATGGCTGCCTATCAGGTGCAAGCAGCCAGACCCGCATGTGAATAGTCGAAGTCCGTAACTTTACTGCCCACCATCTATGTTAGAAGAATCTCCACAGACTGCTTGCCATCCCCTGGGAAGGGCCAGATAAGGTTTCATGGATCTTGGGGGAGGGTCAAGCTTAACGCTGTTTGCAGCTGTGCAATGACTCCAAGCTAAGTCCCCACTTGACCCTTCCCTCCAGCCTAGCTGGCAGTTTCCCAACATTGTTCGTGTCACGGAAAGGGATCTTGCAGCCCTGAAATTCCCGCAGCGATAGAAGAATGCGAGGAATTGCCGCGAAGTTATAGGCGAGCTTTGTGGTCTTTCAACAGGCTTGAGTGATGGGCAGGAAACGCGATACAAATCTTGGATAAGCATCCCAGCTTGTACGACGGACAGGCAGCTAACATCCCGTGTAGAGTTCGTCTGGATTTTTAGGCATTAACTTTTTCCCAAGCTGGAGTTTTGCCTGCGGTCATCCCTTGGTGATGTTAGCGCTCAAATGACATGAGTTTGGAGATGAGTTATTTCTGATGTGTTTAATACTTCTCGTTCGCTTTTCAGACATTGTCAACACGGCCCGTCCTGATGAGAAGGCTATTATGACCTATGTCTCCAGCTTCTACCATGCCTTCTCTGGGGCGCAGAAGGTACCAGAGACGGACAGCGTTTTCCCATTAACCGCTTCTGTTCTTTCCAGCATCCTGCCTTCTTTTGACTTCCCTTGGAGAGGGCTGCCGCTACGAGCAAACTGGGAACCCCAGACCTCAGCTAGTTCAGGATAAGCTTCAGAACGACCCAACGCAGGGGAAAAGAATAGGGGCTGGTTTTCCAAAACTCACCAAAAATCCCTTTGGGGGGGGGGGGGAGAGGCTGGGAAATGAAACCTGGACTTGTCATAGATGGAGGCCGCTTTAGAAGAAGGAGAGGTAACCTTAAAACGTTTTACGACAGTAAGACCAGGGCGCTCCAACCAAACAGGAACTCCAAAACTCATCAAAATTCATCCTTCCCCCCACCCCAAAACAAGAAATCAATGAGAACATGAGTTGATGAAGACCAAGGTCCCAAATTCTCACTAAGAAGGTAGCCTTACTTATCATTTGGACTTCCAACTTCCAGAACGTGCAGTGAGGTCATCTGGTAGGCCAAAGAGTCGAAGGGTCTCGTTTCAGGGGTCAAAGATGAAATTGAGTTCCTTATGAGAAATTCTATGGGGTCCTTTGGCCAGACCTGTGTATTTTAGGGACCCAGGCCACATCTGGCCCTTTGGCTGTCCCTGTCTGGCCCATGTGGGGACTACTTTTATTTGTTGGTATAGGGCAGGGGTAGGCCACCTGGGCTCTTTTATGACTCGTGGACTTCAACTCCCAGAATTCCTCAGCCAGCATGGCTCAGCTTGGAAACCTCTTCCTTTCCCCTCAGCATGGCTGGCTCAGGAATTCTGGGAGTTGAAGTCCACGAATCATAAAAGAGCCAAGCTTGCCTACCCCTGGTATAGGGTTTCCTGCCTGAGCAGGAGGTTGGACTAGAAGACCTCCAAGGTCCCTTCCAACTCTTTGTTATTCCATACTACATTTTGAGAGCAACTGCTATTTTATTTTTTCCAATTTACCTACGTGTGCACATGCACCTTCTTAGTAGCCCTCTTGGTTCACCCTTCCGCAACAGCCCCACTTTTCTCAAGGGGAAAAATTAATTGCCCACCCCTGCTCTGGCCTAAGCAAAAGGATTTGGAACGGCTCGGTTCTGTCCTAGCTGAGGTCTGGTTCCCCCAGGGAGCCAAATCTGTCTTCCGTCCTGCCTCTGGTCTTCTGCATGTCCGGGCAGACCTGAGGGATCTCCGGCCGTGCCCTTGACTCTGCCTCTCTTCTTCTCTTTCCTCTCGCGCAGATATTGTAGGCACGCTCAGGCCCGACGAGAAGGCCATCATGACTTATGTCTCCTGCTTCTATCATGCTTTCTCAGGGGCTCAGAAGGTGAGCTTGGGCTGGGCTGGGCTGCTTCGCGCTGCTGCAGCTCTTGGCTTGGAAGATCCGGGGCCGAGCATGGCTGTAGAAATGGGAGGAATAAATAACAGCTAAATAAATAAATGTCGGGACAAAAGGGCTTGGAAGCGCAGAGGGGATCTGTAAGGTTAGGACAGGGGTAGGCCACCTGGGCTCCTTTTATGACTCGTGGACTTCAACTCCCAGGATTCCTGAGCCAGCACGGCTCAGCTTGGAAACCTCTCCCTTTCCCCTCAGCATGGCTGGCTCAGGAATTCTGGGAGTTGAAGTCCACGAGTCATAAAAGAGCCAAGGCTGCCTACCTCTGGCCTAGGCCTAGGCCACTTTATGACTCGTGGACTTCAACTCCCAGAATTCCTGAGCCAGCACGGCTCAGCTTGGAAACCTCTCCCTTTCCCCTCAGCGTGGCTGGCTCAGGAATTCTGGGAGTTGAAGTCCACCAGTCATAAAAGAGCCAAGGTGGCCTGGGTTACGATATCGGGCATGGTTCTCTCCCCCCCCCCCAAGAACTCTTACAATAATGGGCCAGGAAGAGGATTTCTCAACCGTAGCTCCTTGAGGAGGTGCGGACTTCAACTCCCAGAATTCCCCAGTCAACCCCCTCGCTGGGAGTTGAAGTCCATGCATTTTAAAGTGGCTAAAAAATTGAGAAACACAGGTGTGTTTTCTGAACCTGGCCAGCCTTAAGGTGTGGCCTTCAACTCCTGGAGGAGGGGGATTCCGAGAGTGGGGGGTCCGCCCCGCTTCAAGGGGCCACGGTTGAGCAACTCTGATCTAAGCCAACGTGCCTGTTAACTCCTGCCCGTCTTCTCCATCGTTTCGGAAGGAGGCAGAAACGAAACGTGAGATGAGTTCAAGTTGACTTTTGAAAGCAACTTCAAGGAGAAGCGTAAGGAAACACCACAAGGACACCGGCTGTGGAACTGCCCGCCCCCTCCTTCCCCCCCAAAAAAAAGCTCTCATCTGGAAATTTCTTTCTGGTTTTGATTATTCTTGCTTGCTCTTCCAGACAGTCGAGAGATGCACCAACACACACACACACACACACACACCCAAGGTATTCTTTCACGTCCCCCAAATTTTCTGGATGAGGTGTTTCTCCTTCATCCTCAGGTTTCAACCGCAGGATAAACAACGCGGCGTTGACATTTTGGCTAGCGTTGACCTTGAGCAATGTAGTTTCCAGGGCGAGCAATTGAGAGGCCCCTGGGCCGCTAAGCAACCGACGGGTGGGTGGCTCGTGGCAGGGAAAACGAGGCCACCGATGTAGGGTGTCAGTGGCCTCTTTCCTAACCTGGGAATCCACAGCTTTTTTTTTTTTTTTCCCTGCATTTCCAAAGATCTCAGGAGATTGGGATTAGAAAACCTGGGAAAATTCACAGCCTGGTTGTTCCTTTGAGCCTTGCGGGAAGCTAAAATCTGGAGGGAGGGCCTGAGGCTGCAGAATCCGGGACAGAAATGGGAAGAACAGCCACAAGGCTGAACCCTGGGGAGGAATTCTTTGCAAGGGGGGTGGGGGTCCATCGGTGATGGATTGTTTCTGGAGGGGGCGGGCGATGTTTTGCGTGCCGGGAGAAGCGGATCGATGTGGGTTCTGCAAATCTTCCTTCGGCGTCCTCCAGAGCAGGATTAAGAGTCACCACACAGTTTCCTGAACATCTGTCTGTCTGTGTGTGTGTGTGTGTGTGTGTGTGTGTGTTGGGGGGAACTGTCTCTCTTGAAATTAGAAAACAAACAAAACACCTAGTTCTTGCTGCTGCAAAGAGCAGCTGGATTGTTCTGGTAGCCAGGTCTGGTGAAAACCCCTCTTTCCCCGAGTGGATTTTAAGATCCCGTTAGGCTTCCTTGCTTCCAGTCCTTTGCTCCTAGTGACTTAACGGGAAGAGAGCCAAGCCTGCAAAAAATGCACCCGTAAGCATGAGTTTGCGCTGGGTTTAGAGATTTGTTTTTCTGGCACCAAGTTCTCTTCCTTTCTTTCTTTCTTTCTCCCCCCCCCCCCCCCCCCCCGTGGCTTAATTGCTTGCTTGCTAATTTTAGCTTTTGCATGCTGAACGTCCAGGCCAGTTTTACCAAGCTGTGTTTTTCCTCCCTCTCTCTTTCCCCATCGGATGCCAAGTGGCCCTTTCCTTCTCCTCCTCGCAGCCTGGAAAGGAAAATTGGAAATCTGCCCCCCTCCCCCCCCCCAGCCAGGCCTTGCCTAAAGCTCCCTTCGCTGCGCCCGCCTCCCTTCCCCCTCTGCAACTGTGTTTTCTGCTCCTTCCTTTGGGATGGCTTGTTCTATTTGTGTTCTGGGGGCTTATGTTCCTCCTTGTCAGATTGGCTCTTGAGTGGGTGGGTCGGGCTTGTAAGAGAGATCGACAACTTCGCGCAACTCTCAGTAGTTTCTCTTTTTTTTTTAAATCCCAATAAAGTCCAAAGCTTTAATAAAATGAAATGAAATGAAACTCTGCAAGCGCTGGTTGCTTAGGCAGGTAGAATATGTTCCAATGTTTTGGGCAGTTTAGCTAGTGATGGGTTGCATGAGATGGTGGGATCAAGAGCAGTGATTCTTAACCTCAGCAACTCTGAAGCTGGGTGGACTTCATTTCCCATAATTCCCCATCCCGTCCCTTAAAAGGAACAGGTGTGATTCCGCAGCACCCACCTTGTACGTTTCCCTGCCTGGCTCAGGTGGGCACAGCGTACCTTGACACCTTCCTGCCTGGAAAGCAAAGATGCGCCCACTTCCTCAGAGGCTGCAGGGGCCGAGAGCTGGTCCTTTGAAAGAGCCAGCATTCCACGAGAAAGGATGATTTGCCTTTTTGGGGGGGCAGAAAAGACCAATATTAAAGTCGGCGTTCCTAGCCTCTGCCCGCTTTTGAGCTGCAGGGGGGGGAAAAATCGTCTTTCTGCCGATCCCAGCTGGGAGGAACAATCTCCTTCAGCTACGCCCAAATTTGAGTGCACCCACGAGGGTTTGCAAGCAGATGCTCCTCCTCTCTCCGTTTGGGGGGTGGGCTGTGTGGTTCTTTTAGCCTTGTTAGCCTCTCTCATTTTTTTAACACGCTTCGTATCCGAGCACCAGCTTTGGAATGGGGAGGGGGCCTCAGCTGCCCTCTCTGCTTCGTCAGCTGGAGCGGCCGAGCCTCGTGTCTGGTGGACATCGCCACGTGCCTGCATTTGGTCTAGCAGTGCAGCATATCAGCAGAAAGGCCACCGAGTCCTTTGGGGGTCCCAAGTGGGCTGCCTCAGCAGCCTCCAGTCTCTAGAAGATAATATCTGTAGCTCAGGGTTGAGTTGTGGGGTCCTTGGTGGTCTCCGAGCTCGCTGGTTTTCTTGCAGACGTTTCACTACCCAACTAGGTAACATCATCAGTTCTAGAAGGGAGTGGGGTTTGCCTCCGACCTCCTTTTCATTTTTAAAAAAATCCTTCTGGACTTGGTCAATCAAGCACCGGGTTAAACCCTCCAGCTTCCCTCGGTTACAGGATTATGTCCCATTTTTCCCATCCTGAAACCATTCAGATGTGCTGAACCTCAACCACCAGGCTTAGGGGCACACCATGAAGGAGGATCGCTTTGCAACAGGGATGGACAGAAGTTGAATAAGGATGTTGAATAAGGAGTAAAATATTAGAGTAGACTGTAGATCAGTGGTGGCGAACCTATGGCACGGGTGCCAGAGGCGGCACTCAGAGCCCTCTCTGTGGGCACACGCACCGTCGCCCCAGTCCTAGGCCTTCAGCTGGGTTTTATAAAACCTTTTCGCTTTAGGCCTCCCCCCCGTGTGCAAAAAAAAAAAAGGTTCAATCCTGAATTTCAACTCTCGCGGAAAAAAAAAAGATCTTGCAAAGTTCCTACTTTGATTGAACTTTTTCGTCCACCCTTTCTCTTTCTTCCCGCAGCCACGCCTTCCAATTGGCACACCACCCGACTCGATGCATCAGTGGGTTTGGGTTGCAGTTCGGCACTCAGTCTCTTAAAAGATTCGCCATCACTGCTGTAAATCAACCTTCTCCCATCTGGTCTCCTCAAGGGGACCTGCAACTGAGACCCTCCCATAGGTAGAGAGCAAGGAGGACGGCCTCAATGGAGAGATGTAAGCACCTAGGCAAAAGAGCATGACGCATTTTTCAGCCCAGCACAGCAAGATAACATTCAGAAGCCACTTAGGTAGACACCTCCCTGATTCTCTTGAGCACGTACAGGTGGATGTAGAGCACAATCAAGACTTGTGAGGTTCTTGTTACAGTCCAATTCAAGTCGTTTTAGCCTTCCTATAGAGTTAATGTCTTGCTCTGGTCCACCTTGTGGGGCCGACATTGGCTGTTGGGAATGTCAGGTGAGAAAAAGAGTGCCAGTTGTGTAAATAACAGCAACAATAGGTCTGTCTGTCTGCCGTATGGCTGTGGGAGTCTTCTATCTGCGTAGTCACTTCAGGGAAAAAGAGAAGCATTTGGAGGGGTGTGTTTTCTCAGCACCATTGCCTCTACCTTCAAGACCAGGGGTGTCAAGCTCGCAATGTCACGTGTCGTGACATATCACTACTTTTCCCCCATTGCCGGCGCTGGGGTGGGCACGGTTTCGGTATGATGCATCCAGCCCGCGGGCCGGCAGTTTGACACCCCTGTTCAAGACCATTGTTTTGGGCTTGGGCGCGCTTGGTGGACCTCCAGCACAGGGGTCCCCAAACTTGACAGCTTTTTAAGACTTGTGGACTTCAGCTCCCAGAATTCCCCAGCCATCATGACTGGCTGAGGAATTCTGGGAGCTGAAGTCCACAAGTCTTACAAGTTGCTAGGTTTGGAGGCCCCCGCTGTAGCCTAACCAACTCAATTCTACAAGGAAGGTGTGTTGTAAGGAACCTCCGTTGACTTTGAGGTTGGTTCCCCCACTTAGAAGTAAATCCCAGTCGATTTAGAGAGTGTTCGAGAACTAAGTGAAGCTTCTCCTGAAAAATAAAAAGTCCTCTCTTCCCACGCTTGGTCCTTTCCTTTCTGCTTCAAAACAGTCTTTTAAAGCAGGGCTCTCCAAACCTGGCAAATTTTAGACTTGTGGAGTGGCTAAGGAATTCCGGGAGTTGAAGTCCACAAATCTTCACGTCGCCACGTTTTGAGACCCCTGTTCTATAAAACCTTGGCAACTTGTAGATGTATGGACCTCAACTCCCAGGAGGTTGAAGTCCACACAGACTTCAAGTTGCAAAGGTTGAGGAACATTGATCCAAAGCCAGCATGGGAGACATCTTAAGTCGGTCAATCGATTCCCATTGGGGGGGGGAGGGAACTTGTAGTTTTTTTTTTTAGTGGAAATAAAAGATCTCTCTCTTTTTTCTTTTGAATATCCTATTTTGTTGGCAACTCATTTCTTCCATGGCTCTCTCCCCTTCCCCTTCCCCTTCTATAGACCTTCCTCTTCACCCTTTCTGTTGATGTGTGGCTTCCATCTCCTTCCCTTGGACTCTCTCTGCTCCTAGCAAGGTACTTGATCTCTTGACTTTTCCCATTTCATGGCTTCTGTGTAATTTGTCCCTTTTTTGCTTTGGGGTAAGCCAGGTGTGGGCGCTACGGCGGGACTCCCAACACCACACACACCCCTTCCTCTTTTTTAGCAGGCCTTTAACCTGCCCTGCTCCTGCTGCCTTTAAAAAAAACCCAAACCCTGACTTTTATATCCTGTTGTTTTTGAGAAAGGTTCGTAATTGGTTTCATTTCTCCTTTCCTGTGTTTTGGGTTTTTTTTTTTTTTTGTCAGCTTGGAATGTAGCTATCAGTTTGAAACTGGGAAGGTTGTGCTCACTGGGACACAAGAGGGGAAAATAACAATCAACCCCCATTGCTGGAAGTTTTCAAGAAGAGACTTGGGCAGGCAGCCATTGGTCCAGGATGGGATAAGGACTCCGGCCTTGGGCAGGGTTGGACTAGAAGACCTCCAAGGTCCCTTACAGCCCTATGATTTTATGATTTAAGCATGACTTCGTTGAAATAGGATTGACTTAGGAAAGGGGAGCTACCGAAAACTTGCCACGGAGAACTTGTGCAGCACGCAAAGGAACAAAAAGGCAGGAAAAAAAAGGGGGGGGGAAAGATTTTGCAGGAGATAATAGAATAGATGCCATAGCAAATGTTTGAGCAGTGCTTTCTCAATCCTAGATAAAGTACAGTAGTCCTCTTGAAATATTCAAATCTTGGCTTATGAAAAGCTAGGATAACTAAAGATTTTTGCACGAGTCCTTAATCTCCATGCAAACCAATTGTTTACCCTTAACATCCAAGTTAGAAAATACGGTAATCAGTATTGGGTTAAATCAGGATCTGAAACCATGGTTTGAAGATGCTAGCTTTGATCCATGCATGCTAACTATTGTGTCTTGGTTGTGATGCATCAACAGTTGTAAATTCAAGTGCTCAACTTGAGCAGACCGAAACAGGAAGTATGAGTTTTGGACAGACATTGGTTTAAGCCATGATCCTTTGATCCAAAACTGGGCCACTGTCATCAGCCAGATACAAAAGATGAGCCTTCTCATCTGGTTCTGTTGTCCAGCAGCTCAAACCAAGATTGGTCCGATCAACTGACCTGGCGTTACGCTTAGCATGCTATTGTCTCTGCTTGCGTTAGTAGTCTGTGGCCCTACTCCTGATGCGAAAGGTCTGCACAGCTTCCAGATCAGCGTTTCTCAAGCTTAGCCACTTGAAGATGGGTGGACTTCAAGTCCCAGGATTCCCTAGCTAGCTGGAGAGCTCCTCCATGGCTGGAGAACCCAACCATGGCCGGAGAACCCAAATATGGTTGGAGAATTGAAGTCCACACAACTTCAAGTTGTCAGAGTGGAGAAACGCTGCTCCGGATTACGTCCTCATACTGGATTGAGACTTAATTGTGTGCTCCAAATTCTGCTTTTTCTCTACTTGTGGGGGAGCTCAGTTGTCTCCTATGGTGGTTTCATTATTGCTTTGATCTCATGCTGTGCCTTTCCTTGGTAGGTCTCGGTCTACGAGGCGTTTGCCCATTGAGTCATCAGTTTTTCCCCTGTTTTGCTCATAGGCCGAGACTGCTGCAAACAGGATTTGCAAAGTGTTGGCCGTCAACCAAGAGAATGAGCACCTGATGGAAGATTACGAGAAGCTGGCTTCTGACGTGAGTGTTGATGAGCCTTCCCTGTTTTCAACAGGCAGGGGCTGAACCTGGTGACCCCACCCTTGTCAAAGGCTGTGACAAGCCAAGAGCTTTGTGAATCCCATCTGTCAGCGGGCTCTGTGGATATATTTGAGACCATTGAGAAATTGGGGGAGTGACAGGGTTGTGTTGATCACTTCTCAGTCTGAACTTAATTCTTAAGGTGGATGTCATAACCAGGTTCACCAAAGACAACATTGCATCACTGTCACGTGGGTTGAGCTGGCTAGCAAACCCAAATGCTTGCAAAGTCTGCAGAGGCTTTGAAGCTAGGTCTGATGTATCTCTGAACGTGCTGGTTGTGCTCCAAAGAGAGACCTCATAAAACCTCATGCTTAATCCTGATGACTTCCCATAGTCCAGAGAAGTGTTTCTGAAAGTGCTTTTTCACGAGGCAACTGGACTTTCTTGTTTTTCACGGAAGACATTTCACTTCTCATCCGTGAAGCTCGTGAAACTCGTCCAGTTGCCTCGTGAAAAAAAGCACTTTTGGAACAACCATGACCTGGTTGACTGAGAATCTCCATAGGCAAGTGTTTCTGAACCTTGGCAATTTGAAGATGGGTGGATTTCAACTCCCAGAATCCCCCAGCCAGCAAGTTGAAGTCCACCCATCTTCAAGTCGCCAAAGCTGAGAACCACTGGTGAAAAACAAACATATTGTTTCTCTGCTGTCAGGCACAATCATAGCTTCCTGACTTCCATCCTCTCTTCCGCTGTCTGTCTTCAGCCCTTAAAGGTTCATCTGGACTTTGGGAACAGCTGCCAAATCAGCTAACAGTCTACCTTAGCCAACCTTCCCCCCCCCCAACCTGGCACCTCCCAAATGTGGGGAAGGTTGTCTTTGATCGTTGCCACACCTTCTGTGGCTGTCCCATTCTAACCCACCCTTCTTAGGGCTGGTAAGGCACACAGAGAAAAAACGGAATCTTTTGACATGTTGATAGTAAAAACTGAGAAGGATCTGAGAAGGTGAGTCAAGCCGAAATGGGTGATGAAAGTAAGTTTGGGTTACTTCGACCCCTCCATCCTGGAATGAGTGGGCCACTTGCCCATCCGTACAACCTTGGAGAATTCTAGGATTTGGACAAGGACCTCCGAGGTCATTTCATTCCATCGATGGTGGGCGAGAAGATCCCAAAGATAAAAGCATCTTTGGGATCTTCTCGCCCACCATCGATGGAGTGACATGACCTCGGAGGTCCTTGTCCAAATCTAGAATTCTCCAAGGTTGTACGGATGGGCAAGTGGCCCACTCACGAGGCAACTGGGCTTTCTTGTTTTTCCTTTGAAGACCTTTCGCTTCTTACCCAAGAAGCTTCTTGGGTGAGAAGCGAAACGTCTTCAAAGGAAAAACAAGAATGCCCAGCTGCCTCCTGGGAAAGCATCTTGGGGACCACTGTGACCTGGATGACTTGAGCATCTCCATCGACATTCTGCGAGAAGATCTTTGAAAGACAGCGACCTGGCTTCTTCTGAAGAACTTCTAGGAAGCCAAGCCAGCTTCCATAAGTAGGTTTCTCCTAGAACACGTAGGATTAAGGTTGCTGTTTAGCAGCCAGCCCTGGACTTACGACCAACCTTTACACCTGCCCCACGTGCTGCAGTACTTTGGGTTGTGAATATAGCTGTCCTATAGCCCATGTCATCACCTGGCTTCTTCGGCCTGCTTCCGCAGCTGCTGGAGTGGATTCAGCGCACCATCCCTTGGCTGGAGAACCGGGTTCCCCAGAAGACCATGCAAGAGATGCAGCAGAAGCTGGAGGACTTCCGGGACTACCGGCGGGTGCACAAACCCCCCAAGGTGCAGGAGAAGTGCCAGCTGGAGATCAACTTCAACACCCTGCAGACCAAACTGCGACTCAGCAACCGGCCGGCCTTCATGCCCTCCGAAGGGAGAATGGTCTCGGTGAGTACCAGGTGGTCCTCGACGTAACGACCGCACCGGAGCCCCAGGTTTCTCTTGCTAAGCGAGACGGCCGCTCAGTGAATTTGGCCCCATTTTTTCGACCCGTCTTGCCAGTTAACGAAGTAAATCGTTCCGGTTAGTAAATTAGTTCGGTGAAGTTAGCAAGACGGTGGTTAAGTGAATTTGGTTTCCCCGTGGACTCGGCTCGTCAGAAGGTCGCAAGAGGGGATCGCCTGACCCCCGGCACGCTGCCGCCGCCGTAAATATGAGTCAGTTGCCAAGCGGCTGAATTTTGGTCACGTGACCAGGGGGAGGCTGAAACGGTCATAAGGGCGAAAAACGGTCCTAAGTCCCTTTTTTCCCAGTGCCGTTGTAACTTCAAACAGTCACTTGTAAGTTGAGTACTACCTAGATCAGGGGTAGGCAACCTTGGCTCTTTTATGACTCGTGGACTTCAACTCCCAGAATTCCTGAGCCAGCCATGCTGAGGAGAAAAGGAGAGGTTTCCATGCTGAGCCATGCTGGCTCAGGAATTCTGGGAGTTGAAGTCCACGAGTCATAAAAGAGCCAAGGTTGCCTACCCCTAACCTAGATTCTCTAGGTCAGTGTTTCTCAACCTGGGCAACGTTAAGATGTGTGGACCTCAACTCCCAGAATTCTGGGAGTTGAAGTCCACACACTTTAAAAGTTGTCCCGGTTGAGAAACGCTGACTTAAATAGACAAGACCTTAAAGGTGACCTCTTTAAATAAGCAGGGTGGAGCCCCCGATGGAATCCTTAAAATGGGGAAGCCGTGAAAGACCATCTCGCTTCAGAGCTTGGGAGACGGTGTTTTGTTTTACTTGCCCCCAAATCCTCCCCCCCAGGATATCAACAACGGCTGGCAGCACTTGGAACAGGCCGAGAAAGGCTTTGAAGAGTGGCAGCTGAATGAAATCCGAAGGCTGGAGAGACTGGATCACTTGGCTTTGAAGTTCCGGCAAAAGGCCTCTATCCACGAGGCCTGGACCGAAGGTGAGAGCAACTCTTCAAATAGGGGGACTTCAATTCCCAGAATTCCCCAGCCAGCCTTGCTGGCTGGGGAATTCTGGGAGTTGAAGTCCACACATCTTAAAGCATGCCGCGGTTGAGAAACACCCACTTAGTAGACCTTAACTGTGGCTGTGGTTTGGCCTTGACCATCTGCCCTAACCAGGAGTCCAGATCCAAAGAGTTTGCCTGTGTTAGGTGAGGCATCTGCTGGCGCTGGAGAGGACTTCTGAGCCGAGGGATTTGATGAGAGACAGGATTGATCCACACTCCCACCCTGCCTACACGAAAGATTCCCACGCCTGGCTACCTCTTCCTTGGGTGGCCTTCCTCTGACCAGTACAATCCCCTGGAAAAAGGAGACTTTGGGGGGTACTTAGTATGTCTTCCACAAATCTGAGGAAGTTCTCCAGATGTCTGCAGGCCCAAGGAACTCCTTGGCCTGGCCTTCCACGGGAAGCCACCTAGCCTCTTTCTGAAGGTAGCAGTGGTGTCAGTGACCACTCCAGGACCCAGAACATGTTCAAGTTGTTTACCTTCCTTTGTCACAGCCCTATTCTTAGCACAGCCCAGGGTGGAGAAAAGGTTATCGGCCTCCTTGCAGCTTCCTGTTGGGCTGCTCTGAGTGAGGAACCCATTTCTTTTTTCTTTTTAACGACAAGAGAGCGCCAGCCCCCTCCCTTCGGTGGCTTCGTCCATCAGACTAGGCAGTTGCCATGGAAGTTAGAGGGTGTCTTTGAGCAGTTCTGGGGGGGGGGGAGAGAGGGAGGACAGGGCTCTCCTTTGGATGCTGGAAGTGCCAACTTTTCAGATCCTGCCTGGGCTACAGCAGACAGTGGACAGGCGGTGCCGGGGAGAGCCTCAACTCTGCTCTTAATGGCATCCTGGATTGCACCACCGCTCAATTCATGCTTGTTTCTGGTTTTCTTCATGCGCTCGGGACCACAGTGATGACTTCGGCAGAGGTAGAATGGGTGGCAGGCAAGCAGTTGCTTGTTTCAGATGGCACAGAGTAATGCTCTCTTTTAAAGCAGTGTTTCAATAATAATAATATAATAATAATAATAATAATAATAATAATAATAATAATAATAATAATAATAATAATAATAATAATAATAATAATAATAATAATCAACCCGTGTCAACCATCAGCACCAGCCAATTTGAATGTTCAGTTGACTGAGGTTCATGTTTAATGAATAAAAGATAATAATAATAAAAAAGTTGGAAGGCACCTTGGAGGTCATCTAGTCCAACCCACTGCTCAGGCAGGAAACCCTATACTATTTCAGACAAATGGGCTGTCCAGTCTTTTCTTAAAAACTTCCAGGGTTGGAGCATTCACAACTTCCGGAGGCAGGTGGTTCCACTGGTTAATTGTTCTAACTGTCAGGAAGTTTCTCCTTAGTTCCAGGTTGCTTCTCTCTTTGATTAGTTTCCATCCGTTGCTTCTTGTCCTGCCTTCAGGGGCTTTGGAGAATAGCTTGACTCCATCTTCTTTGGGGCAGCCCCATAGATATTGGAACACTGCTATCATGTCTCCCCTCGTCCTTCTCTTCATTAAACTAGACAGACCCAATTCCAGCAACCGTTCCTTGTATGTTTTAGCCTCCAGTCCCTTAATCATCTTTGTTGCTCTTCTCTGCACTCTTTCCAGAGCCTCAACATCTTTTTTGCATCGTGGTGACCCAAACTGGGTGCCGTGTTCCAAGTGTGGCCTGACCGAGGCATTCTCAACCTTGTCGATTTTAAGACGGGTGCAGAAGTTTGAGGGTTGAAGTCCACCCATCTTCAACTTGCCAAGGTTGAGACAGACTGCTTTATCATCTGTCTGGTCCTGGTTAGTCCTGGGACATTCCAGGTTTCCTCACTAACTTGTGAGAGCTGCACAGGACAACTCCAGAAAACACAACCACCACCCCCCACCACCCCACTTTGTTGTAGAATAACATCACAGTTTAATAGGGCGCATAAGAAAGGGGTTTCCTGCTCCGATGTTCATGGTTCAAGTCTCACCCCAGCCAGCCTCTCTTGTGGCAACCTGGAGGGGTCTCTCGTCTGAAGTTGCACGCAGCCAGATGGAGACTCCCGTCCCTGACTGCACCGTGGGGGCTTTTTGCTTGTCTGGATCTCTCCTGGCTGGCGGCCAAGACCAGATTTTCCAAGCCGAGCGTGTCCCGGAGAACAGCTGATTGGAACAGAGGAGCATTTTCAAGCATCCAACAGCTTCTCGGCTCTTGAGCCAAATAGTTTTTCAATTAATGGAGAAACCCCAGCAATATGGAGGTGGGCTTGCAAGGGGGCTCGGCCCTCGGCTGAAGGTAGGGGGCAAAGCGGGGGGGGGGGCAGAGGGGAGTTAGTCAGCAGCAAGTAAATCTCAACCATCGGGGGAGCCGAGGCCCAGGGGATACAGGCGGCCCTTGACTTACGACGGCAACTGAGCCCAAAGTTTGCGTAGCTAAGCGAGACATTTCTTAAAAGACAGTTTTGTCCCGTTTTATGGCTTTCCTTGCCACGTTTGTTAAACAAATCACCGCCGTTGTTAAGTCAGTCACCCGGTTGTTAAGTGAGTCTGGCTTCCCCGTTGATTTTCCTGGTCAGAAGGTCGCCAAAGGGGGGTCACGTGACCCCGACACACTGCAACCGTGGTAAATCTGAGTCAGTTGCTAAGCGTCTGGATTTTGATCCTGTGCCCATGGGGAGGCTATGACGGTCGTAAGTGTGAACCACGGTCGTAAGTCACCCATTTTCAGTGCCGCTGTAACTTTGAACAGTCACTAAATGAACTGTTGTAGGTTAAGGACTTCCTGCACATGGGCATGCATGCCCCACTGCAGCTAGCCATTCCTGCACTGAGGGGGTCCAAAATGCATTCCTGGTGCCCAGTGAGGGATACATTCGTACCATAGCACTGAAAAGAGTGGTTGGTGACCGATCCTCATGCTTACGACCATCACGGCATCTCCGCGATTCACGTGATTGTGATTCGGCATGCATTTATGACGGCTGCAGCCTCCCCAGGTCACGCAGTTGTCCGACAAACCAGGTGTAAACGGGGGAAGCTGGATTTGCTTAATGACCGCAGGAAAAAAAAATAAAAAAATGGACATAAAATCAGGCTCGACTTGTTTAACAACCGCATTGCTTAGTTAGCGAAAGTTCTGGCTCCAGTTGTGTTTGAAGTGGAGGACTGCCTGAATTCACCAGGGCTCATTCCACGCCTCTGGAAACCTGGGAAGGGGAAACAGGTCCTGGGGATGTGCACCCCGAGAGGAGCCGAGGGGCTCTGCTGGGCTACCCCGAATCAGCTGCCCTGGTGGGAAAAGGCGGAAAGCTCAAATTTTGCGTCCGCTGCCCCGTTTACCTGTTTTGTTGCCTCAAATGAGGGGCGCTTGGCCCCCTCTCTTCCTGACCTCCTTGTGTTGGGCTCCTCAGGGAAGGAGGCCATGCTGAAGCAGAAGGACTACGAGACGGCCACGCTCTCCGACATCAAGGCCCTGATCAGGAAGCACGAAGCCTTTGAGAGCGACCTGGCGGCTCACCAAGACCGCGTGGAACAGATTGCAGCCATCGCTCAGGAGCTCAAGTACGCAAGACCTTGCTGTATTGTTCTACGGGACTTTTTTGTGTGTGTGTGTGTGTGGAAGGGGCTGTTATCCAGAGAGGTCCCAAGGTTTTCTCCTGCTCCAAAGGCAGCATTTAGGTGCCAGATGGATTGATTATGTGCCATCAAGTCAAGATTGACTCTTGATGACCACCTAGATGGACCTTTCCCACTTATACGCTAGCCCGGTCCTTCAGCAAATTCAGTAGTGCCCCTCTGGGGTTGTCCACCTTGCTGCTGGTTGTCTTCCTCCTCCTCCTCCTCCTCCCTACTACCTTTCTCAACAGATGGACTTCTCAAAGGATTGACCCCAATCCTGCTCATTATGCAAATTATCCCCTGCATTAAAACCCGCCTGTTTCAAATTGCAGATGGAGCAGGATGGCTGCTCTCCATCATGGGGAGAAAACTTTGTTATCATAAATCTGAGCACCAGCTTGGGGAACTTCCTTTCCTTTCCTCTCCTCTCCT
The DNA here is from genome assembly GCA_023970755.1 of Azemiops feae. Lineage (NCBI taxonomy): Eukaryota > Metazoa > Chordata > Lepidosauria > Squamata > Viperidae > Azemiops > Azemiops feae. The sequence continues at coordinate 203,616 of JALGBA010000620.1, forward strand.
CTCCTCTCCCCTTCCTTCCTTCCTTCCTTCTTTCCTCCCTCCCTCCCTTCCTTCCTTCTTTCCTTCCTTCTTTCCTCCCTTCCTTTCCTCTCCTCTCCTTTCCTTTCCCCTTCCTTCTTTCCTTCCTCCCTCCCTTCCTTTCTTCCTTCTTTCCTCCTTTCCTTTCCTTTCCTTTCCTCTCCTTTCCTTTCCCCTTCCTTCCTCCCTCCCTCCCTCCCTCCCTTCCTTCCTTCCTTCCTTCCTTCCTTCCTTCCTTCCTTCCCTCTCCTCTCTTCTCCTCTCCTTTCCTTTCCTTTCCTTCCTTTCCTTTCCTTTCCTTTCCTCTCCTCTCCTCTCCTCTCCTCTTCCTTCCTTCTTTCCTCCCTCCCTCCCTCCCTTCCTTCCTTCCTTCTTTCCTTCCTTCTTTCCTCCCTTCCTTTCCTCTCCTCTCCTTTCCTTTCCCCTTCCTTCTTTCCTTCCTCCCTCCCTTCCTTCCTTCCTTCTTTCCTCCCTTCCTTTCCTTTCCTTTCCTTTCCTTTCCTCTCCTTTCCTTTCCCCTTCCTTCCTCCCTCCCTCCCTCCCTTCCTTCCTTCCTTCCTTCCTTCCTTCCTTCCTTCCTTCCTTCCTTCCTTCCTTCCCTCTCCTCTCCTCTCCTCTCTTCTCCTCTCCTTTCCCTTCCTTTCCTTTCCTTTCCTTTCCTTTCCTTTCCTTTCCTTTCCTTTCCTTTCCTTTCCTTTCCTTTCCCCTCCATAAACCCACTCTCTTATAGCACTGATGATTCTTCCAAGTTGGGTAGTGAAACATCTGCAAGAAAACAGCCCAGCTCAGAAAGCACCAAGGACCCCCACAGTCCTCCTGAGTCCTGATTCCTCCTGAACCAGGCCTCTAAAAACGGGCTGTAAAAATTCTTTTGCTCCGGAGCACTTGAAGCTGTAAAATTCCCCTGCATCCTGTTTAAAAAAAACCAACAAAAAAAACCACCGCCTTGGCAACCTCCGAGCCTTTTAAAAGGCTTCCCTGCCAACCTCTCTGTGTGTGTGTGATTTGGACCGTCTTGCAGCAAGACACAAAGAGACGTTGTAAGGTATTTTTGGCAAGTTCAAAATAGCAGCCCTTCCCCTCCCCTTGCAGCTCTCCCCCCCCCCCATCTGTCTTTTAAGATCCTTTTCCAAACAGCCTCCTTGACTCCCGCCTGAAGTCAGCTAGGATCACCCCTCTTTTTTGGAATATAAGCTCCTCCCCCCGCCCCGAATTACACAGTACCCCCATTGTTCTCCAGGCTTCCTCCCTTTGTGTGTTACCAGAATGCGGCTCTTGTAAGAGTTTACAGCAAACTCCTCCTCCTGCCCCCACCTCGGATAAACTCACACGCCATTAGTATACACACAGGCCAGAAACTGAGCGTGCCCTGAATGGGGGTCCTTATTTGGGGGGGCTGAGAGGTGGCAGAGAACTTGGAAAGCCTGATGTGTGTGGCCTGCAGCATGACTTCATGCATAGCCCTCTGCCTCTTTACATAAACACACTTAACGCACATTCATCCCAGGATGCTGCTTGCCAATATTTTGAAGCCTGGGGGGACCGGGGGGGGGGGATCCTTAATTCTTTATCTGCCGTCGGAGAAACTCTTGGGAATGGAGGCTGGTCACAGTTCCGAGGGCAGAGGCTTTATTTCCAGTCGGGTTCTCTCTTCCTGAGTTTCTCATGTTCCCTGGGTCACACACACACACACACACACACACACCCTCCAGATTCCTCCCCAGTTGTTTGGCTTGGCCCAGTGGCTGGATGCTGTTTCCTTTCTGGTCCTTAAAGCAACATGCCATGTTTGTGAGGCCGGCTTGTCTCCCTCAGCACCGCATTCCGAAGGGGCTTTGGCAGCGGTGCAGAATTACCCGCGGCCCAGGCGGTCACCGGGTGCCCTCTTGTAGCCGAAGACGGGAAGTGCAAATCTCAGAAAAAGCCACAAGGATCGGTGGCAGTGGAGGAGAAGAGAGGGCATCTTAAGCCAGACATTTGAACATTTCTTTACTTACAAGCCGTTCTTGACTTATGAGCGTGAGGGAGCCATCGTGGTCGTAAACTGGGTCAGGTTAGGGGATTTTAGGACCCTTTTGTGGCGGCGGTTAAGCAAATCATCGGGATCGTTAAGCGAACCAGTAGTTTGCTAAGGGTTTTGTCGAAAATCGGAAGTAAGTGCAAATTTTTCAGCCAAGCCCTCGTAGAAGTGCTGTCACATGACTGCAGGGCCACTACAAACAGCCGGAAACGTGTCTGTGTTGGTCACGTGACAACGGGGAGGTGACAGTTGGACCTTAGAATTTGGGTTGTAAGTAGCCCCAAGGTAGGTCCCTTGTAACTTTGAACAGTCTTTAAGCGACCGGTTGTAAGTCAAGGACTGCCTGTTGTTACGTAATGTATACGCTGTCAGATTAGCTAGATTCTCAGTGGCTTACAGCAACATAACACACAGTTGACCCATTCATGGTTAAAAAAAATGTACATTTACATAAATTTAAGTTTGTATGGTGACCCTGGAGAGACAAAATTGTGGCCCAAACGAGAGAACTGCTTCCTGGTTACCTGCCCACCCTCCAATGCCCTCCCTTTTCTCTCCCCCACAGCGAGCTGGATTATTACGACTCCCCCAGTGTCAATGCCCGGTGCCAAAAGATCTGCGATCAGTGGGACTCTCTGGGATCTTTGACCCACACACGGAGGGAAGCGCTGGAGGTGAGCTGAGACCTGCCCTGCGAGAGGCAAGGGAGCGAGTGCGCTGTAAGGTGACCTAATCATTTCGCCCGTCTCTTTCCGAAGAAAACAGAGAAGCAGCTGGAGACCATTGACCAGCTCCACCTGGAATACGCCAAGCGAGCCGCACCCTTCAACAACTGGATGGAAAGCGCAATGGAGGACCTCCAGGACATGTTCATTGTCCACACCATAGAGGAGATAGAGGTACCAGGCTGTCCGATGAGTTTTCCTAGCCTCTCTATGGTACAGCCTCTCTCTGGCTTCTGCTGAGAGAGAGGGATGAGCGGTGCTTAAGGGAGATTAGCCAGCACGTCTGCTGTCTGGTCCAATATGTCATCCAGTTTCATTAGTTTAATTAGCAAAGAAAGAGTCCTGGTTCATTTCTTTTTCCAAGACTATGCGGAGAACAAAGCGGTTACAGATTAGAGCAGGCAGAATAGGTTGGCTTGGCGAGAAAACGGTGCAATTAACTTTCCCTTTTCCTCTGCCCATCCCCCTGTTATCAGTCAATGTCCAATTAAAAGTTCTCAGGTTGTTTTGGGAACGGACCCCGTCTCCGCATTCCTTTTGCTGACCTTCTGCTTTGATTGGTGCTCCTCATAGTCAGGGCCAGCTCTGCTTCCCAACCCCCCCCCCTTCAACTCCTCCCCCCACCCACATTCCAATCTCTCCCCCTCCCGCCGCCGTTGCAAATGTCAGGCTGGCAAGATGTGATTTGAAGCAAGCACAGAATGGTAGCAATGAATTCCCAGCCTAGCTTCTTAAAATTAAAAATCTGCTAAAATTTGTCTCATAGAGGCCTGGTTTTGAGGGAGAACATATAAAAGTTAAGAATAACATGTTAAAATCAGTTAGATTGTGATACTCACTTGCTGTGTTGTGTGGTTTACACAAGGGGGCTAGAGGAAGACTGTTTTATTTATGTATGTGTATGTATGTATATATATATATTGTATGTATATATGTATGTATACATATTGTATGTAAAAATGTAAAGGCCCCAAGTATACAAGCATCAGGTTTTTGAAGAGTAAAAAGATTACAGGCCCATAAAATGCCAAGTAGAAGCTGGTGTCCTTCAAAGAGGGTACACTTCTGTAATTATGCCAGACTTTTGATATTTAAAAAAAAAGAAGAAGTAGGGGAACCTTCAGCTACTTGTAATTAAGTGCAAAACTCCAGCTCCAGAAGGAAGTTTTTCTAGTTGGCTTCCATCCCATCCCAGAACTTCTGGGGGGGGGGGGGAGAAATCCCACCAGGATTCCAGATGGAATTCATATTTCCACTGCAAATGGAAGAAACCCAACTTGTTCTGGAAGACAGAGGGATAGAATCAAGGGAGGGATAGAATCAAGATCACGTGACATGTTAATACCACTTTACAAGGCCTTGGTAAGGCCACACTTGGAATACGGCATCCAGCTTTGGTCACCACGATGTAAAAAAGATGTTGAGACTCTAGAAAGAGTGCAGAGAAGGGCAACAAAGATGATCAGGGGACTGGAGGATAAAACATATAAAGAACGGTTGCAGGAATTGGGTATGTCTAGTCTAATGAAGAGAAGGACGAGGGGGGACATGATAGCAGTTTTCCAATATCTCAGGGGCTGCCCCAAAGAAGAGGCAGTCAAGCTATTCTCCAAAGCCCCTGAAGGCAGGACAAGAAGCAACGGGTGGAAACTAATCAAGGAGAGAAGCAACCTAGAACTAAGGAGAAATTTCCTGACAGTTAGAACAATTAACCAGTGGAACAACCTGCCTCCAGAAGCGGTGAATGCTCCCACACTGGAAGTTTTTAAGAAGAGACTGGACAGCCAGTCTCATGATGGCAGGGATGAACATGGGGACTCCGTTCGTGTCTTGCTGGGTGCCAGGCTGGGCCGAAATTATCCGGTCTTGCCCATCTCGACTTGGAATGTGGTTTTGTTCCAGGGCCTGATTGCTGCCCACGATCAGTTCAAATCCACGTTGCCTGATGCTGACCGAGAACGAGAAGCCATCCTGGACATCCAGAGCGAAGCGCAGAAGATCGCAGACTACAACAACATAAAACTCTCTGGGAACAATCCCTACACTTCAGTCACGCCTCAGATCATCAACTCCAAGTGGGAAAGGGTGGGTGTGCTTGCGCTTCCCGGACCGTCCGGTATGCATGCTCAGTGGGCGGAGCTGAAGACAGAGCCCGCCCACCTTGGACTGCAACCTGAGGTCTCCCTCCCTGAGCTGGGGCAAGCTCAGGAACGTTGCCCTCATGGTGTTTCTCTTCCTTTGGGTCCGACAGGTCCAGCAACTGGTACCCAAGAGAGACAGCGCCCTTCAGGATGAGCAGAGCAAGCAACAGTCCAACGAACGCTTGCGCCGGCAGTTCGCCAGTCAGGCCAACATCGTGGGGCCCTGGATCCAGACCAAGATGGAGGTGAGAAGCTTTGCCCAGGATTCTCCTTCACCAGAGAACGGGGGGAAACGGGGAAGCCAGAAAGATTGAGCTTGGGAGGGAGAGCCTAACCATTCAGATTTGAGTGAAGACTCGCAGGTAGTCCTTGATTACGGCCATGATGGGGCCTACCCATCATGGTTGTCACTCATGATGGTTGTCGGATGGATTTTACATAATCCGTAACCCCATAAACTCCACTGAAGGAAACTCATTGCCCACAAACACTGGTGGTACGGTCCTTCGTTGCTGTTGGGAGACCGTCTGAGGTTCTGCTGGCAAGGGAAGCTGGATTGCCAACCCAGCTAAGGGCCCCGGTGGTCTCCCTTTTTGATGGGAGCCTCCCAAGCACGTGTCAACCCCATGCATTGGCCTTCCCTTGACCAGGAGATCGGGCGCATCTCCATCGAGATGAACGGCACCCTGGAGGACCAGCTGAACCACCTCAAGCAATACGAGCTGAACATTGTCGAGTACAAACCCAACATCGACCTCTTGGAACAGCAGCACCAGCTCATCCAGGAGGCTCTGATCTTCGACAACAAGCACACTAACTACACCATGGAGGTGAGAACACAGCCAAGGGGGTCGATCTGTAGGGAAGGTGGGTGGGTGGTCTTGGTGAACGTCAGTAAGAGGAGGAATTTCCAATCAGTGTGCAATAGTGGCGAATATCTATGTTCTTCTGCTTACAAGGGCTTCAGGGGTGGGTGTGTCAAGTGAAGGTCTTGTAATGGGTCAGGTGATAGGGAGGTCGTGTCGGGTGAGGATCACTGGAAGGTGAAGTGCTGGTTGGTGTCACTTGACACACCCACACCTGATCCATCACAAGACCTGCTGACCACACAAAGCCTTTATAAGCAGAAAGACACAGACATCCCCTAAACCAGGGGTAGGCAACCTTGGCTCTTTTATGACTGGTGGACTTCAACTCCCAGAATTCCTGAGCCAGCATGGCTCAGCATGGAAACCTCTCCCTTTCCCCTCAGCATAGCTGGCTCAGGAATTCTGGGAGTTGAAGTCCACGAGTCATAAAAGAGCCAAGGTTGCCTACCTCTGGCCTAGGCCTAGGCCACTTTATGACTCGTGGACTTCAACTCCCAGAATTCCTGAGCCAGCATGGCTCAGCTTGGAAACCTCTCCCTTTCCCCTCAGCATGGCTGGCTCAGGAATTCTGGGAGTTGAAGTCCACGAGTCATAAAAGAGCCAAGGTTGCCTACCCCTGCCCTAAACTCTGCTGAAGATGTTAGCTAGCCTGGTAACGAAACGTTCAGAAACCAACCCACGAGCTGGGAGGACAAACCTCCACCCACTCCCCATAAGTGTCCAGCAGGCCCTCACAGCTGCTTTTCTTCTGTACATCGTCCAGGCTAGTGATGGAGTTGGGCTGAAATGTTCATACACAGCTAAGTACACACCAGGGAGATGGCGTGCTTGTGTGCGCATGTGAACGTGCTCTCAGCAGTCCTTCTCCTTGTGTTCTCACCAGCTGAGTAGAGTCAACTTTGACATCCTTGTTTGAAACGCGCTCGGGTGTTGTTTTCGTTGCAGCTCTTTTAGCATGTGCGTGTAGTTAAAACAAGCAGATGCCTGGCTAAAAATAACTTTTATTCAGACAAACATCCAGTGCCAGGAGAAAACGGTAGAGTGGTTTAAAAGGAAGTCGGACATAAGGAACTTCAGGATGCTGCCTGGGCCAGTTGGGCGGCTGGTTGGGCATCAAGGGGGAAGGAGACATAAGGGCAGTCCGTTCTGGCTGGGTTTTTTTTTACCCTCTTCCTTTCACTTGCACGTCCAGCACATCCGGGTTGGAGGGGAACAGCTGCTCACCACCATTGCCCGGACCATCAACGAGGTGGAGAATCAGATCCTGACCCGGGACGCCAAAGGGATCAGCCAGGAGCAGATGCAAGAATTCCGGGCCTCCTTCAATCACTTTGACAAGGTAACCCGAGTAGGAGAAGTGGGATAGCCTCTCTTGTGTAGCAGGTTTCACTTTTTACATGTGTGAATGTAGCCACATGCCCTTCCTGCCTCTTTGTAAGTCTCTGGCTCCCGGAAGGGAAGCTGTGCAGTTGGGCGAGCTTTCTTACGTTCTGATTCAGGGGCAGGACAGACAAGATGGTGCTGCCAACTGGGCGGTGCTTTAGGAGGTGGGCCTCTTACTGTAGCTTTTCAAAAATAGATTGGGACAGCCATTTGTCTGGGGTGGTATACGGCCTTGAGCAAGGGGTTGGACTAGAAGATCTCCGAGGTCCCTGCCGGTCCTATGATTTAGTCTACACCAAGGACGTTACTGAGGTGTTGGTTTGTTTTGACTCCTAGATACTCCTAGTTATTATCTTAATTCAGTCGCGTAGATCCTGTCTTTAAAAAAGGAAACCCAACTTGACACAGTCAGGATCATGCTATCCTGGATTGGGATTGTAAACTGGGTTTTCTCAGTCCAAGTCTAGGATTCCCCGTAGCAACCTCGGTCTACTTTGCTGCTATGAAATGACAGTGTCTCAGTCAGCCTAAAACCTGTTACTAACCATCCTTCTCCTGGTCCCCTAACAAGGATCCTTTCGGGTCAAGCCGTGCTAGGGCCATCCCATAACATTTTGCCTTTGCTTGTCACCTAAAAAGAGGTCAGGGTGAGCTTGATACAGCCCCACCATGTTCCCCAGCCCAAGCGTTGGGGTGCAGATTGGGTTGCCCTGGCACAGACTGTGGCCCTGCAGTTCCAGGGCATTTGGATTTCCACCAGCAGGAGGTGGTCTGCCCAGCTTAAGCAAGGATGAAAAGTAACTTTGCCAGCCCTGGTTGGCCTTTCCTTCCTCCCATCTCCTCCTGCTGTGGGGAGACATCCTTCCACTTCCTGTCTGGGCTAAGAGTCCTAAGCTGGTTTGGATCTCTCCCCCCCAACAGCCAGCCTTGAACTAACGGCGTGTCTTTTCCCCTCTGCTCCGCCTTCCTCGCCTTCACGGGGGGCCTCCCTGCCACCCCTCTTTCCTCGACGGGCGTGTCTTCGTGCCCTGTGCCCCTTCCTACCCGCGGCCTGGTGGTAGGACCACGGCGGCTCCCTGGGACCCGAAGAGTTCAAGGCCTGTCTCATCAGCTTGGGATACGATGTGGAGAATGACAGACAGGTACCCGTTGCCCGTGAATCGCGCCGCCCACAGTGACAATTGCAATTAACCGATCTCCTTTCTCTCTTCCTTCACCACGTTCTCTCCCCCTTCCCTCTGACCATTGTGCTGATGTTTGGTATCTGGTCCCTTGGACTGCTCCTGCCCCACCCCTCGTGCTGACCCCCCCCACCCCAAATACTTTCCGACTGACTTTTCTCTTTCTGCGTCTTCTCCTCCTCCTGTGGGGTCGATGCTTTTTTTATCGTTGACCTCGGCATGCTTTATCCATCTCTGCTCGCCCACCACCTCTCTTCCTTCCTTTGTCCCGTCTGTCCTCCCTCCCTCCCTTTCTGTTGGCTGCTTGGAATAGAAGCGCACGGGGAGCATGGATGCCGACGACTACAGAGCCCTCCTTATCTCCACGGGATACAGCCTGGTACGCCCTCTGCTTTCGCCTTTGTCTTTGCTTTCTCGCTGCTCTGACGCTGCTGCTCCTCTGGCACTTCGCTCTGCCCTTCTTGGCGAGGGCCTCCAGGCCGGGCCTTGAATGTCACATGCAGGGGCAAGGGAGGGGAGGGGAAATCATGCATACTCGGGGAGGGGGGAGGGGAGCGAGGACACAAGAACGAGGAAACACCGAGTTATGCCCACACTGAGCTGCAGTGCTTAAGCCAGTGTTTTTCAAACTGGGCAACTTTTAAGAGGGGTGGACTTCAACTCCCAGAATTCCCCAGCCAGCAGGGCCATACGCATAGGAGCTGGGGAATTCTGCGGGTTGAAGTCCACACCTTTTAACCTGGGCAAAGATGAGAAGCCCGCCAACTTTGAAGAGTTTGTCCTTTGGCGCCCATTGTGTGTGTAGAACCCTTCAAAAGTGGACCTGGGTTCCATCCTCCTTTTTAGGAGAATTGAGTCTTGTTCTTCTCCCGACTGCCCCTTAATCAGGGCGATGCAGAGTTCAACCGGATCATGAGCGTCGTGGACCCCAACAACAGCGGTGTGGTGACTTTCCAAGCCTTCATCGACTTCATGTCCCGGGAAACAACCGACACAGACACGGCTGACCAGGTTATCGCTTCCTTCAAAGTCCTGGCTGGAGACAAGGTGAGCTGAAGGACTTTGTCGTCTGTAGAATTTGGCCAGGGATGTTTTGGCAGGGATGTGGGGCTCCCAGAAACGGGGAAAAGCTGGCTAGGGGCAGGCCCATTGATCCTGGGGGGGGTGGGGGTCCTCCCATTGCCCGCCTGAAGTTTCCCAGGACTGGCTAGCCAGGTTGGGAAGGCATCACAGCAGCCTCTTCTCTCCCCCACTCAGAACTACATCACGGCAGAGGAACTGCGGCGAGAGCTGCCTCCAGACCAGGCGGAATACTGTATTGCCCGCATGGCACCTTACCAGGGTCCCGACGCCATTCCCGGGGCCCTCGACTACAAGTCCTTCTCCACGGCGCTGTACGGCGAGAGCGATCTGTGAGGGTGTGGCGGCGGCGGCAAGCGGCGGCAAACGCCGGCACTTCTTAGGAAGGGAGGAGGGGACGCCCATTCCATTTCCTTCCACACCGTATTTTCATTTTTCCTCTCTTTCCTCTCTGTCTCTTCCTCTCACTTGCGCACACCCACACCACCGATAGGACTACTCTCCCCCCACGCTACTTCTTTTCTCTGAAGACAAGAAGCTGCCTCCTCTCGTTTTTCTTTCTTTTTTAAATTGTGACTTCTACAAGCACGGTTACCTATGCAACAAACATGGTGTTTTTTTTTTCCCCTTCGGCAAGACATACACCCCCCCCCCCTCTCCCAAGAGGGACTCGGCAGCCCTCTTGATAATTGCATTGTGTTGCTGTGACAGGCAGGGAGAATCATGGCGTCCCAGAGTGCCAAGTCCAGCAAACAAGCGTCCAGACACAGTTTGGGGAAGGGGCTTGTCCAACATGTATCCCTTTGTATAGGGGGTTATATATATTTGTTTCTTATCACGTTCCAAAAGCTCCTTTGAAGTCTCTATTGTCCCGCCCCCGGCTTCGTTTCTCTTCCTTTGTTTTTAATTTATGTAGCTGGTAGGCAGGAACTCGGCGTAAAGAGTGCTGGTGCGTGGATAGTAGGGTGATCCAGCGGGCACCGTAATCCACTTTTCTCTGGTTGTGTGTGTGTGTTTTAATGCAGAGCAGGATCCTGGTCCCTTCCCCACTTACGTTAGGCACTTCCTTGAGTGCAATCACCTTCCTTTGCCGTCGTAAAACCCATTGCCCACTTTTAATTTAGCAACGCCAAAGTGACGTGACCCGGCCCTGCCTGGGTCACCGTGTTCAGCACAGCGGGGAGGCACAATTGTTGGACCTGGGTAGGGGGTCTCTCAGTCCCACTGGCCCACGATGACTCCTGCCCCCAACCCACCTTGTTGAAAGACATTCCAAGGTGGTGGGTGCTTCTAACGTTCTGCCTTAGAAGAAGTGGGCTATCTTGCATCCTGTCTCAAAAATTATTTGGGCGGGGGGCATTTCTGGGTGCAAATGCTCGCCCCTGACCAAACACCCCCCCCCCAAAAAAAAATCTCTCTCTACTGCTGTTTTGACTCTTCTTGGGTCCAAGAGGCAAAACTAGCCAGAGTTTGCTTGCAAGCTGGCCTCAGGTTTCCCATTTTTGCACATTCTCTTCCCCCCCCATCGCCGCCCCATTGTGGGGCAGTGACCAAGATAAGGGAATATTGTCCTATGGGAACATCCATCCTTACTTTTGGAGGGGGGTTCTTAAGGGGGGTGTATTAAAAAGGGGAAGCTTTGGCTTTGTCTGTCAGCCTGGCTGGGACCACGAAGGAAGCCCGCACAATGTCAGGTTTGCAAAACACGGCAGGAAGAAGCCGGCCAACCTTTCATCAGAGGTTCTGCGAAACCGCTCAGCTGTTCTTATTTTTGTGGCTGGAGGGCGGCCTGGAACCAAGTCTTCCTTCTCCTTTTCTCTTCGCTCCGAATAACGCTTTCGTTGCTTCACCCTCTTGGTTCTACTTGTAATTTCCTCATCGTGACGCAGGGTTTTCTGAGGACCAAATTCAAATGAAAGAGAACCATGCGAATCTGTTTTTTGTTTTTTGTTTTAAAAGAGAGACACAGCAAGGGGTTGCAATTTAACAACATCCAGATGGTTATTATTATTAAATATAAATATATATATTCCTCTAGCACTGTATATTGTTAATTGATTGGGGGGGGGCATTGTTTTCTGTCCCTTTCCCACCCACCCCCCACCCCTATTTTCATCATGTAGTTAAAAGAGTTACAGCGGCCTGTAGCACCAGAAACTTAACATTTCCACACTGTTTTGGGGGGGGGGGGCTAAGAGGACATCCTTCCGGTTTTGTTTCTCTCTTCTTTTTTTTTTGCCATGGGGAAAAGTTTAATTACTTATTTTATTGCAGTTGCTACAAAGCGTCTACCAAGAGTAAAGCCTTGACATAATAAGGAGTAAACCAGGCCATCAAATCTGTTCTAAAACTTCCACACTTTTCTGAAGAAGCAGCTCTCCTTGCTCTTGGGAAACCAGACAATAAAATATAATATTTTTAAGGGCGACTTCTAGTGTTGTTTTTTCCCCTACTGCCTTCTCCATGATTACCCCCCCCCAAAAAAAAACTGTTACGGCTCACCCGTAGAGTTGCTTTTTCTCACGACGGGAAGCTAATTAAACAAGAGTCCAGCTTAGCCCAGATTGATCCACTTTCCCAATTGTGGTCAGAGAATGCTGACCCTGGCATTCGTTTTCTAAAGTTGTGCCCCCAACCTGGTTTAGCAAGGTGCCTTGATTTGAAGCTTAGGAAATCAACAGAGAGGTGGTCCATGGCAGACAGCATCCCTAGTGAAGGTAAGCTTACCACCTCCCACCATCAGCAGATTTTACTACAGCTAATCCTCAATTTACGACCGTAGTGGAGCCTGAAGTTACCGTCATAAGTCAAGACATTATGTGGCAGGCCCTGATTTTTTGCAGTGGTTGTAAAGCAAATGCCATGGATATTTTACCCAATGGGCGAGGTTTTTAGGGGGGCAGAAACTGGAAGTAAATGCTGGAAACAAGCAAAAAATTAAAAAAAATCAGCCACATCATCACAGGACCCTGTAAATGGCTGTAAATTCAAGCCAATTGCCAAGCCCTGGTCACGTGACTATAGGGGGTGCAGCCGTCATAATTTTGAAAATGGGTTGAAAGTAGCTTTTTTCTTTGTGTGTGTGTTCAGCCATCCAAAACAGTTCATCCCAGGTGAGTGGTAGGATAAATGGCCATGTGTAATGAGTGGGTTTATTTTGTAATCCTACCTGAGTATCTGTTCCCCTTTGGAGAACTTTCTGCAATAATACATTGTGCTGAGGGTTTGTTTGCTTTTTTAAATAAAAGTGGCATTCATTCGTCCAATGAATAATTGGAGAAGGAAGCTGCTATATATGCGCTAGAAAAGACTTGAGACTCAAGAATTTTCTGTTGATTAAGGGATCGGGTTGGGAAATGTTTCTCAAAATCTCCCTAATTAAGTATATGTGCATGACAATTTGTCCTCCACTAATCGCATATTTTTGTCCTGGCATGGCCCATAAACCAGTTTGACCAGAAATAGTTCCAGGGACCAATTCAGTTTGGACTTAGGTGGCTGAATCAGAAATAACCAGCAGTGTTTTATTGTTTATTCACTCCCTGTCCTTTTCTAGCAGTATTTTTCTGAAATAAGTTTGATATACTAAAAGCTTATAGGGAAAAATCCATTTATAAACGTTTCTCAGTAAAGTTTTGCTTCCCTGGTTCATCTTTGGCCTAGAATTTCTTCTAAGTTTGAGGGAAATGGTACAATGTGGAGAGCTTTAATCAACTTTGACTCTAATCCCGAAGCAATGTAGGATCTGGTAATCTTCCACAATTCCTTCACCAGCGTGGCTGCCAGGCCAGAGGAGTGGTTGTGTTCACATATGTAAGAGCGTTATTGTTTTTATGATCAATCTGACAGGAGACCAAAATTTAATTCGGTGTTTCTCAGTGTGGATGAGGAAGAACAAGTTCAGGTGACGGAAAATTGAAGCTGTGCCTGTTTTATGTGTGTCGCCTTGACTTTTCTGACCACACCCTTTGGACACTCCCGAACAAGTCCTGAAGGCTGCAGTAGATCCAGAAAATCCAAATGATGTTTATTTTTGCAGTGCCAAATAAAAGCAGTGACAATATGTTTCCTTTAATTCACCAGGCATTAGACCCACCCATGATATGCTGTCTATGAGATTTATGATGCCACCTCAGAATGACAGCAGGATAGCCCTTGATGTTGGCCACAAAATAAACTCCATAAAAATAGCCTGAATGCATGATTTGCATGACTCTTCCTCTTGTCAGCCTTCACCAAACCTAGGATTCCTGGTTCCACTGTTCCTCTCCCAGCTGAAGACCACCTTCTCCAGCTTGATGTCCCCATCCATTCCCAGGAAACGGATGGCTGTGGGTGAAAGGCGATGGTCAAATTCGGAAAGCAAAATGTCATTCTCCATTATCTGGTTAAAAAAAAAAGCAAAGCAGATAAATCTCCAATTGTATCAGGAGTATGATTCCCCCAAGCTCAGAGATCGTGAAGAGGTTTTCTAATTTGTTCTGGGCTTTGGAGTTAAGCAAGGTCAGGCCTGATTAATATTTGGGTGGGAGACCAGCATGTTGCAGGCCTGTGTTAAGACCAACTGGAAACTTGCTAAGAAAACTACGGTAGTTCTAGTTCACAAGTTCTCCGTCATGTCTGAAATTGGAAGAGAGAGAAGATGTTTCCACCCAGAGTTTCCATGCAGCTTACGATGTTTGTTGGCCGCTAAGGAAGCCCTTCATTCCTGTATTCACGATCCCTTTTCAAAACCACACAAGCTAGAGAATCCGAGCTCTATAAATTATGTTTTGCCTAAAAAAAGTAGTAACTGGTCTTCACCCATTTTAAAGGATTAGAACTGGTGCTCTTCAGAAAAGTGATGCAAGTTTGTAATCTGGCCCAGCTTTGGAGACACAGCTGTATTTGCTAGCCAAGGTGAACTTGAAGTTAAGTGAGAATTATGACACCTGTAACCTGGTGCCCTCCAGATAGGCTCACATTTGCCAGCCAGGTTAGCCAAAACATCTGGACGACACTGGAGAAGGGCGGCTCTTCTACTGAATCCCAATTTTTCTTGATTATCCTCACCCTAAATGTTTATGCTAAAATCCCAAAGGGTTTTGACTTCCAATGTAGCTGGACGCCCAGTCTTGTGCAACCCTGTATTTAGACAAGCACAGGGCAACCCTGCCACCCAGAAGGACAACCAGTTCGTTGTATCACCTTGTAACCTTTGCTGGTGACGATGAAAGAAAGCTTGAATCTTTGGCCTTGCTGGAAGTGAGTTGCCATCCGGATCTCTTTCCCCCATTGTTGATTTACAAAGCTGTTCATAGTCAGGATGGGGCTGGTGGAAGACGCCGGGGTCCTCTCGAAGTGGAGTTTGAATTTCAGAGGGATGTTGGCCCCATTGAACTGCCCATAAGCAAATTCCACATGAAATCTGGAGAAGAACATCAGAGTCTGCTTGATTTTTTTGCCTTGTTTCCCTTTGCCCTTCCTTGACCTTTTTCTAGGAGAACCAACTGGCTTCCATAACCCCTCCCATCGATGTTCTCCTCACCAACCCTCACCACGTCTTCCCACAACTCACTAGGGTAGGAAAGATGCATAATCAGAAACATTCCTGTTTAGGTCAACCCGACACAAATACGTCAAGCTAGTCAGATGAGTCCCTCCCTGGCTGGGGAATTCTTGACAGTTCACCTATCTTACAATAGCACGTTTGAGAAATACTCTTCCAACACCTGGAAGGCACTGAGTTTTTAACAATGGCCTTGTGAAATCTACAAGTTTCAGGGTGGATGGATTGAGAATGGAACTTTTCAAATGTGCAAATTCCTACTTCCCTAAAGCCTGGGAGTTGGCTGCCCGTAACTGGATCAGTCAAAGACCAAGCGATTCCATTCACCCAGTTTGTTTTCATTTTGGTTAGCTTGAGGGGAGCTTAGAATCAACTCGACTCCTGTGGCAAATTAACCATTCATTCCCCCAAATGTGGGAATTCAGTAGCCTATTAAAAGTGTTGTGTGAACTCAACCCAAGTAGTTGGTCCAATTAAAGGGATTGGTGCTGAATTACCCTTTGCTTTGCTTCAGAATGAGGCCTTCCAGCATCACCCAGGAGTCCACATCCAAGCCCCATGGGACAGCCCGATTGTACGGCATTTGCTGCAGGAGAGAAAATGGAGGTGACTAGTGGTGTACAATGTTTCTAGTCCTCTTGAGGACAAAGGTGTGTTTACGACTGGTATTAGGCAGTTTAAACACCTCTGTAGCCAAAATTATTGGTCTGGGGCTTGAAAATATGGCTTCAAATTGTTGGGGACAATCTACAAAAGCCTCATGTAGCCTGAGAGATAAAAAAGAATGGATGGATCTGCATTATCTTCAGCAGTTGCTATAATCTGCTAAACTAAACTTATACTCAGGTTAACTAAAATGGCTCTGTTCATATAATCTGAAATTTCGAAAGAAACTATTTTATGGTTTAGCACAACTGCAAACCTCCATTTAGCCTACTTTGTTAGGGAATCCTGCCAACCCTGATGGGGTTTGGGAAAACCATTAAGATGGGCACCCCCTTGCAATCATATACAGCTAGTCCTCACTTAACCACCATTGGGAGTGGCAACTCTGTTGCTAAGCGACATGGTCACTAAGTGATATATTACATGACCACGATTTGCGATTGTACAGCCAGCTTCTCCGTTGACTGCTTGTTGGAAGTCAGCTGCGATGTGTACAAACGGCAATTACGTGACCATGAGAGGTTGTGATGGTCATAAGTGCAAGGACTCATTGAAAAGTTACACCTTCAGTTCCAGTCACTTTGAACTGTCACAAAGTAAAGCCCGCACTAAGCAAATTCTACCTCTAATGGATTATACTGATTTATGAAATGATATGATAGGTACGACAGGAGAATTGTATTATTGGGTTTTGTTATGTTGGTTGTTCTAATTTTTTGACTGCACCTGGAAACGTAAAAAGGTCACAAGCAAAGTGGCATCTGAGCTTGAGCAAAGAAATAGATAAGTTCTGCCTGAATTTAACTGAACAGGAATCTGGTCTATTCACGTCGCTGTCCTTTGTTTATGCCATCCTGGAGTTTTCCTGTTGATTTTGCTATGACTGACTTCTTGGTGGCTTCCAACCTGTCGGACGAGTCTCAGGGATTTCTGACTCTTGCATTGAAATCTCGTATTTAGTAAGAAAAATTTCTCTAAGCCGCCGTTTCCTACATTTCCGCTGTTGCAGAACCTTCATGCTAAGAGGGTGTCATCCCACCTCCAGAGGTGGTGTAAAAAATGAGTCAGATCTTTTTCAAAAGAGGTCATGGTTGGTTCCTCTTTCCAAACTGCAAGACCTTCAACGGTGTTTACTGAGCAACAGCGGAAATCCTAAAGAGAAGCTGCGATCTTTTTGATCCAGTTACCCTAAAACCTCTGATGAATCATCCCCCCACAAACCCCAAATCGTCCTTTTCACTTTTTTTTCTGTTTACAAAGGTTAACATGAGCGTGTAACAGCGTGCCAAGTGCTGGTACATGGCAGTCAGGGGTGGATGGGTGTGAACATAAGTGTGGTTGTGGTGGGCACAATGTCACCCATGTTTGAGGCACCGCAAGAAGCTGCAAGAGTGAGGGAGCGAGGAAAATCCGCCCGGAGACGGAGAAAGCCCGCCAAAACTGAGGTAAATAGATTTGACCAATCACAGGCCGCTGACGTCATCCACAAGCTATATAAATACCGCTTGTGAGGGGATGTGGCACTTGCTGCTTTTGAGGCTTCGGGTCTGAGGGGGAGTTCTTGGTCTCCGCACAGAAATGGAGTTCGAAATAAGATTCCCAGCCATTTTTATGTGATTATCAGCTCAGGAACCGGCCAGCTTTACAACCGCCCACAGCTTTAGAACAGAGTTTCCTCAGTAAGAGGTGTGGACTTCAACTCCCAGGCAGCAAGGGTGAGAAACTCCGCTTCAGAAATATATTTATTTACGTGTCCTTTTTTGAGGGACCGCCCATCTCTCTCATAGGGCGACTCTGGACGGTGACTGTGGAGCTTTCCTTGGCGTTTCCAGCCTGCAGCTGAAGGGATGCTGGGAAACGTAGTCCTGGAATGCAGCCGCGGCTGGCAGGACTTCCAGTCGCCCAAGAGGACAAACCGGTCTCGGAACCGGTTGGCAGATGCCTTGCATTCGTCCTTTTGGTGGAAAACAGGTCAGGGAGGGAGAATGGGCAAATCATGATGCCCCCCAAGGCCAGAGAATGCAGAGTTCAGCCCAAACCCCTATCCTCCCAAAGCAAAGTCAGGCCACTGGGTCCTGCAAAGTTGCCACTGGCTGGCCTGTCCCCGAATGGATGGGATTTTGGACCTTTCGCAGCCCCCTGAATGGTCAGAGGTTTCTCTGAGAGAAAAGGGATCGTCCACAACTCTGTTTCAAATTCCCCAAATAATGGGTTTGATCTGGTTTTGCATCTCTATTTTTAAAGCATCCTGCTCCCCTTTTGACCTTCTAGGCCCCTTCCAGGCACCTCCAGCATTGCACAAGGTGGCAAATGGCTCTCCGTCTTTGCTCCAGGTGGAGGTTGAGGGATGTAAAGTGTACAATTGGCCCCAAAGACAGTTTCTGTCTGTCCAGGTTGGGCTAGGAAATGTTTGGAAAATGTGAATGTTTAGGAAAAAAATGCACTCCATCCTTTCCAGCAAATACAGGATGGGGATGTTGGCCTTGAAATCCCAGTTCCGTGGAGATCAGATGAGAAGCTACCATGGGTCTGTTTCTTGGACCAGCTTCAGGTTTATGCTAAGGTGAGATTTGTGTTATCCTGGTTTATTGAAAAATTGATGAGTTCTATAACTCATCATGGAGTCTGATCATGTCAACCCCACACGGCCTCTGCATCTCCCGGTCAGAGGGTGGTCCATAAAGTCAAGATGCAACTGTAAATGTAAAAGGAAAAGCCATACTTTTTAAATATATATCTGCATTGCATATTGTTTCAATTGTACCATTGTAGCCGCCATCTTGACTTTTTGGACCATCCCCTGAAGATATCCCTGAACACAGCCATTAATGGTGACATTCCTGTCCCTTTCCCTGCCTCCCCAGCAAGGCAACATACAAACTGAAACTGCTCCATTAATCATAACGGTTGTGCTACTTACAAAAGTCTCGAATTCTACTGCCATCTCTACGGCGCTGGGCTGGAGGCAGGCTGGCAGTGCAGCCTGGCCTCTTTATAGATGTCCGGGACTACCCCAAGCATCTTCCCTGCAGCAGCCCTGCCCACGCCCATCAGGGCACGCTGAGTCAGGCCTCCCCAAAAGGGTGACATCACGCCTGCAGCTGTGACCTGATGCCCACAAGGCAACTTCACTGGCTCTGCAGCTCCTGATGGAGAAAAACCAAAGGTTGGGCAATCAAGGAAACTTCAAATCAGAGACAATCAGGGTGGGAGGGAGGGAAATGCAGGCTGAGGCAGAACCAGGTGGGCCAGTCCTGCGAAGAGATGGGGCAGAAGCTGCTGCAGGGCACTCTTTCAGTCTGGCGTGGAAAGAGCAGTAGATTCTTAACAGAGAAGTTTGGCTGTGGTTTTTTTCCCCCCTGCTAGGCTAGGAAATGAGATTTTGACTCAGGAAACTGGTTTTTCTGCTTCCAGTGCCAACGGGATTTGATTGTCCTTGGAATTTAGGGATCTTAATTTTTTGTTTCTGCATGATTGTTTTGGCGATGTTGGGGAGACTGTAGACCCACAGACAGGTTATGGAAGCTGGAGCCATTGAAGCCTCACCCCTTTTGGAGATGCCTCATATGAAAAGGGTGAGCTTTGATCCTATAGTAGCAGGCATCATTTTGACTTTTATGACCAAACCTGGTAGATGGCACTAGCTTGAAGGGAGGATTTATGCTAATCAAAAGGAATCATAGAAGGATTAGATCCAAGTCATTTCAGGAGAGCCATTTTTTTCATCACCAGGCTATGATCCCTGGATGATTCATAGCGTAGGTTTATTGATGAGTGTTTAGAAATCAGGTAGAAGATAATGTTTTATTCATGAGCGAGAAGTTCAAAACTTACCAGGCCATAGGTTGCACAGCCTTGTGAAAGTAACTCTTTGAAATATGAGGGTCATCTTCAGCAGAGGAATATCCGTCCGACCCTGATTCTGTAGTAGACGAAATTCCTACATGATGTGCGTGCACTTGTGAAATAATGAAATGCAAAGAATTGCTTGGTTCAGAAATGTGGGTCAGTAGTTTTCCTAGCTAAGCCTGTGTCATTTGCTTCAGGCAGTATATTAGGGCTTGAATGCCCTCTGGCAGAAAGAGACGTTAACCCCGCTATGAATGTCTCTTTTATGATCACTAATGTCTTTCTTCAAAGACTCATCAGGAATCAGTTGCATGTGCACCACAGCATTCCCCAAACATGGTTTGCAGAGATCTGAGCAAATCTCTCCTCTAGTCATAAACTTCTCTGGTTGGTCCCAGCGGGCAAATGGGCTTTTCTGATTAGGGGAGTATAATTCTGACGTTTTCAGAAAAGTAGACAAATACTGTATTACAGCAGTTGCTCTTTGGAGTTGCTGGATCTGGACAAACTCTAGTTATGCTATTACTGCTATAAACAGGATTCTTTTATGTTGAGTATTTTTGAATCTAAATGTGCTTTTGAGTTGTACATAAATATCAGTAACTTAGTTATGAATTCACTGGGTATTTTCAAGTCAGCTCCTATCTTTCCCCATGAGAGATAATTTATCGATTAAAAATATTTACTATCAGAAAGTAGGTGATAGAGGTGGTTTTTATTTTATTTAGTGTATGGCAATGTTACATTAGCCAGGAGTCTACAATGGTAATGCCGAGCAGTGGTTTGGCTGCCTGTTTGCTAGCCCTATTGGGTTCACTCTCGTGTGCTTCCCAAGGTGTGCCACAGGAGGGCGAGCTAGCTCTGCACCAGAAAGAAAGATGAACTCCTGCAATGTCATCCAAGGCTCTCTCCCTCCCCCAAAGCCACCTTACAAACAGGCGTCGCAACCAGGAAGGTTCAGCACCAGCAGGATTCTAATCCCATGAAGCGCCAGCTCATCTCCCCATTGAAATGGTACCTTTTTATCTACTTGTATAAAACATCATTTTGAACTGCTAGGTGGGCAGACGCTGAGGCGAGTGACGGGAATTCACTCGCTACGCATTGCTAGGACTCAAATCA
This sequence comes from Azemiops feae, assembly GCA_023970755.1. NCBI lineage: Eukaryota > Metazoa > Chordata > Lepidosauria > Squamata > Viperidae > Azemiops > Azemiops feae. The sequence continues at coordinate 224,218 of JALGBA010000620.1, forward strand.
GATGTGTGGTCATCTTCCAGGATTCCCAATTGGGACTGGGGAATTCTGGGAATGGAACTATACACATCTTGAAGTTGCCAAGTTTGAAAAAAACTGTTATAGATAGAATAGATAACCACCCATGGGTTGAGTTCACTCTAACCAAGGTTAAAACAAGACGTGTGAACGGAGATGCTGGTCTTTAACTGATCCAGTTATGGGCATCCTAGGCTTTAGGGAAGTTGGGAATGTGTTTGACCTTTTGAAAAAGTTCCATTCTCAATCCATCCACCCTGCAATTTGTAGATTATACAAAGCCAAAAGATAAATCAGGAGGGGGAATCCACATCTTAAATCTGCCAAATTTGAGAAACATTGTTCCTACACATCTGGAGGGTACCAACTTTCAAAAAAGATGTTTTGTATCTTCCACAAATCAAATTCAGAAGACAGAAAAGCAAGCCTGTTGCATTACTTGATTAAAATGCTTTATTGAAAATGCTGCTTAATATTCTCAATTACTCTTGAGTCTCTGATTCAGTAATTGATTGATTGACTGACTGATTGGGATTGAGTGATCAATTCAGCAGGATTCTAAATGTACTGGCAGACTGAGAGACAGAGAAGAGGGGTCTGTGCTGCTACTGATCTCTTCCCCCTCCCCCCCGCCACGTTGCTTAGTACTTGATGTAGGAAAGGGTCACGTCTCCCTCAATCTCTAGGGTGCGGATGTGTTTGATAGGGACATAACGATGAGTGTAGTTGAAGAAGGGCTGGTCGTTAGCATAAAACTTGAATTCATGGTTGTCACAGTTGATTGAGAGCTGGGAAGAGAAGGAGGATGTTAACATGGCCGAACTAGCACATCTGGATCACCTACACCAGGGGTCCTCAACGTTGGCAACTTTAAGACTTGCGGACTTCAATTCCCAGAATTCCTCAGCCAGCTGGCTGAGGAATTCTGGGAGTTGAAGCCCTCAAGTCTTAAAGTTGCCAAGGTTGAGGACCCCTGACCTACACAATCCACACCATCCATAGCTTGCATCAAATAAAAAAGTACCCCCTATACATAAGGGATATGGACTTTAATTGGAGGGGAGTCACAACTGCCACATTGTTTTCTACACACACAAACACACACTCTTAAAAACCCCAAGGGCAATGCGAAGGTAATTTCCAGAGCTAAAAATGGCATTCCAGTGAGGCAATTCCACTCATCTCCACTAGAGGGGGCATTCATCCCACCAGCCTTCCAAGCGTTCAGATTTCAAAGTTGTGCTAGCTGGGAATTATGGAAGATGGAGTCTTACACAATTGGAAGGCACCAGCTGGGTCTTCTTTCCACTGCCTACCTGCCTGCCTTCTTGCTGACCTACCAGCCAAGGTCTTTGCTGGAATCCAGGGGTGTCTGCATAAGCCACGTAAAATATTGCCAATCTTGTCAATTGCAGAGCCATGACAGCCATACTGACTTTTTTGACCTGCTCCCTGTGGACACCCCTCCCTACTGAAATCAAAGCCAACTCACCTTAAAGTGCTGCCCAGGCTGAAAAGGGTTAAAGGTCAAGTTGCTTTCCTCGTTTCCCCAGCTACCTTGCAAAAAACTATTGCGCACTACGGCTCTCCACGGTTTCATGCGAAGGTTAATATGCAGAGCGAGTTCCTGGCCAGCCATAAAATTGATTTCAAACCTTGGAAAGAGAAAAAAACAGGCATCTCAGACTAGGTCTTTGGAGTAAATAAAAGGAAATCTGATTCCCCCCTGCCCCTTAATCCAATGGCAGCCTGTCAGATCCTTCTATGGATGAAGGCTAAAGGGGGAAAAAAATAGTTCTTGTTCCTTTTTCCAAATATTATTTATTGGTAGACTGCTGCTGAATGTGTAAGTTCTACTTAGCATTTTAGATATTTATTCGTTGCATTTACATTCTGCCACAGTTAAACCAACTCTCAGTGAGTTATAAATTAGACAAACACATATTAAGGAGCCCTGATGGTGAGTTCAGAATGCAGTATTGCAGGCAAACTCTGCCCACAGCTTGGAGTTCGATCCTGATGGTGCTCAAGGTTGACTCAGCCTTCCATTCTTCCCAGGTCGGTCAAATGAGGACCCAGATTGTGGGGGGCAAGAGGCTGACATTGTAAACCACTCAGAGAGTGTTGTAAACTACTATAGGGTGGTATATAAGTCTAAGTGCTATTGCTATTGCTAAAATAAAAACATATTCAGCAGCAGTCTAGCAGTGACTAGTATTCTTCTAATGAAGAACAGCTGATCACTGCTTAATGACAGTTTGGATCCATATCTTTCTTTAAATCCACCTCCTAAGTCAGAATTCCCCAAACTCTTTAACTCATCAATCATTCTATCAAATTTCTGATTCTCCACCCTGCCCTAAGCTAACAGCCCTTGCTTCTTGTGGCAGTGAGTTCCACAGACTGTGTTTATACAGAGCAGAATTTTAATTCCACTCCCCTTAATTTCCTTGTCCTCTGGGCTGACTCTGCAGATGTGTAGAGACGGGAGAGTCATAAAAAGAGATGAACTGGGAAAGATTTATGAGGGGCCCTAACTAGTGGTGCTTTGCTATGTCACAGCAGAGTCCCAGTGTATAACTCGCGGGCAAGGGGCAAGTTGGCCTGAAATGTGAGATGTCAGCAGGGTGGGACCTGTGACCCTGACTACAGAAAGGCACCTAGACCCAATGGTCACAATTCGATTCCTCTGCCTGAATCCCAAATGAATGCAAAAAAAAAGACTTGAGACCTTTTAGCGTTTGGGGCAATAGAGCCTCGGACTGTGATGGTCCTGTTGGCTCTCAGACCTCCAGGAATGTCGCCTGTGTAGGGCATTGGCTGAAATAAATAAGAATCGAGGTTACATTTAACATTCTCCAGTCCAGCTATGTGGCTCTCGTCCCTGCTAGTTGGGGGTCAAGGTAGTTGCAGTCCAGTAGGTCTTGGGGTGCCAAGCGGGAGACCCACAAGATGGGTGGGAGGCAGCTTGTAGGATCTTGTCTCGGAGGGATTATTCCTGGGTGCCTTGGTGGTTACAAGCATCTCTTCCTTTAACCAGGCAACTAAGGCATTGGCTGCGTTCAAGTGGCTTGTTTGCTCAGCAGGGCTGTCTGCAGGATGTGGTCAAAATATTCAAGATGGAAGCCTGGATGGAGCCAACAAAGCTGAGGCTATTGTTTTATGTGCAATGAACACAAAAAATAGGTGGGGTGGTGATGTTGCTGGCGTGGCTGCTGTGTTGACTTTTTAAATCACTGGCTGTGAAAGACCCTGCATCACAAAAGACTGAGTTTATAAATGAAATCACCAGTCTTGGTTCTATGAGCTGGTTTCCTGGTGCAATATATAGGTCTTTCTTTCCACTCTGCCCCACATTGACCTAACAGCCTTCTTTCATCCCAACGTCTCTCATTCAACTAGAGATTTTCTGAGTGATGGGGAGCAGGAAGTCTTGGACATGTGGCAAAAGGGACTATAATTAGTCCCCTTCTTAAGCACAAGGAAGCTTATTTCCCCTTAAATGTCCCATTCATCGTTCCTTTTTTCTTCCTCCCATCTGATTTTAGAGGCTTGGTGAAGCACTTGGAAGACGATTTGGTAAAATTTCCAGTTTCTAGTCGTCGTTCACCATAAGCGTGATCAAAGCCAAATACCAGGAAATACTAGGCTCCTTGAATTCAACCTGAATGCACACACTCCCCTCATCCTGGTTTCTGTCCCACCCCACAAATCTGGGTAAAATAAGGAGAGACAGGCTGGGTTAGCAAGTCTGTTGGTACTTACTGGCTGGTAGATTGCAGGGGACGTCATTATCTGGTGGGGGAGAAATCCAAACAGGCCGTTAACAATCCTGTGTTTTTCTCCTAAACCCGCTAGCCCTGAATATCCTTGCCCTTTGCCCCCCTTTTTTTCCTTTTGAGTATTTACAGGAAGATTTTGTGGTGGCCCATATTCAGGGGTCATCGTAACACTCGAAAGGATAGGAAAACAGCAATGGCTGAGTTTGTGTGGAACATTCACCCAAGGTCAATTGAAGTCTTTGCAGGTGGCTTTGTACCACTTGTTCAACTTGGTTATTTTATCTGGGTTGGTTTTGGAGAGGTTGCCAATCACTCTGTTTTGTGAATGGAGGAAACAGATGAAGTGCATTATGTTAACTTTGCAGTGCTCAAGTATGCCAGGAATTCTTTCATGCTACAGAAGCAGAAAAAAGAACAGCGATGTCATGGCCCAGACTATGGACTCTGATTCTGAACCAGAGCTTGTCCAGATGATCCTGTGGCCTCAGGATGGACCAAGCCAGAGATCACATTAGGCTGCTGAATTGCTGGCACCATCTGAGCTGCTAGATCTGCCAGGAGCAGTAGAGTAAATTGAAGAACGTGCAGCTTTGTATGCCAAGACAACGGAGGACCCAGAGGGACAGCCATTCTTAGGGGTCAAGAAAGATGTACAACAAGAGCAACTACAGGGGAAAAAGAGAAAGGGGCAACTTGGGGATTGAATCAACCCAAAATCTATTTCCAAAGTGAGATCAAGGAAAGGAGGTGCCGACTTGTCAATTGCAAACACTTACCGTGTCCTCCATGTTTGGTGCTGCCGTCACATTGAGAGACTGCAGCTCCAGGTCTCCATCAACTCTAATGATTTGCACACCTTGTGGTGGAAATCTGTGGCTGTAGTTGCAGAAGGGATTCCCGTTCACCAGGATCTGTTGGAGGGCAAAGCAGGAGGAATCAAGTCTCATTTGGGATCATCCAATTTCTTTGCAGGAAAATCCTGTTTATTCTTGCCTCGAACGCATCCCAGCCCAAAGCGGAGCCAAGTGGCCATAGAGGGGGTCAAAAAGGTCAAAATAAGGACATATAAAAAAAGAGAGGCCTTTTATCTCATCAATACCTGTGTTTTCCCCCTGGACCAAAGTATTTTCTCTTCAGCCACAGGTCATCCTCCTTTAGTGACTGTTTGCATTATGACAGTGATGAAATACTTTGCTGTGCAATACATTTTTGGTTCATTCCAAACAAATCGTGAATTTTGGGGATTGGGGGGGAATGAAGAGGCCCCCGCAGTCCCAAAGGAGCCTCTGTCACGTGTACCAACCTGGTATTCGGCCTCATTGACAATGAAGATGATCTCAACATGCTCGCCCTTTTGGAAGGGATTCTTGTATATCTCTTCCTTTCCCCACCTGCGAGACTGAAACGTGTTGAGCACAAGATTCTCAAATTTAAAACGAGGGTTGAAGTGGAAAGGAATGTCAGCCCCCTTATGCTGGCAACAGGCGAAGTCCACTGAGAAGCTGGAGGAAGAAAGAGAGGAAAAAAGAAGAGAAAAATGAAATGGAGGTATAGGAATCTCACAGCTGAGTTTTGCTCCCACTTTTCCTTTGCCCTGAAGCTAGAATCTGGGATGCTGGTTTGTTGCTTGAAGGGAAGTTCCTAACCCTCATGGTTTAGTAGGACTTGGGAAAAGCAGGAAGTGGAACTCTCTGAAGAATTAAGGAAGGCCTTAATCTTGGCATAGAATTTGGATTATATATACTACTTTTAACAGCATAACAATCCCATGACTATTATTTTGAGTAAGGTAGCAACTTGCCCTTCCTGTGAGCCTCCAAAGGAACATTACCTGTCAGAGTCTTGGGGCATTGTGCCGTTCACATGTACAGACATTCCAGGACGGAGACCACCAAGGACAGGTTGATCATAAGGGAGAGCCTGGAAGATACGAAAACAATGAACCCAGCCAGTGACTTTATTGCAGAACACAACTTTGACTTTCGAACCAGCCAACCACAACTGGTGTGCTGTATCAGCCTTTCCATGTGGCTTCTGTGTCAAACCAAGACCTCCTGAGAGGGCCACTGCTAAGGATTAATCCACCCAACATGGAGAAAAGGCATGGAGGAAGCACCAGAACTGCAGCCACAGACTGTTTCTGCTTAACTCTATGGGTGATCAGTGGATTGAGCAAGACTGGATGGATGCCAGGGTCTTTTCCCATCTCTCCATGCACTGGAGGAACTTCTAAGGAAAGGAAGAAATATTCCAAGTGTGAACTGGGACAGCCTGGTGGGACCCAGAGAGCGCCTGCCATTTCCTCTGCATTTCTGGAGCTTTTATATATATTAAAAAATATATATTGTAAACGGTTAAGACATTGCACATGCCTAAAGACTCGGAGCATTTCGATGGAAGTAAAAACAAGAGATGGCCAGCATTGGAAATCGGGTCCTTTTACACACACCACGACTCCCCTGCGAATAATGATAGATCAACATACAGAGCTGTTAACCCTTTATGTCAGGGGTCTTCGAGGAAGAAGCAGCAGCCCTTCCCCCACCTAGACACTGCGACTGTGCTACAGACCTGATCCCTTTGGCTAAAATACTTTGGCTAAAATACTAAGAGACAGCATCCCCTGTCAGGAGGATGAGAGGGGAGAGGCTGAGTTAACAAGTTTCTTGGTACTTACCAGGTGGTAGATTTCAGGTGAAGTCATCATCTGGTGGGAGAGAAATCCAAAGAGGCTGTTAACAATCCCAAGTTTTTCTCTCAAAATCCCTAGCCCTGGATGTCCTTGCCCTTTGCCCCTTTTTTCCCTTTTGAGTATTTACAGGAAGATTTTGTGGTGTCTCATATCCAGGGTTCAGCATCATACCCTAAAGGATAGGAAGACCACTGTGGCCGAGTTTGTGCGGCACATTCACCCAGGTCAGTTGAAGCCTTCATTGGTGCCTTTGTACTATTTGCTCAACTTGGTTACTTTTAACCTGGGTTGGTTTTAAAGAGGTAGCTTAGCCTGTTGCAGATCACTCTATTGTGTGAATGGAGGAAACAGATTAAGCGTGTTATGTTAACCTTGCGGTGAGCAAATAAATTGTTCAGCCTCTTAGTAAATTGAACATCGCAGGAGAAACTCTCAAGCAACTGAACTCAGCTATTAATACACTATTGGGGATTGTCACCCTATTTTTGCAAAAACATAGAAAACTATTGGCACCAAGCAAAAAATTACAGAGTGGCCTTGGCCAAACTGTCTTTTACGGATGTTTCACAGAAAGTTGTCACCCCATTTCTCAGAGTCTGGAGAAAGTACACACAGCAGACTTCTTGTGAAGGGAGAGACTAGTTGCCATGTTCAGCCACTCCACACTCCCTGGTGTTCCTGTCTGGTAATAAGGATATATGGGCATCTTCTAAGCCATTTACATTCTTTTAGAGCAGGGGTGTTAAACTGCTGGCCCACGGGCCGGACACGTCACAGGGAAACCACACCCACCCCATTGCCGGCAATGGGGGAAAAGTTCCAATACGTCACGTGACATCACGAGTTTGATATGTCTGTTTTAGAGAGTCGTTGAGGCCACATGGAGGTTTATCTGTGCCCTCAATCGCTCTTTTGAAGACAGCAAAGTCCACATTTTGGACAGAGGGGACCACTGGTTTGAAAGAGGGGCCAAAGAGGCCCTCTATGTCAAAACTGAACAGCCCTCTCTCAACAGAGGGAGAGGGATACAATATCATCTATCTCCTGTCTACAACACACTCTTTTCAGCAATTCCATGAAGGCTCTACATCCATTTGTACTACTCAGGAGTACACCAATAAACCTCCAAGTGGCCTCAACAACTCTCTAAAAAAATGCAGATGACCAGCTGTCTGCAAGAAATATAAATCCTCCCATTCCCCACCATCCACTCAGAGCTGAAGAAGCTTCTTGGATGAGAAGTGAAATGTCTTCGAAGAAAGTCCAGTTGCCTCCTGAAAAAAGCACCTTTGAGACAACCAGGACCTGGATGATTGAGAATCTCCATAGACATTTGCCAAGGTTGAGAAACTCTGCCTTAAGGACATCTGCAAGGTGCAGAGCAGGCCTTGTCCTGGAGTAAATTTGCTCCCCGTGCCATTGCCGAGGTATCACTCTTGGATGGCTATTTTTGCTAGCATGCAAAGATGCAAGCCACGTAAAAGGAGGACCCAGAGAGGGAGGCCATTCTTAGGGGTCAAGAAAAATATACAAGAAGAGCAACTGGAGGGGAGAAAGAGAAAGTGGCAGGTTGGGGATTTAAAAAACACAGAATCCATTTCCAAAGAAAGATCAAGGATCTAGAGGTGCCAACAGCAAACACTTACCATCATTGATCCTGCCGTCACATTCAGAAACTGCAGCTCCAGGTCTCCATTAACCTTAATAACGTGCACACTCTGTGGTGGAATTCTGTGCCTGAAGCTGCAGAACAGCTTCCTGTTCACCAGGATCTGTCGGAGGGCAAAACAGAAGAGATCAAGTCACATTTGGGACCATCCATTTTCTTTGCAGAAAAAAATCTGTTTATTCTTGCCACAAACACATCCCAGCCCAAAGCGTAGCCCAGTGGCCATCGAGGGGGTCAAAAAGGTCAAAATGAGTAAATGTAATAAGAGAGAGGCCTTTTTTTCACTGATGACTATCTTTTTCCCCCTGGACCAAAATATTTTCCATTCAGCTACAGGTCATCCTGTAGTGAGGAAATATTAACTTAACGATACAATACATTTGTGGTTCATTCCAGACAAATGATGAATTCTGGAGGGAAATGAAGAGGCACCTGCAGTCCCAAAGGAGCCTCTGTCACATGTACCAACCTGGTATCCGGCCTCAGTGACAATGAAGAGGACCTCGAAATGCTGGCCCTCTTGGAAGGGGTTCTTGCGTTTCTCTTCGTGTCCCCAAGAGCCAGACTCAAATGTGTTGAGCACAAGAGTCCTCCTTTTAAAGCGAGGGTTGAAGTGGAAGGGAATATCAGCCCCCTTATGCTGGGCACATGCAAAGTCCACATTAAAGTTCATCCAGGATCTGGAAGAGGAAAAAAGAAGAGGAAAATTAAATGGGGGGTACAGAAATCTCAGAGGAGAGTTCTCCCCCCCCCCACTTCTCCCTTGCTCTGAATCTACAATCTGTAGGATTTATTTATTTTTGCTTTAAGACAAAACTCGAATTCCTAACCCGCATAGCTTAGTTGTAGTTGGAAGAAGCAGGAAGTGAAACTATCCCAAAAAATTTTAAAAGGCAGAATTTGGATTATACAACCTATCCTTAACAACACAATAATCCTGTGACTATTACTTTTAAGTAAGGTAGCATCTTGCGCTTCTTGTGAGCCCCCAAAGGAACGTTACCTGTAGGTGTTTCTGAGTACTGTGCCTTGCACATATACAGACATCCCAGGACGGAGACCACCAGGGACAGGTTCATAGTAAGGGAGAGCCTGGAAGACAGAAAATGATGAATGAAACCTCAACCCACAACTTTTATCAGCCTTTTCAGGTGGCTTCTGGGTCAAACCAAGACCTCCTGAGAGGGCCTCTGCTAAGGATTAATCCCTCCAACATGGCAGGGGAAGGAAGGAAGGCATGGAAGAAGCACCAGAACTGCAGCCATGGACCGGTTCTGCTTTAGTTCTATGGGTGATCAGTGGATTGAGCAAAACTGGCTGGATCCCGCAATCGTATCCAATCTCTCCATGCACTGGAAGAACGTCTAAGGAAAGGAGAAGCATTGCAAGTGCCAACTGGGTCAGGCTGGTGGAATCAAGAGAGCATTTGCCTTTTCCTCTGCATTTCTGGGGCTTTTATAGGAGATCCATGTTTCATCTGTGGGTGGATTTGTGAAATTGCTTCCTTACTGACAAAATTCACCATAGATCAGCAAACGCCATCATGCACATCTCATCCCCAGGGGGAATCTTCACCCCAATATGACTGTTGGATCTATTTTTAAGGGATCAATTATTGGAAAAGAAGGTAAAAACAGGCCAAATATTTTGGCTCTTCCTGTTGTGATTATGCTTGGGGGAGTCTGAAGATGTTTTTGGGTTTAGGTGGAAGAACGATGTGAAGATTTCTTGTTTGGACAGAAGAATAGGAAAGAAAGCAATGGCAGAAAATAAGAGAAAGCTACTTACCAACATTCCTTCTCCACCGCCGCCATTCTACAGGGAAACAAAAGGTAATTGTTCTACTCTGATGTGGTTACACCCAGGACTTCTCAAACCGTGCCATTACCACCATCTTCAATATCTGACATATGAGTCCCTTCATTCTCCAGATAAAAACATGCATTGTTTGTGATACTTGCTAAGAGCACACATTTATATTAACTGTTAGGAGAGACTTTCTTTTCAATATCCTTCCAAATTCACACATCCATAATGTGCACAGAGGAAAATGCTTGCATGGATTCATCCCTTTGATGTGTGAAGCTCGTTGCTGAGAACCGAGGACCTTTCATAGACCCAGCTCTGGAGTTAAAACTTGTTTAGGAATCTTGCACAATATGATCACAGTGCACACGTGAATTTGAGTTCATGTTAGTTACTGAACCAAGTCAAGGACAAGCCTACCATCTGCACTGACACAACTTCAAACCTGGATGTCTTTCATCTTGATTTTGGGGTCCTCTCTCTTCTAGGCCTCCTGCACCCCCATCTCCTTTTACTCCAAACTCAGTTAGAAAAGGAAAAGAGAAGCATGGCTGTAGATACAGATTTCTCTATCCATCAAGATCTGCTTTATATGATTTCCTGTGCAGCTATAGGAAGCAACCGGTCTCTGAAATCCCAAAGAATTTCATGTCCTCTTCTAATTGCTAATAAAATTTCAGCTCAGATTTCAGATTTTTGCTAGTCAGAAAAAGATCCAAAAGGGATCTAGGCCATTTTGAACAAAGAACTTAGAAAAAGATGGTTGGAAGGGACCGTGGAGGTCTTCTAGTCCAACCCCCTTCATGGAAATAGTGGAATTCACTTGAGGGAAATGAAGAATAACTTATGGCTGTGGAGATACACAGGTGATATTCACAGGGCAAATGGCATGATGTGAAAAAGTGAGGTGCAAAGTTTTGCTACACCAAGAATGACTGATTTAGATTTTCCTTTCCCTCTCTGTGATCCTCTAGTGAACGAGGCAAGAATCACTCTTAGATGCCCTTTCATGCTTTTTGTTTCTAGCTACTTACCCTTTTTACATCTCCGCCACCGATAAACATATTCTAAAACAGAAACAAAAGGATACCTTTAAAATCATGGTAGGGCAGAGTGTCCTGTGAGGATTTGTGTGTGTCAGGCCTGGGCCACTACACTTTGTCCAAATCAAGAGTGGGTCCATGAGGGCCACACAGCATATTAATGTCAATGGGATGGTCTGAGCAGAGTAGATCAAGCCATTCCAAACAAAAGGAATAGGCAACGTCAACGAACAGACAAAGCACTTAACAACTGCAGTGATCCAAGGAAATGACTACGTTCCAATAATCCAATAATCCAAACACACATGACCTCTCTCCCCATGCTGTCATTGCCATCTTCAACGTTAGATATCCATATCATATGCTCATAGGGATAATTATATTCGTATTTCATTCCTCAGCTGGAAAGATGCCTTTCTTATCACAACACAGATCAAAAAGATAAATTTTAACTAAGTGTTTTTTGAGGGTTATATTTTGTTTTCATGAGCAAAGGGTCTGGAGCACTTGTTCTCTCAAAAACAAGCAATTCTTGCAAAGAACTGGGTTTTTAAAAAAATATGTGTCTTAATTGCTTTTAAAAAATGATATGGCCACCCATCTTAAAGCAGACAACTCTGGGTGGGTCACAGCACTGGTACAAAACCAAAAGACCGTAAAAACAAGAAAAGCAAGAAAAACCCAGAACCACTACCGTTCTCCAATCCAGACCTCACCAATCCAGCTTCTTGGATGAAAAGTGAAACGTCTTCAGAAGAAACACAAGAAGGTCCAGTTGCCTCCTGAGAAAAAGCACCTTTGGGACAGACCTCACCACCATCTTCGGGCTCCAACCTCACCTTGTCCCAGTGCTCAGCGTAAGAGCAAGCTCTTCACAGCCTTCCGGAAGGTTAAAAAAGTGGATTCCAGGAGACCTGCTGGATCCCAGGGCAGGGGTTATATAGAAATGGAGTTCTGGGTCCCATTATATCAGTGTTTCTCAAACCTGGCAACTTTAAGGAGTGTGGTCTTCAACACCCAGAATTCCATCATCAGCGTACAAGCTGGGGAATTCTGGGACTTGAAGTTCACTCATGTGAAAAACACTGCCCTATATGGCAACCTTTATGGGAAGGAACTTTAAAGCATACCTAATTTATCCGGTGGAATGGGCAGATCCCTTCAGGAAAAGTATACAGGCCTGTTCTTTTAAGCCTTTCTTCTAAGAGCTGTGAAGCTATAATCTCTCAAATTCTGATAACAGTCATCATGATGCTCTCCTTTAAATATTCCCAAGAGTTTTAATTTACTGCTGGAATTGTTCCTAAAATGCCTATAAATCCTTGGGGGAGGGGGGATTTAGTCACAAGAGGGCTACTGTCAAAAGAAAGGCAAAATAGAAAACAGAAGAAATGAGTCAATTGCGTATCTACTTACTATCAGTTTAGACAATACTTTGCCACCATTAGCTTTCTTGATAATAGGTATTATCTTTTTTCCAATTGACTATAAGGAAGAAGAAAAAACATTATGGATTCCTTTATAAATTGTGTCAGTGCATGATATGCGTGGCTTTGCATGGACAATTGAGGCCCGTTAAAATAAACTGGCGAGCCCTTGAGGGTTACCGAGGATATTGATGTGAATGGCCTCACAACACCAGAGTAGGAACGTAATTCTACATCAACCCTTTGAGGTAGGCAAAGTCAAGGAAAGCTATGGCAGGGATTCATGGAAAACCACTATAATGTTGTTAGGTTTATTAGCAGAATCTTGAAAACCTTTCCAAAACTTTACTATTCCTTTTCAAGGAGAACAAAGTCAAGTTGTGTTTCCAAAAATTCTGATAAATTTAATCCTGGGAAGGGAAATGAGGAAAGACATCTTACTAGCAAAATTGTATCTGACAGAAAGACCATTTGAGCCAAGAATTTGCCATTTTGCAGAGAGAAAAATCACAAGCAGGGAAAAGTGATTTTGGAGAAACCCTCCTCATCCCAAAAGTGTCCCTTGAGGTTACTTCCAAAATATAAGTTTCTCCCTTTGCTACTCAATACCCAGAGGAACCATCATTCCAGTTTGGGAATCGTTCTTGTTTTAAAGGATGTAGTGCTGTTTGAAGCTGCTTTAAAAAGGAGAGTCGAAAGGTGAAATATTTTGGCCCTGCCTGCTCAGTTACTGCTCTGGGATCTCTGAAGATGCTTTCTTAGCGGCATGGAATAACAAAAAGAATATTTTTTTGCATGCAAGATGAATATTACTCAAAGAAAGCACAGAGTATGAACAAAATCTACTTACCGTTGACTTAGAAGCATTACCTTGACCTTTATTCATATCCTATAAGGGAAACAAAAGATAATACTTTTATTTTGAAAAGATATCACACATGATTTCTCCAACTATGCCATCGCTACAATCTTTGATATCATATTTCTAAAATGCTTTAATTCTACAGATGAAATACACACATTTCTTATCAGAACAGATTCTGATAGGGTGAAAAAGGCACACATGGATGAATTCCACTTTCACAAAACCAAATTCTGCACAGAGAATCCAGTGGAATAATGCTTGCGTTGAATTTCCGTCTCAAAAAATAAGCTGTTTCCTGACAAAAGAGGTCTGTTAACAGAAGGGGTGTTTGGAGTTCAAGCTGTCCTCTACTTATGACTAGTTGCTTTGTCACTGTGCGAAGCTGTGAGTGTACTCCCTGAGGGTACTTACAACCAGTTCAAGCTGGTTGAGAACCTGGCATTATATGTCTATATTCCATATTTGTAGTCCTCAACTTCTGACATTGCTTTGTGACTGTGAAGTTATGACAGGCCTCCCTAAGGATATTTATAACCCAGTTCCAATGACTGGGCCCCTCTCCCTTGCTGTCACATCCCTACATGTTGGGCACTTGGCAACCTCACCCACATTTATAGCTTTTTGTAGTGCCCTGTGGTCATGTGACTACGTTTTGCAACGGTCTTGCTAAAACTGCACTTACTTTCAGATTTTGGAAAAACTGGCCCAGAATTTAATGACTGCATCATTTTTTAAACAACCATTACAATAAAAGGTCATAAAATTGGGTTGGTCACATTGGTGATGTGATTTACGACTATGACGATTCACGCCTGTGATGGGCGGGCATAAGTCAAGAACTACCTATAGCGGCTGCAAGTCCCTAAACCTGGAAAGTTTTAATCTTGGTTAGATTTTTTTGTGTGACTTACTATATTTACTATATTATGGAAATGCCAACTATTTGATCACTTTAGTATTCAATATATTGTGCAAACTCCAGAAAAGCAATCATATTTGTAGCTAGGATAAGATGTTTGGGTGAAACTTGTACAATATTAAAAGTGTGGATTAAGTAACCCAGGGAAAGATTTAGGCTTCATTATAATTTTATTGGATCCTTTGAAGAAAAATCCCTCTTTCTGGCTTCCACAACATTTCCTGGTAAAAGACACCCTGGAAAAAGAGATGAGGAAAGGTACCCCCAGACAAGCAAAAGTGCATTTGGACCACACAGAAGAGTCACACCAAAAAGGGACAGAAATTTCAGGGAGCAAAATTCCTGACACAGTCATGCACATGGCATGGCTTGCCCCTATTTCTCACAGGCATCCCCAGGGCTGAGAACTGCTCCCTGCCTTTGCTACTCATTCCCAGGGGAAATATCACCCCAATTCGGCAGTGGGAGTTTTTTTTTTTAAGGGACAAATTATTTCAGAAAGGAAAAAGGTGAAATGTTTTGGCCCTGCCTGCTCTGTTCACGCTCTGGGGACTCTGGAGATGCTTTCTGGGAGGACAGAATCACGAAAGGGGGGCTTCACTGCATGCAAGAAGAATATCACTCAACACAGGCAGAAGATGCAGAAAGAGCTACTTACCATCAGTTTTTCAATTTCTCCTGCATCCAAAACATTCTAGAAAGGAAACCAGCACATCAAATTATATTCTGACAAGAAAACACCCAGGACACCTCTATCTGTTCCGTCTTTACTATCTTAGATTTCATTTACGTGAATTGGTGTTTTCCTTCACGTAGGAAACATACATTTTGTGTCACAACGGGGAGTGCTTAGTCCAAAAAAATTGAATTAACGGTGTTCTGAGGCTTCTTTTTCCTTTTTCTTTCTTTTTTCAATGTTCTTTCACATTCATGGAAGTCTAATATGCATTGAGAAACCTGAGGAATAATGGTTGTATCCTATTCACCAGCATACAAGATGATTGCTTAGAAAAGAGGAGCTTTAACAGACATGGAACTTGAGAGACAATACTCTTTTGAGAACATTGTTCTATATATCCACATTTCATGCCTGAAAGATTCATATTATTTATATACCTACATTTGTAAGCCATCTTTATGATAGAATTTTGTTTTTTTATTCTGCTTTACGTAGCCCCCCTCTCTTCTACCTCCTCTGCTTCTTCCTCCTCCAATAAAGTTCAAATATTATTAAATATGCAGATTTGTGTGTCCATCTGTATGTGCTCTTCTTGATTTTCAGTGTGGTCCTATGAGGAAAAGGGGCTACTGAAATCCCACAACAGCATCTCATTTCCTCTCCTGGCTATTACAAGAATGTCAACCCAGATTCAGAGCATTTTCTGGTCAGAAAAAGGTTCAAAAAAAATTAGGCCATCCTGATTCCTAAAGCCCTTATTTTCCCACTCAACCCGTCCCCAATTTGAGGACTGTCAGAGGTGGGCATTAAATTTAGGGGTGACATGATAGCAGCCTTCCAGTATCTCAGGGGCTGCCACAAAGAAGAGGGAGTCAAGCTATTCTCCAAGGCGCCTGAGGGCAGGACAAGAAGTAATGGATGGAAACTAGTCAAGGAGAGAAGCAACCTGGAACTGAGGAGAAACTTCCTGACAGTTAGAACAATTAACCAGTGGAACAACCTGCCTCCAGAAGCGGTGAATGCTCCAACACTGGAAGTTTTTAAGAAGAGACTGGACAGCCATTTGTCTGAAATGGTATAGGGTTTCCTGCCTGAGCAGGGGGTTGGACTCGATGACCTCCAAGGTCCCTTCCAACTTTATTATTATTATTATTATTATTATTATTATTATTATTATTATTATTATTATTATTATTATTATTATTATTATTATTATTTTAAAAAAGAATGAAATGAATATCATAGCTTTCGTCATAAAGCAAGATGACTATCCTAAATATATAACTTGGGTACATCTCAGGGCTTTGTCTATAAGTACTAAATTTTGGTGGGGGTGGGGTTGAATCCAAAAAGGGCTGCTTGATCGCATGCAAGGAAGATATTTCCCATGGAAAAAGGAGAAGAGGGCCAAAGAGCTACTTACGATGATTTCCAACATAGGTTCCTCACCAACTGTATTCTGCAATGGAAACAAAGGGTATCAGCTCTAATCTCACAAGAGACCATCTATGATGTCCCCAACCGTCTTATCACTGCAATTTCATATCCCGTAAAAATGAATTTCTTCATTCTTCAGATTGCAAGCATACGTTACTTATTACATTTGGGACCAAAAAGACAAACATGAATTAATAGTATCTTGAGGCCTTCTTGTTCTTTTCTTTCTCTTTTCAATGTTCTTCCACTTTCGCACAACCACGGTACATACAGAGAAACCTGAATCAAACATGCTTGTACTGAATTTTTGCATGAACACAGAAGAGAGAAGAGGTGCTTTTGATAGACATGTCACTTGGTGTTACAGCTCTTTTGGGATTATGCACTTCCTGTCTTTACTGCCATATGTGAACCTAGGTTCATGCTCGTTAGAGGTTCTATGAACCAAGCCGTGTATTTTTCTTATGTATTTCTTAATATTTATTTCATGGCCCTAAATTATATCAGTAAATGGTAGGAAATTCAGTCTATTATAGAAAATAAGGACAAGATTGCTAAGGTGTGATGTGAAAAAACGAGGCTCCATCCCCTGCTACATCAAGTCAAGCTGGGGTGTCTACAACTCATCATGATGCAAAAATGATGGCATGAGCCGTGATGTCATCAAATCAAGGTCATACGAACCTAGTTGCTGACACCACTCACAACTGCACCATGACATCATCTTGCACATGATCTTTTTTCTTTTCGTAAGGGAAACCTCTGTCCAATTTAGCTGCTAGGTTTTGATTTTTGTTTTGAAAGGGTCCATTGGTTGCTTTAAGCTGCTTAAAAAACAAATGTAAAAACAAGCCAAATGTTTTCATCCTATTTGCTGGGTTTGGACTCTCTGGCGACGCTCTAAGTGCTGGGTGAAGAAAAGTGAAAGAGATGCTTGTTCAGATGCAAGAAGAAATGAAAGAAAGGAATGGAAGGAGATAAAGATACTTACTACCAATTCGGCCACAGAAGCATGTTTGAAGAGTCCCTTCTACAAAGGAAACGAAGGGGATCAGTTCTGTTCCGATGGAACTAACCGTAACTCTACCATCACAGATAACCTCAATACCATACATCAGTTTCATCTATATATTTCATTCTCCAGATAGGAGCTGTGCCTTTCCCATCTCAAATGGATTGATAAAGCCTAAAAGACACATGAATTAATAGCACTCTGAGACTTGTTATTATAAAGAAAGATATATTTTTTTAAAGACACATTATTGTGCAGCTCTTCTAAAGGTTTCCTGGCATCCTTGTTTAAGCTTTTCTCCTAAGCCACAGGGAAGCCTGTGAAGCCGGACTTTTCCAACTTCCGACAATAATCAAAACGATTCCCTCTTTACAATGTTCCCAAGAGCTTCTAGCTTCCTGAGGGAATTCTTCCTGAAATGTCTGGAGATCCTTTGAGGTGAGTGAGGCTCAAGAGGGCTGCTGGGATCACATCTAAGAAGGATAACATAGGAGACGTAGAAGAAATGAGAGAACTTAAGTGTGTATGTACTTACTATCCATTTATATATCAGTTTATCACCATGTGGTATTTCCTTAAGAACATTTAACATCTTGTGCCGGAGGTCCTACAATGAAGGAGAAAAACCATTAACCTCTTCTATGGATTCCTTCATAACCACATTGTTCCAGTGCATGATATGTGTAGGCCTTACCTGGGCCACTGCAGTCCACTAAAATAAACTGGTGAGCCCTTGAGGGCCACGGAGGATATTGATGTGAAAGGTCTCACATCACCAGAGAAGGTATGTAAAGCCACATCACACTTTGAGGTAGGCAAGATCAAGGAAAACCATGGCAGGAATGCTACTACATTGTTGTCAGATTTAGGAGCAGATTCTGCTACTATAGCCCATCCAAAGTCATCATTACTCCTTTTTAAGGACAATAAGCTGGAGTTAATCTGACTCCCTTTCTCATCCATTCTACTTACCCAGAGCTGAACGACCATTTTCCTCCCCTTCTCTCTTCTCAAGGCCAGAGCTAAATTTCCCTAGAAGCCATAACCCAACCTGAATACTGAAACCCTCTTTTTATCACTCAGTCTTCAATTTGAGTGTAATTTGGCCAACATAGTTGAGCTGAAACCATTTGGCATTTTGTGGTCCTTAATGACCTACATCATTACACAAGGGCCACAACCAGAATGGCTGGAATTGGTTTTGCTAAGTGACCTGATCATGTGACCACACACTTTAAAATTCCTGGTCCCAATTCCTGTCGTCATCTGACTGACTGTACTTTAATAGTACTACAAATAACAACAATAATGAGTAATCCCATCAATCCTTCCTCATTTTAGCGCACCCTGCTTTCCAGCAGTGCAGGTGGTGTGTGCATTTTATAGGGTAAAGCAATGCCTAAAACTGCTTTATCAAAATTTCAGCCTGCCTTCTTTCCTGAAGCACTGGGGACAATGGCAACGGGGACTTCACTACATGCAAAGAGAATATTTCACAAGGGAAGAACAGAAGATGGACAAAGAGGAGCTTACCAGGAAATCGTCCATTTTACACTCACTTTCTATACAATCCTGCAAAGAAAACAAAAGGTATTTCTTCTATTCCTCATTACAGGCAGGAAGTCTATTATTCAAAGAAAAGGCAGAAGATGAAAGAACTACTTACCATTAATTTTTGAAGATCATGTTCATTCAAATAATTCTATAAAGGAAAGAAGCACGTTAAATTCTAACAGAAGAAAGCCAGGGTGGTATGGAATCCTCAAAGGGCCGCTTGATCACATGCAAGGAAGATATTTCACAAGGAAAGGGGGAAAGATGGTAGAAGAGCTACTTACAATTACTTGTTCTCGACCCTCCTCACCAAGGGCATTCTAGAATGGAAACAAAGGGTATCAACTCTATTCTCACATGAAAACATATGACTCTCCAACCATGCCGTCTCTGCCATATCATATATGATAACAATGGATTCCTTCCTTCTTCAGACAGGAAAGGACTGGTCCTTTAATAGACTGATTCCTTCTGATTCCCCTTTAGAGTATGATGTGGAGTGCTGGCAGGGGTGGATTTCTGGAAAGTAGCATCTTCATTAGATCCTAGCCTTGCCGTATTACTTCCTTGTTGTTGCCCGTTTCTAGTGGTTGGCATGGCTTTGCCTCCTTGGGCCATGTCATGTTATTCCCATCTTCTATTCTCTTATGGGTTGATGCAGTGCTTAGAATGCAGTATTGCAGGCTAACTCTGCCCACAGCCTGGGGTTCGATCCTGATGGGGCTCAAGATTGACTCAGTCTTCCATCCTTCTGAGGTTGGTGAAATGAGGACCCAGATTGTTGGGGGTAATAGGCTGACATTGTAAACCTCCCAGAGAATGGGCTGATATTACCCAAGGAAAGAGCACAAGATGAATGAAGAACTACTTACCATAACGTTTTTAATCATTTTACTGCCGCTTTCCTACAAGGGAAATGAAGGATATCAGTCTGATCCTCACATGATAACATATATATCTTCTCCAACTGTTCCACCTCTGGATAGCAGACATATCAATGGCTGCATTCTCCACATAGGAAACACATATTTCTTACTGCAAGAGGGAGTGACAGGGCCAAAACACTCAAACGTGAATTAATAGTGTTCTGAGACCTTTTTATCTTTTCTCTCTCTTATCAATATTCTTCCACATTCACACAAGCACAATGCGCATAGAGAAACTTAAGGATTCAGGACACCCGGGATCTCTCCACTGTGCCCATGCTATCACTGCCAACTTAGATGTCATATACAGTGCACGAATTGCTGCTTCTTTCCAGTTTGGAAACATATATTTCTTATCACAACAGGCCCCAAAACAAATCTGAATTAATGGTGTTCTGAAACTTTGTTTATTTTTCACTTCTTTTTTATTTTATTTATTTATTCAGTTTCTGTACTATTTTTCTTTTTCTTTTTCTTTTTATTGTATTGTGAAATTCTAATACACACACATACATAAACATATATACGATATAAGATATACAATCATGTGAAAAAGTAAGTACACCCTCTTTGAATTCTGTGGTTTAAATATATCAGGACATAGTAAAAATCATCTGGTCCTTAGCAGTTCTTAAAAGTAGGTAAATACAACTTCAGATGAACAACAACACACCATAAGTGATAAGTCACTTTTTTCAGCACTGTTGTAACTTCAAACCATAGTGTTAAACACATGATCATAAATTTAAGTATTACTTGTATGCATATATCAAACAGTTATCAAGACACAGATGGATAGAATATCCCCCCTCTTCTCTAAGAATTTGAAATTCTTCTTTTCTGTGCAAGATCAGTATATTATTGGCCAGATAATGAAAACTAAGATAACTCTTTCCTTCATTAAAATCTCCTTCACTTTCTTTCTTCAAAAAATAGGTCAAACCAATTAAATTTGTATCAGGAGCATTGGGGGAAATGAATCCAGTACCTACTGAGATATTGCTTCATCTTTTTCCAATCAGAGTCCACTGAAGAATAAAAACCATAAAAAGGCATCTAGCCTCCCCCGAATATTGCCGCCCTTCTTCCAAGCATTGCCTCAAAAGTTTTATGGATGTTGCCTAATAAATATCTAAAGTTTTTTGAGTATCCAAATAAGCCTTGACACAATATGTGAATTAAATGTCAAACATTAAGCTTCCTTAGATGTTTTCAGGTAATATAACCACATCTGATATGCAGTTTAGGCACCAATGAACCTGTGAATTTTGCTCTATCCCTTATTTTTATTCATCTCAAACTCTTCCCATACCTTGCACAGTTACTGCCATCTTTCCAACCAAAGAAAATTTCAGCATTTTATATCGATCCAATTCAACGAGGCCCAACAAGAGGTTCTCTCTGATTCTTATGCTAATGTGAACCCTGAAAAATCCAATGCAGAGAACCAGGATGCCAACCTGAATTCAGAACCACGGATAGAGTTCAATTCCCAATCATTAAAAGACTAAGTACTCAATTTTTTTCAATCCCTTCATGAAGAAATGTGTTAATTAAAGAATGGGGACAACAAACTCAAAAAGGTGCATACTCATTTCATCTGCAGGCATCCCAGCTGAACGGCTATTGAAACCCACAAAATTCAGCCTTACCTGCTGTGCAGAAAGAGTAAAAGTCAAAGCAAAGATGAAAAGGAGATGCATCTCCTTTGTTGCTCTTCAGCGCTTCTGTCCTTGATGTTCTTCTAAGTGAGTTTATCCAGCTCCACTGGCACATTTTAACATCTTACTCCTTAGGCCTCATTGCCCAAACCCAATGCCTCTATTGTTACTTTATTTACAAGGAAATGTTAAGCTTCCATTGCATCATCCACAATTCCATCATCCATGCTCAAATTGAAGCTAAAAAGCAGAGCTTGTGTCTCTGCTCTCTGTGAAGTTATAGCTTCATACAGGTAACACATCTTTCTGTAATTCTTCCATTTCACCTCATTCTGTTCCCTATGGAGACTAAGTCTGGGCTCCCCTTGAGGAATATTTCTTCCAAAAGAAAAGGAATTTCACAGATCCCTATTTGTGCTTTGTTTCTTGTGCCAAATCCCTGATATTTTGATTCATCAACCTTCTCCAAATGGCTTTATGTAAGCATGGTGCTCTTTCCATCATATAATTCTTTATCAGGGGTTAGCTCCCTTTTGCAAACAAGAAGTTAATCCCTTCTGAAACACTTCCAAAAGTAGCAAAAGACCTTTTGATGGAAAACAGTGTGTTGGCTTAATTGATTGGCTTCATGAAATACAAGGAAGCAACACAAAAGAGTATCTAATCCTGAGAACCCCATAAAGATAAGAATGAGTGGCCTCACGAGTCCTATGATGTGATTATATCTGTGGCAATCTTGAGCCAACAGAGCACAAACAGTTCCCAAAATGACACTAAACCAGAATCTGAGCACTTCTTTAAAATGTACTACTTTGGAGCTGACAAGATGTAGTCATGGTACTTAACCTGCTTCCTTTTGTACCATCTCTTTCTGACACCAGCAAATGCAAATCCATCAAGGCCCAAAGCACCCACATCATTTGTTATCAGGAACACCAACCCCCCTTAATCCCAGATTCCATACCGCAATGTAATTCAGAAGAAGAAACTAGCCAGCCATTTGTCCAGAATGGTATAGGATCTCCTGCCATGGGCAGGGGGTTGGACTAGAAGACCTCCAAGGTCCCTTCCAACTCTATTATTCTATGTTCAATGTTCTAAGTGTCTCAAAGCAAGCAAGCATTGTGTTCCCTCACAACTGGTACTTAGGTAGCTTATAGATACTGTAGGTTCTATGACCCAGGAGATCCCAGGTCAGCGTTTGCAGGAGAAGTGTAAAGTTACAGCAAAGATACCCGGCAAAGCAGAGTCAACAGAGAAGCTGGCAGTACAAACGCAAATCGTGGTCCTGTGATGCTTCGCTTAATGACCGTGTCCCTTAGCAATGGAGTTGCCAGTCCCAACAGTAGTCATTAAATGAGAAGAAGCTGTAAGCTTAAGATGCAAGAGCGGACCCAGCTTTCCTAAACCCAACAGGGTTGGCAGGATTCCCTAATAAAGTAGAATAAATATGTGGTTACTTTGAGAATTGCAGATTATGTGAACAGAGCCATTTTAGTTAACCTGGTTATAAGTGTTTAGAATGTTATAGAAACCTGATGATCCTTATACAGATCCATCCGCTCTCTCGTCTCTCAGGCTCCATGCGGATTCTGTAGATTCTCCCCAGCAATTTGAAGCCATATTTTCAAGCCTCAGACCATAATGGTGTTTGAACTGCTGAGCCTTTGTAAGAATGAACACTTTTTTGTTCTCAACAGGACTAGAAGCATTGTACACCATCAGTCACCACGATTTCTCTCTCCCACACCACAAGCCATACAATTGGGCTGTCCTGTGGGGCTTGGACGTGGATTCTGGAAGGCCTCATTCTGAAGCAAAGCAAAGAGTAACTCTGAACCAATCCTTTAATTGGATTGGGTTCATAGCACACATTTAATAGGCCACTGAATTCCCACATTTGGGGGAATGAATGGTAAATTTACCACGTGGGTTGAGTTTACACTAACCCCCCCCCCCCCAAGCTAACCAAGGTTAAAACAAGCTGTGTGAATGGAGAGACATGGTCTTTAAGGGATCCAGTTATGGGCATCCTAGGCTTTAGGAAAGTAGGGAAATTGTTTTCCCCTTTGAAAAAGTTCCATTCTCAATCCATGCACCCAGAAATTTGTGGATTATACAAAGCCATAAAATGGATCAGGATCCAGTAAGGGGTTGGGATATCTGGAAGTTGAAATCCACACCTCTTAAATTTGCCAAGTTTGAGAAACGTTCTCACACATCCAGAGGGCAACAACTTAAAAAATGCTTTGTATCATCTACAGATCAAATTCAGAAGGCAGAAAAGTAAGCCTGTTGCATTGCTTGATCAAGAAGCTTTATTGAAAATGCTGCTTAATATTCTCAATTGTTCTCAAGTCTCAGATTGATTGATTGATTTACTGGAACTTGTAGACCACTCAAATTCAGCAGGATTCGAAGCTACTGGCAGACTGAGAGAGAGAGAAGAGGGAGTCTGCACCATTACTAAACTCTTTCTCTCCCCCCCCCATTGCTTAGTACTTGATGTAGGAAAGGGTCACATCTCCTTTGATATTGATAGTGCGGATGTGTCCAATAGTGGCATAACGATGAGCAAAGTTGAACAGGTGACGGCCATTGGTATAAACTTTGAACTTGTGACTGTCACAGCAGATTGAGATCTGGGAAGAGGGGAAGGATATTAGTCTGGCAAATCAGCACATCTGGATCACCTTGGATCCTCCAGGCAGGGGGGTCTGCCGTCTACACCATCCACAGCTTGCCCCAAAATCAAACCACATCGCCAATTCATAAAGGGTGGAGTTTCAGGGGGGAGGATTGCAACTGCCACACTGTTTTCTCCCCCTCCCAAAAAACCCCAAGGGCAAGGCAAGGACAATTTTCCAGAGGAGAGCTAAAAACATGGTTCTGAATGGCCTTCTGATGAGGCAATTCCACTCTTCTCCACTAGAGGTTCAGAATTCAACTCCTGAAAGCTGTGCTAGCTGGGAATTATGGGGAATGGAGTCTTACACTTCTGGAAGGCACCTGCTGGGTCCTCTCTCCCCTCCCCACTGCCTGCCTGCTTGTCTTCTTGTCGGCCAACCAAAACAAGGGGCAATAACATCAGTTGAATAGCTGTGGCTGCCATATTGACTTTTGTGATCTCCTCCCTGCTGATATCCCTTCCCTGCTGGAATTGCCCAACTCACCTCAAAGTATTGCCTGAATTGGAAAGGGTTAAGGGGCAGATCAGTTTCCTCAATTCCCCACCTGCCATTCAGACAAGCGTTGCGGACCACATATCTCCTTGGTTTCATGCGTGGATTAAGGTGCAGAACGATATTACGGCCAGCCATTAAATTGAATACAATCCTTAGAAAGAGAGAAAAAAGCAGGCATTGAAGACTAGACCTTTTAATAAATAAAAGGAAATCTGATTCCCCTCTGCCCCTTAATCCAGTAGCAGCCTGACAGATTCTCCATGGGTGAAAGTTAAAAGAAAAAACGGCTTTTGTTCCTCTTTGTAAATATTATTTATTGGTAGACTATTGCTGAATGTTTAACTTCTATTTATCATTTCAGGTATTTATTCATTACTTTTATGTTCTGTCACAATCAAACCAACTCTTAATGAGCAATAAATGAGACAAACACATATGAAAAAATGCATATTCAGCAGCAGTCCAGTAATGATTAGCATTCTTCTGATGAAGAAGAGCTGGTCCTACTTAATGGACAATTCAGGTCCTAATCATTCTTTACAGCGGCCTCCTTAGCCACAGTTCCCTAAGCAATTCGTCAATCCTTTCTTGACATTTCAGATGTCCCCCTTGTTTAGCTAACAACCGGGAAAGGTCTATGACAGGCCTTAACACTGGCGTTTTGCTGTGCCAAACCCAAACTGGAGCCCTGCAAAAAAAGAGACCCCAAACCTGCTAGCGTTCTTTGGAATAAAGCCTCGTATTGTGATGGTCCTCTTGGATCCCAGACCTCCAGGAATGTCGCCCGTGTAGGGCACCGGCTGAAATAGGCAAGAATCCAGGTTACACTTCACGCCCCCTCCGACCGTGCAGCTCTTCTCCCTGCTAGCTGGGGGTTAAGCTGGTTGCAGTCCAGTAGGTCTTGGGGTGCCAAGCAGGAGACCCAAAACTTGGCAGGAGGCAACATGTGAGATCTTGACTCGGATCTTATCTTTTCCTGCATTCCTTGTGGTTACAAGCATCACTGCCTTGGACCAGGAAAGTAATTTTTGGCCTCAAAAGTGAGACACCAGCTGGGTTCAAACGTTTTTGTTTGCTCAGTAGGCTGTCCACAGGGTGTGTGTGTGTCAAAATAGTCAAGATGGCAGTCTGGGCAGAACTACCAAAGCAATGTGCAACGAACACAAGAAATAGGGTTGTGATGGTGTTGGCATGTCTGCTGAATTTTATTTATCAAACCCCGTGAAAGCCCCTGGTTTATGCATCATAACAGACTGAGGGTATAGATCAAATCATAAACCTTGGTTCTAAGAGCTGGTTTCCTTGTGCAGATTTTAACATGGGGGAAATGGACTAATACTACCTCCCTTCTAATTTTCCATTAAATATTCTGAACTCTGTTGCTTCCCCCCGCCCCTTCTGTGTGGTTTTATAGGCTTGGTGAACCAAACCAGGTGAGACAGGCTGAGTTAGCAAGTCTTTTGATACTTACTGGGTAGTAGAATGCAGAGCCTGTCGACACCTGGTGGGAGAGAAATCCAAAGAGGCTGTTACAAACTCCATGTTTTTCTCCCTAGCCCTGCATGTCCTTGCCCACTGCCCTCTGCCCCCCCCTTTTTTTGTGGTGTCCCGTATGTAGTTCACCCAAGATGGTGTGTGTGTGTGTCTGAAGCAATTGAACTCAGCTCTTAAGACACAATTGGGGATTGTTCCCTTGGCTGTACAAAAACGTAGAAAGGTATTTGCATGAAGCCAGACTTCTGATCCTCTGACTGAAGAGGCAGGTTGCCGTATTCAGCCACTACAAAATTCCTGGTTGTTCCTGTTAATAAAGATGTGTGGGTGTCTGCTAAGCCCTTCTGGGAGTTGGGACCCCACATCATAAAATTGCCAGGTTGAGAAACTCTGCTTTATAGGCATATTCAAGGGGAAGAGCAGGGCCTTGGCGTGGGGTCAATTTGCTCCCTGTGCAGTCGCTGGTCCTAGTCTAGCTGTAGGATTTATTTATTTATTTATTTGCTTGCTTGCTTGCATGCAGAGTTGTAAGCCAAGATACCTGAGGACCAAGAGAGGCCACAATTCTTAAGGGTTAAGAAAAATGTCCGAGAAGAATGACCGGAGGGAAGAAACAGAAAGTGACAGCTTGGGGATTGAACCAACTCAGTATTTATTCCTAAAAGGGGATCAAGGGTGAGGAGGTGCTGACTTGTTGATAGCAAACACTTACCGTGTTCCCCAATATTTGTCCTCCCATCATGGTCAGAGATTGCAACTCCAGGTTTCCTTGAAAGTTAATGAAGTTTATAAACTGGGGGGGGATTCTGTGCTTGTAGTTGCAGAAGGGGTTCCCGTTCACCAGGATCTGGCATTGGGCAAAGCAGAAGCAATCAAGTCTCAATTGGGATCATCCATTTTCTTTGCATGAAAAACCTGTTTATTCTTGCCAGGAACACATCCCACCCCGAAGCTGAGCAGAGTAAGCAGAGTCATTGAGGGGATCAAAAGGGTTAAAATGAGTACATGTAAAAACTGAGAGTCCTTCATTTCACTGGTATCTATTTTTCCCCCTGGACCAAAAGGCTTTCTATTCTGCAGCAGGTCATCCTCATTTAGTGACTGATGAAATAGTATCTTTGCAACTAGTCCTGGCATTTACAACCTTCACAAGACTACAAAGCAAAGAAAAGCTGGTCTAATCAAAAACAGTCATGACTAAGTTGCTAGCCCCATTATCGCTAAACAAGGACTGCTTGCACATCACTTAAACCGTATCTGGAAGATATGACATTGAGAAAGTCAGTATTAAATACATTTGTGGTTCATTCCAGACAAATGGTGAATTTGGGGGGAATGAAGAGGTGCCCGCAGTCCCAAAGGAGCCTCTGTCACATGTACCAACCTGGTATTCGGCCTCATTGATAATGAAGATAATCTCAAAATGCTCGCCCTTTTGGAAGGGATTCTTGTGTCTCTCTTCCTTTCCCCACCAGCCAGACTGATACCGGAATGTGTTGAGCACAACGCTCCCCTGACCAAAGCGAGGGTTGAAGTGCAAGAGAATGTGGGCCTCCTCAAATTTGCCAGAGGCAAAGTCCACCCTGAAACTGGAAGAGAGAGGGGAAAAGAGAAGAGGAATATTAAATGAGCGGTGCAGGAAACTTAGACCAGAGTTCTCAATGCCCCCTTCTCCTTTGCCGTGAAGAATAGAGAATTTATAGGAGGCTGGGGTTTTGCTTGAAGAGAAGAATCAAGTTCCTAGCCCACACGGCTTAGTTGGAGTTGGAAGAAGCAGGAAGTAGAACTATCCAAAGAATTAAGGAAGACTTTAATCTTGGCATAGGATTATTTAACCTTCCATTAACAACATGATAATCTTATCATTATGGTTTTGAGCAAGGTAGTTGCTTGCCCTTTCCGTGAGTTCCCAAAACACATTACCTGTTGGTAACTTTGGCCAGTGTGCCTTGCACATATACAGACATCCCAGCATGGAGTCCACCAGGGACAGAATGATGGTAAGGGAGAGTCTGGAAGATAGGAAACGATGAACCAATGACTTTATTGCAAAACACAACTTTGACCTTCAAACCAGCCAACTGCAACCCATGGCTTGTATCAGCCTTTCCGTGAGGTTCTGAGTCAAACCAAGACCTCCTGAGAGGGCCTCTGCTAAGGATTAATTCCCCCAATGTGGCAGGGGAAGGAAGGCTGGAGGAAGCACCAGAACTGCAGTCACGGACCGGTTCTGCTTTAGCTCTATGGACGACAGGTAGAGGACATTGAGACGTCAGCATCTCCTGGACAAGGTAGGGAAGTCCCATGGGCCACCTCTCACCCAGGCTAATCTCGTGCTTCCAACATGTTGGCCCTCAAGTTCCAGAATTTGTACCAGCCCAGATCACATACGGGATGATGGGACTTCTAGTAACAGACCAGGCAATGCATTTCCCCTGAACTTTCCCAAGGAACAATCGGGCAGTAGGCACTGAAACGGAGGTGTGCCTAGCAAACATCTGAATCCTGCCTGTTGGTCCAATCAGCAGCAGGAAATGAACAGCATAGAAATTCTAACGGGCATCGTTTGGGGTAAGAGGTGGCTGTGCTGTCTGCAAAGGCTGAGGTGGGAAGTGGCACTTGAGGGAAGCAAACATTGTGGGCTTTACAATCCGGTTTACAGAGTTTACAGTTTACGGAGTCAGCATATTTGCCCCCAACAATCCGGGTCTTCATTTTACTTCATTTTGTTAATAAGGATGTGTGGGCATCTGCTAAGCCATTCTGGGAGCTGAGGCCACAAATCTTAATATTGTCAAGTTGAGAAATGCTGCTTTATATTCATCTGTAAGAGATAAAACAGGATCTTGGCCTGGGGAAATTGGCTCCCTGTTCAGTGGCTGGTCCTAGCATCACCCTTGGATGGATATTTTTGCTAGCATGCAGAGTCGTAAGTCAAGACAACTGAGGACCCAGAATGGCCACGATTTGTAGGGATGAAGAAAGGTGCAGGAGAAGAATGGTAGGAGAAGAGAAAGAGAAAGCGACAGCTTAGGGATTGAACTCACAATCAATCCCCAAAGAGGGATGAAGGATCAGGAGGTGCCGACTTGTCAATAGCAAATACTTACCATCACTGGTCCTCCAATCACGGTCAGAGATTGCAGTTCCAGGTCTCCATCAATCTTGATGACCTGCACGTTTTGTGGGGGGATTCTGTGCCTATAGCTGCAGAAGAACGTCCCATTCGCCAGGACCTGTCAGAGGGCAAAGCCAAAGGGATCAATGCTCAATTGGGATCATCCATTTTCTTTGCAATAAAAACCTGTTTATTCTAGCCGGGAACTCATCCCACCCCAAAGCTGAGCAAGGGAGCGCCTAGAGGGAGTCAAAAAGATCAAAATGTGTACATGTAAAAAGGGAGAGGACTTTATTTCAATAATACCCATTTTTCCCTCCGGATCAAAAGGGTTTCCCTTCAGTTGCAGGTCGTCCTTGTTTAGTGACTCTTTGTAGTTAGGACAGTGATAAAATAGTAACTTTGGGACCAATGCTTGCATTTACAGCCTTCGCAGGACTGTAAAGCAAAGAAAAGCTGAAGTTTGATCATAAACACGGTCACGGTTTCACTTAGCAACCGCATCAATTACTTGCTTGTGCCAGTTGGTACTAAATGAGAACTATTTGTACATCACTTAAACTCTACTGGAAGATGTGAAGTTGGGAAAGTTGGTATTAAATACATTTATGGTTCATTCCAGAGAAATGGTGAATTCAGGGGGAGGGGGGTAACAAAGAGGCACCAGCATTGCCTCTGTCAGGTGTACCAACCTGGTATCCAAAGTCATTGACAATGAAGATGACCTCGAAATGCTCGCCATTTTGGAAGGGATTTATGTGTTTCTCTTCCTTTCTCCACCTGCCTGCCTGAAATGTGTTGAGCCCAACTGTCTCTGCATTAATATGAGACCTGAAGTGGAGGGGAACATCAGCCCCATTATGCTGGCCACAGGCAAGGTCCACCTGGAAGTTCACCCAGGTTCTGGAAGAGAGGGAGGAAGAGACAAGTGGAAAATTAAATGGGAGGTGCAGGAATCTCAGAGTAAGAGTTTTGCCCCCTCCTTTGCCTTGAAGCTAGAATCTGTAGGATGCTGGTTTGTTGGTTTAAGTGAAGAATCAAGTTCTTAGCCCTCATGGCTTACCTGGAGTTGGAAAAAGCAGGAGGTGGCACTATCCAAAGAATTAAGAAAGGCTTTAATCGTGGCATGCAATTTGGATAGTATAATCTAGCCGTAACATAATAATCCTATGATTATTATTTTGAGGAAGGTAGCTTCTTGCCCTTTCTGTGAGCCCACAAAGGAACCTTACCTGTTGCTGTCTTTGGGCACAAGGCCTTGCATATACACAGACATCCCAGGATGGAGTCCGCCAGGGACAGGTTGATAATAAGGGAGAGCCTGGAAGACAGAAAATGATGAACCAAATCAATGACTTTGCTGCAAAACACAACTTTGATTTTGAGCCAGCCAACCACAAACCCCTGCCTTGTATCAGCCTTTCCATTTGGCTTCCAGGTCCAACCAAGACCTCCTGGAAGGACCTCTGCTAAGGATTAATCCCCCCAACATGGTAGGGACAGGAAGGCGTGGAGTAGCACCAGAACTGCAGCTGCTGTCCGGTGTTGCTTTTGCAAGAAGGAGAAAAAGCAGTCATCCTGTGTTATAGATGCCTTTGGGTGTATTTTATTACGTTTGAGCACATGGGTGGGTCATAGCTGGGTTACTGTGCTTTATATAAATAAAATGAAGGGTGGCTTTGAGGCCTGCAAAGCATATTATTCCAATTTAATTTATTCAATTTAGACAAAACCCAACCCCAACAATGAAACGAAGAACAAGAAAAAGAATACAATAGCACTGAGACTTATATGCCGCTTCACAGTGCTTTACAGCCCTCTCTAAATGGTTTACAGAGTCAGCCTGTTTCCCCCAGCAATCTGGGTCCTCATTTTACTGACCTCAGAAGGATGGAAGGCTGAGTCAATCTTGAGCCCCATCAGGATCGAACCCCAGGCTGTGGGCAGTTAGCCTGCAATACTGCATTCTAACCACTGTGCCACCCATAAGAGAATAGAAGATGGGAATAACATGACATGGCCCAAGGAGGCAAAGCCATGCCACCCACTAGAAACGGGCAACAACAAGGAAGTAATATGGCAAGACTAGGATCTAATGAAGATGCTACTTTCCAGTAATCCACCCCTGCCAGCACTCCATATCATACTCTAAAGGGGAATCAGAAGGCATCAGTTCTAATCTCATATGATAGCAATCACTACTTATAATTATATGATCGCTGTCATCCTCGATATTGCACCCATTTTCACAAATATCTTTTACTCACTGGAAGAAATGTGCCTGTTTTTGATAACATGGACTGATTCTTTTCAATTTCAAACTTGGTAATTGAAAAAATAAAGCCACCTATGCGCCAGTATAATCATGTAAATTGTGAAATTACTTCCTTGTTGACCCAATTCGCCAGATCTCAGCAGACGCCATCATGCATATCTCATGCCTTGCCATCTTCCCCACATGGGCATCCTTTGGCTGAGATCTAAATCCTCTCATTTGATGCTCAGTCCCCAGAGGGAATTTTGATCCCAATTGCTGGATCTATTTTGAAGAAATCAATTATTGAAAAGGAAGGTTAGAAACAGGCCAAATAGTTTGGCTCTTCCTGCTGTGATGATGCCCTGGGGAGTCGAGATGCTTTTGGTTTAGGCCGAATAAAGATAAGAAGGGTCCTTGTTCAGATTAAAGAAGAATATGAAAGAAAGCAATGGCAGAAAATAATCAGAAGCTACGTACACTTTTTCCATCTTCATCATCAGTGAACATACCCTAAAATGGAAACAAAAGGGATACCTTTATAATTATGGTGTGATGGGGGAGGGGGGGAGTGAGTCTCCAGAGGGCTCCAGAGCTCATATCGCAGAAGGATAACATTGAAAACATAGAAGAAATGAGACATGTTAAGTGTGTATCTACTTACTATCAGTTTAGACAGTCCTTTGCCACCATTAGCTTTTTTGATAATAGATATTATCTTTTTTCCGATTGACTATAAGGAAGAAGAAGAAAAAGTATTACGGATTCTTTCATAATTTGTGCCAGTGCATGATATGGGTGGACTTGCCTGGGCCACTGCAGCCCACTAAAATAAACTGGTGAGTCCTTAAAGGTTACGGAGGATATTGATGTGAATGAACTCACAATATCAGATGGGTATGTAAAGTCACATCACCCCTTCAAGGTAGGCAAAGTCAAGGAAATGGTTGGGATTGCAGAAAAAATACTATAATATATATTAGCAAAATCTTGGGAGCCTATCCAAAACGTCATTAGTCTTTTTCAAGGAGACCAAAGTCAAGCTGGCTTTGCAAAACAAACTCTGATAAAAATTAATCCTGGGAAGGAAAATGAGAAAAGACATCTCACTAGCAAAATTGCATTTGATAGAAAGACCATTTGAGCCAACAATTTATCCTTTTGCAGAGAGAAAAACCATAAGTTGGGGAAAATAACTTTGGAGAAACCCTCCTCATCCCAAAAGTCTCCCTGGGGGACAGTTCCAAAATATAAGTTCCAAAATCTACTTACTATTAACTCAAAATTGTTAACTTCACCTTTACCTATATTCTGTAAGGGAAACAACAAGTATTACTTTTATTTTGAAAAGATATCACACCTGATTTCTCCAACTATGCCATCGCTACAATCTTTGGTATCATTTATGCGAATCACTTCGTTTGACAGATGAGACTGATGCATTTCTTATCAGAACAGATTCTGGTAGGGCCAAAAAGGCACACACGATACTTTGTTTCAGTATCTTTTCAATATTCGTCCACTTCCTCTCAACCAAAACCTGCCTAGAGAAGTCAGTGAATTCCTTTCTGGCAGGGGCAGAATCACGAAAGGGAGGCTTCATCACATGCAAGAAGAATATCACTCCACAAAATGGCAGAAGATGAAGAAAGGGGTACTTACCATTAATTTTTCAATGTCTTTTCCATTCAAAGCATTCTACAAAAGAAACAAACATACCAAGTTCTATTCTGACTCAAAGACACCCATGCCATCACTACCATCTTGGATAACATTTACATGAATTGCTGCTTCCTCCAGTTAGGAAACACACATTTCTTATCACAATAGAGAGTGCTTAGTCTAAAAAAAAACATTTGAATTAACAGTGTTCAGAGGCTTCTTTTATGTGCCCCTCTTTCCCTTTTTTGTATTTGTCCTTTTTGTCTTTCAGTTTGTCAGAGAGATCTTTGTGCAGCCATGCTGGTTTCTTCTTGAATTTCTTGTTTTTCTTTTTCAGTGGTATTGTGCTGGTCTGGGCTTTTATGATCGCATTTTTCAGAGTTTCCCAAGCTTCTTGGGTTGTTTTCCCCTTTAGGATTTTCATCCATAGGATCTTTCCTAGGTTCTCTCTGAGTTTGTTAAAATCAGCTCTTTTGAAGTTCAAGACCCTGGTTGGATTGTTTTCTGTTGCTAGTGTTTGTGTTATATTAAATTCCACTATGACATGGTCACTTTCGCCCAAGGTTCCGGCAACTTCAACTGGTCAAAGAGCTACTTACAATTATTTCCAATGCATGTTCCTCCCTCAGTTCATTCTGCAATGGAAACAAAGGGTATCAACTCTGTTCTCACATGAGAAGATCTATGACTTCTCCAACCATGCTATCTCTGCCATTTCATATGCCATAAAAATGAATTTCTTTATAAGTCAAAACTACTTACCACCAATTCAGTCAGAGGACCATGTTTGAAGAGTGTCTTCTACAAAGGAAACGAAGGGGATCAGTTCTATTCTGATAACTATTACTAACTATAACTCTACTATCACAGATAACTTCAATACCATACATCAATTTCATCTATATATCCATTTTCCAGATAGGAGCTGTGCCTTTCTAATCTCTGATTGAGTGATAAAGCCTAAAAGACACATGAATCAACAGCAATCTGAGACTGGTTATTGTGAGCAAAGAGTTTTTGTGGTTTTTTTCTTAAAACACACATTATTGTCAGCTCTTCTAAAAGTTTCCTGATATCCTCATTTAAGCCTTTCTCCTAAGCCACAAGGAAGGCCTGAGAAGCCGGACTCCTTCAACTTCTGACAATAATGAAAACAATGTCTTTCTTTAAATATTCCCAAGAACTAATAGTTTCCTGCTAGAAATTCTTCCTGAAATGTCTGAAGACCCTTTGGGAGGAGTGAGGCTCAAGAGGGCTGATCAGATTAAGAAGGATAACATAGAAGACATACAAGAAATGAGAGAATTTAAGTGTGTATCTACTTACTATCAAGTTATATATCAGTTTATCGCCCTGTGATAGTCCCTTAAGAACGTTTAATACCTTCTCCGTGATCTCCTACAAGGAAGGAGAAAAAAATATTATCCTCTTTTATGGATTCCTACATAACTACGTTGTGCCAGTGCATGACATAAATACCTGGGTGGGTCTTGCCTGGGCCATTGCAGTCCATTAAAATAAACTGGTGAGTCCTTCAAGACCGCGGAGGATATTGATGTGAAAGGTCTCACATCATCAGAGAAGATATGTAAAGCCACATCAACATTTTGAGGCAACCAAGGTCAAGGAAAGCCCTGGCAGGGATTCCAGGGAAGCTGCTCTATTGTTGTCGGATATAGTTGCAGAATCTTGAAAGCCCTATCCTAATTTATGGGAAGTGCTCATTGGGATGGTGGATTGCTTAAAGATCCTGGGTTGTAAATATACTCCCTTGGTGCTCTCTGAGTTTGCTTCGTTGCAGATATAATAGTACTAGGAATAATAATAGCTACCACAACAATAATGGATAATCCCATGGACCTTTCCTCACTTTAGGGCATCCTGTTTTACAACAGTACAGGTGGTGGTATTTTACGGGGTAAAGAGGTGTCTCAAGCTGCTTTATTCAAAACTAGCCCAAGATTTTAGCCTTGATCTCGGCCTGATGCTCTGGGGACAATGGCGATGGTTGCTGGGGGCGGGAGTAGAATCACAAAAGGGGTCTTTGATCACATGCAAGGAGAATATTTCACAAGAAAGAACAGAGGATAAGCAAAGAGGTATTTACCACAGAAGCGGCCATGTTACACTTGTCTTCTAGACAGTCCTACAAATAAAACAAAATGAATTACTGCTACTCTGACATCCCATCACATATGACTTCTCTAACCGCATTTGTGACAGTTTTACTGAAAACCCCATTCCAGTTTATGGCAAAACCGGTCCTAATGACTGAGGCATTTCTTAGCAATCATCACAAAAAAAGTCACAAAATCAGGCCACTCATGTGGGTGACCCGATTTATGACTGTCACGACTTATGCCCATGACGAGCAGACTCCATTGCAGTCATAAGTCAAGGACTACCTGTATGTGATCCGAGGAGAAAAGAATAACATTGGCACAACTTCCTAAACTGATCACTTTAGTATTTAATATATTATGCAAATACCAGAAATGCAGTTGTATTTGTAGCCAAGATAAGAAAATTCCATGAAATTTCTACAACACTGAAAGTCTGGACTAAGAAAGATTTAGGCTTCATTATAATTTTTAGGATTGTGTGAAAAATCCCTCTTTCTCCCTTCCATAACATTTGCTGGTAAAACTGACCTTGGAAAAGGAAAGAAGGAAATGCATCCCCTGACCAACAAAATGGCATTTGTATCACACAGATGAGTCACACCAAAAAGGGGCAGAAATCAATCAATCAATCAATCAGAATACAGGGAGAGAAAAAAATTGTCCAGATCAGTCTTTCACAGTGGAAAAGTGTTCCTTGGGGACAGTTCTGAAAAGGCCATGTTCACACATACAACCAAAATAACTGGGTTTGGGTTTGGGGCCAGGGTTGGTATAATACAGGGATGCTTCATGGCAGGCAGGAAGTATATTACTAAAAAAAGGCAGAAGATGAAGAAGAGCTACTTACCGTTAATTTCTCGACATCCCATACACTGAAGGTATTCTACAAAGGAAACAAGCACAGCAAATTCTATTTAACAGAAGATACCCATGACCTTTCTATCCATGCTATCACTACCATTTTAGACACCATTTACATAAATTGCTGCTCTCCTCCACTTAGGAAACACACATTGCTTCTTTTTTGGAGTCCTAAAACCCTTATTTAAGTTCTCCACACGTACCCAGACACTCCCCAAATTTTGGGGGTGGGTGGAAGTATGTAATATTTTTTAAGAATGAGTATCAGAGCTTTCATCATAAAATATTTTCCTAAATATAAAACCTTGGTAGAGCTACTAAATTTTGGTGGGATTGAATCCTGGTTGCATGCAAGAAATATATTTCTCATTGGAAAGGGAGAAGATGGTCAAAGAGCTACTTACAACCATTTTCATTATATGTTCTTCACTCAGTGCATTCTACAATGGAAACAAAGGGTATCAGTTCTAGTCTCACTTGAGAACATATATGGCTTCTCCAACCGTGCTATCTCTGTAATTCATATATCATAAAGATTAATCCCTTCCCTCTTCACAGAGAAAAGAATCGGTCCTTTAATAGACATACATGTTAAAGACGTTGATTTCATGAAACATTTTGGATTGGATTGTTTGAAACAAATCTCTCATCCTGGATTTGCAAACCTGAATTCAATAAAATAATCCCTTGAAAAGGAGGGGATGAAATCCATCTTACCAGCAAAATTGCAACTGATGGCAGGTATATTAGATAAGTCACAACCATTAGGGACAGAAACTCCCACATATATTTCTCACCCTCGGCAACTTTAAGCTATGTGGACTTCAACTCCCAGAATTCCCCAGACTGCATGCTTTAAGATGTGTAGACTGTAATAACTTCCCTTTACTGGCTGGGGAATTCAGGCATTGTAGTCCACACATCTTAAGATTGCTGAGGTTAATAAACACTTCACTAGAGAAAAAAAACTCTCCATAGGCCCCTTCCTTTATTCAGAAAGGATATAGGTTTAATTTAAAGAGCTCCAATTCATGGCAAAATCTACGAACTGGTATTTGGTGATTGTTGGTGAAAATAAGAATCTTTACCCTCTAGAAAACTGAATAATAAGGACTAAGATTACCCCAGGAAAGAGCACAAGATAAACAACAAACTGCTTACCATAATTTTTTCCAACATATCATTGCTATTTTCCTACAAAGGAAATGAAGGGTATCAGTCTGATGCTCACATGATAACTTCATGATAACAAGATGACTTCTCTAACTCTTCCATCTCTGGATAGTAGACATATGAATGGCTGCATTCTCCAAATAGAGGAGACACATTTGTTGTTGTTAGTTGCGAAGTCGTGTCCGACCCATCGCGACCCCATGGACAACGTTCCTCCAGGCCTTCCTGTCCTCTATCATCTTCTGGAGTCCATTTAAGCTCACGCCTCCTGCTTCAGTGACTCCATCCAGCCACCTCATTCTCTGTCGTCCCCTTCTTCTATTGCCCTCAATCTTTCCCAGCATTAGGCTCTTCTCCAGGGAGTCCTTCCTTCTCATTAGGTGGCCAAAGTACTTGAGTTTCAACTTCAGTATCTGGCCTTCTAAGGAGCAGTCAGGGTTGATCTCCTCTAGGACTGACCGGTTTGATCGCCTGCAGTCCAGGGGACTCGCAGGAGTCTTCTCCAGCACCATAGTTCAAAGGCCTCAATTCTTTTGCGTTCAGCCTTTCTTATGGTCCAACTTTCACAGCCATACATTGCAACTGGGAAAACCATGGCCTTGACTATACGTACTTTTGTTGGCAGGGTGATGTCTCTGCTTTTTAGTATGCTGTCTAAATTTCCCATAGCTTTCCTCCCCAGGAGCAAGCGTCTTTAAATTTCTTGGCTGCAGTCCCCATCTGTGGTGATCTTAGAGCCCAGGAAGATAAAATCTGTCACTACCTCCATTTCTTCCCCATCTATTTGCCAGGAATAGGAAACACATAGTTCTTTCTAAAAGTGTTTTAGGTGGTGGAATAAAGATAAATGGTTGCTTGTTCAGTTCAAAGAAGAATATGAAAGAAAGAAAATAAACAAAACCTACTTACCGTGTTTCCATCTCCACCACCGGTGAATATACTCTAAAATGGAAACAAAAGGATACCTTTATCATTATGGCATACCAATGTGTCCTATTTGTGTGTGTCAGGCCTGGGGCACTACAGTTTGTTCAAATAAAGAGTGGGTCTGTGAGGGCCACAGAGGGTATCAATGTCATTGACTTGGTTTGAGCAGAGTAGATAAAGCCGTTGCGACCAAAAGATATAGGCAACATCAACAAACAGACTTAACAACCGCAGTGATCCAAGGAAATGGCTACTTTCCAATCATCCAATAATCCAAACACACGACCTCTCTCCCCATGCTGTCATTGCCATCTTCAACATTAGATATCCATATCATATTTTTATACTGATAGCCTCACTCCTCAGATAGGAAACGTACTTTTCTTATCCTAACATAGAATAATAGGAGCCAATGAGATGCACATTAATTAAGACTATCCTTTGAGGGTTTATTTTGTTTCCATGAGGAAAGGGGTAGGGGAGCTTTTTTCTTTCAGAAACACACATGATTAATCAGCTCTTCCCAGCCTTCTAGAAGGTTAAAAAAGTGGATTCCAAGAGACCCGCTGGATCCCAGGGGGAAAGGTGTTCCAGAGGGCAGGGGCTGCTCTGGAAAAGGAATTCTAGGTCCCATTACATCCGCGTTTTTCAATCTCTCACATTCTGATAATAGTCATAATTATGCTCCCCTTTAAATATTCCCAGGAGTTTATAGTTTCCTGCTGAAATTGTTCCTGAAATACCTGTAAATCCTTGGGGGTGAGGGAGTCTCAAGAGGGCTACTGTGATCACATTTAAGAAGGATAACATAGAAAACATAAAACATAATCGAAGTGCGTATCTACTTACTATCAGTTTAGATAGTCCTTTTCCATCATTAGCTTTCTTGATAATAGGTGTTATCTTTTTTCCGATTGACTATAAGGAAGAATAAGAAAAAGCACCATTCCTTCATAATTTGTGCAGTGCGTGATATGCATAGCTTTCCCTGGGCCACTGCATAATAAACTGGTAGGCCCTTGAGGGCCACAG
This sequence comes from Azemiops feae, assembly GCA_023970755.1. Taxonomy (NCBI): domain Eukaryota; kingdom Metazoa; phylum Chordata; class Lepidosauria; order Squamata; family Viperidae; genus Azemiops; species Azemiops feae. The sequence goes on from JALGBA010000620.1 coordinate 263,534, forward strand.
AGGATATTGATGTGACTGGCCTCACAACACCAGAGTAGGTACGTAAAGCCACATCAACCTTTGAGGTAGCCAAAGTCAGGAAGGCTATAAGAGGGTTTGCAGGAAAACTACCCTAATATATACTAGCAGGATCTTGAAACTTCACTACTCCTTTTTAAGTAGAACAAAATCTAGATAGTTTCCAAAACAGATTCAGGTAAAATTAATTCTGGGAAGGAAAATGAAGAAAGACATCTCACCAGCAAAATTGCATCTGACAGAAAGGCCATTTACCATTTTGCAGAGAAAAAAAACCACAATCGGGGAAAAGTAACTTTGGAGAAATCCTCCCCATCCAAAAAGTACCCCTTTGGGACAATTCCAAAATATAAGTTTCTCCCTTGGCTACTCGGCACCCAGGGGGCCCATCACTCTAATTTGAGAGTCGTCGTTTTAGAGGGTATAGTAGGTATTTGAAGCTGCTTTAAAATGGAAAGTTGAAACAGATGAAAGGTTTTGGCCCTGCCTGCTCTATTTCTGCTCTGGGGTCTTTGGAGATGCTTTCTGGGAGGTGTGAATTAACAAATGGAGTGTTTTTGGGGTGCAAGAAGAATATTGCTCCAAAATAGCAAAGAATTATGAACAAAGGTATACTTACAATTAATGCAAAAATACTAATTGGACTTTTACCTATATTCTATAGGGAAACAAAAGATAATACTTATATTTTGAAAAGATATCACACATGATTTCTCCAACTATGGCATCTCTACCATCTTTGATATCATATATGTGAATCGCTTCATAGCATAGATAAGAAACAGAAAAGAGACGGATAGAGCCAAAAAGGCACCCATGGGTGAACTGTGTCCTGAAACACTTTCATTTCATTTTCTTTTCAATATTCTTTCACACAACCAAAATCTGCACAGAGAATCCAATGAAATAATGCATGTATTCAATTTCTGTCTCAAAAAATAAAATGCTTGCTGATAAAAATGATCTATTAATAGATCAGGCAGTTGGGGCTCAAGATGTTTTGGGAACCTGGCATTAAATCTCCACATATATATTCGTAGCTCTTGACTTAAAGCCGGTCACTTAGTGACTGTTTGAAGTTACAATGGACCTCCCTGCAGGTACTTCAGACCCAATTCAAAAGTTCCAAGAGCCGTCCCTGCCTGCATATTGGGAATTTGCTAGCTAGCTCACATTTATGGTTGTTTGCAGCATCCAATAGACCGACTTAACAACCACAGTGTTTGCTTAATGGCCACAACATAAAATTAGTTTAGACCCAATTTACGACTGCCATGACAGAGGACCATGACGGAAAGGCTCCATTACTGTCATAATTCAGGAACTACCTTTACGTGATACCTAGGATAAGAAAATGATAAATATAGCAGCTGCATTAGCGCAACTTTCTAAACTTGGATGGTTTTAATCTTAGATTTTTTCCCCTGTGATTTGCTGTTTTGTGGAAATGCAGATTATTTGATCACCTTAGTATTTAATACATTATGCAACCTTCAGAAATGCAGTTATATTTGTAGCTAGGATAAGAGGATTGTATGTAATTTGTACAGCACTAAAAATGTGGATTAAGTAACCCAGAGAAAGATTTAAGCTTCATTAAAATTTTTGGGATCGTTTGAAAAATCCCTCTTTCTGGCTTCCACAACATTTCCTGGTAAAACAGATCCTGGAAAAGGAGGTGAGGAAAGGCACCACCTGACCAAAAAAACTGCATTTGGACCATGCAGGTGAGTCACACCAAAAAGGGACAGAAATTATAGAGAGAGAAAGAAATTGTCCAGTTCAGTCTTCCCCAGTGGAAACATGTTCACTGGGAACAGTTTTGACCTGGTCCATACATACAACCAAATGAAGTGGATTTTGGGTTTGAGGTCAATGTTGAGATGCTTCATTGCAGGCAAGAAGTACATTACTCAAATAAAAGGTAGAAGATGAAGAAAGATCTACTTACCATCAATTTTTCAATTTCTTTTACACTCAAAGCATTCTACAAAGGAAACCAGCACATCAAATGTGAAATACAGACATTAAATATGCAGACATGTGTGAAAAGGGGCTACTAAAATCCCACAATAGCATCACATATCCTCTTCTGCTATAAAAATGTCAACTGAGATTCAGACCATTTTCTGGCCAGAAAAAAATCCTAAAATGCTTTAGATCATCCTGAGTCCCAACGCTGTTTTTTTTACCACTCAACCCATTCCCACCCATCAAGGTTTGGGGACTGGTGGAGCTGGGCATTTTTAAAAAAGATGACTGCATGCAAGGAAAATATTTCCCATGGAAAAGAGAGAAGATGGTCACAGAGCTACTTACAATTATTTCCAATGTATGTTTCTCACTCAGTTCATTCTGCAATGGAAACAAAAGTTGGTTTAAGCTGCTTAAAAAACAAATGGAAAAACAAGCCAAATGTTTTCATCCTATTTGCTTGTTTTGTGCTCTCAGGACTCTGGAGATGCTCTAAGTAGGGGGGGGGGAAGAAAAATAAAAGAGGTGCTTGTTCAGATGCAAGACGTTAAAGACAGAAACAGAAGATGATAAATCAAAACTACTTACTACCAATTCAGCCAGAGGGCCATGTTTGACGAGTGCCTTCTACAAAGGAAAGATAACTATCACTAACTATACCGTCAGAGATAACTTCAATACCATAGATCAATTTCATCTATATCTTTCATTCTCCAGATAGGAGCTGTGCCTTTGAGTGATAACGCCTAAAAGACAATAGTCAAAATGATGTTCCAAGAACTTATAGCTTCCTGGTGGGATTCTTCCTGAAATGTCTGGAGATCCTTTTGGGGGAAGGGAGGCTCAAAAGGACTGCTCTGGTCATATCTAAGGCGGACAACATAGAAGACATTAAAGAAATGAGAGAACTTGTGTGTCTACTTACTATCAAGTCATATATTGGTTTATCACCATGTGGTATTCCCTTAAGAAAGTATAATATCTTCTCCATGAGATCCTACAAGAAAAGAGAAAAAACATGATTCTCTTTTATTGATTCCTTCATACCTACGCTGGGCCAGTACATGATAGGATCATCTGGGTGGGCTTTTCCTGGTCCACTGTAGTCCATTAAAATAAACTGATGGAGGGTTTGGAGCCAGAGTTATATGGAGGGCCATGGTGGATATTGATATGAATTAATATCACTTTGAGGCAACCAAGGTCAAGGAAAGCCATGGCAGGGATTCCGAGAAAGCTGCTATATTGCTGTCGGATTTAGTAGCAGAATCTTGAGAGCTCATCCAAAGCCATCATTACTCCTTTTTAAGGACAAGAGAGTCAAGCTGGGGCTAGTCTGACTCCCTTTCTCACCTATTCTACTTACACAGAGTTGAATGACCATTTTCTTCTCCTTCTCTCTTCTCCAGGCCACAGCTAAATTTCCCTAGAAGCCATAACCCAACCTGAATATTAAAACCCTCTTCAATTTGAGTGCAATTTTGACTTCACAGTCGAGTTGGAAGCATTTCTCATTTTGCAGAGAGAAAAACCACAACTAGAGAAAAGAAACCTTATAGGAACCCTTCCAATGCGAAACATTTCCCCTGAGGATAATTTCCCTAGGGCCTTGATGACACATACAGCAAATAACAGAATAACAGAGTTGGAAGGGACCTGGGAGGTCTTCTAGTCCAACCCCCTGCTCAGGCAGGAAACCCTACACCATTTCAGACAAATAAAGGGAAGAGGTGTTAGGGTTTGGAGCCAGAGTTACACGGTTATAACAGCTATAGCTCCCAGAATTCCCCAGTTATATGCTGGCTGGGGACTTCTGGGAGTTGAAGTCCACACATATTAAAGATGCCAAGATTTAGAATCACTGACACTAATAATGGCAACAACAACACTTTAGGGCACCCTGCTTTACAGTAGTGCAGGCAGTGGGGGTATTTAAGGGGATAAAGAGGTGCCTCAAGCTCCTTTATCACAACTGGCCCAGGATTTTAGCCTCGCCATATTTCCTGATGCTCTGGAGACAATGGTGATGGTTACTGGGGGTGGGAGTGGAATCGCAAATGGGGTCCTTGATCACATGCAACGAGAATATTTCATAAGGGAAGCATTTACCACAAAATCAGCCATTCTACACTCATCTTCCATACAGTCCTGCAAATAAAACAAAAGATATTGCTTCTATGCTGACATGAAATCGCATATGACTTCCCTAACCTGATTTACGATCGTTTTGTTGAAAACCGCATTCCAGTTTCTGGCAAAACCCGGCCCTAATGATTGAGGCAGTTCTTGACGACCATCATTTAAAAAGTCATAAAACCAGGTCAGTCATGTGGGTGACCCGATTTATGACTGTCGCAACTTATGCCCATTATGGGGAAGCAATATTGAGGTCGTAAGTCAAGGGCTATCTGTATGTGGTCCTACGACAGAAGAATAACTTGGCGACTGAATCAGCACAACTTCCTAAATTTTGATAGTTTTCATCTTAGTTAACTTTTTTGTGGTTTACTGTATTGTGTAAATGCAGACTATTTGATCACTTTAATAATTAATATATTACGCAATTGAATTCGTAGCCAAGATAACAGGGTTGCATGAAATTTATACAGTGTTAATGTGTGGACTAAGTAACCCAGAGAAAGATATATATAATCTTATATAATCATTATAACTTTTTGGATCCTTTGAAAAATCCCTCTTTCTCTCTTCCTCAACATTTCCTGGTAAAACGGGCCCTGGAAGAGGAAATGAGGAAATAAACAAAATTGCCTTTGGATCACACAGTGAGTCACACCAAAAAGGGACAGAAATTACAGGGAGAGACAGAAATTGTCCAGGACAATCTTCCCCAGGGCAAAACGTCCTTGGGGACAGTTCTGAAAATGAAGTGGGTTTGGGTTTGGGGTTCAGGGATCTTATAACACAGGATGCTTCATTGCGGGCAAGAAGTATATTACTCAAAAAAAAGAAAAAAAAGCAGAACATGAAAGAGCTACTTACTGTTAATTTTTCAACATCCTTTTTATTTAAAGCATTCTGTAAAAAAAAGCAAGCACATCAAATTTGAAAGGTATCCATCATTTACATGAACTTGTGCTTCGCTCCACTTAGGAAACACACATTCCTTATCAAAACAGAAAGTGATTCTAAAAATTAGAATTAGAATTCCAAAAGACAATTTTAATTAATGGCATTCTGAGGCTTCTTTTTCCTTTTCTTTCTCTTTTGAATTTTCCTATATGCATTGGGAAACCCAAGGAATAACATTTGAAACTGATAAGGTTAGAAAAGAGGAAATACATGGTAAAATACATGGCACTTGAGGGTCAACGCACTTTTGAGAACATCGCCCTACATGTCCACATTCCATCCCATAATTGAGATTCACTTTAGTCATACATCTCTACAAGTAAGACATCCTTATGATGGAATGTTGTTCTTTTTTCCTGTAGTCCCCTCTTTTCTATCCTCTCTGCCCCTTCCTCCTCCGAGTAGGTTCAAATGTGAAACATACTCATAATTAAACATGCAGGTTTGTGTCTCCACCTACATGCAGTCTACTTGATTTTCAGTGTAGCCCTGTGAGGAAAAGGAGGTGCTGAGATCCCACAATAGCATTTTATTTCCTATTCCACCTGCTACAAGAATATCTGCTCAGTTTCAGAGCATTTTGTTATTTTAAAAAAAGTTCAAACGAGATGTAGGCCATACTGACTCCTAAAACCCTTGTTTAAGTACTCAACACACACTCCAGCCATTCCTAAAACTTTGGGGGTTGGTGGAAGTGTTCGATATTCTTTAAGAATAGCTTTCATCATAAAACAAGATAACTATCCTCCTAAATACATAACCCTATTATAGTTGAATACTTTGTATATACCTGCTAAATTTTGGTGGGGTGTAATCCCAAAAGGGTCTCTTGATTGCATGCAAGGAAGATATTTCACTATGAAAGGGAAGAAGATAGTCAAAGAGCTACTTACGATTATTTCCATTGTATGTTCCTCACTCAGTGCATCCTGCTATGGAAACAAAGGATATCCCCTCTATTCTCATATGAGAATATATATGACTCTCCACCCATGTTATCTCTGCCATTTCATATCTCATAAAAATTTATTCCTTCTTTCTTCAGATATGAAAGGATTAGTCCTTTAATAGACTTGAAATATTTTGGATTGGATTGTTTGAGGAAAGAAATCTCCCTTTCTGGGTTTGCAAATGTGACTCAGGCAGCATGCTTTAAAATGGGTGGACCCCAATAACTTCCCTTTGTTGGCTGGGGAATTAGGCATTGTAGTCCACACATCTTAAAGTTGCTGAGGTTAAGAACCACTTCACTAGGGGAAAAAACTCACCATAGGCCCCCTCCTCTATTCAAAAAGAGCTCAAATTCATGGCAGGATCTATGAATTAGTGTTTGGATCCCTTCAGAAATAGTGGTGCTCCATCACTGGAGACGTTTAAGAGATCGGAAAGTAATTTGTCTGGAATTTGTCTGGAAAGACCTCCAAAGTCCCTTCCAACTCTGTTATTCTGTATTCTGTACTTACTAGAACTTTTTCCATCATTTCATGGGCGTTTTCCTACAAGGGAAATGAAGAGTATCAGTGTGATTCTCACATGATAACGCATATGACTTCTCCAACTGTTCCATCACTAGATATCAGACTTACACTGATACTGATTTATACGGATTTTTCTCTCTGAAACTAAATGCTACTGAGAGGTGGTTTTTTTTCTTTTGAGAAAAAAGGGGATAGACATTTCCCCAAAGGGGAAAAGAATAGGACATCCAGCATGATGTAATTTACTTACCGTAGACTCTGCATCAGCGTTATCATTGTTATCCTGAAAAAAAAAAACAAGAACACTTCCTCAGGGTTAGGGTTGGCTCCCTTAGATGTTTACAGGTAATATAACCACACACGATACACAGCTTAAGTACCAATGAATCTCTGAATTTCTCCCCATTCCTTATTTTCATTGATCTCAAACTCTTCTCATACCAACCAAAGAAATTTTCAGCCTTCTGTATTGGTCCAATTCAGTAGGTCCAACAAGAGGTTATCTCTGATTCTTATGATAATGTGAACCCTGAAAAATCCAGTGCAGACAACAGGATGCCGCCCTGAATTCAGAATCGCTGATAGAGTTGAATTCCCGATCATTAAAAGACTAAGTACTTCAAAGCCCTCTGCCTGAATTTTCAACCCCTTGATGAAGAAATGTGTTAATTAAAGCATGGGGGACAAACTCCACAAAATACTTATTGATTTCATCTGCAGGTATCCCAACTGAAAGGCTATTGAAACCCACAAAATTTAGCCTTACCTGCTGTGCGGACAGTGTAAAAGTCAAAGCAAAGATGAAAAGGAGATGCATCTCCTTTGTTGCTCTTCAGCGCTTCTGTCCTTGATGTTCTTCTAAGTGAGTTTATTCAGCTCCACTGGCACATTTTAACATTTTAATCCTTAGGCCTCATTGCCCAAACCCAATGCCTCTATTGTTACTTTATTTACAAGGAAATAATAAGCTTCCATTGCATCATGCCTAGTCATTCCATCATCCATGCTCAAACTGAAGCTAAAATGCAGAGCTTGTGTCTCTGTAAAGTCCTAACATCATAATAGGCAACACATCTTCCTGTAACTTTTCCATACGAAATTGGCTAAGAGAAGGTTTGAGCCAAATTCACTGATGGAAACTACATGGCTGAAAGTGCCCCATAACCTGTATCTGCCTGATCCTACTCCAACATTGAACAACTCACCCTATTATTTTTATAAGATTATTTTTAGTGTACCTTGAGTGCAGTTCCGAGGTGAATGAGATAAAAATAATTAATCAGCCCTGCGTGGAATCACAGCTGATCATCTTGCCCCACCAAGATGACTCACTCCATGTCTACAAAGCATTGGAAGAGAGCTGACCAGTGTTGGAGCATTCACCGCTTCTGGAGGCAAACAGTTCCACTGGTTAATTGTTGTCACTGTCAGGAAGTTTCTCCTTAGTTCCAGGTTGCTTCTCTCTTTGATTAGTTTCCACCCGTTGTTTCTTGTCCTGCCTTCAGGTGCTTTGGAGAATAGATTGACTCCATCTTCTTTGGGGCAGCCCCTGAGATACTGGAAGACTGCTATCATGTCATCCCTGGTCCTTCTTTTCATAAAACTGGACATACCCAATTCCTGCAACCGTTCTTCATATGTTTTAGCCTCCAGCCCCCTGATCATCTTTGTTGCTCTTTTCTGCACTCTTTCCAGAGTCTCAACGTCTTTTTTATGAATCATGGTGACCAAAACTGGATGCCGTATTGCAAGGGTGGCCTTATCAAGGCCTTATAAAGTGGTATTTGGGATTCTTCAGACACGGAAGACAGATATTATTAAATGAGGTTTAAGACTCTACCAGGAATTGGACCCATACCCAATTGCATTTTATATGACCTTATACTGAAGAGCTATCCAGGTTCTGATCTCAGCCTTGTAACACAGAGTGTGAACCCTATCAAATAACCTCTGACTCCCCACATCTGAAAAGTCCCAAATAGGATGAAGCCAGTCATATGGGGGTCCCAGTAGTTGAGGTAACTGAAACTACCGTACAGGACATTCACTGTCTAAAAATAGAGAAATCCCCCTTTTCCTTCCAAGAGTGGATGGAAGTAATATAAAAGACATACCGGGGGGGGGGGATGACATGGGCCAGACTGAATTAGACAGGTAGAGTTGGAGTGGCTGGGTGTGTGGGTGTGGGTGTGATGTGCCATATTGAGGCACCACAAGAGGCTGCTGGATGTTCCTAGTCGCCACGCACCCCCTGAGGGAGTGAGGAAAATCTGCCCGGAGACAGAGAAAGCCCGCCAAAACTGAGGTAAGCTGATTCGACCAATCACAAACTGCTGACGTCACCTACAAGCTGTATAAATACCGGCTGTGGGGGAACATGATGCTTGCTCGCTTTGAGGCACCTGCAAAAAAAAGGTTGTAATGTTGCTTGGCTGCTGATGCAAAATTTGGTCCCACCAGTTTTGGAGAGAACTCTAGGGTCAAAAGGTCTCCAAGCCTCCTTTTTGCAGCCTTGTTTTCAGAAGTTAAAGAACGCATTCAACAATTAAATAAAAGTAGCTCACAATGGCTTAGTCAGCTGAGGGCAGCCAGCTAAACACAGCTTGGAGTGAATGATAGGACAGTGCCTGTCTTATTTTGTCGCTTGTATATCAACTGCTGTTCCAAAAGAAGCCAAAACCCACACTTTTTTTTTTAAGAGTTTGGTTACAAATTTATAAGGTGATGGAAAGTCACCCAGAAAAGGGAAAAGAAATGGAAAAGCCCTTGTCTTTTTCATCGCGGACAGCAAAAAAGTCAAGAGGGCCCTCTGTTGTGACCAGCCAATGTTACTGAAAAGCAGATTTATTATTTTTTTTTGTGAGCTGAAAAAGCTCAAAAATCAGAAGGTAAATGCCAGCAACGTTTCCAAGTAGTATAGCACATCTTCCAAGGAATATTGTTTCAATAAAATGTGCTAGGTGTTAGGTGTGAAAGATCAGGTCCACACATGAAAATCCAATTAAACTGATTTGTTCCTATTCATGCCTTCCCACAGCAATATTGCCAGCTAAAGCAATTAGCACCTACTAGAAGTTAGATGGCCGTATAATGGTTTTTCCATTTTTTTTTGCATTCTTTTTAATATATTTTGTTGGTTTCATTGTTGGAGCTGGGTCTTGTCTAAGTTGGATAGATTTATCCCATTTAATTTGTATAAAGTGCAGCGGCTCAGGCATGGCGCTCACATGTGCTCAAAATATGACAAAATGGTGACTGTTTTTTCTCCTTCTTACAGAATTCAGGTGGCGTCAAAAGTGACGGTAGATTCTCAAATAACCAGGGGCGAGTCAAGATTCATTTGCTTGACTTCTTCTCTATTATTCTTTGTGAACCCAAGAACACATTTCTCCCACCATACCTACTATATAATTTTATAAATCACGATGTTCCATTACAGCTAAATCTTGTTTAGTGACTGCCTCACTTAGTGACAGTTCAAAGTTACAACATGACCAGAGATGTAACTTTAAGACCTGTCCTTGCACTTATGTCATATGATCACCATTTGCACACATCACAGCCGGCTTGTAACAAGCAGAGGGAACGGAGAAGGTAGCTTTACAATTGCACAGTCATGTGATGTATTGCTTAATGATGGTGTCACTTAGCAGGAAAGTTGCCAGTTGCTAATGGTGGTTAAGTGAAGACTAGCTATATATGATTGCAAGGGGGACCTTAATGGCTTTCCTAAACCCCACCAGGCTTGGCAGGATTCCCTAACGAAGTAGGCTAAATTGAATTTTGGAGTAATTGTTTCTAAACCATATTGTGGTTTCTTTGGGAAGTGCAGATTATATGAAGCCATTTTAGTTAACCTGACATAAGTAGCAGGTTATAGAAACTGCTGATGGTATTCCAGATCCATCCATTCTCTTTTGTTTCTCAGGCTCCATAAGAATTCTGTAGATACTCCCCAGCAATTTGAAGCCATATTTTCAAGCTCTAGACCAATAATTCTGGCCTACAGAGGTGTCCTCAAGAGGACTAGAAACATTGTGCATCACTAGTCATCTCAATTTTTTTCTCCTGCAATGGATGCTGTACAATTGTACTGTCCCTTGGGGCTTGGATGTGAACTCCTGAGTGATGCTGAAAGGACTCATTCTGAAGCAAAGCTAACCAAGGTTAAAACAAGCTGTGTGAATGGAGAGACATGGTCTTTAAGGGATCCAGTTATGGGCATCCTAGGCTTTAGGAAAGTAGGGAAATTGTTTTCCCCTTTGAAAAAGTTCCATTCTCAATCCATGCACCCAGAAATTTGTGGATTATACAAAGCCATAAAATGGATCAGGGGTTGGGATATCTGGAAGTTCAAATCCACACCTCTTAAATTTGCCAAGTTTGAGAAACATTGTTCTCACACATCCGGAGGGCAACAACTTAAAAAATGCTTTGTATCATCTGCAGATCAAATTCAGAAGGCAGAAAAGTAAGCCTGTTGCATTGCTTGATCAAGAAGCTTTATTGAAAATGCTGCTTAATATTCTCAATTGTTCTCAAGTCTCAGATTGATTAATTGATTGATTGATTTACTTGAACTTGTAGACCACTCAAATTCAGCAGGATTCGAAGCTACTGGCAGACTGAGAGAGAGAGAAGAGGGAGTCTGCACCACTACTAAACTCTTTCTCTCCCCCCCCCCATTGCTTAGTACTTGATGTAGGAAAGGGTCACATCTCCTTTGATATTGATAGTGCGGATGTGTCCAATAGTGGCATAACGATGAGCAAAGTTGAACAGGTGACGGCCATTGGTATAAACCTTGAACTTGTGACTGTCACAGCAGATTGAGATCTGGGAAGAGGGGAAGGATATTAGTCTGGCAAATCAGCACATCTGGATCACCTTGGATCCTCCAGGCAGGGGGTCTGCCGTCTACACCATCCACAGCTTGCCCCAAAATCAAACCACATCGCCAATTCATAAAGGGTGGAGTTTCAGGGGGGAGGATTGCAACTGCCACACTGTTTTCTCCCCCTCCCAAAAAACCCCAAGGGCAAGGCAAGGACAATTTTCCAGAGGAGAGCTAAAAACATGGTTCTGAATGGCCTTCTGATGAGGCAATTCCACTCTTCTTCACTAGAGGTTCAGAATTCAACTCCTGAAAGCTGTGCTAGCTGGGAATTATGGGGAATGGAGTCTTACACTTCTGGAAGGCACCTGCTGGGTCCTCTCTCCCCTCCCCACTGCCTGCCTGCTTGTCAGCCAACCAAAACAAGGGGCAATAACATCAGTTGAATAGCTGTGGCTGCCATATTGACTTTTGTGATCTCCTCCCTGCTGATATCCCTTCCTGCTGGAATTGCCCAACTCACCTCAAAGTATTGCCCGAATTGGAAAGGGTTAAAGGGCAGATCAGTTTCCTCAATTCCCCACCCGCCATTCAGACAAGCGTTGCGGACCACATATCTCCTTGGTTTCATCCATGGATTAAGGTGCAGAGCGATATTACGGCCAGCCATTAAATCGAATACAATCCTTAGAAAGAGAGAAAAAAGCAGGCATTGAAGACTAGACCTTTTAATAAATAAAAGGAAATCTGATTCCCCTCTGCCCCTTAATCCAGTAGCAGCCTGACAGATTCTCCATGGGTGAAAGTTAAAAGAAAGAAAAAACGGCTCTTGTTCCTCTTTGTAAATATTATTTATTGGTAGACTATTGCTGAATGTTTAACTTCTATTTATCATTTCAGGTATTTATTCATTACTTTTATGTTCTGTCACAATCAAACCAACTCTTAATGAGCAATAAATGAGACAAACACATATGAAAAAATGCATATTCAGCAGCAGTCCAGTAATGATTAGCATTCTTCTGATGAAGAAGAGCTGGTCCTACTTAATGGACAATTCAGGTCCTAATCATTCTTTACAGCGGCCTCCTTAGCCACAGTTCCCTAAACAATTTGTCAATCCTTTCTTGACATTTCAGATGTCCCCCTTGTTTAGCTAACAACTGGGAAAGGTCTATGACAGGCCTTAACACTGGCGTTTTGCTGTGCCAAACCCAAACTGGAGCCCTGCAAAAAAAGAGACCCCAAACCTGCTAGCGTTCTTTGGAATAAAGCCTCGTATTGTGATGGTCCTCTTGGATCCCAGACCTCCAGGAATGTCGCCCGTGTAGGGCACCGGCTGAAATAGGCAAGAATCCAGGTTACACTTCACGCCCCCTCCGACCGTGCAGCTCTTCTCCCTGCTAGCTGGGGGTTAAGCTGGTTGCAGTCCAGTAGGTCTTGGGGTGCCAAGCAGGAGACCCAAAACTTTAATATATTTTGTTGTGAGATCTTGACTCGGATCTTATCTTTTCCTGCATTCCTTGTGGTTACAAGCATCACTGCCTTGGACCAGGAAAGTAATTTTTGGCCCCAAAAGTGAGACACCAGCTGGGTTCAAGTGTTTTTGTTTGCTCAGTAGGCTGTCCACAGGGTGTGTGTGTGTCAAAATAGTCAAGATGGCAGTCTGGGCAGAACTACCAAAGCAATGTGCAACGAACACAAGAAATAGGGTTGTAATGGTGTTGGCATGTCTGCTGAATTTTATTTATCAAACCCCGTGAAAGCCCCTGGTTTATGCATCATAACAGACTGAGGGTATAGATCAAATCATAAACCTTGGTTCTAAGAGCTGGTTTCCTTGTGCAGATTTTAACATGGGGGAAATGGACTAATACTACCTCCCTTCTAATTTTCCATTAAATATTCTGAACTCTGTTGCTTCCCCCCGCCCCTTCTGTGTGGTTTTATAGGCTTGGTGAACCAAACCAGGTGAGACAGGCTGAGTTAGCAAGTCTTTTGATACTTACTGGGTAGTAGAATGCAGAGCCTGTCGACACCTGGTGGGAGAGAAATCCAAAGAGGCTGTTACAAACTCCATGTTTTTCTCCCTAGCCCTGCATGTCCTTGCCCACTGCCCTCTGCCCCCCCCTTTTTTTGTGGTGTCCCGTATGTAGTTCACCCAAGATGGTGTGTGTGTGTGTCTGAAGCAATTGAACTCAGCTCTTAAGACACAATTGGGGATTGTTCCCTTGGCTGTACAAAAACGTAGAAAGGTATTTGCATGAAGCCAAAAATTAGACCGTGGCCTTGTCTCAACTATCTTTTGTGGATGTTTCTCAGAAGGTTATCGCTCCGTGTCTCAGAGTGGGCTCTTCAGTGGAGAAAGCACATGTGACAGACTTCTGATCCTCTGACTGAAGAGGCAGGTTGCCGTATTCAGCCACTACAAAATTCCTGGTTGTTCCTGTTAATAAAGATGTGTGGGTGTCTGCTAAGCCCTTCTGGGAGTTGGGACCCCACATCATAAAATTGCCAGGTTGAGAAACTCTGCTTTATAGGCATATGCAAGGGGAAGAGCAGGGCCTTGGCGTGGGGTCAATTTGCTCCCTGTGCAGTCGCTGGTCCTAGTCTAGCTGTAGGATTTATTTATTTATTTGCTTGCTTGCTTGCATGCAGAGTTGTAAGCCAAGATACCTGAGGACCAAGAGAGGCCATAATTCTTAAGGGTTAAGAAAAATGTCCGAGAAGAATGACTGGAGGGAAGAAACAGAAAGTGACAGCTTGGGGATTGAACCAGCTCAGTATTTATTCCTAAAAGGGGATCAAGGGTGAGGAGGTGCTGACTTGTTGATAGCAAACACTTACCGTGTTCCCCAATATTTGTCCTCCCATCATGGTCAGAGATTGCAACTCCAGGTTTCCTTGAAAGTTAATGAAGTTTATAAACTGGGGGGGGATTCTGTGCTTGTAGTTGCAGAAGGGGTTCCCGTTCACCAGGATCTGGCATTGGGCAAAGCAGAAGCAATCAAGTCTCAATTGGGATCATCCATTTTCTTTGCATGAAAAACCTGTTTATTCTTGCCAGGAACACATCCCACCCCGAAGCTGAGCAGAGTAAGCAGAGTCATTGAGGGGATCAAAAGGGTTAAAATGAGTACATGTAAAAACTGAGAGTCCTTCATTTCACTGGTATCTATTTTTCCCCCTGGACCAAAAGGCTTTCTATTCTGCAGCAGGTCATCCTCATTTAGTGACTGATGAAATAGTATCTTTGCAACTAGTCCTGGCATTTACAACCTTCACAAGACTACAAAGCAAAGAAAAGCTGGTCTAATCAAAAACAGTCATGACTAAGTTGCTAGCCCCATTATCGCTAAACAAGGACTGCTTGCACATCACTTAAACCGTATCTGGAAGATATGACATTGAGAAAGTCAGTATTAAATACATTTGTGGTTCATTCCAGACAAATGGTGAATTTGGGGGGAATGAAGAGGTGCCCGCAGTCCCAAAGGAGCCTCTGTCACATGTACCAACCTGGTATTCGGCCTCAATGATAATGAAGATAATCTCAAAATGCTCGCCCTTTTGGAAGGGATTCTTGTGTTTCTCTTCCTTTCCCCACCAGCCAGACTGATACCGGAATGTGTTGAGCACAACGCTCCCCTGACCAAAGCGAGGGTTGAAGTGCAAGAGAATGTGGGCCTCCTCAAATTTGCCAGAGGCAAAGTCCACCCTGAAACTGGAAGAGAGAGGGGAAAAGAGAAGAGGAATATTAAATGAGCGGTGCAGGAAACTTAGACCAGAGTTCTCAATGCCCCCTTCTCCTTTGCCGTGAAGAATAGAGAATTTATAGGAGGCTGGGGTTTTGCTTGAAGAGAAGAATCAAGTTCCTAGCCCACACGGCTTAGTTGGAGTTGGAAGAAGCAGGAAGTAGAACTATCCAAAGAATTAAGGAAGACTTTAATCTTGGCATAGGATTATTTAACCTTCCATTAACAACATGATAATCTTATCATTATGGTTTTGAGCAAGGTAGTTGCTTGCCCTTTCCGTGAGTTCCCAAAACACATTACCTGTTGGTAACTTTGGCCAGTGTGCCTTGCACATATACAGACATCCCAGCATGGAGTCCACCAGGGACAGAATGATGGTAAGGGAGAGTCTGGAAGATAGGAAACGATGAACCAATGACTTTATTGCAAAACACAACTTTGACCTTCAAACCAGCCAACTGCAACCCATGGCTTGTATCAGCCTTTCCATGAGGTTCTGAGTCAAACCAAGACCTCCTGAGAGGGCCTCTGCTAAGGATTAATTCCCCCAATGTGGCAGGGGAAGGAAGGCTGGAGGAAGCACCAGAACTGCAGTCACGGACCGGTTCTGCTTTAGCTCTATGGACGACAGGTAGAGGACATTGAGACGTCAGCATCTCCTGGACAAGGTAGGGAAGTCCCATGGGCCACCTCCCACCCAGGCTAATCTCGTGCTTCCAACATGTTGGCCCTCAAGTTCCAGAATTTGTACCAGCCCAGATCACATACGGGATGATGGGACTTCTAGTAACAGACCAGGCAATGCATTTCCCCTGAACTTTCCCAAGGAACAATCGGGCAGTAGGCACTGAAACGGAGGTGTGCCTAGCAAACATCTGAATCCTGCCTGTTGGTCCAATCAGCAGCAGGAAATGAACAGCATAGAAATTCTAACGGGCATCGTTTGGGGTAAGAGGTGGCTGTGCTGTCTGCAAAGGCTGAGGTGGGAAGTGGCACTTGAGGGAAGCAAACATTGTGGGCTTTACAATCCGGTTTACAGAGTTTACAGTTTACGGAGTCAGCATATTTGCCCCCAACAATCCGGGTCTTCATTTTACTTCATTTTGTTAATAAGGATGTGTGGGCATCTGCTAAGCCATTCTGGGAGCTGAGGCCACAAATCTTAATATTGTCAAGTTGAGAAATGCTGCTTTATATTCATCTGTAAGAGATAAAACAGGATCTTGGCCTGGGGAAATTGGCTCCCTGTTCAGTGGCTGGTCCTAGCATCACCCTTGGATGGATATTTTTGCTAGCATGCAGAGTCGTAAGTCAAGACAACTGAGGACCCAGAATGGCCACGATTTGTAGGGATGAAGAAAGGTGCAGGAGAAGAATGGTAGGAGAAGAGAAAGAGAAAGCGACAGCTTAGGGATTGAACTCACAATCAATCCCCAAAGAGGGATGAAGGATCAGGAGGTGCCGACTTGTCAATAGCAAATACTTACCATCACTGGTCCTCCAATCACGGTCAGAGATTGCAGTTCCAGGTCTCCATCAATCTTGATGACCTGCACGTTTTGTGGGGGGATTCTGTGCCTATAGCTGCAGAAGAACGTCCCATTCGCCAGGACCTGTCAGAGGGCAAAGCCAAAGGGATCAATGCTCAATTGGGATCATCCATTTTCTTTGCAATAAAAACCTGTTTATTCTAGCCGGGAACTCATCCCACCCCAAAGCTGAGCAAGGGAGCGCCTAGAGGGAGTCAAAAAGATCAAAATGTGTACATGTAAAAAGGGAGAGGACTTTATTTCAATAATACCCATTTTTCCCTCCGGATCAAAAGGGTTTCCCTTCAGTTGCAGGTCGTCCTTGTTTAGTGACTCTTTGTAGTTAGGACAGTGATAAAATAGTAACTTTGGGACCAATGCTTGCATTTACAGCCTTCGCAGGACTGTAAAGCAAAGAAAAGCTGAAGTTTGATCATAAACACGGTCACGGTTTCACTTAGCAACCGCATCAATTACTTGCTTGTGCCAGTTGGTACTAAATGAGAACTATTTGTACATCACTTAAACTCTACTGGAAGATGTGAAGTTGGGAAAGTTGGTATTAAATACATTTATGGTTCATTCCAGAGAAATGGTGAATTCAGGGGGAGGGGGGTAACAAAGAGGCACCAGCATTGCCTCTGTCAGGTGTACCAACCTGGTATCCAAAGTCATTGACAATGAAGATGACCTCGAAATGCTCGCCATTTTGGAAGGGATTTATGTGTTTCTCTTCCTTTCTCCACCTGCCTGCCTGAAATGTGTTGAGCCCAACTGTCTCTGCATTAATATGAGACCTGAAGTGGAGGGGAACATCAGCCCCATTATGCTGGCCACAGGCAAGGTCCACCTGGAAGTTCACCCAGGTTCTGGAAGAGAGGGAGGAAGAGACAAGTGGAAAATTAAATGGGAGGTGCAGGAATCTCAGAGTAAGAGTTTTGCCCCCTCCTTTGCCTTGAAGCTAGAATCTGTAGGATGCTGGTTTGTTGGTTTAAGTGAAGAATCAAGTTCTTAGCCCTCATGGCTTACCTGGAGTTGGAAAAAGCAGGAGGTGGCACTATCCAAAGAATTAAGAAAGGCTTTAATCGTGGCATGCAATTTGGATAGTATAATCTAGCCGTAACATAATAATCCTATGATTATTATTTTGAGGAAGGTAGCTTCTTGCCCTTTCTGTGAGCCCACAAAGGAACCTTACCTGTTGCTGTCTTTGGGCACAAGGCCTTGCATATACACAGACATCCCAGGATGGAGTCCGCCAGGGACAGGTTGATAATAAGGGAGAGCCTGGAAGACAGAAAATGATGAACCAAATCAATGACTTTGCTGCGAAACACAACTTTGATTTTGAGCCAGCCAACCACAAACCCATGCCTTGTATCAGCCTTTCCATTTGGCTTCCAGGTCCAACCAAGACCTCCTGGAAGGACCTCTGCTAAGGATTAATCCCCCCAACATGGTAGGGACAGGAAGGCGTGGAGTAGCACCAGAACTGCAGCTGCTGTCCGGTGTTGCTTTTGCAAGAAGGAGAAAAAGCAGTCATCCTGTGTTACAGATGCCTTTTATTACATTTGAGCACATGGGTGGGTCATAGCTGGGTTACTGTGCTTTATATAAATAAAATGAAGGGGGGCTTTGAGGCCTGCAAAGCATATTATTCCAATTTAATTTATTCAATTTAGACAAAACCCAACCCCAACAATGAAACGAAGAACAAGAAAAAGAATACAATAGCACTGAGACTTATATGCCGCTTCACAGTGCTTTACAGCCCTCTCTAAATGGTTTACAGAGTCAGCCTGTTTCCCCCAGCAATCTGGGTCCTCATTTTACTGACCTCAGAAGGATGGAAGGCTGAGTCAATCTTGAGCCCCATCAGGATCGAACCCCAGGCTGTGGGCAGTTAGCCTGCAATACTGCATTCTAACCACTGTGCCACCCATAAGAGAATAGAAGATGGGAATAACATGACATGGCCCAAGGAGGCAAAGCCATGCCACCCACTAGAAACGGGCAACAACAAGGAAGTAATATGGCAAGACTAGGATCTAATGAAGATGCTACTTTCCAGTAATCCACCCCTGCCAGCACTCCATATCATACTCTAAAGGGGAATCAGAAGGCATCAGTTCTAATCTCATATGATAGCAATCACTACTTATAATTATATGATCGCTGTCATCCTCGATATTGCACCCATTTTCACAAATATCTTTTACTCACTGGAAGAAATGTGCCTGTTTTTGATAACATGGACTGATTCTTTTCAATTTCAAACTTGGTAATTGAAAAAATAAAGCCACCTATGCGCCAGTATAATCATGTAAATTGTGAAATTACTTCCTTGTTGACCCAATTCGCCAGATCTCAGCAGACGCCATCATGCATATCTCATGCCTTGCCATCTTCCCCACATGGGCATCCTTTGGCTGAGATCTAAATCCTCTCATTTGATGCTCAGTCCCCAGAGGGAATTTTGATCCCAATTGCTGGATCTATTTTGAAGAAATCAATTATTGAAAAGGAAGGTTAGAAACAGGCCAAATAGTTTGGCTCTTCCTGCTGTGATGATGCCCTGGGGAGTCGAGATGCTTTTGGTTTAGGCCGAATAAAGATAAGAAGGGTCCTTGTTCAGATTAAAGAAGAATATGAAAGAAAGCAATGGCAGAAAATAATCAGAAGCTACGTACACTTTTTCCATCTTCATCATCAGTGAACATACCCTAAAATGGAAACAAAAGGGATACCTTTATAATTATGGTGTGATGGGGGAGGGGGGGAGTGAGTCTCCAGAGGGCTCCAGAGCTCATATCGCAGAAGGATAACATTGAAAACATAGAAGAAATGAGACATGTTAAGTGTGTATCTACTTACTATCAGTTTAGACAGTCCTTTGCCACCATTAGCTTTTTTGATAATAGATATTATCTTTTTTCCGATTGACTATAAGGAAGAAGAAGAAAAAGTATTACGGATTCTTTCATAATTTGTGCCAGTGCATGATATGGGTGGACTTGCCTGGGCCACTGCAGCCCACTAAAATAAACTGGTGAGTCCTTAAAGGTTACGGAGGATATTGATGTGAATGAACTCACAATATCAGATGGGTATGTAAAGTCACATCACCCCTTCAAGGTAGGCAAAGTCAAGGAAATGGTTGGGATTGCAGAAAAAATACTATAATATATATTAGCAAAATCTTGGGAGCCTATCCAAAACGTCATTAGTCTTTTTCAAGGAGACCAAAGTCAAGCTGGCTTTGCAAAACAAACTCTGATAAAAATTAATCCTGGGAAGGAAAATGAGAAAAGACATCTCACTAGCAAAATTGCATTTGATAGAAAGACCATTTGAGCCAACAATTTATCCTTTTGCAGAGAGAAAAACCATAAGTTGGGGAAAATAACTTTGGAGAAACCCTCCTCATCCCAAAAGTCTCCCTGGGGGACAGTTCCAAAATATAAGTTCCAAAATCTACTTACTATTAACTCAAAATTGTTAACTTCACCTTTACCTATATTCTGTAAGGGAAACAACAAGTATTACTTTTATTTTGAAAAGATATCACACCTGATTTCTCCAACTATGCCATCGCTACAATCTTTGGTATCATTTATGCGAATCACTTCGTTTGACAGATGAGACTGATGCATTTCTTATCAGAACAGATTCTGGTAGGGCCAAAAAGGCACACACGATACTTTGTTTCAGTATCTTTTCAATATTCGTCCACTTCCTCTCAACCAAAACCTGCCTAGAGAAGTCAGTGAATTCCTTTCTGGCAGGGGCAGAATCACGAAAGGGAGGCTTCATCACATGCAAGAAGAATATCACTCCACAAAATGGCAGAAGATGAAGAAAGGGGTACTTACCATTAATTTTTCAATGTCTTTTCCATTCAAAGCATTCTACAAAAGAAACAAACATACCAAGTTCTATTCTGACTCAAAGACACCCATGCCATCACTACCATCTTGGATAACATTTACATGAATTGCTGCTTCCTCCAGTTAGGAAACACACATTTCTTATCACAATAGAGAGTGCTTAGTCTAAAAAAAAACATTTGAATTAACAGTGTTCAGAGGCTTCTTTTATGTGCCCCTCTTTCCCTTTTTTGTATTTGTCCTTTTTGTCTTTCAGTTTGTCAGAGAGATCTTTGTGCAGCCATGCTGGTTTCTTCTTGAATTTCTTGTTTTTCTTTTTCAGTGGTATTGTGCTGGTCTGGGCTTTTATGATCGCATTTTTCAGAGTTTCCCAAGCTTCTTGGGTTGTTTTCCCCTTTAGGATTTTCATCCATAGGATCTTTCCTAGGTTCTCTCTGAGTTTGTTAAAATCAGCTCTTTTGAAGTTCAAGACCCTGGTTGGATTGTTTTCTGTTGCTAGTGTTTGTGTTATATTAAATTCCACTATGACATGGTCACTTTCGCCCAAGGTTCCGGCAACTTCAACTGGTCAAAGAGCTACTTACAATTATTTCCAATGCATGTTCCTCCCTCAGTTCATTCTGCAATGGAAACAAAGGGTATCAACTCTGTTCTCACATGAGAAGATCTATGACTTCTCCAACCATGCTATCTCTGCCATTTCATATGCCATAAAAATGAATTTCTTTATAAGTCAAAACTACTTACCACCAATTCAGTCAGAGGACCATGTTTGAAGAGTGTCTTCTACAAAGGAAACGAAGGGGATCAGTTCTATTCTGATAACTATTACTAACTATAACTCTACTATCACAGATAACTTCAATACCATACATCAATTTCATCTATATATCCATTTTCCAGATAGGAGCTGTGCCTTTCTAATCTCTGATTGAGTGATAAAGCCTAAAAGACACATGAATCAACAGCAATCTGAGACTGGTTATTGTGAGCAAAGAGTTTTTGTGGTTTTTTTCTTAAAACACACATTATTGTCAGCTCTTCTAAAAGTTTCCTGATATCCTCATTTAAGCCTTTCTCCTAAGCCACAAGGAAGGCCTGAGAAGCCGGACTCCTTCAACTTCTGACAATAATGAAAACAATGTCTTTCTTTAAATATTCCCAAGAACTAATAGTTTCCTGCTAGAAATTCTTCCTGAAATGTCTGAAGACCCTTTGGGAGGAGTGAGGCTCAAGAGGGCTGATCAGATTAAGAAGGATAACATAGAAGACATACAAGAAATGAGAGAATTTAAGTGTGTATCTACTTACTATCAAGTTATATATCAGTTTATCGCCCTGTGATAGTCCCTTAAGAACGTTTAATACCTTCTCCGTGATCTCCTACAAGGAAGGAGAAAAAAATATTATCCTCTTTTATGGATTCCTACATAACTACGTTGTGCCAGTGCATGACATAAATACCTGGGTGGGTCTTGCCTGGGCCATTGCAGTCCATTAAAATAAACTGGTGAGTCCTTCAAGACCGCGGAGGATATTGATGTGAAAGGTCTCACATCATCAGAGAAGATATGTAAAGCCACATCAACATTTTGAGGCAACCAAGGTCAAGGAAAGCCCTGGCAGGGATTCCAGGGAAGCTGCTCTATTGTTGTCGGATATAGTTGCAGAATCTTGAAAGCCCTATCCTAATTTATGGGAAGTGCTCATTGGGATGGTGGATTGCTTAAAGATCCTGGGTTGTAAATATACTCCCTTGGTGCTCTCTGAGTTTGCTTCGTTGCAGATATAATAGTACTAGGAATAATAATAGCTACCACAACAATAATGGATAATCCCATGGACCTTTCCTCACTTTAGGGCATCCTGTTTTACAACAGTACAGGTGGTGGTATTTTACGGGGTAAAGAGGTGTCTCAAGCTGCTTTATTCAAAACTAGCCCAAGATTTTAGCCTTGATCTCGGCCTGATGCTCTGGGGACAATGGCGATGGTTGCTGGGGGCGGGAGTAGAATCACAAAAGGGGTCTTTGATCACATGCAAGGAGAATATTTCACAAGAAAGAACAGAGGATAAGCAAAGAGGTATTTACCACAGAAGCGGCCATGTTACACTTGTCTTCTAGACAGTCCTACAAATAAAACAAAATGAATTACTGCTACTCTGACATCCCATCACATATGACTTCTCTAACCGCATTTGTGACAGTTTTACTGAAAACCCCATTCCAGTTTATGGCAAAACCGGTCCTAATGACTGAGGCATTTCTTAGCAATCATCACAAAAAAAGTCACAAAATCAGGCCACTCATGTGGGTGACCCGATTTATGACTGTCACGACTTATGCCCATGACGAGCAGACTCCATTGCAGTCATAAGTCAAGGACTACCTGTATGTGATCCGAGGAGAAAAGAATAACATTGGCACAACTTCCTAAACTGATCACTTTAGTATTTAATATATTATGCAAATACCAGAAATGCAGTTGTATTTGTAGCCAAGATAAGAAAATTCCATGAAATTTCTACAACACTGAAAGTCTGGACTAAGAAAGATTTAGGCTTCATTATAATTTTTAGGATTGTGTGAAAAATCCCTCTTTCTCCCTTCCATAACATTTGCTGGTAAAACTGACCTTGGAAAAGGAAAGAAGGAAATGCATCCCCTGACCAACAAAATGGCATTTGTATCACACAGATGAGTCACACCAAAAAGGGGCAGAAATCAATCAATCAATCAATCAGAATACAGGGAGAGAAAAAAATTGTCCAGATCAGTCTTTCACAGTGGAAAAGTGTTCCTTGGGGACAGTTCTGAAAAGGCCATGTTCACACATACAACCAAAATAACTGGGTTTGGGTTTGGGGCCAGGGTTGGTATAATACAGGGATGCTTCATGGCAGGCAGGAAGTATATTACTAAAAAAAGGCAGAAGATGAAGAAGAGCTACTTACCGTTAATTTCTCGACATCCCATACACTGAAGGTATTCTACAAAGGAAACAAGCACAGCAAATTCTATTTAACAGAAGATACCCATGACCTTTCTATCCATGCTATCACTACCATTTTAGACACCATTTACATAAATTGCTGCTCTCCTCCACTTAGGAAACACACATTGCTTCTTTTTTGGAGTCCTAAAACCCTTATTTAAGTTCTCCACACGTACCCAGACACTCCCCAAATTTTGGGGGTGGGTGGAAGTATGTAATATTTTTTAAGAATGAGTATCAGAGCTTTCATCATAAAATATTTTCCTAAATATAAAACCTTGGTAGAGCTACTAAATTTTGGTGGGATTGAATCCTGGTTGCATGCAAGAAATATATTTCTCATTGGAAAGGGAGAAGATGGTCAAAGAGCTACTTACAACCATTTTCATTATATGTTCTTCACTCAGTGCATTCTACAATGGAAACAAAGGGTATCAGTTCTAGTCTCACTTGAGAACATATATGGCTTCTCCAACCGTGCTATCTCTGTAATTCATATATCATAAAGATTAATCCCTTCCCTCTTCACAGAGAAAAGAATCGGTCCTTTAATAGACATACATGTTAAAGACGTTGATTTCATGAAACATTTTGGATTGGATTGTTTGAAACAAATCTCTCATCCTGGATTTGCAAACCTGAATTCAATAAAATAATCCCTTGAAAAGGAGGGGATGAAATCCATCTTACCAGCAAAATTGCAACTGATGGCAGGTATATTAGATAAGTCACAACCATTAGGGACAGAAACTCCCACATATATTTCTCACCCTCGGCAACTTTAAGCTATGTGGACTTCAACTCCCAGAATTCCCCAGACTGCATGCTTTAAGATGTGTAGACTGTAATAACTTCCCTTTACTGGCTGGGGAATTCAGGCATTGTAGTCCACACATCTTAAGATTGCTGAGGTTAATAAACACTTCACTAGAGAAAAAAAACTCTCCATAGGCCCCTTCCTTTATTCAGAAAGGATATAGGTTTAATTTAAAGAGCTCCAATTCATGGCAAAATCTACGAACTGGTATTTGGTGATTGTTGGTGAAAATAAGAATCTTTACCCTCTAGAAAACTGAATAATAAGGACTAAGATTACCCCAGGAAAGAGCACAAGATAAACAACAAACTGCTTACCATAATTTTTTCCAACATATCATTGCTATTTTCCTACAAAGGAAATGAAGGGTATCAGTCTGATGCTCACATGATAACTTCATGATAACAAGATGACTTCTCTAACTCTTCCATCTCTGGATAGTAGACATATGAATGGCTGCATTCTCCAAATAGAGGAGACACATTTGTTGTTGTTAGTTGCGAAGTCGTGTCCGACCCATCGCGACCCCATGGACAACGTTCCTCCAGGCCTTCCTGTCCTCTATCATCTTCTGGAGTCCATTTAAGCTCACGCCTCCTGCTTCAGTGACTCCATCCAGCCACCTCATTCTCTGTCGTCCCCTTCTTCTATTGCCCTCAATCTTTCCCAGCATTAGGCTCTTCTCCAGGGAGTCCTTCCTTCTCATTAGGTGGCCAAAGTACTTGAGTTTCAACTTCAGTATCTGGCCTTCTAAGGAGCAGTCAGGGTTGATCTCCTCTAGGACTGACCGGTTTGATCGCCTGCAGTCCAGGGACTCGCAGGAGTCTTCTCCAGCACCATAGTTCAAAGGCCTCAATTCTTTTGCGTTCAGCCTTTCTTATGGTCCAACTTTCACAGCCATACATTGCAACTGGGAAAACCATGGCCTTGACTATACGTACTTTTGTTGGCAGGGTGATGTCTCTGCTTTTTAGTATGCTGTCTAAATTTCCCATAGCTTTCCTCCCCAGGAGCAAGCGTCTTTAAATTTCTTGGCTGCAGTCCCCATCTGTGGTGATCTTAGAGCCCAGGAAGATAAAATCTGTCACTACCTCCATTTCTTCCCCATCTATTTGCCAGGAATAGGAAACACATAGTTCTTTCTAAAAGTGTTTTAGGTGGTGGAATAAAGATAAATGGTTGCTTGTTCAGTTCAAAGAAGAATATGAAAGAAAGAAAATAAACAAAACCTACTTACCGTGTTTCCATCTCCACCACCGGTGAATATACTCTAAAATGGAAACAAAAGGATACCTTTATCATTATGGCATACCAATGTGTCCTATTTGTGTGTGTCAGGCCTGGGGCACTACAGTTTGTTCAAATAAAGAGTGGGTCTGTGAGGGCCACAGAGGGTATCAATGTCATTGACTTGGTTTGAGCAGAGTAGATAAAGCCGTTGCGACCAAAAGATATAGGCAACATCAACAAACAGACTTAACAACCGCAGTGATCCAAGGAAATGGCTACTTTCCAATAATCCAAACACACAACCTCTCTCCCCATGCTGTCATTGCCATCTTCAACATTAGATATCCATATCATATTTTTATACTGATAGCCTCACTCCTCAGATAGGAAACGTACTTTTCTTATCCTAACATAGAATAATAGGAGCCAATGAGATGCACATTAATTAAGACTATCCTTTGAGGGTTTATTTTGTTTCCATGAGGAAAGGGGTAGGGGAGCTTTTTTCTTTCAGAAACACACATGATTAATCAGCTCTTCCCAGCCTTCTAGAAGGTTAAAAAAGTGGATTCCAAGAGACCCGCTGGATCCCAGGGGGAAAGGTGTTCCAGAGGGCAGGGGCTGCTCTGGAAAAGGAATTCTAGGTCCCATTACATCCGCGTTTTTCAATCTCTCACATTCTGATAATAGTCATAATTATGCTCCCCTTTAAATATTCCCAGGAGTTTATAGTTTCCTGCTGAAATTGTTCCTGAAATACCTGTAAATCCTTGGGGGTGAGGGAGTCTCAAGAGGGCTACTGTGATCACATTTAAGAAGGATAACATAGAAAACATAAAACATAATCGAAGTGCGTATCTACTTACTATCAGTTTAGATAGTCCTTTTCCATCATTAGCTTTCTTGATAATAGGTGTTATCTTTTTTCCGATTGACTATAAGGAAGAATAAGAAAAAGCACCATTCCTTCATAATTTGTGCAGTGCGTGATATGCATAGCTTTCCCTGGGCCACTGCATAATAAACTGGTAGGCCCTTGAGGGCCACAGAGGATATTGATGTGACTGGCCTCACAACACCAGAGTAGGTACGTAAAGCCACATCAACCTTTGAGGTAGCCAAAGTCAGGAAGGCTATAAGAGGGTTTGCAGGAAAACTACCCTAATATATACTAGCAGGATCTTGAAACTTCACTACTCCTTTTTAAGTAGAACAAAATCTAGATAGTTTCCAAAACAGATTCAGGTAAAATTAATTCTGGGAAGGAAAATGAAGAAAGACATCTCACCAGCAAAATTGCATCTGACAGAAAGGCCATTTACCATTTTGCAGAGAAAAAAAACCACAATCGGGGAAAAGTAACTTTGGAGAAATCCTCCCCATCCAAAAAGTACCCCTTTGGGACAATTCCAAAATATAAGTTTCTCCCTTGGCTACTCGGCACCCAGGGGGCCCATCACTCTAATTTGAGAGTCGTCGTTTTAGAGGGTATAGTAGGTATTTGAAGCTGCTTTAAAATGGAAAGTTGAAACAGATGAAAGGTTTTGGCCCTGCCTGCTCTATTTCTGCTCTGGGGTCTTTGGAGATGCTTTCTGGGAGGTGTGAATTAACAAATGGAGTGTTTTTGGGGTGCAAGAAGAATATTGCTCCAAAATAGCAAAGAATTATGAACAAAGGTATACTTACAATTAATGCAAAAATACTAATTGGACTTTTACCTATATTCTATAGGGAAACAAAAGATAATACTTATATTTTGAAAAGATATCACACATGATTTCTCCAACTATGGCATCTCTACCATCTTTGATATCATATATGTGAATCGCTTCATAGCATAGATAAGAAACAGAAAAGAGACGGATAGAGCCAAAAAGGCACCCATGGGTGAACTGTGTCCTGAAACACTTTCATTTCATTTTCTTTTCAATATTCTTTCACACAACCAAAATCTGCACAGAGAATCCAATGAAATAATGCATGTATTCAATTTCTGTCTCAAAAAATAAAATGCTTGCTGATAAAAATGATCTATTAATAGATCAGGCAGTTGGGGCTCAAGATGTTTTGGGAACCTGGCATTAAATCTCCACATATATATTCGTAGCTCTTGACTTAAAGCCGGTCACTTAGTGACTGTTTGAAGTTACAATGGACCTCCCTGCAGGTACTTCAGACCCAATTCAAAAGTTCCAAGAGCCGTCCCTGCCTGCATATTGGGAATTTGCTAGCTAGCTCACATTTATGGTTGTTTGCAGCATCCAATAGACCGACTTAACAACCACAGTGTTTGCTTAATGGCCACAACATAAAATTAGTTTAGACCCAATTTACGACTGCCATGACAGAGGACCATGACGGAAAGGCTCCATTACTGTCATAATTCAGGAACTACCTTTACGTGATACCTAGGATAAGAAAATGATAAATATAGCAGCTGCATTAGCGCAACTTTCTAAACTTGGATGGTTTTAATCTTAGATTTTTTCCCCTGTGATTTGCTGTTTTGTGGAAATGCAGATTATTTGATCACCTTAGTATTTAATACATTATGCAACCTTCAGAAATGCAGTTATATTTGTAGCTAGGATAAGAGGATTGTATGTAATTTGTACAGCACTAAAAATGTGGATTAAGTAACCCAGAGAAAGATTTAAGCTTCATTAAAATTTTTGGGATCGTTTGAAAAATCCCTCTTTCTGGCTTCCACAACATTTCCTGGTAAAACAGATCCTGGAAAAGGAGGTGAGGAAAGGCACCACCTGACCAAAAAAACTGCATTTGGACCATGCAGGTGAGTCACACCAAAAAGGGACAGAAATTATAGAGAGAGAAAGAAATTGTCCAGTTCAGTCTTCCCCAGTGGAAACATGTTCACTGGGAACAGTTCTGACCTGGTCCATACATACAACCAAATGAAGTGGATTTTGGGTTTGAGGTCAATGTTGAGATGCTTCATTGCAGGCAAGAAGTACATTACTCAAATAAAAGGTAGAAGATGAAGAAAGATCTACTTACCATCAATTTTTCAATTTCTTTTACACTCAAAGCATTCTACAAAGGAAACCAGCACATCAAATGTGAAATACAGACATTAAATATGCAGACATGTGTGAAAAGGGGCTACTAAAATCCCACAATAGCATCACATATCCTCTTCTGCTATAAAAATGTCAACTGAGATTCAGACCATTTTCTGGCCAGAAAAAAATCCTAAAATGCTTTAGATCATCCTGAGTCCCAACGCTGTTTTTTTTACCACTCAACCCATTCCCACCCATCAAGGTTTGGGGACTGGTGGAGCTGGGCATTTTTAAAAAAGATGACTGCATGCAAGGAAAATATTTCCCATGGAAAAGAGAGAAGATGGTCACAGAGCTACTTACAATTATTTCCAATGTATGTTTCTCACTCAGTTCATTCTGCAATGGAAACAAAAGTTGGTTTAAGCTGCTTAAAAAACAAATGGAAAAACAAGCCAAATGTTTTCATCCTATTTGCTTGTTTTGTGCTCTCAGGACTCTGGAGATGCTCTAAGTAGGGGGGGGGGAAGAAAAATAAAAGAGGTGCTTGTTCAGATGCAAGACGTTAAAGACAGAAACAGAAGATGATAAATCAAAACTACTTACTACCAATTCAGCCAGAGGGCCATGTTTGACGAGTGCCTTCTACAAAGGAAAGATAACTATCACTAACTATACCGTCAGAGATAACTTCAATACCATAGATCAATTTCATCTATATCTTTCATTCTCCAGATAGGAGCTGTGCCTTTGAGTGATAACGCCTAAAAGACAATAGTCAAAATGATGTTCCAAGAACTTATAGCTTCCTGGTGGGATTCTTCCTGAAATGTCTGGAGATCCTTTTGGGGGAAGGGAGGCTCAAAAGGACTGCTCTGGTCATATCTAAGGCGGACAACATAGAAGACATTAAAGAAATGAGAGAACTTGTGTGTCTACTTACTATCAAGTCATATATTGGTTTATCACCATGTGGTATTCCCTTAAGAAAGTATAATATCTTCTCCATGAGATCCTACAAGAAAAGAGAAAAAACATGATTCTCTTTTATTGATTCCTTCATACCTACGCTGGGCCAGTACATGATAGGATCATCTGGGTGGGCTTTTCCTGGTCCACTGTAGTCCATTAAAATAAACTGATGGAGGGTTTGGAGCCAGAGTTATATGGAGGGCCATGGTGGATATTGATATGAATTAATATCACTTTGAGGCAACCAAGGTCAAGGAAAGCCATGGCAGGGATTCCGAGAAAGCTGCTATATTGCTGTCGGATTTAGTAGCAGAATCTTGAGAGCTCATCCAAAGCCATCATTACTCCTTTTTAAGGACAAGAGAGTCAAGCTGGGGCTAGTCTGACTCCCTTTCTCACCTATTCTACTTACACAGAGTTGAATGACCATTTTCTTCTCCTTCTCTCTTCTCCAGGCCACAGCTAAATTTCCCTAGAAGCCATAACCCAACCTGAATATTAAAACCCTCTTCAATTTGAGTGCAATTTTGACTTCACAGTCGAGTTGGAAGCATTTCTCATTTTGCAGAGAGAAAAACCACAACTAGAGAAAAGAAACCTTATAGGAACCCTTCCAATGCGAAACATTTCCCCTGAGGATAATTTCCCTAGGGCCTTGATGACACATACAGCAAATAACAGAATAACAGAGTTGGAAGGGACCTGGGAGGTCTTCTAGTCCAACCCCCTGCTCAGGCAGGAAACCCTACACCATTTCAGACAAATAAAGGGAAGAGGTGTTAGGGTTTGGAGCCAGAGTTACACGGTTATAACAGCTATAGCTCCCAGAATTCCCCAGTTATATGCTGGCTGGGGACTTCTGGGAGTTGAAGTCCACACATATTAAAGATGCCAAGATTTAGAATCACTGACACTAATAATGGCAACAACAACACTTTAGGGCACCCTGCTTTACAGTAGTGCAGGCAGTGGGGGTATTTAAGGGGATAAAGAGGTGCCTCAAGCTCCTTTATCACAACTGGCCCAGGATTTTAGCCTCGCCATATTTCCTGATGCTCTGGAGACAATGGTGATGGTTACTGGGGGTGGGAGTGGAATCGCAAATGGGGTCCTTGATCACATGCAACGAGAATATTTCATAAGGGAAGCATTTACCACAAAATCAGCCATTCTACACTCATCTTCCATACAGTCCTGCAAATAAAACAAAAGATATTGCTTCTATGCTGACATGAAATCGCATATGACTTCCCTAACCTGATTTACGATCGTTTTGTTGAAAACCGCATTCCAGTTTCTGGCAAAACCCGGCCCTAATGATTGAGGCAGTTCTTGACGACCATCATTTAAAAAGTCATAAAACCAGGTCAGTCATGTGGGTGACCCGATTTATGACTGTCGCAACTTATGCCCATTATGGGGAAGCAATATTGAGGTCGTAAGTCAAGGGCTATCTGTATGTGGTCCTACGACAGAAGAATAACTTGGCGACTGAATCAGCACAACTTCCTAAATTTTGATAGTTTTCATCTTAGTTAACTTTTTTGTGGTTTACTGTATTGTGTAAATGCAGACTATTTGATCACTTTAATAATTAATATATTACGCAATTGAATTCGTAGCCAAGATAACAGGGTTGCATGAAATTTATACAGTGTTAATGTGTGGACTAAGTAACCCAGAGAAAGATATATATAATCTTATATAATCATTATAACTTTTTGGATCCTTTGAAAAATCCCTCTTTCTCTCTTCCTCAACATTTCCTGGTAAAACGGGCCCTGGAAGAGGAAATGAGGAAATAAACAAAATTGCCTTTGGACCACACAGTGAGTCACACCAAAA
Source organism: Azemiops feae (assembly GCA_023970755.1). Lineage (NCBI taxonomy): Eukaryota > Metazoa > Chordata > Lepidosauria > Squamata > Viperidae > Azemiops > Azemiops feae. The sequence continues at coordinate 294,985 of JALGBA010000620.1, forward strand.
AGGGACAGAAATTACAGGGAGAGACAGAAATTGTCCAGGACAATCTTCCCCAGGGCAAAACGTCCTTGGGGACAGTTCTGAAAATGAAGTGGGTTTGGGTTTGGGGTTCAGGGATCTTATAACACAGGATGCTTCATTGCGGGCAAGAAGTATATTACTCAAAAAAAAGAAAAAAAAGCAGAACATGAAAGAGCTACTTACTGTTAATTTTTCAACATCCTTTTTATTTAAAGCATTCTGTAAAAAAAAGCAAGCACATCAAATTTGAAAGGTATCCATCATTTACATGAACTTGTGCTTCGCTCCACTTAGGAAACACACATTCCTTATCAAAACAGAAAGTGATTCTAAAAATTAGAATTAGAATTCCAAAAGACAATTTTAATTAATGGCATTCTGAGGCTTCTTTTTCCTTTTCTTTCTCTTTTGAATTTTCCTATATGCATTGGGAAACCCAAGGAATAACATTTGAAACTGATAAGGTTAGAAAAGAGGAAATACATGGTAAAATACATGGCACTTGAGGGTCAACGCACTTTTGAGAACATCGCCCTACATGTCCACATTCCATCCCATAATTGAGATTCACTTTAGTCATACATCTCTACAAGTAAGACATCCTTATGATGGAATGTTGTTCTTTTTTCCTGTAGTCCCCTCTTTTCTATCCTCTCTGCCCCTTCCTCCTCCGAGTAGGTTCAAATGTGAAACATACTCATAATTAAACATGCAGGTTTGTGTCTCCACCTACATGCAGTCTACTTGATTTTCAGTGTAGCCCTGTGAGGAAAAGGAGGTGCTGAGATCCCACAATAGCATTTTATTTCCTATTCCACCTGCTACAAGAATATCTGCTCAGTTTCAGAGCATTTTGTTATTTTAAAAAAAGTTCAAACGAGATGTAGGCCATACTGACTCCTAAAACCCTTGTTTAAGTACTCAACACACACTCCAGCCATTCCTAAAACTTTGGGGGTTGGTGGAAGTGTTCGATATTCTTTAAGAATAGCTTTCATCATAAAACAAGATAACTATCCTCCTAAATACATAACCCTATTATAGTTGAATACTTTGTATATACCTGCTAAATTTTGGTGGGGTGTAATCCCAAAAGGGTCTCTTGATTGCATGCAAGGAAGATATTTCACTATGAAAGGGAAGAAGATAGTCAAAGAGCTACTTACGATTATTTCCATTGTATGTTCCTCACTCAGTGCATCCTGCTATGGAAACAAAGGATATCCCCTCTATTCTCATATGAGAATATATATGACTCTCCACCCATGTTATCTCTGCCATTTCATATCTCATAAAAATTTATTCCTTCTTTCTTCAGATATGAAAGGATTAGTCCTTTAATAGACTTGAAATATTTTGGATTGGATTGTTTGAGGAAAGAAATCTCCCTTTCTGGGTTTGCAAATGTGACTCAGGCAGCATGCTTTAAAATGGGTGGACCCCAATAACTTCCCTTTGTTGGCTGGGGAATTAGGCATTGTAGTCCACACATCTTAAAGTTGCTGAGGTTAAGAACCACTTCACTAGGGGAAAAAACTCACCATAGGCCCCCTCCTCTATTCAAAAAGAGCTCAAATTCATGGCAGGATCTATGAATTAGTGTTTGGATCCCTTCAGAAATAGTGGTGCTCCATCACTGGAGACGTTTAAGAGATCGGAAAGTAATTTGTCTGGAATTTGTCTGGAAAGACCTCCAAAGTCCCTTCCAACTCTGTTATTCTGTATTCTGTACTTACTAGAACTTTTTCCATCATTTCATGGGCGTTTTCCTACAAGGGAAATGAAGAGTATCAGTGTGATTCTCACATGATAACGCATATGACTTCTCCAACTGTTCCATCACTAGATATCAGACTTACACTGATACTGATTTATACGGATTTTTCTCTCTGAAACTAAATGCTACTGAGAGGTGTTTTTTTTTCTTTGGAGAAAAAAGGGGATAGACATTTCCCCAAAGGGAAAAAGAATCAGGACATCCAGCATGATGTAATTTACTTACCGTAGACTCTGCATCAGCGTTATCATTGTTATCCTGAAAAAAAAAAAACAAGAACACTTCCTCAGGGTTAGGGTTGGCTCCCTTAGATGTTTACAGGTAATATAACCACACATGATACACAGCTTAAGTACCAATGAATCTCTGAATTTCGCCCTATTCCTTATTTTCATTGATCTCAAACTCTTCTCATACCAACCAAAGACATTTTCAGCCTTCTGTATTGGTCCAATTCAGTAGGTCCAACAAGAGGTTATCTCTGATTCTTATGATAATGTGAACCCTGAAAAATCCAGTGCAGACAACAGGATGCCGCCCTGAATTCAGAATCGCTGATAGAGTTGAATTCCCGATCATTAAAAGACTAAGTACTTCAAAGCCCTCTGCCTGAATTTTCAACCCCTTGATGAAGAAATGTGTTAATTAAAGCATGGGGACAAACTCCACAAAATACTTATTGATTTCATATGCAGGCATCCCAGCTGAAAAGCTGTTGCAACCCACAAAATTTAGCCTTACCTGCTGTGCGGACAGTGTAAAAGTCAAAGCAAAGATGAAAAGGAGATGCATCTCCTTTGTTGCTCTTCAGCTCTTCTGTCCTTGATGTTCTTCTAAGTGAGTTTATCCAGCTCCACTGGCACATTTTAACATCTTAATCCTTAGGCCTCATTGCCCAAACCCAATGCCTCTATTGTTACTTTATTTACAAGGAAATAATAAGCTTCCATTGCATCATGCCTAGTCATTCCATCATCCATGCTCAAATTGAAGCTAAAATGCAGAGCTTGTGTCTCTGTAAAGTCCTAACATCATAACAGGTAACACATCTTCCTGTAACTTTTCCATACGAAATTGGCTAAGAGAAGGTTTGAGCCAAATTCACTGATGGAAACTACATGGCTGAAAGTGCCCCATAACCTGTATCTGCCTGATCCTACTCCAACATTGAACAACTCACCCTATTATTTTTATAAGATTATTTTTAGTGTACCTTGAGTGCAGTTCCGAGGTGAATGAGATAAAAATAATTAATCAGCCCTGCGTGGAATCACAGCTGATCATCTTGCCCCACCAAGATGACTCACTCCATGTCTACAAAGCATTGGAAGAGAGCTGACCAGTGTTGGAGCATTCACCGCTTCTGGAGGCAAACAGTTCCACTGGTTAATTGTTGTCACTGTCAGGAAGTTTCTCCTTAGTTCCAGGTTGCTTCTCTCTTTGATTAGTTTCCACCCGTTGTTTCTTGTCCTGCCTTCAGGTGCTTTAAAGAATAGATTGACTCCATCTTCTTTGGGGCAGCCCCATAGATACTGGAAGACTGCTATCATGTCATCCCTGGTCCTTCTTTTCATAAAACTGGACATACCCAATTCCTGCAACCGTTCTTCATATGTTTTAGCCTCCAGCCCCCTGATCATCTTTGTTGCTCTTTTCTGCACTCTTTCCAGAGTCTCAACGTCTTTTTTATGAATCATGGTGACCAAAACTGGATGCCGTATTGCAAGGGTGGCCTTATCAAGGCCTTATAAAGTGGTATTTGGGATTCTTCAGACACGGAAGACAGATATTATTAAATGAGGTTTAAGACTCTACCAGGAATTGGACCCATACCCAATTGCATTTTATATGACCTTATACTGAAGAGCTATCCAGGTTCTGATCTCAGCCTTGTAACACAGAGTGTGAACCCTATCAAATAACCTCTGACTCCCCACATCTGAAAAGTCCCAAATAGGATGAAGCCAGTCATATGGGGGTCCCAGTAGTTGAGGTAACTGAAACTACCGTACAGGACATTCACTGTCTAAAAATAGAGAAATCCCCCTTTTCCTTCCAAGAGTGGATGGAAGTAATATAAAAGACATACCGGGGGGGGGGGATGACATGGGCCAGACTGAATTAGACAGGTAGAGTTGGAGTGGCTGGGTGTGTGGGTGTGGGTGTGATGTGCCATATTGAGGCACCACAAGAGGCTGCTGGATGTTCCTAGTCGCCACGCACCCCCTGAGGGAGTGAGGAAAATCTGCCCGGAGACAGAGAAAGCCCGCCAAAACTGAGGTAAGCTGATTCGACCAATCACAAACTGCTGACGTCACCTACAAGCTGTATAAATACCGGCTGTGGGGGAACATGATGCTTGCTCGCTTTGAGGCACCTGCAAAAAAAAGGTTGTAATGTTGCTTGGCTGCTGATGCAAAATTTGGTCCCACCAGTTTTGGAGAGAACTCTAGGGTCAAAAGGTCTCCAAGCCTCCTTTTTGCAGCCTTGTTTTCAGAAGTTAAAGAACGCATTCAACAATTAAATAAAAGTAGCTCACAATGGCTTAGTCAGCTGAGGGCAGCCAGCTAAACACAGCTTGGAGTGAATGATAGGACAGTGCCTGTCTTATTTTGTCGCTTGTATATCAACTGCTGTTCCAAAAGAAGCCAAAACCCACACTTTTTTTTTTAAGAGTTTGGTTACAAATTTATAAGGTGATGGAAAGTCACCCAGAAAAGGGAAAAGAAATGGAAAAGCCCTTGTCTTTTTCATCGCGGACAGCAAAAAAGTCAAGAGGGCCCTCTGTTGTGACCAGCCAATGTTACTGAAAAGCAGATTTATTATTTTTTTTTGTGAGCTGAAAAAGCTCAAAAATCAGAAGGTAAATGCCAGCAACGTTTCCAAGTAGTATAGCACATCTTCCAAGGAATATTGTTTCAATAAAATGTGCTAGGTGTTAGGTGTGAAAGATCAGGTCCACACATGAAAATCCAATTAAACTGATTTGTTCCTATTCATGCCTTCCCACAGCAATATTGCCAGCTAAAGCAATTAGCACCTACTAGAAGTTAGATGGCCGTATAATGGTTTTTCCATTTTTTTTTGCATTCTTTTTAATATATTTTGTTGGTTTCATTGTTGGAGCTGGGTCTTGTCTAAGTTGGATAGATTTATCCCATTTAATTTGTATAAAGTGCAGCGGCTCAGGCATGGCGCTCACATGTGCTCAAAATATGACAAAATGGTGACTGTTTTTTCTCCTTCTTACAGAATTCAGGTGGCGTCAAAAGTGACGGTAGATTCTCAAATAACCAGGGGCGAGTCAAGATTCATTTGCTTGACTTCTTCTCTATTATTCTTTGTGAACCCAAGAACACATTTCTCCCACCATACCTACTATATAATTTTATAAATCACGATGTTCCATTACAGCTAAATCTTGTTTAGTGACTGCCTCACTTAGTGACAGTTCAAAGTTACAACATGACCAGAGATGTAACTTTAAGACCTGTCCTTGCACTTATGTCATATGATCACCATTTGCACACATCACAGCCGGCTTGTAACAAGCAGAGGGAACGGAGAAGGTAGCTTTACAATTGCACAGTCATGTGATGTATTGCTTAATGATGGTGTCACTTAGCAGGAAAGTTGCCAGTTGCTAATGGTGGTTAAGTGAAGACTAGCTATATATGATTGCAAGGGGGACCTTAATGGCTTTCCTAAACCCCACCAGGCTTGGCAGGATTCCCTAACGAAGTAGGCTAAATTGAATTTTGGAGTAATTGTTTCTAAACCATATTGTGGTTTCTTTGGGAAGTGCAGATTATATGAAGCCATTTTAGTTAACCTGACATAAGTAGCAGGTTATAGAAACTGCTGATGGTATTCCAGATCCATCCATTCTCTTTTGTTTCTCAGGCTCCATAAGAATTCTGTAGATACTCCCCAGCAATTTGAAGCCATATTTTCAAGCTCTAGACCAATAATTCTGGCCTACAGAGGTGTCCTCAAGAGGACTAGAAACATTGTGCATCACTAGTCATCTCAATTTTTTTCTCCTGCAATGGATGCTGTACAATTGTACTGTCCCTTGGGGCTTGGATGTGAACTCCTGAGTGATGCTGAAAGGACTCATTCTGAAGCAAAGCTAACCAAGGTTAAAACAAGCTGTGTGAATGGAGAGACATGGTCTTTAAGGGATCCAGTTATGGGCATCCTAGGCTTTAGGAAAGTAGGGAAATTGTTTTCCCCTTTGAAAAAGTTCCATTCTCAATCCATGCACCCAGAAATTTGTGGATTATACAAAGCCATAAAATGGATCAGGGGTTGGGATATCTGGAAGTTCAAATCCACACCTCTTAAATTTGCCAAGTTTGAGAAACATTGTTCTCATACATCCGGAGGGCAACAACTTAAAAAATGCTTTGTATCATCTGCAGATCAAATTCAGAAGGCAGAAAAGTAAGCCTGTTGCATTGCTTGATCAAGAAGCTTTATTGAAAATGCTGCTTAATATTCTCAATTGTTCTCAAGTCTCAGATTGATTAATTGATTGATTGATTTACTTGAACTTGTAGACCACTCAAATTCAGCAGGATTCGAAGCTACTGGCAGACTGAGAGAGAGAGAAGAGGGAGTCTGCACCACTACTAAACTCTTTCTCTCCCCCCCCCCATTGCTTAGTACTTGATGTAGGAAAGGGTCACATCTCCTTTGATATTGATAGTGCGGATGTGTCCAATAGTGGCATAACGATGAGCAAAGTTGAACAGGTGACGGCCATTGGTATAAACCTTGAACTTGTGACTGTCACAGCAGATTGAGATCTGGGAAGAGGGGAAGGATATTAGTCTGGCAAATCAGCACATCTGGATCACCTTGGATCCTCCAGGCAGGGGGTCTGCCGTCTACACCATCCACAGCTTGCCCCAAAATCAAACCACATCGCCAATTCATAAAGGGTGGAGTTTCAGGGGGGAGGATTGCAACTGCCACACTGTTTTCTCCCCCTCCCAAAAAACCCCAAGGGCAAGGCAAGGACAATTTTCCAGAGGAGAGCTAAAAACATGGTTCTGAATGGCCTTCTGATGAGGCAATTCCACTCTTCTTCACTAGAGGTTCAGAATTCAACTCCTGAAAGCTGTGCTAGCTGGGAATTATGGGGAATGGAGTCTTACACTTCTGGAAGGCACCTGCTGGGTCCTCTCTCCCCTCCCCACTGCCTGCCTGCTTGTCAGCCAACCAAAACAAGGGGCAATAACATCAGTTGAATAGCTGTGGCTGCCATATTGACTTTTGTGATCTCCTCCCTGCTGATATCCCTTCCTGCTGGAATTGCCCAACTCACCTCAAAGTATTGCCCGAATTGGAAAGGGTTAAAGGGCAGATCAGTTTCCTCAATTCCCCACCCGCCATTCAGACAAGCGTTGCGGACCACATATCTCCTTGGTTTCATCCATGGATTAAGGTGCAGAGCGATATTACGGCCAGCCATTAAATCGAATACAATCCTTAGAAAGAGAGAAAAAAGCAGGCATTGAAGACTAGACCTTTTAATAAATAAAAGGAAATCTGATTCCCCTCTGCCCCTTAATCCAGTAGCAGCCTGACAGATTCTCCATGGGTGAAAGTTAAAAGAAAGAAAAAACGGCTCTTGTTCCTCTTTGTAAATATTATTTATTGGTAGACTATTGCTGAATGTTTAACTTCTATTTATCATTTCAGGTATTTATTCATTACTTTTATGTTCTGTCACAATCAAACCAACTCTTAATGAGCAATAAATGAGACAAACACATATGAAAAAATGCATATTCAGCAGCAGTCCAGTAATGATTAGCATTCTTCTGATGAAGAAGAGCTGGTCCTACTTAATGGACAATTCAGGTCCTAATCATTCTTTACAGCGGCCTCCTTAGCCACAGTTCCCTAAACAATTTGTCAATCCTTTCTTGACATTTCAGATGTCCCCCTTGTTTAGCTAACAACTGGGAAAGGTCTATGACAGGCCTTAACACTGGCGTTTTGCTGTGCCAAACCCAAACTGGAGCCCTGCAAAAAAAGAGACCCCAAACCTGCTAGCGTTCTTTGGAATAAAGCCTCGTATTGTGATGGTCCTCTTGGATCCCAGACCTCCAGGAATGTCGCCCGTGTAGGGCACCGGCTGAAATAGGCAAGAATCCAGGTTACACTTCACGCCCCCTCCGACCGTGCAGCTCTTCTCCCTGCTAGCTGGGGGTTAAGCTGGTTGCAGTCCAGTAGGTCTTGGGGTGCCAAGCAGGAGACCCAAAACTTTAATATATTTTGTTGTGAGATCTTGACTCGGATCTTATCTTTTCCTGCATTCCTTGTGGTTACAAGCATCACTGCCTTGGACCAGGAAAGTAATTTTTGGCCCCAAAAGTGAGACACCAGCTGGGTTCAAGCGTTTTTGTTTGCTCAGTAGGCTGTCCACAGGGTGTGTGTGTGTCAAAATAGTCAAGATGGCAGTCTGGGCAGAACCACCAAAGCAATGTGCAACGAACACAAGAAATAGGGTTGTGATGGGGTTGGCATGTCTGCTGAATTTTATTTATCAAACCCCGTGAAAGCCCCTGGTTTATGCATCATAACAGACTGAGGGTATAGATCAAATCATAAACCTTGGTTCTAAGAGCTGGTTTCCTTGTGCAGATTTTAACATGGGGGAAATGGACTAATACTACCTCCCTTCTAATTTTCCATTAAATATTCTGAACTCTGTTGCTTCCCCCCGCCCCTTCTGTGTGGTTTTATAGGCTTGGTGAACCAAACCAGGTGAGACAGGCTGAGTTAGCAAGTCTTTTGATACTTACTGGGTAGTAGAATGCAGAGCCTGTCGACACCTGGTGGGAGAGAAATCCAAAGAGGCTGTTACAAACTCCCTAGCCCTGCATGTCCTTGCCCACTGCCCCCCTTTTTTTTGTGGTGTAGTTCACCCAAGATGATGTGTGTGTGTGTGCAGTAGGACAAGCAATTGAACTCAGCTCTTAAGACACAATTGGGGATTGTTCCCTTGGCTGTACAAAAACGTAGAAAGGTATTTGCATGAAGCCAAAAATTAGACCGTGGCCTTGTCTCAACTATCTTTTGTGGATGTTTCTCAGAAGGTTATCGCTCCGTGTCTCAGAGTGGGCTCTTCAGTGGAGAAAGCACATGTGACAGACTTCTGATCCTCTGACTGAAGAGGCAGGTTGCCGTATTCAGCCACTACAAAATTCCTGGTTGTTCCTGTTAATAAAGATGTGTGGGTGTCTGCTAAGCCCTTCTGGGAGTTGGGACCCCACATCATAAAATTGCCAGGTTGAGAAACTCTGCTTTATAGGCATATGCAAGGGGAAGAGCAGGGCCTTGGCGTGGGGTCAATTTGCTCCCTGTGCAGTCGCTGGTCCTAGTCTAGCTGTAGGATTTATTTATTTATTTTGCTTGCTTGCTTGCATGCAGAGTTGTAAGCCAAGATACCTGAGGACCAAGAGAGGCCACAATTCTTAAGGGTTAAGAAAAATGTCCGAGAAGAATGACTGGAGGGAAGAAACAGAAAGTGACAGCTTGGGGATTGAACCAGCTCAGTATTTATTCCTAAAAGGGGATCAAGGGTGAGGAAGTGCTGACTTGTTGATAGCAAACACTTACCGTGTTCCCCAATATTTGTCCTCCCATCATGGTCAGAGATTGCAACTCCAGGTTTCCTTGAAAGTTAATGAAGTTTATAAACTGGGGGGGGATTCTGTGCTTGTAGTTGCAGAAGGGGTTCCCGTTCACCAGGATCTGGCATTGGGCAAAGCAGAAGCAATCAAGTCTCAATTGGGATCATCCATTTTCTTTGCATGAAAAACCTGTTTATTCTTGCCAGGAACACATCCCACCCCGAAGCTGAGCAGAGTAAGCAGAGTCATTGAGGGGATCAAAAGGGTTAAAATGAGTACATGTAAAAACTGAGAGTCCTTCATTTCACTGGTATCTATTTTTCCCCCTGGACCAAAAGGCTTTCTATTCTGCAGCAGGTCATCCTCATTTAGTGACTGATGAAATAGTATCTTTGCAACTAGTCCTGGCATTTACAACCTTCACAAGACTACAAAGCAAAGAAAAGCTGGTCTAATCAAAAACAGTCATGACTAAGTTGCTAGCCCCATTATCGCTAAACAAGGACTGCTTGCACATCACTTAAACCGTATCTGGAAGATATGACATTGAGAAAGTCAGTATTAAATACATTTGTGGTTCATTCCAGACAAATGGTGAATTTGGGGGGAATGAAGAGGCCCCCGCAGTCCCAAAGGAGCCTCTGTCACATGTACCAACCTGGTATTCGGCCTCATTGATAATGAAGATAATCTCAAAATGCTCGCCCTTTTGGAAGAGATTCTTGTGTCTCTCTTCCTTTCCCCACCAGTCAGACTGATACCGGAATGTGTTGAGCACAACGCTCCCCTGACCAAAGCGAGGGTTGAAGTGCAAGAGAATGTGGGCCTCCTCAAATTTGCCACAGGCAAAGTCCACCCTGAAACTGGAAGAGAGAGGGGAAAAGAGAAGAGGAATATTAAATGAGCAGTGCAGGAAACTTAGACTAGAGTTCTCAATACCCCCTTCTTTGCCCTGAAGAATAGAGAATCTATAGGAGGCTGGGGTTTTGCTTGAAGAGAAGAAACAAGTTCCTAGCCGTCACGGCTTATTTGGAGTTGGAAGAAGCAGGAAGTAGAGCTATCCAAAGAATTAAGGAAGACTTTAATCTTGGCATGGGATTATTTAACCTTCCATTAACAACATGATAATCTTATCATTATGGTTTTGAGCAAGGTAGTTGCTTGCCCTTTCCGTGAGTTCCCAAAACACATTACCTGTTGGTAACTTTGGCCAGTGTGCCTTGCACATATACAGACATCCCAGCATGGAGTCCACCAGGGACAGAATGATGGTAAGGGAGAGTCTGGAAGATAGGAAACGATGAACCAATGACTTTATTGCAAAACACTACTTTGACCTTCAAACCAGCCAACTGCAACCCATGGCTTGTATCAGCCTTTCCATGAGGTTCTGAGTCAAACCAAGACCTCCTGAGAGGGCCTCTGCTAAGGATTAATTCCCCCAATGTGGCAGGGGAAGGAAGGCTGGAGGAAGCATCAGAACTGCAGTCACGGACCGGTTCTGCTTTAGCTCTATGGACGACAGGTAGAGGACATTGAGACGTCAGCATCTCCTGGACAAGGTAGGGAAGTCCCATGGGCCACCTCCCACCCAGGCTAATCTCGTGCTTCCAACATGTTGGCCCTCAAGTTCCAGAATTTGTACCAGCCCAGATCACATACGGGATGATGGGAGTTCTAGTAACAGACCAGGCAATGCATTTCCCCTGAACTTTCCCAAGGAACAATCGGGCAGTAGGCACTGAAACGGAGATGTGCCTAGCAAACATCTGAATCCTGCCTGTTGGTCCAATCAGCAGCAGGAAATGAACAGCATCGTTTGGGGTAAGAGGTGGCTGTGCTGTCTGCAAAGGCTGAGGTGGGAAGTGGCACTTGAGGGAAGCAAACATTGTGGGCTTTACAATGCGGTTTACAGAGTTTACAGTTTACGGAGTCAGCATATTTGCCCCCAACAATCCGGGTCTTCATTTTACTTCATTTTGTTAATAAGGATGTGTGGGCATCTGCTAAGCCATTCTGGGAGCTGAGGCCACAAATCTTAATATTGTCAAGTTGAGAAATGCTGCTTTATATTCATCTGTAAGAGATAAAACAGGATCTTGGCCTGGGGAAATTGGCTCCCTGTTCAGTGGCTGGTCCTAGCATCTCCCTTGGATGGATATTTTTGCTAGCATGCAGAGTCGTAAGTCAAGACAACTGAGGACGCAGAATGGCCACGATTTGTAGGGATGAAGAAAGGTGCAGGAGAAGAATGGCAGGAGAAGAGAAAGAGAAAGCGACAGCTTAGGGATTGAACTCACAATCAATCCCCAAAGAGGGATGAAGGATCAGGAGGTGCCGACTTGTCAATAGCAAATACTTACCATCACTGGTCCTCCAATCACGGTCAGAGATTGCAGTTCCAGGTCTCCATCAATCTTGATGACCTGCACGTTTTGTGGGGGGATTCTGTGCCTATAGCTGCAGAAGAACGTCCCATTCGCCAGGACCTGTCAGAGGGCAAAGCCAAAGGGATCAATGCTCAATTGGGATCATCCATTTTCTTTGCAATAAAAACCTGTTTATTCTAGCCGGGAACTCATCCCACCCCAAAGCTGAGCAAGGGAGCGCCTAGAGGGAGTCAAAAAGATCAAAATGTGTACATGTAAAAAGGGAGAGGACTTTATTTCAATGATACCCATTTTTCCCTCCAGATCAAAAGGGTTTCCAGTTGCAGGTCGTCCTTGTTTAGTGACTCTTTGTAGTTAGGACAGTGATAAAATAGGAACTTTGGGACCAATGCTTGCATTTACAGCCTTCGCAGGACTGTAAAGCAAAGAAAAGCTGAAGTTTGATCATAAACACGGTCACGGTTTCACTTAGCAACCGCATCAATTACTTGCTTGCGCCAGTTGGTACTAAATGAGAACTATTTGTACATCACTTAAACTCTACTGGAAGATGTGAAGTTGGGAAAGTTGGTATTAAATACATTTATGGTTCATTCCAGAGAAATGGTGAATTCAGGGGGAGGGGGGTAACAAAGAGGCACCAGCATTGCCTCTGTCAGGTGTACCAACCTGATATCCAAAGTCATTGACAATGAAGATGACCTCGAAATGCTCGCCATTTTGGAAGGGATGTGTGTGTTTCTCTTCCTTTCTCCACCTGCCTGCCTGAAATGTGTTGAGCCCAACTGTCTCTGCATTAATATGAGACCTGAGGTAGAGGGGAACATCAGCCCCATTATGCTGGCCACAGGCAAGGTCCACCTGGAAGTTCACCCAGGTTCTGGAAGAGAGGGAGGAAGAGACAAGTGGAAAATTAAATGGGAGGTGCAGGAATTTCAGAGTAAGAGTTCTGCCCCCTCCTTTGCCTTGAAGCTAGAATCTGTAGGATGCTGGTTTGTTGGTTTAAGTGAAGAATCAAGTTCTTAGCCCTCATGGCTTACCTGGAGTTGGAAAAAGCAGGAGGTGGCACTATCCAAAGAATTAAGAAAGGCTTTAATCGTGGCATGCAATTTGGATAGTATAATCTAGCCGTAACATAATAATCCTATGATTATTATTTTGAGGAAGGTAGCTTCTTGCCCTTTCTGTGAGCCCACAAAGGAACCTTACCTGTTGCTGTCTTTGGGCACAAGGCCTTGCATATACACAGACATCCCAGGATGGAGTCCGCCAGGGACAGGTTGATAATAAGGGAGAGCCTGGAAGACAGAAAATGATGAACCAAATCAATGACTTTGCTGCAAAACACAACTTTGATTTTGAGCCAGCCAACCACAAACCCCTGCCTTGTATCAGCCTTTCCATTTGGCTTCCAGGTCAAACCAAGACCTCCTGGGAGGACCTCTGCTAAGGATTAATCCCCCCAACATGGTAGGGACAGGAAGGCGTGGAGTAGCACCAGAACTGCAGCTGCTGTCCGGTGTTGCTTTTGCAAGAAGGAGAAAAAGCAGTCATCCTGTGTTATAGATGCCTTTGGGCGTATTTTATTACGTTTGAGCACATGGGTGGGTCATAGCTGGGTTACTGTGCTTTATATAAATAAAATGAAGGGTGGCTTTGTGGCCTGCAAAGCATATTATTCCAATTTAATTTATTCAATTTAGACAAAACCCAACCCCAACAATGAAACGAAGAACAAGAAAAAGAATACAATAGCACTGAGACTTATATGCCGCTTCACAGTGCTTTACAGCCCTCTCTAAATGGTTTACAGAGTCAGCCTGTTTCCCCCAGCAATCTGGGTCCTCATTTTACTGACCTCAGAAGGATGGAAGGCTGAGTCAATCTTGAGCCCCATCAGGATCGAACCCCAGGCTGTGGGCAGTTAGCCTGCAATACTGCATTCTAACCACTGTGCCACCCATAAGAGAATAGAAGATGGGAATAACATGACATGGCCCAAGGAGGCAAAGCCATGCCACCCACTAGAAACGGGCAACAACAAGGAAGTAATACGGCAAGACTAGGATCTAATGAAGATGCTACTTTCCAGTAATCCACCCCTGCCAGCACTCCATATCATACTCTAAAGGGGAATCAGAAGGCATCAGTTCTAATCTCATATGATAGCAATCACTACTTATAATTATATGATCGCTGTCATCTTCGATATTGCACCCATTTTCACAAATATCTTTTACTCACTGGAAGAAATGTGCCTGTTTTTGATAACATGGACTGATTCTTTTCAATTTCAAACTTGGTAATTGAAAAAATAAAGCCACCTATGCGCCAGTATAATCACGTAAATTGTGAAATTACTTCCTTGCCGACACAATTTGTCACATCTCAGCAGACGCCATCATGCACATATTATGCCTTGCCATCTTCCCCACAGGGACCTCCTTGCTCGAGATCTAAATCCCCCACCCCTCCATTTCCTGCTAAGTCCCCAGGGGGAATCTTCCTCCCAATATGGCTGCTGGATCTATTTTTAAGAAGTCAGTTATTGGAAAGGAAGGTTAGAAACAGGCCAAATAGTTTGGCTCTTCCTGCTGTGATGATGCCCTGGGGAGTCTGGAGATGCTTTTGGTTTAGGCCGAATAAAGATAAGAAGGGTCCTTGTTCAGATTAAAGAAGAATATGAAAGAAAGCAATGGCAGAAAATAATCAGAAGCTACGTACACTTTTTCCATCTTCATCATCAGTGAACATACCCTAAAATGGAAACAAAGGGATATCTTTATAATTATGGTGTGATGGGGGAGGGGGGGAGTGAGTCTCCAGAGGGCTCCAGAGGTCATATCGCAGAAGGATAACATTGAAAACATAGAAGAAATGAGACACGTTAAGTGTGTATCTACTTACTGTCAGTTTAGACAGTCCTTTGCCACCATTAGCCTTCGTGATAATAGGTGTTATCTTTTTTCCGATTGACTATAAGGAAGAAGAAGAAAAAGTATTACGGATTCTTTCATAATTTGTGCCAGTGCATGATATGGGTGGACTTGCCTGGGCCACTGCATCCCACTAAAATAAACTGGTGAGTCCTTAAGGGTTACTGAGGATATTGATGTGAATGAACTCACAATATCAGATGGGTATGTAAAGTCACATCACCCCTTCAAGGTAGGCAAAGTCAAGGAAATGGTTGGGATTGCAGGAAAAATACTATAATATATATTAGCAAAATCTTGGGAGCCTATACAAAACGTCATTAGTCTTTTTCAAGGAGACCAAAGTCAAGCTGGCTTTGCAAAACAAACTGATAAAATTAATCCTGGGAAGGAAAATGAGAAAAGACATCTCACTAGCAAAATTGCATTTGATAGAAAGACCATTTGAGCCAACAATTTATCCTTTTGCAGAGAGAAAAACCATAAGTTGGGGAAAATAACTTTGGAGAAACCCTCCTCATCCCAAAAGTCTCCCTGGGGGACAGTTCCAAAATATAAGTTCCAAAATCTACTTACTATTAACTCAAAATTGTTAACTTCACCTTTACCTATATTCTGTAAGGGAAACAACAGGTATTACTTTTATTTTGAAAAGATATCACACCTGATTTCTCCAACTATGCCATCGCTACAATCTTTGGTATCATTTATGTGAATCACTTCGTTTGACAGATGAGACTGATGCATTTCTTATCAGAACAGATTCTGGTAGGGCCAAAAAGGCACACACGATACTTTGTTTCAGTATCTTTTCAATATTCGTCCACTTCCTCTCAACCAAAACCTGCCCAGAGAATTCAGTGAATTCCTTTCTGGCAGGGGCAGAATCACAAAAGGGAGGCTTCATCACATGCAAGAAGAATATCACTCCACAAAATGGCAGAAGATGAAGAAAGGGGTACTTACCATTAATTTTCTGATGTCTTTTCCATTCAAGGCATTCTACAAAAGAAACAAACATACCAAGTTCTATTCTGACTCAAAGACACCCATGCCATCACTACCATCTTGGATAACATTTACATGAATTGCTGCTTCCTCCAGTTAGGAAACACACATTTCTTATCACAATAGAGAGTGCTTAGTCTAAAAAAAAACATTGTTCAGAGGCTTCTTTTATGTGCCCCTCTTTCCCTTTTTTGTATTTGTCCTTTTTGTCTTTCAGTTTGTCAGAGAGATCTTTGTGCAACCATGCTGGTTTCTTCTTGAATTTCTTGTTTTTCTTTTTCAGTGGTATTGTGCTGGTCTGGGCTTTTATGATCGCATTTTTCAGAGTTTCCCAAGCTTCTTGGGTTGTTTTCCCCTTTAGGATTTTCATCCATGGCATCTTTCCTAGGTTCTCTCTGAGTTTCTTAAAATCAGCTCTTTTGAAGTTCAAGACCCTGGTTGGATTGTTTTCTGTTGCTAGTGCTTGTGTTATATTAAATTCCACTATGACATGGTCACTTTCGCCCAAGGTTCCGGCAACTTCAACTGGTCAAAGAGCTACTTACAATTATTTCCAATGCATGTTCCTCCCTCAGTTCATTCTGCAATGGAAACAAAGGGTATCAACTCTGTTCTCACATGAGAAGATCTATGACTTCTCCAACCATGCTATCTCTGCCATTTCATATGCCATAAAAATGAATTTCTTTATAAGTCAAAACTACTTACCACCAATTCAGTCAGAGGACCATGTTTGAAGAGTGTCTTCTACAAAGGAAACGAAGGGAATCAGTTCTGTTCTGATAACTATTACTAACTATAACTCTACTATCATAGATAACTTCAATACCATACATCAGTTTCATCTATATATCCATTTTCCAGATAGGAGCTGTGCCTTTCTAATCTCTGATTGAGTGATAAAGCCTAAAAGACACATGAATCAACAGCAATCTGAGACTGGTTATTGTGAGCAAAGAGTTTTTGTGGTTTTTTTCTTAAAACACACATTATTGTCAGCTCTTCTAAAAGTTTCCTGATATCCTCATTTAAGCCTTTCTCCTAAGCCACAAGGAAGGCCTGAGAAGCCAGACTCCTTCAACTTCTGACAATAATGAAAACAATGTCTTTCTTTAAATATTCCCAAGAACTAATAGTTTCCTGCTAGAAATTCTTCCTGAAATATCTGAAGACCATTTGGGAGGAGTGAGGCTCAAGAGGGCTGATCAGATTAAGAAGGATAACATAGAAGACATACAAGAAATGAGAGAATTTAAGTGTGTATCTACTTACTATCAAGTTATATATCAGTTTATCGCCATGTGATAGTCCCTTAAGAACGTTTAATACCTTCTCCATGATCTCCTACAAGGAAGGAGAAAAAAATATTATCCTCTTTTATGGATTCCTACATAACTACGTTGTGCCAGTGCATGACATAAATACCTGGGTGGGTCTTGCCTGGGCCATTGCAGTCCATTAAAATAAACTGGTGAGTCCTTCAAGACCGCGGAGGATATTGATGTGAAAGGTCTCACATCATCAGAGAAGATATGTAAAGCCACATCAACATTTTGAGGCAACCAAGGTCAAGGAAAGCCCTGGCAGGGATTCCAGGGAAGCTGCTCTATTGTTGTCGGATATAGTTGCAGAATCTTGAAAGCCCATCCAAAGCCTTTATTACTCCTTTTTAAGGACAAGAAAGTCAAGCTGGAGCTACACTGAGTCCTTTCCCATTCTACATACCCAGAACTGAACAACCTTGATGAAGATAATACATTACATTTATGGGCTATCCGACTCCCAGAGTGTCTGGGCAGTTGGGATGAATTTGTTGAGTGTCCTACAGCTCGCCATATCCTAATTTATGGGAAGTGCTCATTGGGATGGTGGATTGCCAGACAACTTCTAGGTTAAAGATCCTGGGTTGTAAATATACTCCCTTGGTGCTCTCTGAGTTTGCTTCGTTGCAGATATAATAGTACTAGGAATAATAATAGCTACCACAACAATAATGGATAATCCCATGGACCTTTCCTCACTTTAGGGCATCCTGTTTTACAACAGTACAGGTGGTGGTATTTTACGGGGTAAAGAGGTGTCTCAAGCTGCTTTATTCAAAACTAACCCAAGATTTTAGCCTTGATCTCGGCCTGATGCTCTGGGGACAATGGCGATGGTTGCTGGGGGTGGGAGTAGAATCACAAAAGGGGTCTTTGATCACATGCAAGGAGAATATTTCACAAGGAAGAACAGAGGATAAGCAAAGAGGTATTTACCACAGAAGCGGCCATGTTACACTCGTCTTCTAGACAGTCCTACAAATAAAACAAAATGATTTACTGCTACTCTGACATCCCATCACATATGACTTCTCTAACCGCATTTACGACAGTTTTACTGAAAACCCCATTCCAGTTTATGGCAAAACCGGTCCTAATGACTGAGACATTTCTTAGCAATCATCACAAAAAAAGTCACAAAATCAGGCCACTCATGTGGGTGACCCGATTTATGACTGTCACGATTGCCCATGATGAGCAGACTCCATTGCAGTCATAAGTCAAGGACTACCTGTATGTGATCCGAGGAGAAAAGAATAACATTGGCACAACTTCCTAAACTGATCACTTAAGTATTTAATATATTATGCAAATACCAGAAATGCAGCTGTATTTGTAGCCAAGATAAGAAAATTCCAAGAAATTTCTACAACACTGAAAGTCTGGACTAAGAAAGATTTAGGCTTCATTATAATTTTTAGGATTGTGTGAAAAATCCCTCTTTCTCCCTTCCATAACATTTGCTGGTAAAACTGACCCTGGAAAAGGAAAGAAGGAAATGCATCCCCTGACCAACAAAATGGCATTTGTATCACACAGATGAGTCACACCAAAAAGGGGCAGAAATCAATCAATCAATCAATCAGAATACAGGGAGAGAAAGAAATTGTCCAGATCAGTCTTTCACAGTGGAAAAGTGTTCCTTGGGGACAGTTCTGAAAAGGCCGTGTCCACACATACAACCAAAATAACTGGGTTTGGGTTTGGGGCCAGTGTTGGTATAATACAGGGATGCTTCATGGCAGGCAGGAAGTATATTACTAAAAAAAAAGGCAGAAGATGAAGAAGAGCTACTTACCGTTAATTTCTCGACATCCTGTGAACTGAAAGTATTCTACAAAGGAAACAAGCACAGCAAATTCTATTTAACAGAAGATACCCATGACCTTTCTATCCATGCTATCACTACCATTTTAGTCACCATTTACATAAATTGCTGCTCTCCTCCACTTAGGAAACACACATTGCTTCTCTTTTGGAGTCCTAAAACCCTTATTTAAGTTCTCCACACGTACCCAGACACTCCCCAAATTTTGGGGGTGGGTGGAAGTATGCAATATTTTTTAAGAATGAGTATCAGCTTTCGTCATAAAATAACTATTTTCCTAAATATAAAATCTTGGTATATCTACTAAATTTTGGTGGGATTGAATCTAAAAAGGGCTGCCTGGTTGCATGCAAGAAATATATTTCCCATTGGAAAGGGAGAAGATGGTCTAAGAGCTACTTACAACCATTTTCATTGTATGTTCCTCACTCAGTGCATTCTACAATGGAAACAAAGGGTATCAGTTCTAGTTTCACTTGAGAACATATATGGCTTCTCCAACCGTGCTATCTCTGTAATTCATATATCATAAAGATTCATCCCTTCCCTCTTCACAGAGAAAAGAATCGGTCCTTTAATAGACATACATGTCTCTTGGGGTTAAAGACTTTGATTTCATGAAACATTTTGGATTGGATGGTTTGAAACAAATCTCTCATCCTGGATTTGCAAACCTGAACTCAATAAAATAATCCCTTGAAAAGGAGGGGATGAAATCCATCTTACCAGCAAAATTGCAACTGATGGCAGGTATATTAGATAAGTCACAACCATTAGGGACAGAAACTCCCACATATATTTCTCACCCTCGGCAGCTTTAGGCTATGTGGACTTCAACTCCCAGAATTCCCCAGACTGCATGCTTTAAGATGTGTAGACTGTAATAACTTCCCTTTATTGGCTGGGGAATTCAGGCATTGTAGTCCACACATCTTAAGATTGCTGAGGTTAACAAACACTTCACTAGAGAAAAAAAACTCTCCATAGGCCCCTTCCTTTATTCAGAAAGGATATAGGTTTAATTTAAAGAGCTCCAATTCATGGCAGAATCTACGAACTGGTATTTGGTGATTGTTGGTGAAAATAAGAATCTTTACCCTCTAGAAAACTGAATAATAAGGACTAAGATTACCCCAGGAAAGAGCACAAGATAAACAACAAACTGCTTACCATAATTTTTTCCAACATATCATTGCTATTTTCCTACAAAGGAAATGAAGGGTATCAGTCTGATGCTCACATGATAACTTCATGATAACAAGATGACTTCTCTAACTCTTCCATCTCTGGATAGTAGACATATGAATGGCTGCATTCTCCAAATAGAGGAGACACATAGTTCTTTCTAAAAGTGTTTTAGGTGGTGGAATAAAGATAAATGGTTGCTTGTTCAGTTCAAAGAAGAATATAAACAAAACCTACTTACCGTGTTTCCATCTCCACCACCGGTGAATATACTCTAAAATGGAAACAAAAGGATACCTTTATCATTATGGCGTACCAATGTGTCCTATTTGTGTGTGTCAGGCCTGGGGCACTACAGTTTGTTCAAATAAAGAGTGGGTCTGTGAGGGCCACAGAGGGTATCAATGTCATTGACTTGGTTTGAGCAGAGTAGATAAAGCCATTGCGACCAAAAGATATAGGCAACATCAACAAACAGACTTAACAACCGCAGTGATCCAAGGAAATGGCTACTTTCCAATAATCCAAACACACAACCTCTCTCCCCATGCTGTCATTGCCATCTTCAACATTAGATATCCATATCATATTTTTATACTGATAGCCTCACTCCTCAGATAGGAAACGTACTTTTCTTATCCTAACATAGAATAATAGGAGCCAATGAGATGCACATTAATTAAGACTATCCTTTGAGGGTTTATTTTGTTTCCATGAGGAAAGGGGTAGGGGAGCTTTTTTCTTTCAGAAACACACATGATTAATCAGCTCTTCCCAGCCTTCTAGAAGGTTAAAAAAGTGGATTCCAAGAGACCCGCTGGATCCCAGGGGGAAAGGTGTTCCAGAGGGCAGGGGCTGCTCTGGAAAAGGAATTCTAGGTCCCATTACATCCGCGTTTTTCAATCTCTCACATTCTGATAATAGTCATAATTATGCTCCCCTTTAAATATTCCCAGGAGTTTATAGTTTCCTGCTGAAATTGTTCCTGAAATACCTGTAAATCCTTGGGGGTGAGGGAGTCTCAAGAGGGCTACTGTGATCACATTTAAGAAGGATAACATAGAAAACATAAAACATAATCGAAGTGCGTATCTACTTACTATCAGTTTAGATAGTCCTTTTCCATCATTAGCTTTCTTGATAATAGGTGTTATCTTTTTTCCGATTGACTATAAGGAAGAATAAGAAAAAGCACCATTCCTTCATAATTTGTGCAGTGCGTGATATGCATAGCTTTCCCTGGGCCACTGCATAATAAACTGGTAGGCCCTTGAGGGCCACAGAGGATATTGATGTGACTGGCCTCACAACACCAGAGTAGGTACGTAAAGCCACATCAACCTTTGAGGTAGCCAAAGTCAGGAAGGCTATAAGAGGGTTTGCAGGAAAACTACCCTAATATATACTAGCAGGATCTTGAAACTTCACTACTCCTTTTTAAGTAGAACAAAATCTAGATAGTTTCCAAAACAGATTCAGGTAAAATTAATTCTGGGAAGGAAAATGAAGAAAGACATCTCACCAGCAAAATTGCATCTGACAGAAAGGCCATTTACCATTTTGCAGAGAAAAAAAACCACAATCGGGGAAAAGTAACTTTGGAGAAATCCTCCCCATCCAAAAAGTACCCCTTTGGGACAATTCCAAAATATAAGTTTCTCCCTTGGCTACTCGGCACCCAGGGGGCCCATCACTCTAATTTGAGAGTCGTCGTTTTAGAGGGTATAGTAGGTATTTGAAGCTGCTTTAAAATGGAAAGTTGAAACAGATGAAAGGTTTTGGCCCTGCCTGCTCTATTTCTACTCTGGGGTCTTTGGAGATGCTTTCTGGGAGGTGTGAATTAACAAATGGAGTGTTTTTGGGGTGCAAGAAGAATATTGCTCCAAAATAGCAAAGAATTATGAACAAAGGTATACTTACAATTAATGCAAAAATACTAATTGGACTTTTACCTATATTCTATAGGGAAACAAAAGATAATACTTATATTTTGAAAAGATATCACACATGATTTCTCCAACTATGGCATCTCTACCATCTTTGATATCATATATGTGAATCGCTTCATTCCACAGATAAGAAACAGAAAAGAGACGGATAGAGCCAAAAAGGCACCCATGGGTGAACTGTGTCCTGAAACACTTTCATTTCATTTTCTTTTCAATATTCTTTCACACAACCAAAATCTGCACAGAGAATCCAATGGAATCATGCATGTATTCAATTTCTGCCTCAAAAAATAAAATGCTTGCTGATAAAAATGATCTATTAATAGATCAGGCAGTTGGGGCTCAAGATGTTTTGGGAACCTGGCATTAAATCTCCACATATATATTCGTAGCTCTTGACTTAAAGCCGGTCACTTAGTGACTGTTTGAAGTTACAATGGACCTCCCTGCAGGTACTTCAGACCCAATTCAAAAGTTCCAAGAGCCGTCCCTGCCTGCATATTGGGAATTTGCCAGCTAGCTCACATTTATGGTTGTCTGCGGCATCCAATAGACCGACTTAACAACCACAGTGTTTGCTTAATGGCCACAACATAAAATTAGTTTAGACCCAATTTACGACTGCCATGACAGAGGACCATGACGGAAAGGCTCCATTACTGTCGTAATTCAGGAACTACCTTTACGTGATACCTAGGATAAGAAAATGATAAATATAGCAGCTGCATTAGCGCAACTTCCTAAACTTGGGTGGTTTTAATCTTAGATTTTTTTCCCTGTGATTTACTATTTTGTGGAAATGCAGATTATTTGATCACCTTAGTATTTAATGCATTATGCAACCTCCAGAAATGCAGTTATATTTGTAGCTAGGATAAGAGGGTTGTATGTAATTTGTACAGCACTAAAAATGTGGATTAAGTAACCCAGAGAAAGATTTAGGCTTCATTAAAAAATTTGGGATCGTTTGAAAAATCCCTCTTTCTGGCTTCCACAACATTTCCTGGTAAAACAGATCCTGGAAAAGGAGGTGAGGAAAGGCACCACCTGACCAAAAAAACTGCATTTGGACCATGCAGGTGAGTCACACCAAAAAGGGACAGAAATTATAGGGAGAGAAAGAAATTGTCCAGTTCAGTCTTCCCCAGTGGAAACATGTTCACTGGGAACAGTTCTGACCTGGTCCATACATACAACCAAATGAAGTGGATTTTGGGTTTGAGGTCAATGTTGAGATGCTTCATTGCAGGCAAGAAGTACATTACTCAAATAAAAGGTAGAAGGTGAAGAAAGATCTACTTACCATCAATTTTTCAATTTCTTTTACACTCAAAGCATTCTACAAAGGAAACCAGCACATCAATTGCATGCAAGGAAAATATTTCCCATGGAAAAGGGAGAAGATGGCCAAAGAGCTACTTACAATTATTTCCAATGTATGTTTCTCACTCAGTTCATTCTGCAATGGAAACAAAAGTTGGTTTAAGCTGCTTAAAAAACAAATGGAAAAACAAGCCAAATGTTTTCATCCTATTTGCTTGTTTTGTGCTCTCAGGACTCTGGAGATGCTCTAAGTAGGGGGGGGGGAAGAAAAATAAAAGAGGTGCTTGTTCAGATGCAAGACGTTAAAGACAGAAACAGAAGATGATAAATCAAAACTACTTACTACCAATTCAGCCAGAGGGCCATGTTTGACGAGTGCCTTCTACAAAGGAAAGATAACTATCACTAACTATACCGTCAGAGATAACTTCAATACCATAGATCAATTTCATCTATATCTTTCATTCTCCAGATAGGAGCTGTGCCTTTGAGTGATAATGCCTAAAAGACACATGAATTAATAGCATTCTGACACTTGTTGTTGTGAGAAAATAGTTTTTGTGATTTTTTTTTTCTTAAAAGGCTCATTATTGTGCAGCTCTCCTAAAGGTTCCCTGAAATCCTTGTTTAAGCTTTCTCCTAAGCCACAGGGAAGCCTGTGAAGCTGGACTCTTTCAACTTCAGACAATAGTCAAAAAGATGTTCCCAAGAACTTATAGCTTCCTGGTGGGATTCTTCCTGAAATGTCTGGAGATCCTTTTCGGGGAAGGGAGGCTCAAAAGGACTGCTCTGGTCAAATCTAAGGCGGACAACATAGAAGACATTAAAGAAATGAGAGAACTTGTGTGTCTACTTACTATCAAGTCATATATTGGTTTATCACCATGTGGTACTCCCTTAAGAAAGTATAACATCTTCTCCATGAGATCCTACAAGAAAAGAGAAAAAACATGATTCTCTTTTATTGATTCCTTCATACCTACGCTGGGCCAGTACATGATAGGATCATCTGGGTGGGCTTTTCCTGGTCCACTGTAGTCCATTAAAATAAACTGATGGAGGGTTTGGAGCCAGAGTTATATAGAGGGCCATGGTGGATATTGATGTGAATTGATATCACTTTGAGGCAACCAAGGTCAAGGAAAGCCATGGCAGGGATTCCGAGAAAGCTGCTATATTGCTGTCGGATTTAGTAGCAGAATCTTGAGAGCTCATCCAAAGCCATCATTACTCCTTTTTAAGGACAAGAGAGTCGAGCTGGGGCTAGTCTGACTCCCTTTCTCACCTATTCTACTTACACAGAGTTGAATGACCATTTTCTTCTCCTTCTCTCTTCTCCAGGCCACACCTAAATTTCCCTAGAAGCCATAACCCAACCTGAATATTAAAACCCTCTTCAATTTGAGTGCAATTTTCTCTTCACAGTCGAGTTGGAAGCATTTCTCATTTTGCAGAGAGAAAAACCACAAGTAGAGAAAAGAAATCTTATAGGAACCCTTCCAATGCGAAACATTTCCCCTGAGGATAATTTCCATAGGGCTTTGATGACACATACAGCAAATAACAGAATAACAGACTTGGAAGGGACCTGGGAGGTCTTCTAGTCCAACCCCCTGCTCAGGCAGGAAACCCTACACCATTTCAGACAAATAAAGGGAAGAGGTGTTAGGGTTTGGAGCCAGAGTTACACGGTTATAACAGCTATAGCTCCCAGAATTCCCCAATTATATGCTGGCTGGGGACTTCTGGGAGTTGAAGTCCACACATATTAAAGATGCCAAGATTTAGAATCACTGACACTAATAATGGCAACAACAACACTTTAGGGCACCCTGCTTTACAGTAGTGCAGGCGGTGGGGGTATTTAAGGGGATAAAGAGGTGTCTCAAGCTCCTTTATCACAACTGGCCCAGGATTTTAGCCTCGCCATATTTCCTGATGCTCTGGAGACAATGGTGATGGTTACTGGGGGTGGGAGTGGAATCGCAAATGGGGTCCTTGATCACATGCAATGCGAATATTTCATAAGGGAAGCATTTACCACAAAATCAGCCATTCTACACTCATCTTCCATACAGTCCTGCAAATAAAACAAAAGATATTGCTTCTATGCTGACATGAAATCGCATATGACTTCCCTAACCTGATTTACAATCGTTTTGTTGAAAACCGCATTCCAGTTTCTGGCAAAACCCAGCCCTAATGATTGAGGCAGTTCTTGACGACCATCATTTAAAAAGTCATAAAACCAGGTCAGTCATGTGGGTGACCCGATTTATGACTGTCGCGATTTACGCCCATTATGGGGAAGCAATATTGAGGTCGTAAGTCAAGGGCTATCTGTATGTGGTCCTACGACAGAAGAATAACTTGGCGACTGAATCAGCACAACTTCCTAAATTTTGATAGTTTTCATCTTAGTTAACTTTTTTGTGGTTTACTGTATTGTGTAAATGCAGACTATTTGATCACCTTAATAATTAATATATTATGCAATTGAATTTGTAGCCAAGATAACAGGGTTGCATGAAATTTATACAGTGTTAATGTGTGGACTAAGTAGCCCAGAGAAAGATTTAGGCTTCATTATAATTTTTTGGATCCTTTGAAAAATCCCTCTTTCTTCCTCAACATTTCCTGGTAAAACGGGCCCTGGAAGAGGAAATGGGGAAATACACCATCTGAACCACAAAATTGCCTTTGGACCACACAGTGAGTCACACCAAAAAGGGACAGAAATTACAGGGAGAGACAGAAATTGTCCAGGACAATCTTCCCCAGGGCAAAACGTCTTTGGGGACAGTTCTGAAAATGAAGTGGGTTTGAGTTTGGGGTTCAGGGATCTTATAACACAGGATGCTTCATTGCGGGCAAGAAGTATATTACTCAAAAAAAGAAAAAAAAGCAGAACATGAAAGAGCTACTTACTGTTAATTTTTCAACATCCTTTTTATTTAAAGCATTCTGTAAAAAAAAGCAAGCACATCAAATTTGAAAGGTATCCATCATTTACATGAACTTGTGCTTCGCTCCACTTAGGAAACACACATTCCTTATCAAAACAGAAAGTGATTCTAAAAATTAGAATTAGAATTCTAATTCTAAAAGAAGAAGATAGTCAAAGAGCTACTTACGATTATTTCCATTGTATCTTCCTCACTTAGTGCATCCTGCAATGGAAACAAAGGATATCCCCTCTATTCTCATATGAGAATATATATGACTCTCCACCCATGTTATCTCTGCCATTTCATATCTCATAAAAAATTTATTCCTTCTTTCTTCAGATATGAAAGGATTAGTCCTTTAATAGACTTGAAATATTTTGGATTGGATTGTTTGAGGAAAGAAATCTCCCTTTCTGGGTTTGCAAATGTGACCCAGGCAGCATGCTTTAAAATGGGTGGACCCCAATAACTTCCCTTTGTTGGCTGGGGAATTAGGCATTGTAGTCCACACATCTTAAAGTTGCTGAGGTTAAGAACCACTTCACTAGAGAAAAAAACTCACCATACGCCCCCTCCTCTATTCAAAAAGAGCTCAAATTCATGGCAGAATCTATGAATTAGTGTTTGGATCCCTTCAGAAATAGTGGTGCTCCATCACTGGAGACGTTTAAGAGATCGGAAAGTAATTTGTTTGGAATGGTATAGGGTCTCCTGCCATGGGCAAGGGGTTGGAGACCTCCAAAGTCCCTTCCAACTCTGTTATTCTGTATTCTGTACTTACTAGAACTTTTTCCATCATTTCATGGGCGTTTTCCTACAAGGGAAATGAAGAGTATCAGTGTGATTCTCACATGATAACGCATATGACTTCTCCAACTGTTCCATCACTAGATATCAGACTTACACTGATACTGATTTATACGGATTTTTCTCTCTGAAACTAAATGCTACTGAGAGGTGTGTTTTTTTTCTTTTGAGAAAAAAGGGGATAGACATTTCCCCAAAGGGGAAAAGAATCAGGACATCCAGCATGATGTAATTTACTTACCGTAGACTCTGCATCAGCATTATCATTGTTATCCTGGAAAAAAACATCCTTAGATGTTTACAGGTAATATAACCACACACGATACGCAGCTTAAGTACCAATGAATCTCTGAATTTTGCCCTATCCCTTATTTCTATTTGTCTCAAACTCTTCTCATACCAACCAAAGAAATTTTCACCCTTCTGTATTGGTCCAATTCAGTAGGTCCAACAAGAGGTTATCTCTGAATCTTATGATAATGTGAACCCTGAAAAATCCAGTGCAGACAACAGGATGCCGCCCTGAATTCAGAATCACTGATAGAGTTGAATTCCCGATCATTAAAAGACTAAGTACTTCAAAGCCCTCTGCCTGAATTTTCAACCCCTTGATGAAGAAATGTGTTAATTAAAGCATGGGGACAAACTCCACAAAATACTTATTGATTTCATATGCAGGCATCCCAGCTGAAAAGCTGTTGCAACCCACAAAATTTAGCCTTACCTGCTGGACAGAAAGAGTAAAAGTCAAAGCAAAGATTGAAAGGAGACGCATCTCCTTTGTTGCTCTTCAGCTCTTCTGTCCTTGTTGTTCTTCTAAGTGAGTTTATCCAGCTCCACTGGCACATTTTAATATCTTAATCCTTAGGCCTCATTGCCCAAACCCAATGCCTCTATTGTTACTTTATTTACAAGGAAATAATAAGCTTCCATTGCATCATGCCTAGTCATTCCATCATCCATGCTCAAACTGAAGCTAAAATGCAGAGCTTGTGTCTCTGTAAAGTCCTAACATCATAATAGGCAACACATCTTCCTGTAACTTTTCCATACGAAATTGGCTAAGAGAAGGTTTGAGCCAAATTCACTGATGGAAACTACATGGCTGAAAGTGCCTCATAACCTGTATCTGCCTGATCCTACTCCAACATTGAACAACTCACCCTATTATTTTTATAAGATTATTTTTAGTGTACCTTGAGTGCAGTTCCGAGGTGAATGAGATAAAAATAATTAATCAGCCCTGCGTGGAATCACAGCTGATCATCTTGCCCCACCGAGATGACTCACTCCATGTCTACAAAGCATTGGAAGAGAGCTGACCAGTGTTGGAGCATTCACCGCTTCTGGAGGCAAACAGTTCCACTGGTTAATTGTTGTCACTGTCAGGAAGTTTCTCCTTAGTTCCAGGTTGCTTCTCTCTTTGATTAGTTTCCACCCGTTGTTTCTTGTCCTGCCTTCAGGTGCTTTAAAGAATAGATTGACTCCATCTTCTTTGGGGCAGCCCCATAGATACTGGAAGACTGCTATCATGTCATCCCTGGTCCTTCTTTTCATAAAACTGGACATACCCAATTCCTGCAACCGTTCTTCATATGTTTTAGCCTCCAGCCCCCTGATCATCTTTGTTGCTCTTTTCTGCACTCTTTCCAGAGTCTCAACGTCTTTTTTATGAATCATGGTGACCAAAACTGGATGCCGTATTGCAAGGGTGGCCTTATCAAGGCCTTATAAAGTGGTATTTGGGATTCTTCAGACACGGAAGACAGATATTATTAAATGAGGTTTAAGACTCTACCAGGAATTGGACCCATACCCAATTGCATTTTATATGACCTTATACTGAAGAGCTATCCAGGTTCTGATCTCAGCCTTGTAACACAGAGTGTGAACCCTATCAAATAACCTCTGACTCCCCACATCTGAAAAGTCCCAAATAGGATGAAGCCAGTCATAGGGGGGTCCCAGTAGTTGAGGTAACTGAAACTACCGTACAGGACAGTCACTGTCTAAAAATAGAGAAATCCCCCTTTTCCTTCCAAGAGTGGATGGAAGTAATATAAAAGACATATATGGGGGTGGGGGTGGGGGTGGGGGTGGAAATGACATGGGCCAGGCTGAGTTAGACAGGTAGATTTGGGGTGGCCAGGTGTGTGGGTTCAAGTGTGGGTGTGAACATGGGTGTGGGTGGGTGCAAGTGAGAGTGTGGGTGTGGTGGGCCACATTGAGGCACCACAAGAGGCTGCTGGATGTTCCTAGTCGCCACGCACCCCCTGAGGGAGTGAGGAAAATCTGCCCGGAGACAGAGAAAGCCCGCCAAAACTGAGGTAAGCTGATTCAGCCAATCACAAACTGCTGACGTCACCTACAAGCTGTATAAATACCGGCTGTGGGGGAACATGATGCTTGCTCGCTTTGAGGCACCTGCAAAAAAAAAAGGTTGTAATGTTGCTTGGCTGCTGATGCAAAATTTGGTCCCACCAGTTTTGGAGAGAACTCTAGGGTCAAAAGGTCTCCAAGCCTCCTTTTTGCAGCCTTGTTTTCAGAAGTTAAAGAACGCATTCAACAATTAAATAAAAGTAGCTCACAATGGCTTAGTCAGCTGAGGGCAGCCAGCTAAACACAGCTTGGAGTGAATGATAGGACAGTGCCTGTCTTATTTTGTCGCTTGTATATCAACTGCTGTTCCAAAAGAAGCCAAAACCCACACTTTTTTTTTTTAAGAGTTTGGTTACGAATTTATAAGGTGATGGAAAGTCACCCAGAAAAGGGGAAAGAAATGGAAAAGCCCTTGTCTTTTTCATCGCGGACAGCAAAAAAGTCAAGAGGGCCCTCTGTTGTGACCAGCCAATGTTACTGAAAAGCAGATTTATTATTTTTTTTTGTGAGCTGAAAAAGCTCAAAAACCAGAAGGTAAATGCCAGCAACGTTTCCAAGTAGTATAGCACATCTTCTTCCAAGGAATATTGTTTCAATAAAATGTGCTAGGTGTTAGGTGTGAAAGATCAGGTCCACACGTGAAAATCCAATTAAACTGATTTGTTCCTATTCATGCCTTCCCAAAGGAATATTGCCAGCTAAAGCAATTAGCACCCAGTAGACGTTAGATGGCCGTATAATGGTTTTTCCATATATTTTTTTGCATTCTTTTTTATACATATAGTTGATTTCATTGTTGGAGCTGGGTCTTGTCTAAGTTGGATAAATTTATCCCATTTAATTTGTATAAAGTGCAGCGGCTCAGGCATGGCGCTCACATGTGCTCAAAATATGACAAAATGGTGACTGTTTTTTCTCCTTCTTACAGAATTCAGGTGGCGTCAAAAGTGATGGTAGATTCTCAAATAACCAGGGGTGAGTCAAGATTCATTTACTTGACTTCTTCTCTATTATTCTTTGTGAACCCAAGAACACATTTCTGCCACCATACCTACTATATAATTTTATAAATCACGATGTTCCATTACAGCTAAAGCAGAGGGAATGGAGAATTGACTTTACAAACGCACAGTCATGTGATGTATTGCTTAATGATGCTGTCACTTAGCAGTTGCCAATGGAAGTTGTTAAGTGAGGACTAGTTATATATGACTGCAAGGGGGATCCTTCTTAATGGCTTTCCTAAATCCCACCAGGCTTGGCAGGATTCCCTGACGATAACGAAGTAGGCTAAATTGAGTTTTGGAGTAATTGTTCTAAACCATAATGTGGTTTCTTTGGGAAGTGCAGATTATATGAAGCCATTTTAGTTAACCTGACATAAGTAGCAGGTTATAGAAACTGCTGATGATATTCCAGATCCATTCACTCTCCATTCAGAAAAGTAAGCCTGTTGCATTGCTTGATCAAGATGCTTTATTGAAAATGCTGCTTAATATTCTCA
The DNA here is from genome assembly GCA_023970755.1 of Azemiops feae. NCBI lineage: Eukaryota > Metazoa > Chordata > Lepidosauria > Squamata > Viperidae > Azemiops > Azemiops feae. The sequence goes on from JALGBA010000620.1 coordinate 326,008, forward strand.
ATTGTTCCTGAGTCTCTGATTGGTTGATTTACCGAAGTTTGTAGACCCTTCAAATTCAGCAGGATTTTAAATGTATTGGCAGACTGAGAGAGATAGAAGAGGGGTCTGTGCGGCTACCGATCTCTTCCCCTGCCCCTTGCTTAGTACTTAATGTAGGAAAGGGTCACATTTCCCGTGATCTTGATAGTTCCAATGTTTTTGATAGGGACATAGCGATAGGTGAAGTTGAACAAGTGATGGCCATTAGCATACACCTTGAACCTATGGCTGTCACAACGGATTGAGAGCTGGGAAGAGAGGAAGGATGTTAGTGTGGCAAATCAGCACATCTGGATCACCTCTGACCCTCCAGGGAGGAGGGCCCACAGTCCACAATATCAAAATGAAAAAGCACGTCAAATTCATAAGGGGTGAGGCTTCAACGGGGGAGGCAGGGGGAAATCGCAACTGCCACACTGTTCTCTCTCACACACATCCCCCCAAAAAACCCCTTCAAGAACAATTTTCCAGGAAAGAGCTAAAAACGTGATTCTGGATGACCTTCTGGTGAGTCAGTTCCACTTTTCTCCACTAGAGGGGGGAGTTATCCCACCAGCCTTCCAGAGGTTCATTTAGCATCTATCCCATTGCAACTCTATGGCACCATGGTGATTTTATTACGTCTTTATCTTAATATTTTATCTCGTATATTCTTTATCCACATATCGTGTGTCTGTGTGTATATATATGTGTGTGTGTGTGTGTGTTGTTTTATTTAAACTTGTATTTGTATATCTGTGATTGCATCTATATCTGTAGATGCTCTTTCAATAAAATCCAGAAGTTCAGATTTTAACTCCTGAAAGCTGTGCTAGCTGGGAATTATGGGAGCTGGAGTCTTACACCTCTGAAAAGCACCAGCTGGATCTTCACTCCCCATTGCCTGCCTGCCTGCCTGCCTTCTCATCGGCCAACCACCCAAGCTCTTTGCTGGAATGCAGGGATGTCCACACAAGTCAGGTGAAAGAGGAACGATACATTAATTCAACCGCTGTGGCTGCCATATTGACTTTTTTGATCTCCTCCCTGCAGACATTCCTCCCTACTGGAATCAAAGAAAACTGACCTCAAAGTACTTCCCAGGTTGGAAAGGGTTAAAGGGCAGGTTGTGTTCCTCGGTTCCCCACTGGTTATTCAGTAAACTGTTGCGCATCACGCATCTCCATGGTTCCATGCGTGGATTAATGCGCAGAGCGATATCTCGGCCGGCCATAAGATTGATTTCAATCCTTGGAAAGAGAAGGGAAAAAAGGCATCAAAGACTAGACCTTGGAATAAATAAAAGGAAATCTGATTCCTCCCTGCCCCTTAATCCAATAGCAGCCTGACAGATCCTTCCATGGGTGAAGGCTAAAGGGGGAAAAAACCTCTTATTCTTCTTTGCAAATATTGTTTATTGGTAGATTGCTGTTGAATGTGTAAGTTCTGTTTAGCATTTTAGGCATTTATTCATTGCATTTATGTCCTGCCACAATCAAACCAACTCTCAGAGAGCTATAAATCAGACAAACACATATTTTTTTTAAAAAAAAAACATATTCAGCAGCAATCTAGCAGTCAATAGTATTCTGATGAAGAACAGCTGACCCCTGCTTAAAGACAGTTCAGGTCCTAATCATTCTTTAAAGTCATCTCCTAAGCCAGAACTTGTCAATCCTTTCATCAAATTTCTTTATTCCCCCACTTTGGGGTACCCTGCCCTAAGCTAACAGCCCTTGCTTCTTCTTGTGGCAATGAGTTCCACTGTGTTTATTCTGTGCAGAATTGTTTGCAGTGGAGATGGGAGTCAGAGAAAGGAGATAAACCAGGAAAGGCGCCCTAACGCTGGCATTTTGCTGTGCAAAGCCAAACCAGACCCGTGATGTCGAACTAGTGAGCAGAGGGAAAGTTGGGCTGAAATGTGCATTGCCAGGGAGATGCCAGCAGGGTGAGACCTGTGGCTCTGACTGCAGAAAGGCAGTGATGCCCAATGGTTACAGTAAGGGACTGGGACCTTCCTCTCTCTGAATCTCAAAATGCATGCAAAAAAAGAGACCTGAGACCTGGTAGCATTCTTCGGAATACAGCCTCGCATTGTGATGGTCCTCTTGGCTTCCAGACCTCCAGGAATGTTGCCCATGTAGGGCACCAGCTGAAATAGGCAAGAATCCAGCTTACACTTAACACCCACATCTGACTGTGTGACTCTTGTCACTGCTAGAAGAGAGCAGATTTTAACATGGGGGAAATGGAAAAATATTAACCCCCTCCTTAACCATAAAGAAACTAACTTTCCTTGAAAGCTTTCATTCTCACTGATCCTGCTTTCCCTTTGTGTGTGACCTTTACAGGTTGTGTGAACCAAACCAAACACTAAGCAGGAGAGACAGACCTGGTTAACAAATTTCTTGATACTTAACTGGATAGTAGAATGCAGGGCTTGCCAGCATCTGCTGGGAGAGAAATCCAAAGAGGCTGTTAGAAACTCCATGTTTTCCTCCTAAAATCCCTAACCCTGGATGTCCTTGCCTGCTGCCCCCCTCCTTTTTTTTTTCCCTTCTGAGGTTTTGTGGTGTCCCATATGCAGGATTCGGCAACGTGCCCTAAAGGATAGGAAGACAATAGTTGCTGAATTTATGTGGCATGTAAACTAGGTCACTTGACGCCTTCGTGCTTGCCTATGTAACATTTGCCCAACTTGGTTAGTTTTAATCTGGGTTAGTTTTGGAGAGGTAGCTTTGCCTGCTGAGAATCATTCTATTGTGTGAATGGAGGAAATGGACCTAGTGTGTTATGTTAGCCTAGTGGTGCTCATGTATGCCAGGAATTCTGTCACGCTACAGAGGCAGAAAAAAGAACAGTGATGTCACGGCCTCCGCTTTGTTTACATTGCTTTGTTCACTATAAATTGTTCAGCATCACAATAAACTGACAATCATCTGAGAAACTCCCTCTCTCTCAATCTGTGGCTGTGTATGATTATGTGTGTCTGCACCAGGACAAGCAACTGAATTCGGTTCTTAAGACTCAATTGGGGATTGTCACCTTTGTTCTGCATAAACATAGAACGGTATTTGCACCAAGTCAAATATTCCACCACGGCCTTGGCCCAATCATTTTTTATTTTTATTTTTTGGGGTGTGGATGGTTCACAGAAGGTTATCACCCCATTTCTCAGAGTCTAGCTGTTCCGTGGACAAAACACATGCGACAGACTTCTAATCTTGAAGTCTGGAGAGGCACATTGCCGTATTCAGCCATTGTACATTCTCTAGTATTCCCCTTTGTTAATAAGGATCCATGGGCATCTCCTAAGCCATTCTGGGAGTTGAGGCCACACATCTTAAAATTTGCCAGGTTCAGAAAAACTGCTTTATGGACATCTGCAAAGAGAAGCGCGGGACGTTGGCCTGGGGTAAAATTGCTCCTTGTTCAGTTGCTGGTCCTGGTATCACTTAAGGATGGCTATTCTTGCTAGCATGCAGAGTCCATAAGCCAAGACAACTGAGGACCCAGAGGAGCAGCCATTCTTAAGGGGTCAAATAAGGTGTATGAGAAGATCAACTGCAGGGGAGAAAGAGAAAGTGGCAGCTCAACCTAGAATAAATTCCCAAAGAGAGATCAAGGCTTAGGAGGTGATAGCAAACACTTACCAATTTCCCCATTGTTGATCTTCCCATCACGACCAGAGACTGCAGCTCCAGGTCTCCATTGGCATTGATGACCTGTATGCTTTGTGGTGGAATTCTGTGCTTGTAGCTACAGAAGAGGTTCCCATTAACCAGAATCTGTCAGAGGGTAAAACCAGAGGAATCAAGCCTCACTTGGAATCATCCATTTTGTTTGCAGGGAAAAAACAACAACTGTTTATTCTTGCCAGGAACACATCCCATCCCAGAGCTGAGCAGAGTGGCCATAGAAGGGCTCAAAAAAGTCAAAAATTGTACACGTAAAAAGGGAGAGGCCTTCCTTCACCAATACGCATTTTCTCCCCACTGGACCAAAATGTTTTCCCTTCGGCATCAGGTCCTCCCCATTTAGTGACCGTTTGCAGTTAGGACAGTGATGAAACAGTAACTTTGTGGCCAATCCTGGATTTACAACCTTCACAGGACTGCCGAGAAAAGAAAAGTCAAAGTCTGATCAAAAAGACTTAATGATTATGTTGCTGGTGCCAGTTGTCGCTAAATTAGGGTTACCTGTATGTTACTTTAACCCCTTCTGGAAGATACATTTGTGGTTCATTACAGACAAATGTCTATGGAGATTCTCAAGTCATCCAGGTCATGATTGTCCCAAAGGTGCTTTTTCAAAAGGCAACTGAACTTTCTTGGGGTTTTTTTTCTTTCTTGAAAACATTTCACTTCTCATCCAAGAAGCTTCTTCAGTTCGGTTCAATGAAAAATATCAAGAAAGTCCAGTTGCTTTTTGAACAGCAACTTTGGGATTACAGACAAATGGTGGATTCTGGGGGTGAAACGAACAGGCACCTGAGGTCGAAAAGGAGACGCTTTCATGCATACCAACCTGGTATTCGGCCTCATTAACAATGAAGATGATCTCAAAGTGCTCGCCCTTCTGGAAGGGCATCTTGTATCTGTTTTCCTTTCCCCACCTGCCAGACTGAAACGTGTTGAGCACAAGTTTTTGCATAATAAATTGAGGTTTGAAGTGGAGGGGAACATCAGCTCCCTTGTGCTGGCCACATGCAAAGTCCACATTGAAGTTCACCCAGGATCTGGAAGAGAGAGAGGGAAAAAAGAGGGGGAAATTAAATAGGAGGTGCGGGAATTTCACAGCCCCCACTTCTCCTTTGCCCTGAAACTAGAAGGTGTAGGATGCTCGTATTTTGCTTGAAGAGGAGAATCAAGTTTCCTAGCCCTCGCGGCTTTAGTTGGAGTTGGAAAAAGCAGGAACTATCCAAAGAATTAAGAAAGGATTTAATCTTGGCAAAGAAGGATTATATAACCTACGCTTAGAACGTAACTTGTCACTATTTGTTTTAGTCAGGTAGCATCTTCCTTTCATGAGAGCCCCCAAAAGAACGTTACCTTTTGCTGTCTTTGGGCACTGTGCCTTGAACATATACAGACATTCCTGGCTGGAGTCCACCAGGGACAGAATGATGGTAAGGGAGAGTCTGGAAGATAGAAAATGATGAACCCAATCAATGACTTTATTGCAAAACACAACTCTGACATTCAAACCAACCAACTGCAACCCCTGCCTTGTATCAGCCGTTCCATGGAGCTTTGGAGTCAAACCAAGACCTCCCAAGAGGACTTCTGCTAAGGATTCATCCCCCCAACGTGGCGGCAGAAGAAAGGTGTGGAGGAAGCCCCAGAACTGCAGCCACAGACCGGTTCTGCTTTAAGTCTGTGGGTTGATCAGTGGATTGAACAAGATTGGCCGGATGCCAGCCTCTTATCAGATCTCTCCATGCACTGGAGGAGCTTCTAAGGAAAGGAGAAACTTTGCAAGGCTGATGGGGCCAGGACAGAGTTTGCCGTTTCCCCTGCATTTCTGGAGCTTCTACAGGAGAGCCCTGTTTCATCTGTGGGTGGGTGGGTGGGGTGGCTGTTGCAATTGTGTTCAAAAGGAGGGGAATCAAACCCCAAAGAAACGTGGGAAGTTTGACCAACTTATTTTGAGAAATAATATTCAGTCCCTATGCACCTCTGGCACCCCCCTGTGTTAATAAGGATGTGTGGGTGTTCTCTAAGCCATTCTGGGAGTTGAGGCCACCCTTCTTAGAACTGCCAGGTTGAGAAACGTTGCTTTATGGACATCTGTAAAGGGGAGAGCAGGACCATGGCCTGGGGGAAAATTGCTCCCTTTTCTGTTGTTGGTCCCAGTACCACCCTTGGATGGTTATTTTTGCTAGCATGCAAAGGGGGCAGCCATTCTTAAGGGGCAGGAAAGGTTTACAAGAAGAGCGACTGGGAGGGAGACAAGTGAATCAGCTCAGACTCAGTTCCCAAAGAGAGATCAAGGATCAGGAGGCGCCAATTTGTCCATAACAAATACTTACCACATACCCCATCATTGGTCCTCTCATCACCATCAGAGATTGCAGCTTCAGGTCTCCATCGGCGCTGATGTCCTGCACGCTTTCTGGTGGAATTCTATGCCTGAAGCTGCAGAAGTGGTTCCCGTTTGCCAGAATCTGTCAGAGGGCAAAGACAAAGGGATCAAGCCTGTTTTGGGATAATCCATTTTCTTTGAAAGAAAAACCCACCCCCAAAAAAGCTAAGCAGGGTGGCCAAAGTGGAGGTAAAAAAAGATCAAAAGGTGCAGACCTAACAAGAGAGAGAGGCCCATTTCATTCCCCCTGAATCAAAGTGATTTCCCCTCAGCTACAGGTCGTCCTCATTTAGTGGCTGTTTGCAATTAGGACAGTGATGAAACAGTAACTTTGCGACCCATCCTGGCACTTACAACTTTCACAGGACTGTAAAGCAAAGAAAAGCTGAAGTCTGATCATAAACACAGTCATGGTTTCACTTAGCAATCGCATCACTTAATGGCAAAGATGATGACCCTAGTTGTCACTAAACAAGGACAATCCGAACATCACATAAACTCTATCTGGAAGATATCAAGTTGGAAAGGTTGGCTTTAAATACATTTGTGGCTCATTCCAGACAAATGGTGAATTCTGGAGGGGAAACAAAGAGGCCCCCGCAGTCCCATAGGAGCCTCTGTCAGGTGTACCAACCTGGTATCCGGCCTCAGTGACAATGAAGAGGACCTCGAAATGCTGGCCCTCTTGGAAGGGGTTCTTGTGTTGCTCTTCCTTCCCCCACCTGCCAGCCTGAAATGTGTTGAGCACAAGAGTCCTCCTTTTAAAGCGAGGGTTGAAGTGGAGGGGAATATCAGCCCCCTTATGCTGGGCACATGCAAAGTCCACTTTAAAGTTCACCCAGGATCTGGAAGAGGAAAAAAGAAGAGGAAAATTAAATGAGAGGTGCAGAAGTCTCAGACTTTCTGCCCCCCCCCTTTTTCTTCTTCTTCTTCTTCTTTGCCCTGAAGCTAGAATCTGTAGGTTCCTGTGTTTTTGCTTGAAGAGAAGAATCAAGTTCCTAGCTCTCATGGCTTAGTTGGAGTTGGAAGAAGCAGGAAGAGGAACTATCTGAAGAATTAAGAAAGGCTTCAATATGGCCATAGAAATTGGATTATATAAACTTGCCTTAGCATCATAAAAATCTTATTACTGTTTTGAGTTAAGATAGCATTTTGTCCTTCCTGTGACATGTTACCTGTTGCTGTCTTTGGGCACTGTGCCTTGCATATATACAGACATCCTCCGATGGAGTCCATCAGGGACAGGTTGATGGTAAGGGAGAGTCTGGAAAACAGAAAGTGATGAACCCAACCAGTGACTGTATTGCAAAACACAACTTTGACTTTCGAACCAGCCAACCACAACTGGTGTGCTGTATCAGCCTTCCCATGTGGCTTCTGAGTCAAACCAAGACCTCCCAAAAGGGCCGCTGCTAAGGATTAGTCTCCCCAACGTGGAAGGCGTGGAAGAAGCACCAGAACTGCAGGCACGGACCGGTTCTGCTTAACTCTATGGGTGATCAGTGGATTGAGTAAGACTGACTGGATTCTGGCGTGTTTTCCCATCTCTCCACGCACTGGAGGAACTTCTAAGGAAAGGAAGAAGCATTCCAAGTGTGAACTGGGACAGGCTGGTGGGACCAAGATAGCATTTGACTTTTCCTCTGCATTTCTGGAGCTTTTATAGGGGAACCGTGTTTCATCTGCGGGTGGGTGAGAGGCTACTGCATCGGTGCACACTGGGTGGAAGGAATTGTATTGAAAAGTGGGAGGGCAATCAAAGAGAGAGCAAGGATCAGGAGGTGCCGACTTGTCCATAGCAAACACTTACTGTGTTCTCCATCACTGGTCCTCCCATCACAGTCAGAGATTGCAGCTCCAGGCCTCCCTCAACCCTAATGACTTGCACTCTTTCTGGTGGCATTCTGTGCCTGAAGCTGCAAACAGGCTTCTTGTTCACTATTATCTGGCAGAGGGCAAAGACAAAGGGGTCAAGTCTCAACTGGGATCATCCTTTTTTCTTTTCTTTTTTGCAGAAAAAAAAACCTGTTTATTCTTGCCAGGAGCACATCCCACTCCAAAGCTGAGCAAGGTGGCCACAGAGAGGGACAGAAAGATCAAAATATGTAGATATAAAAAGGGAGAGGCCTTTATTTCACCAATAACCTTTCCACCCCTGAAGCGAAAAGTTTTCCCTTCGGCTACGGGTAGTCCTCATTTAATGACTGTTTGCAGTTAGGACGGGGGTGAAATATAACTTTGTGATGACTAATCCTAGCATTTACGACCTTCACAGGATGGCAAAACACAGAAAAGCTGAAGTTCTTATGATAAATACAGCCATGGTTTCACTTAGGGACCCCATCGTTTAATGAAAAAGATGCTGGTCTCAGTTGTCACTAAACAAGGACTTTATGTACATCACTTAAACCCTATGTGGAAGATATCAGGCTGGGACAGTTGGCATTAAATACATTCGTGGTTCTTTCCAAACAAAGGGTGAAACCTGGGGGGTGAAACAAAGAGGACCCCGCTGTCCCAAAGGAGCCTCTGTCATGTGTACCAACCTGATATTCGGCCTCAGTGACAATGAAGATGACCTCAAAATACTTGCCCTTTTGCAAAGGCATCTCATAACTTTTTTCATCTCCCCACCTGCCAGCCAGAAATGAGTTGAGCACAAGACTCCCAAAATCAAAGCGAGGGTTGAAGTGGAAGGGAATGTCGGCCCTCTTATGCTGGCTACAGGCAAAGTCCACCTGGAATCTGGAAGAGAGAGAGCGAGAGAGCGAAAAAAAGGGAAATATTTAATGGGAGGTGCAGGAATCTCAGAGTAGAGTTCTCACTGCCCCATTCCCCTTTGCCCTGAAGCTAATATCGGTAGGGTCCTAGGTTTTTGCTTGAAGAAAAGAATCAAGTTACTAGGCCTCGTGGCTTAGTTAGAGTTGGAAAAAGCAGGAAGTGGAACTATCTGGAGAATTAAGAAAGACTTTAATCTTGGCAGAGAATCTGCATTTTATAAACTACCCTTCAAAGCATAATAATCGTATTACTGTTGTTTTGAGTAAGGCAGTGCTTGCCCTTCCCATGAGCCCCCAAATGAATGTTACCTTTTGGTGCGCTTGGGCACGGTGCCTTGCACATATACAGACATCCCAGGATGGAGTCCGCCAGGGACAGATTGATGGTAAGGGAGAGCCTGGAAGAGAGAAAACGATGAACCAAACCAACGACTTACTGAATCGGTTCGGCAGTTTGCACAACCTTTCCCTGAAAGACTACAACTGACCAAGCTCCTGGCACACAGGAATCCACTTTGAGAATCCATAGTTGAAAGATGGACCTATCCAAGACCCTGTGGATCTATCCAGGGAGAGGCGGGGTGATTGATGACGCTCAACCATCCACTTCTGACCTTCACTTCCGAGGGTAAGCTGGGGGGAAACTAGTAATGCTTTAGATATTTTTTCAGCAAGCACTAGCTGGCTCAGCGGTCAGTTTGGATGCCGGAGAGGTAGATTTCTTTGCCCCTCTGCTAAGTTCTCGTGAGAACTCAGATTTTGAAGAGGCCATGCAGGAAGGGGAGGGTGGCTACGAAGATGCCACCCGAAGGGGCTGATCATGTTGAAGGGGAGGATGATGTGGGAGAGGAAGCAGAACCTGTGGGCAGAATTAAAAAAGGGAACAGCCTAGAATCCCTACATAGATACAAGCAGACTAAGTCCAACCCCCCCCCCCCGGAATTGCATTGACCCTTGTCTAACTTGAGTGGGGCTCACGTGTGCCAGGAATTCTACCCTATCAAGCTACAGAGGCAGAAAAAAGAACAACGATGTCACGGCCCAGGTGCTGGACTCCAATTCTGAGTCGTTCTGCTGATCCCGTGGAACGCCAGCCTCAGGAAGCACCAAGCCAGACATCAAATGAGGCTGACGAGTCACAGGTACCACCTGAGCTGCTGGACTTGCTGGGACAGGATAAAGTAAGTTTTCCCAGTCCCCCCACACCATAGGAGACGCTTGATCTGTCTCTGTTCCCTTTGCTGGGAACAATGTCTGACATCTGGCTCCTGTCACATTTGTGTGGGGTTTCTGCTTTTTGGACTTTTGATCTTTGGACTGGCTAATAACTTTGACCCAGCTCTGAAACCTTGAACTGACTCTTTGGCATGTTCCCATTCACAAGCAAACTTTACAGGCAAGCCTCTGCTTTGTTTACATTCCTTTGTTCACTGTAAATTGCTCAGCCTCTTAGTAAACTGAATCTCTCTCTCTCTCTCTCTCTCTCTCTGTGTGTGTGTGTGTTTGGGAGGGGGCTGAAGCCTGCACCAGACAAGCAACTGAACTCAGCTCTTAAGACGCAATGGAAGCCAAGACAATTGAGAATCCAAAGGGGCAACTATTCCTAGTGGTCAAGAAAAGCGTACAGGAAGAGTCACTGGACGGAGAAAGTGACAGCTTGGGGACCGAACCAACTCAGAATCAATCCCCAAAGAGAGATAAAAGATCGGAAGATGGTCACTTGTCAGTCGCAAACACCTACCAAGTTGTCCATCATTTGTCCTCCCATCACAGTCAGAAATTGCAGCTTCAGGTCTCCATCGACACGAATTTCCCGCACGTGTTGTGGGTGCATTTTGTGCTTGAAGCTGCACAAGAGGCTCCCGTTCAACAGGATCTGTCAGAGGGCAAACTGAAGGGATTAAGTTTCAACTGGGACCGTTTTTGTTTTACAGAAAAATCCAGTTTATTCTTACCAGGAACACATCCCAACCCACACCTGGGGAGGGTGGCCAAAAGGTGTGTGTGTGTGTGAAAAAACTCAAAAATGTATATATGTAAAAATGGAGAGGCGTTTATTTCACCAATACCCTTTTTGCCCCATGGATCAAAGTGTTTTTACATTCAGCTACAGGTTATCCTTATTTAGTGACTGCTTGCATTGATAAAATAGTAACTTTGCGACCAATGCTTGCATTTACAGCCTTCACAGGACTGTAAAGCAAAGAAAAGCTGAAGTTTGATCATAAGCACGGTCACGGATTCACTTTGCAATACACTTCACTTAATCACTAAGTTGCTGGTCCCAGTTGTGGTCACTAAATGAGGACTACCTTTATTTACATCACTTAAATCCAATCTGGAAGATAATCAAGTTGGGGAAGTTGCTATTAAATACATTTGTGGTTCATTCCACACAAATGGTGAATTCTGGGGGGGAAAACAAAGAGGCATCGGTAATCCCGAAGGAGCCTCTGTGGGGCGTACCAACCTGGTATCCAGCCCCATGGACAATGAAGATCATCTCGAAATGCTCGCTCTTTCGTAAGGACATCTTGTGCTTCTCCATATTTCCCCACCTTCTATTCAGAAACGTCCCAAGCAGGATAATCTCTTCACTAATGCGAGGACTCATGCGGAAGAGAACATCGGCCCTCTCATGGCGGCTACGGGCAAAGTCCACGTTGAATCTGGAAGAGAGTGAAGAAAAAAGAAGAGGAAAATTAAATGGGAATATCAGAGGAGAGTTATGCCCCCCCCCCCCGCTTTCTCCTTTGTCCTGAAGCTAGAATCTGTAGGTTGCTGAGTTTTTGTTTGAAGAGGAAAAATCAAGTTCCTAGCCCTCGTGGCTTAGTTGGGAGTTGGAAGAAGGAGGAAGTGGAACTGCCCAAAGAATTAAGAAAGCTTTTAATCTTGGCATAGATTTTGGATTATATAAACTACCCTTAACAACATAAACATCTTTTTTTTACTATTGTTTTGAATAAGGTAACATCTTGCCCTTTCTGTGAGCCCCCAAAAGAACGTTACATTTCGCCGTCTTTGGGCACTTTGCCTTGCAGATATACAGACATCCCAGGATGGAGTCCGCCAGAGACAGGATGATGGTAAGGGAATTCCTGGAAGACAGAAAACGATGAACCCAACCAATGACTTTATTGCAAAACACAACTCTGACCTTCAAACCAACCAACCGCAACTCCTGCCTTGTATCAGCCATTCCATGTGACTTCCAAGTCAAACCAAGACCTCCCAAGAGGACTTCTGCTAAGGATTAATCCCCCCCAACATGGCGGCAGAAGGAAAGTGTGGAGGAAGCACCAGAACTGCAGCCACGGAGCGGTTCTGCTTTAAGTCTGTGGGTTGATCAGTGGATTGAACAAGAGTGGCCAGATGCCAGCCTCTTTCCCAATCTCTCCGTGCACTGGAGGAACCTCTCAGGAAAGGAGAAACATTACAAGTACCAACTGGATCTGGCTGGTGGGACCAAGAGAGCGTTTGCTTTCTCCTCTGCATTTCTGGAGCTTTTATAGGAGAACCGTGTTTCATCCCCAGGTGGATGGGGGTAGCTGTTCTTGGTGATCTCTGTGCTTGTGAGTTTGCTTGCCAGCATCTGCTTGCAAGTTACAGGCCAGCCAGATTTTATCACAATAAAAGCAGTATTCATATGCGGGGAATCGGTTTCCTACTCTGGTCTACTTTGACGGGCAGAAAATCAGTCTTGCCTGTCTGAATGCCTGTCAGCACCCCAGGGGGAGGGGGGAGGAACCTGCTAATGCTTTAAATGTTTCTCAGAAAATGGCACCTGGCTGAATGGTCAATTCTGATGCAAGAGAGGAAGGTTCCTTTGAGATGGCTTCTCTGCCCCCTCTGCCAGATTCCCACGAGTGCTCAGATTGTGAAGAGGGTGGCTATGAAGATGCCATGGAAGAAGGAAAAGGAGAAGGAGTGGCAGAACCTGGGGATGGAGTTAAAAAAAAGGGATCCGCCTAGAATTGCTACGCAGCCACAGGCAGATTAAGTCCAAAACCCTTGAATTCTGTTGACCCTTATCTAGCTTCTAGTAGGCGCTAACCGTTAGTTGTGCATAGGCATGATTAGCAATAAATTAGTCTAATTGTATTTTCATGTGTGGGCCTGATCTTTCAAGCCAGACAGAAACAGAAGGGATCACTTCCTATCTGATATAATAAACATCAATGCCTAAAGTCTCCAAGGTCAGTTCGATGGTTCTCTACAAATCCATCCTTTAAATATCCCTAATAGTATTCAAACTGATCCAAAGACATCAAGAAAATGAGTGACGTTAAATGGGGAGTCTGGAGATGCTTTTGGTTTAGCGGAATAAAGGTAAGAGGGACGCTTGTTCAGATCAAAGAAGAATATGAAAGAAAGCAATGGCAGAAAATAAACAGAAGCTACTTACCATTCCTTCACTATTGGTGAATATATTCTAAAATGGAAAGAAGAGGATACCTTTATAATTATGGTTGTAGCAAGATATCCTACCAGGATTTGTGTGCATCAGACCTGGGCCATTACAGCTTGTTCAAATCCAGAGTCCGTGAACATCACAATGACTTGGTTTGAGCAGAAATAGATCAAGCCATTCCAACCAAAAGGAATAGCAATGTCAACAAACAGATGCAGCACTTAGCAACTGCAGCGATCCAAGGAAATGGCTATTTTCCAATAATCCAACAATTATTTCCAATAATCCAAACACAAAATCCAAACTCCCCATGCTGTCATTGCCATCTTCAACATTACGTATCATATCGTATATTTAAATGGATAATTATATTTCTGTTTCATTCCTCAGATAAGGAACATGTTTTCCTTATAAGACGGAGTGACGAAGGCTAAAGAAATGCACATTAATTAAGATTGTTCTTTGAGGGTTTGATTTCATGAACAAAAGCTTTGGGCAATTTTTTCTTTTCAAAAAACACATTAGTAATCAGCTTTCGTAAAGAGTTAGGGGTTGGGTTTTTTTTTTTTAGATATTTCTCTAGTTAATTAATTCCTTTAAATGACATCTTAAGGCACACAATCTGGGTGGCTCACAGCACTGGTACGAAACCAAAACACCATAAAAACAAGAAAAGCAAGAAAAACCTGGCGCCGCCACCATTCTCCAATCCAGATTTCACCACCATTTTCGGGCTCCAACCTCACCTTATCCCAGTGCTCAGGGAAAGACCAAGGTCTTCCCAGCCCTCCAGAAGTTTAAAAGGTTAAAAAAAAAAGGACTTCCAAAGTCCACACTGGTTTGAAACAAAGGTCAAAGAAGCCATCTGTGTTAAAATTGAACAGCCCTCTCTCAACAGAGGGGAAAGGATGCAACCCCACCTCTCTCCTGTCTACAGCACACTCCTCTCAGCGGTCCCAAGAAGGACCCACACCCATTTGCACTCCGATTCAGGTGACTCTAAAGCTACATGGAGATGCTCTAAGCGCTGGGAGCAGAAAAATAAAAGAGGTGCTTGTTCAGATGGAAGAATAAATTAAAGACGGGAACGGAACAAGATAAATCAAAGCTGCTTACCGCCAATTCAGCCAGAGGACCATCTTTGATGAATGCCTTCTACAAAGGAAGCAAAGGGGATCAGATCTATTCTGGTAAGGTAATTAACACGAACTATAACTCTACCATCAGAGATAACTACAATACCATATATTAACTTTATCTATCTGTTTCATTCTCCACATAGGAACTGTGCCTTTCCAATCACAAATGGAGTAATAAAGCCTAAAAGACACATGAATTAATAGCATTCTGAGACTTCTTATTATAAACAAAGAGCTTTTGTGATTTTTTTTTTTTAAAGAAACATTATTGTGCAGCTCTTCTAAAGGGCTCCTGACATTTTTCGTTTAAGCCTTTCTCCTAAGCCACAGGGAAGCCTGTGGAGCCCTGTGTCTCTTTCAACTTCTGACAATAGTCAAAATAATGTCCTCCTTTCAATGTTCCCAAGAGCTTATAGCTTCCTGCTGGAATTCTTCCTGAAATGTCTGGAGATCCTTTGGGGGGGGGGGAGTGAGGCTCAGGAAGGCTGCTCTGGTCACATCTAAGAAGGATAAGATAGAAGATATAGAGGTAATGAAGAAATTAAATATGTATCTACTTACCATCAATTGATATATCAGTTTATCGCCATGTGATAATCCCTTAAGAACATTTAACATCTTCTGCATGAGATCCTGCAAGGAAGGAGAAACACCATTATCCTCTTTTATGGGTTCCTTCATGCACTGGCACAAGTACAGTACGTGCATGATATAAGCATCTGGGTGGGCCTTGCCTGGGCCACTGCAGTCCATTAAAATAAACTGGTGGGCCTTTATTTAGGGGCCACAGAGGATATTGATATGAATGGTCCCACATCATCACAGAAGGCACGTAAAGCCACATCAACCTTTGATGTGTCTGGCAAGGTCAAGGAAAGCCACGGCGGGGATTCTGGGAAAGCAGCTCTATTGTTGTCAGATTTAGTAGCAGAATCTTGAAAGCCCATCCAAAGCCTTCAATGCTGCTTTTCAAGAGCAAGAAAGTCAAGCTGGGACTAGACTGACTCCCTTTCTCACCCATTCTACTTACAGTATCCAGAGTTGAACAACCATTTTCTTCTTCTTCTTCCCTCTTTTCAAAGCCAGAGCCAAATTTCCCTAGAAGCCATTTCCCAACCTAAATATTAAAACCGACTTTTTAGCACTCAAGTCTTCAAACTGAGTGCAATTTGGACATCGTACTTGAGTTGAAACCGTTTGGCATTTTGCACAAAGGAAAATCACAATGCAGAGAAAAGAAAATTTGCAGAGACCCTTCCTGTGCCAAACATTTCCCACAGGGATAGTTTCCAAAGTGAGTGTATTTTAAACGGTAAAGCAGTGAGTCAAGCTGCTTTATTAAAACTGGTCCAAAATTTTAGCCTTGCCTTCTTGATGGTCTGGGGACAATGACAATAGTGGGAGTTGATCACCTGCAGGAAGGATATTTCACAAGGGAAAAACTTACCAGGAAATCGTCCACTTCACAATCACTTTGTATACATTCCTGCAAAGAAAACAAAAATATATTACTTCTATTCTGAAATGACATCGTACATGACTTCTCTAACCTGGATTCTGCTGCGTAAGATGGGCAGCTATATAAATCTTTGAAACTAAGAAATAACCATGCCATTATTAGAAAGATATATGCCATCTTTGATAACATACATGTGAATCGCTTCACTCTACAGCATGCATTTCTTATCAGAACAGATTCTGGTAAGATGACAAAGGCACATATGGATGAATTGTCTTCTGAAACACTTGGTTTCGTTCTCTTTTCAATATTCTTCCACTTTCATTGTGGAAATACAGACTATTTGATCACCTTAGTATTTAATATATAATGCAAACTCCAGAAGTGCAGTTGCATTTATAGTCAAGATAAAAGGATTGCATGAAATTTGTACAACACAAAAAGTCTGGACTAAGTAATCCAGAGAAATTTGGATCATTTGAAAAATCTTTCTTTCTGGCTTCCACAACATTTTCTGGTTAAAAAAAACGACACTGGAAAAGGAGGTGAGGAAATGCACCACCTGACCAACAAAACTGCACTAGGACCACATAGGTGAGTCACACCAAAAAGGGGCAGAAATTACAGGGAGAGAAAGAAATTGTCCAGGATAAACTTCCCCAGGGCAAAACATCCTTGGGGACAATTATGGCAAAGCCTTGTCCACACTCAACACCAAAGAAAGTGGGTTTGGGGCCAGTGTTGTTATAACTCAGGGATGCTTCATTGCAGGCAAGAAATCTATTGCTCAAAAGAAAAAGAAAAAGCAGAAGATGAGGAAAGAACTACTTACTGTTAATTTGTCAAGATCGTAATCATTCATAGATTCCTACAAAGGAATGAAACACATCAAATTATGTTCTAATGGAAGGCACCCAGGCCCTCTCTATCCCTGCCATCAATACCATCTTAGACATCATTCACATGAATTGCGGCTTTCCTCCACTTAGGAAATGTACATTTGTTCTTATAACAGGGAATCGTAAGACTGAAAAGCAAAAATGAACAACTATCTTCCTAAAATAGGCAACTATCCTCCTAAATATATAAGTTGGGTATTGTTCAGTATATATAACTATTCAATTTTAGTGGGAGAGGGGTAGAATCCCATAAGTGCTGCTTGATTGCATGCAAAAAAGGTAATTCAGGTTATCTGAAGACCTCTCTCGCCCCAATGGGATTAGCCCACCCCACCTGTGCCAGCGGAGAGGGCACGCTGCGGACCCCGTCAGTCAAAGAATTTCAGCTGATGGGGTCCAGAAGGGCCTGTTCTGCAGTGGCTCCTGCTCTTTGGAACCTCAAACTCCCCCACCCCTGATGTGAGATCCCCACCCACCATTTCGACCTTCCGTAAGGGCCTGAAGACCTGGCTCTGTCAGCTGGCAGGGGGCCCCAAAGGGAGTGCCCCTTTCTGGAGGTGCCTATCGGATGAGGAAAGACCCCACCTCAACCCATGTACTTTGTGTTCCCCTACTCTCCACCTTTTAACATTATTTTTTACTGCTGTTATTTTTTGCTTTATTATTTTAATCTGCAGTAGTTTTTAATGTTTTTAAGCCAGCCAGAGTTATCTGGACAAGATGGGTGGCACGTGAATTGGAATGAATGAATGAATGAATGAATGAATGAATGAATGAATGAATGAATGAATGAATGAATGAATGAATGAATGAATAAGACAAGGAAAGGGGAGAAGATGGTCAAAAAGCTACTTACCATTACTTTTGTTAGCGGTTCCTCACCAATTCCATTCTACAATGGAAACAAAGAGTATCAACTCTATTCTCATATAAAAACATATGACTTCTCCAACAAAGCCATCTCTGACATCTCATATTTGATATAAATGATTTTTTTCATTCTTTAGATAAGAAAGGATTGGTCCTTTAAGAGACATGTCTCTTGGGGTTAAACCTTTTCTAGGAATAGGATAGGATAGGATAGGATAGGATAGGATAGGATAGGATAGGATAGGATAGGATAGGATAGAATAGAATAGAATAGGAATAGAATAGAATAGAATAGAATAGAATAGAATAGAATAGAATAGAATAGAATAGAATAGAATAGAATAGAATAGAATAGAATAGAATAGAATTCTTTATTGGCCAAGTGTGATCGGACACACAAGGAAGTGCACATTCCTAGAAAAGGTTTAACCCCAGGAAATTGAATAATTGATTGAGATGACCCAAGGGAAGAGCACAAGGTTAACAAAGAATTACTCACCATAACTTTTGCCATCATTTTACTGCCGCTTTTCTACAAGGGAAATGAAGGGTATCAGTCTAATCTTCACATGACAACATATATGATTTCTCCAACTGTTCCCTCTATGGATAGCAGACATATGAACAGCTGAATTCTCCAAATATATACAATAGCTATATATAATATCTATATATTTCCTTTTTCCTTTTTTCCTTTTCCTTTTTATACATGTATTGTGAAATTCTAATTAAAATATTAATATGGAAATAATAATAATAACAATAATAATAGAATTGGAAGGGACCTTGGAGGTCTTCTAGTCCAACCCCCTGCTCAGGCAGGAAACCCTATACTACCCCTGCCGACGTCATCAGAGTAAAAACCAGGGATTTGAAAGTCTGCTTATAAAGCTGCTGTTTCTACTGTTAATATGGATATACCCGGGATTCGTATTTTTAAAGTAATTAGGGACAATATATGCAATGCCTTCCTTTCAATGTTCCCAAGAGCTAATAGCTTCCTGTTGGAATTCTTCCCACAATGTCTGGAGATCCTTTGGGGCATATCTAAGGTGGTTAACATATGAGACATAGAAGAACTAAGAGAACTCACGTGTGTTTCAACTTACCATCATTTGATACATCAGAATATCATCTTGTAATCTTCTTCTAAGAACAGATAACATCTTCTGCACGAGGTCCTGCAAGGAAGGAGAAAAAAACATTATCGTCTTTTATGGATTCCTCCATAACTATGTTGTGCCAGTGCATGATAGAAACATCTAGGTGGGGCTTGCCTGGACCACTGCAGTCCATGAAAATAAACTGGTGAGCCCTTGAGGGACACGGAGGATATTGATGTGAAAGGTCTCACATCACCAGAGAAGATACATACTTCATTACCTGGAAGGGAGAATATTTCACAAGGAAAGAACAGAGGATAAGCAAAGAGGTACTTACCAGAAAATCATTCATCTCACAATCACTTTGTATACATTCCTGCAAAGAAAACAAAAAGTATTACTTCTATTCTGACATTACATCAAATATGTTTCCTGGAAAAACAGATCCTGGAAAAGGAGGTGAGGAAATGCACCACCTGACCAACAAAACTGCACTAGGACCACATAGGTGAATCACGCCAAAAAAGGGGCAGAAATTACAGGGAGAGAAATAAATTGCCCAGGATAAACTTCCCCAGGGCAAAACATCCTTGGGGACAGTTATGGCAAAGCCTTGTCCACACTCACCACCAAAGAAAGTGGGTTTGGGGCCAGTGTTGTTATAACTCAGGGATGCTTCATTGCAGGCAAGAAATCTATTACTCAAAAGGGAAAAAAAAGCAGAAGATGAGGAAAGAGCTACTTACTGTTAATTTGTCAAGATCGTAATCATTCAGAGATTTCTACAAAGGAATGAAGCACATCAAATTCTGTTCGAATGGACGGCACCCTAACCCTCTCTATCCCTGCCATCAGTACCATCTTAGATACTTTGTGTTCCCCTCCTCCCCATCTCTTAATAGTATTTATTGCTGTTGTTGTTGTCTTTCTTTATTATTTTAATGTGTAGTAGTTTTAATGTTTTTAAGCCGCCCAGAGTCATCTCTGGACAAGATGGAGTGGCACATGAATTTAATAAATAAATAAACAACAAACAAATGAACAAATAAATCACAAAGAATGGGAAGAAGGGGATGAAAGAGCTACTTACCATTACTTTTGTTAGACCGTCGTCACCAATTCCACTCTGCAATGGAAACAAAGGGTATCTATTCTCTATTCTCACAGGAGAACATATATGACTTCTCCTACGTGATAATGAATCCCTTTCTTCTTCAGATAGGAAAGGACCAGTCTTCTAATAGGCCTGTCTCTTAGGGGTTAAAGATTTTGACTCCATGAAAGATTTTGGATTGAATTGTTTGGAACAAATCTTTCTTTCTGGGTTTACAGACTTTTGACTCAATAAAAGAATCTCTGCGAAAGGAGGGGAGGAAATCCATCCCATCAGCAAAACTGCATCTGATGTAGGGAATATTACATGAGTCACAACCTTTAGGGACAGAAACTATGACTGCTGGAGAAGCATTTTTCAACTTCGGCAACTTCAAGCTATGTGGACTCCCAAAACTGCCAGAATTCCCCAAACAGCATGCTTTTAAGATGTGTGGATTCTAATAATGTCCCTTGATTGGCTGGAGAATTCTGGGAATTAAAGTGCACACATCTTAAGGTTGAGAAACAATTCACTAGAGAGAAAAAAACATAGGCCCCCTCTTCTATTCAAAAAGGGGAAGGTTCCAAAAGGGCTTTGCTAACACAGACCCCCAGAAGACGGTGTATTTAGCTGGGATTCGGTGTTATCCGCAGGTGGCAGCTCCATTGTGTGAATTGCAGGAGTTATGTGGACACTCCTCCTGCTCATCTGGATGCGACTTAAACACCTGCGTCTGTTCATCTGTAGCCTTCAGCTGGGCAAAACTAGCAACCATTCTTGAACCGAAATCATTCACATGGGGAAACATACACAGTGCTGGGACCCATCGCTCCCATAGGAATGAAATTTGGGGAGCTCAACACCTTCTGACTACGCTTCCCGGAATCCCATAGTTTGCGTGGCGCATGGGAAGATGGGAGGGGCCTGACCTCTTTGCCACCTCCCTCTGGCTCCTGAGCCCAATCATCTGGCAGCAAAGCTGACAGGCTAGAGGCCATTGGCTGCTTGGGAACGAAGGCTGAAATTTGAAATCTCTTAAGGACAATGGCTGCAGAGGGAACATGAGGAGGTGAGTCAATGCCTGCTGGGGAGGTGGGGCTGGTAGGTGGGCACCGGAAGTCAATGCAGGAGCACTCTGCCAACCTGGAGGAGGGGGGCTTTGGGGACATGCCAGAATGGGGAATGGGAGTGCAGTTTTCCTGTGGTTCCCTTTGTGGCATTTTTTTGGAGTGGAGTTGACCAATTAAGCAGGGAAGTGAAGGTGTACATTTAATTTAAAAATGAAGGAGCTCACATCCATGGCAGAATTTATGAATTGGTGTTTGGTGAGTGGGGGTGGGAATAAGAATCCTTAGGTTGATGATGGCTGCTTTTTGTTCTCCAGAAAAATTGAATAATTAAGGACTGAGATTTCCCCAAGGAAAGAGCACAAGATAAGGAGAAATATCCTGCCTTTGAGAACAATTAACCAGTGGAACAACTTGCCTCCGGAAGTTGTGGGTGCTCCATCACTGGAGGCTTTTAGGAAGAGATTGGTCAGCCATTTGTCCAAAATGATACGAGTCTCCTGCTCGAACAAAGGGTTGGACTAGAAGACCTCAAGGTCTCTTCCAATTCTGTTATTTTGTACTTACTATAACTTTTTTCATCATTTCGTGGGCGTTTTCCTACAAGGGAAATGAAGAGTGTCAGTCTGATGCTCTCATGATAACATACATGACTTCTCCAACTGTTCCATCACTAGATCCCGCACATATGAATGGCTGCATTCTCCAAACAGGAGAGACATATTTCTTGCTACAAGAGGGCCAAAACACTCAAACATGAATTAATTGTGTTCCGAGAACTTTTTATCTTTTCTCTTTTCAATATTCTTCCACATTCACACAAGCACAATATGCACAAAGAAACCTGAGGCTACCCAGGCCCTATCAACTGTACCGATGCTATCAATGCCAAGTTGGATATCATATATATAAATTGCTGCTTCCTTCCAGTTAGAAAACATATATCAACAGGGAGTGCTAGGGCCAAAAAACAATTCTGAATTAACAGTGTTCTGAGACACTTCAATTTTCTTTGTATTATTTATTCAATTTCTGTACTTCAATTTCTATCTTCTTTTCTATCTCATTTTTCTTTTTGTTTTTATACTCTATCTTATTGTATTTTATACTTTATCTTATTGTAAAATTCTCATTAAAACTTTAATACGTAATTGCCAGTTGAAGATGACCCACTTTTACACAACCCATTATATAGTGAATACCACCGAGCAGTTTCCCCATTAAAGTGATGATGTTGGAAATTCATTCACCAATATTTCCCCCCAAAGGGGGGGAAAAAATCAGGACATCCAGCACGAAGTAACTTACTTACCATAGACTCTGCATCAGCACCATTCTTGTTATCCTGAAAAGAAAACAAACAACAAATCCTTTGGGTTAGGATTCGACCCCTTAGATACTTACAGGTAATATAACCATTTATGATACACAGCTTAAGTGCCAACGAATCTCTGAATTTTGCTCTATCCATTTCAAACTTTTCATACCAACCAAAGAAATTTTCAGCCCTCTGTATTCAGTAGGTCCCACAAGAAGTTATCTCTAATTCTTATGCTAATGAGAAATCCAATGCAGAGAACAGGATGCCAGTCTGAATTCAGAATTATGGATCTGAATTCCCGATCATTAAAAGACCTAAGCACTCAAAGCCCTCTGCCTGATTTGTCAATCCCTTCATGAAGAAATGTGCAAATAAAAGCATGGGGAGAAGCTCAACAAAATGTTACTCATTTCTGCAGCCACCCCAGCTGAATGGCTATTGAAACCCACAAAATTTAGCCTTACCTGCTGTGCAGAAAGAGTAAAAGTCAAAGCAAAGATTAAAAGGAGATGCATCTCCTTTGTTGCTCTTCAGCTCTTCTGTCCTTGATGTTCTTCTAAGTGAGTTTATTCAGCTCCACTGGCACATTTTAACATCTTAATCCTTAGGCCTCATTGCCCAAACCCAATGCCTCTATTGTTACTTTATTTACAAGGAAATGTTAAGCTTCCATTGCATCATGCACTATTATTCACCATCCATGCTCAAACTGAAGCTAAGAAGCAGACGTTGCGTGAAGACCTAACACCATACAGGTAACACATCTTCCTGTAATTTTCTATACAAAACTGGGCTAAGAGAATGATTGAGTCAAAGTCACTTATGGAAACTACATGGCTGAAAGTGCCCCATAACCTGTATCTGCCTGAAGACCTCAGCCTGTCTAAAAATAGAGGAAACCCCCCTCCCTCCAAGAGTGAGGATGGGGGGGGGCTGGCATGACTGAATGTAATATGTGTATTTTTCTGCTCTTGAGAGTTTAAGGGGAGACGGATGACTCTGCTAAACAGTGAGATGTGTTTCAGCTACTTCAGCTGAACTCCGGGTTCCTTCAGGGACATATAATTTTTCATAGTGTGGGTCTATAGGTTGAATTGTTAGGTCCTTTGAGCCTGCTTTTCTTCTTGCAGAAGTTTCATTCCCAAGATAGCCAATGAAATGTCTGCAAGAAGAAAAGCAAGGAAGTTCACCCATTCAAGAGAGATCGTGGCTGGTTCCTCTAATTCCAAATGGCAAGACCTTCCATTTTCTGAGCAGCATCTGAGATCCTGAAGGGAATCGGAGGACCTTATTGAGCCTGTCACCTGGGTCGTTGCTCCTAAAACCACTGATGAATCCTCCGTCCTTTTCACTTCCTCGTGTTTACAAAGGGGAAACTGAGGAATGCCGGGTGATGGTAGAGATGGAGGAGGAGGGAGGGAGGACCTGGCCGTGAGTGAAAGGCATCACTTGCATGGCTGCTGTGCCCCCAATTAGAACGATCTTGCACCCATTTCCTGCCCCAGAGATGCTTCAGATTGCATTGGGGGGAGGTCCCAGCAGAGCCCCCCAGAAGGCAGAGAGGGAGGGAGGGATGCAAAGCCATGCTTGTCGCTGTGGTTGAATCAAGGGCCCAGGGCTTCTTTGGGGGCTTCAGCCACAAAACAGGCCTGCCCTCCCACTCCCCCCTGAATGGGGCAGAAGGAACCAGGAGAACCGCTGCCCAGAGAAGTCGGGTGAGGGAAAGAAACCCGAGTCCGGCCGGAGAACGACTCAGGCCAGGCTGAAGAGGAAGGCGGGAAGCCCAGCCAGGCTTGGAAGATCCTGAGGCTGCGACCTTCGCATGAAAGCATCATTAATAGGCAGACTTTGGAGTCCCGGCCTGGCCCGCCTCGCAGGGCTGGCACCACACGGCCTCCCCCAGGCTGGAGCCCCCAGGGGAGGTTGGTTGGGGGTCCCAATTGGAGGGAAGCCCAGATGGACTAGCAGACGCCCAAGGGGGAGGCAGGGATTGCCTTCTGAAGAACAGGGAGAGGACCAGGCTGAGTTAAACAGGTAGAGCTGAGTGTGGCTGTGAGTGTGAGTGTGGCTGTGGTGGGCACTGCCACCTCGAGGGCACCACAAGAGGCTGCTGGACATTCCTAGTCACCAGGCGCCCCCTGAGGGAGTGAGGAAAATCTGCCCGGAGACAGAGAAAGCCCGCCAAAACTAAGGCAAGCTGATTTGACCAATCATAGGCTACTGACGTCATCCACAATCTGTATAAATACTGGCTGTGGGGGAATGCGGTGCTTGCTTGCTTTGAGGCACCTGCAAGATCAGATTGTAATTTTGCTTGGCTGCTGATGCAAAATTTGGTCCCATCAGGTTTGGAGAGAACTCTAGGGTCAAACAGTCTCTGGGCCTCCTTTTTCCAGTCTTGTTTTCAGGAGTTAAAGAATGCATTCAACAATTAAATAAAACAGCTCACAGTGGCTTAAGTCAGCTGAAGGCAGCCGGCTAAACATGATACGACAGTGTCTGGCTTGGCTCTTTATTTTGTTGCTTATATATCAACGGCTGTTCCAAAAAAGCCAAATTAAGGTATCTTTATTAAAATCTTTATGTAGACTACAGCAATCCAGCAGGACTCTTGAGTCTCCCGGCAGACCTCAAGAGAGAAAAATGGGGGTCTCTGCCAGTGCTACCTTCCCCCCCCTCCGCCGCCATGCTTAGTATTGGACATAGGAAAGGACCACGTCTCCATCGATCTGGAGGGTGTTGATCTGTGTGAAATTGTAGTAACGATGGGCGAAGTTGAAGAAAGGCTGGCCATTGACATAAACCTTGAATCGGTGGTTGCCGCAGCGGACTGAGAGCTGGGAAGAGAAGAAAGATGTTAGTGCAGCCGAAACAGCACATCTGGATCAACTTCGGTCCTGGAGCCTGCGTCAAAATCAGAAGACACCCAGAATACATAAGTGGGGGAGCTTTATTAATGAGGGGTTGCGACTGCCACCCTTTTTTCTCCTCCCCCCCCCCAATGCACCAAGAGCGATGCAATTTTTCCAGGAGAGAAGTAAAACGGGATTCTGAATGGCTATCTGGAGAGGCAGTTCCACTCTTAACCACTAGAGGGGGTATTCATCTCAACATCCTTCCAGAGGTTCAGATGTCAATTCCTCATGGCTGTGCTTGCTGGGAATTCTGGGAGATGGAGTCCTCCGTCTCTGGAGGCACCACACCGGATCTTCTTTATACTCCCCACTGCCTGCCTTCTCAGCAGCCAACCGGTCTAGCTCTTTGCTGGGATCCAGAGAGATGTCCATGAGCCAGATAAAATAGGAACCAGGGATCAGTTGCCTAGCTGTAGCTGCCCTGTTGACCTTTTCACCTCTTTCTTGATGAGGCTCCTCTGTGCTGGAATCAAAGCCAACTCACCTCAAAGTACTGCCCAGGTTGGAAAGGGTTAAAGGGCAGGTCCCGTTCCTCGGGTCCCCAGCAGCCATTCAGAAAACTGTTCCGCACGACTGTTTTCTCTCCCATGCGCGGATTAATGTGCAGAATAATATCCTGGCCAGCCTTAAAATCGATGTGGAACCTTGGAAAAAAGAGTAAAAAGCAGGCATAAAGACTACTGAATTAAATAAAGGGACGTCTGATTATTCCCTCCCACCCCTTTCTCCAATAACAGCAGTCAGTTCCGAGAACAATTCCATTCCTCTGCCTGAATCCCCAAATGCATGCTGAAAAAAGACAGCCGAGACCTGTTAAAGTTCATCGGAACAGAGCCTCGTATTACGACGGTCCTCTTGGCTCCGAGACCACCAGGCATGTCGCCTCTGTAGGGCACCGTCTGAAATAGACACGAATCCAGGTTACACTTAGTGCCCCCCATCCGGCTGTGTGGCTCTTGTCCTTTCTAGCTGGGGACCAAGGCAACTGCAATCCAGTCGATCTTGGGTTGCCAAGCAGGGGATCCATCACATGGGGCAGAAGGCAGCTTTCAGGATCTTGTCTTGGATGGATTTTTCCTGCGTTCCTTGGTGGTTACAAGCATCTCTTCCTTCAAACCAGGCAAGCAATTTTTGGCCTCAAAAGTAAGACATGTTCATATGGTTTGTTTGCTCGGAAGGGTGTGGTCGAAATCATCAAGATGGCAGCCTGGGCAACAATGCTTACAGCAACTTGAGTAGCCTTGTTGGGCATAGTAACCAGAACAGCCTTGTTGCGTGTAGTTATTTGAGTAGCCTTGTTGGGCACAGTAACCAGAACAGTCTTGTTGGGCACGGCTTATTGTAGTAAGATAACTTTGAAATTAGACAAGGATATGTACAAATATAAAGGAACTAATTAAGCTTCGTTGCATGCTTGCTTTGCTTTTTGTACAAATAACACAAGATTGAAAGAACTATTGGAAAACTCTATTTTGAGTGGCTTGAGGTCAATTTTAGGACGGTGAGCATGTTTCAAGCCAAACACCAGGAAATATAAGCCTGGCTGAATTCCACCTGAATACAGGCAGTCCTCAGCTTATGACCACAACCGAGCCCAAAATTTCTGTTGCTAAGCAAGACAGTTGTTAAGTGAGTTTTGATCCATCCTATGACCTTTCTTGCCACAGCTGTTAAGTGAATCACTGCAGTGGTTAAGTCAGTAACACAACTGTTAAGTGAATCTGAAACTTTGCTTGTCATAAGGTCGCAAAGATTCACCTGACCCCAGCACACTGCAACCATCCTAATTATGAGGCAATTGCTAAGTGTCTGAATTTTGATCCCGTGACCACGAGGAGGCTACGAAGGTCGTCAGTGTGAAAAATGGTCACAAGTCATTGGTTTCAGTGCTGTTGAACTTCGGATGGTCACTAAATGAACTGTTGTAAGTCAAGGGCTACCTGTACAGACATGCACAAACTGTCCACCTCCTGGTTTCTGTCCCATTTTGCAAATTCAGGCTAATATAAGGAGAGACAAGCTTGGTTAGAAAATCTCTTTGTACTTACTGGGTGGTAGACTGCCGGGGAGGTCATCGTCTGATGGGAAAGAAGTCCAAAGAGGCTTTTGTTAACTCCATGTTTTTCTCCTAAAACCGCTAGCCCTGAATATCCTTGCCCGCTGCTCCCTTTTTCCCCTTCTGAGTACTTACAGGAAGTTGTGGTGACCCACATCCAGGGGCTGGCATCATACCCTAAAGGAGAGGAAGACAACAGGGGCTGGGTTTGTGTGGCACATTCACCCAGGTGAGTTGAAGCCTTCATGGCTGCCTTTGTACCACTTGCTCAACTCGGCTACTTTTATCTTGGATTGGTTCTGGAGAGATGCACTGGAATCTTCTAAGCCACGGGTGTCAAACTCGCCGTGTCACATGATGCGTCGCGATGTATCGTGACTTTTTTCGCATTGCCGGAGCTGGGGGTGGGCACGGCCTCTGCATGATGCAAGCGGCCCACAGGCTGGCAGTTTGACACCCCTATTCTAAGTCATTCTTGGAGTTGAGATCACACAACGTAAAGTTGCCAAGGTTGAGAAACTCTGCTTTATGGACCTCTGCAAGGGGGGACAGCAGGACCTTGGCCTGGGGTGAATTTGTTCCCAGTTCAGTTGCTGGTCCGAGGATCACCCTTGCTAGCATGCAGAGATGTACACCATGTCAATTGAGGACCCAGAGGGGGAGGCCCTTCTTAGGGGGTCAAGAAGAGTGATCAGAGGGGAGAAAGAGAATGTGGGATTGAACCAACCCAGAATCCACTCCCAAAGAGAGATCAAGGATCAGGAGGTGCCGACTTGTCAATACAAGCACTTACCATGTTCCCCGTCGTTGGTCCTCCCATCATGGTCAGAGATTCCAGCTCCAGGTCTCCATCAGCGCTCACAACCTGCACGCTTTTTGGGGGGAGTCTGTGCCCGTAGCTACAGAAGGGGTTTCTGTTCACCAGGACCTGTCAGAGGGCAAAGCCAAAGGAATCACTGCTCAGTTGAGATGGTCCATTTTCTTTGAAGGAAAAACTTGTTTATTCTTGCCCGGAACACGTCCCACCCCAAAGCTGAGCAGAGTGGAATTAAAAAGATCAAAAGTTGTACGTGAAAAAAGGGGAGGTCTTTGTTTTACCAATAACCTTTTCTCCCCCCAGACCAAAATGTTTTTTTTTTCTTTAGCAACAGGTTGTTCTCATTTAGTAACTGTGTTTGCAGTTAGAACCGCGATGAAATAGTAACTTCGCCACCCATCCTGGCACTTACAAACTTCACAGGTCTGTGAAGCAAGCAAAAGCTGACGTCTGATCACAAACAGACACGTTTTCACTTAGCAGCCCCTTCACACTTAACGACTAGGTTTGCTGGTCCCAGTTGTTGCTAAAGGAGAACTACCTATATACATCCCTTAAAACCCTATATGGAAGATACGAAGTTGGGAAAGTCGGTATTAAATACATTTGTGGCTCATTCCAGACAAAGGGTGAATTCTCGGGAAGGGGCGGAGGAACGAAGAGGCCCCTGCAGTCCCCAAGGAGCCTCTGTCAGGCGTACCAACCTGGTATCCAACGTCATTGACAACAAAGATGATCTCGAAATGCTCGCCCTTCCGGAAGGGCATCTTGTGGAGCTCTTCGTTCCCCCACCTGCCACACTGGAACGTGTTGAGCACAGTTTTGTCCTTCCCATCGAAGCGAGGGTTGAAGTGGAAGGGAATGTCAGCCCCCTCGTGCTGGCCACAGGCAAAGTTCACCCGGAATCTGGTAGAGAGAGAGAGAGAGGAAAGAAAGAAAGAAAAAAAGGAAAATTAAAGGGAGGTGCAGGAACCTTGGGGTAAGGTTCTGCCTCCTGCTTCTCCTTTGCCGTGAAGCTAGAATCCAGTTTTTGCCTGAAGACAAGAATCAAGTTCCTAGTCCTCAGGGCATAGGAACTCCCCTAGGCGTTGGAGTTGGAAGAACCAGGAAATGGAACTCGCGGTTTCTGAAGAATTCAGCAAGACTTTTCGAGGTCAGAGTGAAAACTCTACCCAACACCTGGGAGTCAAATGAGCAGAAAATGTCCGTGTGTCCGTGTACAAATGCATCCATGCCAGTTTTGCGATAATCTTGATATCAGATCCGGACTATGTAAAGCACCCATAACAAAATAATATTTTGTTATATGTTATATATTTTAGAGAAATATTTTGAGCAAGGTAGGTTTCTTGCCCTTCCTGTGAGCCCCCAAAACACATTACCTCTTGGTATGTTTGGGCACTTTGCCTTGCACATATACGGACATCCCAGGATGGAGTCCACCAGGGACAGGCTGATGGTAAGGGAGAGTCTGGAAGGCAGAAAACAATGAGTGAAGCCAGTGACTTTACTGCAAAACACAACTTTGACCTTCAAACCAGCCAACTGCAACCCGTGGCTTGTATCAGCCTTTCCATGAGGTTCTCAGTCAAACCAAGACCTCCCGGGGGGGGGAGGGGCTCTGCTAAGGATTAACCCCCCCCCCAATGTGGCAGCGGAAGGGAGGCGTGGAGGAAGCACCAGAATTGCAGCCGCTGACCGGTTCTGTTTTATGGGTGATCAGTGGATTGAGCAAGACTGGCTCTTATCAGATCTCTCCACGCACTGGAGGAGCTTCTAAGGAAAGGAGAAACATTGCAAGGTACAGGCTGGTGGCACCTTTTCCTCTGCATTTCTGGAGCTTTTATACGAGGAGGACCGTGTTTCGTCTGCGGGTGGGTGAGGTGGCTGTTGCAACTGCACACTGGATGGGAGGAATTGTATTGAAAAGGAGGAGGAGAATTGAACCCCGGATGAGTGTAGGAAGTTTGGCCAATGTATTTTGAAAAATAATGGGCATTGTCATTTCTTCCATTAGAAGAGAACCTCTACAGCTGAGGGATGAACTGGGGAGTTCTTGGTGGTCTCTGAGCCTGGGGGGGGTGTTGCTTGCCGACATCTGCTTGCCACTTTCAGACCAGCACGATTCTGTCCCTTTAAAAGTAGTATTAACATGTGGGACTTTGGTTGCCTAGTCTGGTCCACTTGGAAGGCTGAATGCACATCCCCCTCCCTTCCTTTACCTACAAGAGAAGGAGGGAGGGTCTCGCCTCCCACGGTTTCACACATTACATTTCTACCCTAATCTCAAATTTCTTTTATCCCACTGTCCCTTTATTTATCAAAATAAACATGAAATAATGCAGAAAAGTTAAGAGAAAGACAAAAATAATAAAAGAAAAAACGAACAGTAGAAATAGAAAAGATGATTAAATAAGAGATTTCCAACCTTCTACAGCAGTTACAAACCAACTTATTATCCCAAGAAAATATACGTAGCTCAGGGTTCAACTCAAATCCGTGGCGATCTCCCAGCTTGAAGGAAAGCGCCAAGTTCAGAAACCACCAAAAAGTCCACAAATGTATTGTCTCATAATAACATTACATTAGATTAGAATATCCCACATTCAAGCCATTTTTCAATCAGCAAATCCAGACATCGCTTTTGTCCACGTTCAGCAAAAAAAAAGTCCGTAACAAATTTCCAATCTTTTATAGAAGTACTTACTGTTTTATCCCCGCTTCAAACAGATCAGTTCTGCCATCTTTTATTATCCATCCTTCCACTTTTCAGTATTTCTCCATCCGGTGTACAATAATTTTGTTGCAAAGATATAATGAGGTTAAGACCAGGTGAGAGAGACACTTACCGGGTTATAAGCAGGCATGTAGCCAGGTGCTGGAAGGAAAGCCATGTTGATCCCGTTTCAAGCCGCTGGTCCTGATCAATGCCCGAGTGAGAAGCAAAGCAACCGTATCTATTGCTTTTATACGAAGCAAGGAAGAAAGGGTGGAGCACAGAGGTGGCACCAGCCCACCTGTCCTGACGAACAGAGGCCACTGCTCTGGTATCCTGGACGAGGTAGGAAAGCCTTAGGGACCTTTCCTGTAAAGCCCCACCCAGCCCCACCTTTCTCAGCCTGGTGCTTGGACTTTGAATCCAGAATTCTAACTCAGGCCAGGACAATGCAGGATAGGATGATGGGCGTTTTAATAACAGAAAATAAACTTATGCTGCACGTAAACTAAGAAGACCGGAAAGTTTAATTTAATCTGGATTTGTTAAGATTTTAAAACTTCCCCACCTCATCCAGCAAATCTTACGAGCAAAAAGATTCATTTGGATGGTATCAAATTTAAATTTAAATTTATCTCAGGGGCTGCCCCAAAGAAGAGGGAGTCAAGCTGTTCTCCAAAGCGCCTGAAGGCAGGACAAGAAGCAACGGATGGGAACTGATCAAGGAGAGAAGCAACCTAGAACTAAGGAGAAACTTCCTGACAGTGAGAACAATTAACCAGTGGAACAACCTGCCTCCAGGGGCGGTGAGTGCTCCAACACTGGAAGTTTTTAAGAAGAGACTGGACAGCCATTTGTCCGAAATGGTATAGGGTTTCCTGCCTGAGCAGGGGGTTGGACTTGATGACCTCCAAGGTCCCTTCCAACTTTATTATTATTATTATTATTAACTCCAAAGCAGCTCTGGTTTATCAGTTGTGCGAATGGCACAGATGCTTAAAGGGAGGGGGGATCTCTGCCTAGATATAGAGGCTACTGTTCTTTCACTATCCTTCTCCCACAACTGTGTTTCCCTGGAGAAGGACGGCCTTCAAGCAAGAAAAGAGGAATATGTCAGCTCTGCAAGGTGGTCCATACAAGGAGCAAATTAGAAGTTCTAATTTGAACTTTACTGCAAAGTTACATGAAAGTAACCCCCCCCCTCGCCTTTGCAGTCCAAGAAACTAGGGAGGGTCCTTAATGAGGCCTCTGCCTGACCCCCATTGCTTCTCCGGGCTCAGCTGCTTCTTATCCGAGTGCTGCGTGGCCTGCGGCTCTTCCTCCTGTCTCCCGGGATCGTGTCCACGTATTGTTTCAGAAGAGCCACCGCCAAGGGTCAGCCGAGAGGGGCTTCAGCCCAACCCAAGGAAGTCGGGCGAGAAGCGTCTCAGACAAGCCCCCGGTAATTCACAAGAGACAGAGGGGGAAGCCAATTCAGACGTGCCAGATTCCTCTTATCCATTTTTAGTGTATAATTTTATTAAACGTCAAGAGCATCCATTTCTTAGTTCGATCTATCTTGTGGGGTTGCCGAGTTGCCTTCATTCTTGGGAGTCCATCCCCATTTCCCCACCAACTCTGGGGCAACCAAGAGGCTCAAGGACAATGTTCCCCACACTTGCACAAGGAACCGTCATTTGGTGGGCACCGAAAGGGAGACGTGTCCAGCAAATAACTGGGCCCTGCCCGGTTGGGTTCGACCAGCAGGAAGTCAGCCTCATAAAAGCCTCTAACTGGGGCATGGGTTAGATTGAACAATGGGTGGCTGTGCGGTCTGCAGAGGCCGAGGCAGGGAGCGGCCCTCGAAGGAGTGGTCTGACTAAACAAGCTGACAGTTTTGTGGAGCGAGACTGGGGACACAAGAGGGCTGGGCAGTTCGGTTAATTGGGAGAGAGGGCAGGATGGTGCTGGGGCAGACAAGCGATGCGCGGAGTTTGCAACTACGCCCTGCCAGTTGGACTCTGACCCATCTCTGTGCCCAAGTGATCGCAGGAGGATGGGGCAAGATGAGAGAGGACAAGATAACCTTTATTGTTATTTTTATATTGTGGGCACAATGGCACACATCAAAAATGAAATTTAGTTGCCCGCTCTCAAAGTGAAACACATACATGACACACACCTAAACATACTATGTACAACATATATATAGACCCACATCCCTACATATACGTAGCAAATAAATATTAAATACTGTCCATCTTGAATATATAACGCAAGGAGGAAGTTTGAGAGTTCGCAAGGTTAATGCTGTATGGAATGAAACTATGGCTGAATCTGGATGTTCTGCTACGGATACCACGAAGCCCCCTCCTCCCAGAAGGTAACAAGGAAAACAGGTCGTGAAGAGGATGTGTAGTGTCCCAGATAATTGTACGGACCCTGCTCAAGCAACGCTTCTGTGCTATGTCCTGGATGGGAGGGAGGGAACTGCCAATGATCTTTTCAGCCATTCTCACCACTCTCTGCACCACCTTCCTGTCTGAAGCAGTGATGCCTCCAAACCAGACTGTGATGCTGTATGACAAGATGCTCTGTAGAAAGTGGTCAGGACAGGGGAAGGAAGATGTGCTTTTCTCATGCGGCGCAGAAAATGCAGACGCTGCTGTGCCCGCTTCACCAGTTTCTCACTGTTGAGCGACCAAGTCAGCCTACTCGTTAGCTGCACACCCAGGAATTTGATGCTGGTAACCATCTCCACAGGTGAATCATTAATGCAGAGAGAAGTGTGGCTGTGCCTGCCTTTTCTGAAATCGACAATGATCTCTTTGGTTTTTCCGGTATTTAAAACTAGGCTGTTTTCCTTACACCAGTTCACCAACCCCTCAACCTCCTTGCAGTAAGCTTCCACCTTGTCATCCTGAATAAGGCCCACTACTGTTGTATCATCTGCGAACTTCACAATATGGTTGGTGGCAAACCTAGCACAACAGTCATGGGTCAACAGGGTGAACAGCAGCGGACTTAAGACGCAGCCCTGAGGAGAACTTGTGCTCAAGAAAATGGTATTAGAGGTATTTGTTCCAACTCGCACATATTGGGGCCTGTTGGTAAGAAAATCCAGAATCCAGTTGCACAAAGGAGTGTTTAAGCCTAAAAGGCCCCGTTTGTCTACTAGATGCTGGGGAATGATTGTGTTAAACGCCAAACTGAAGTCGACAAACAGCAAACGCACATGAGTATTTCTTTCCTCTAAGTGCTTCAGGCTCAGATGGAGAACGGAAGAAATAGCATCCTCCGTAGAGCGATTTGGTCGGTAGGCAAACTGAAGCGGGTCAAATGCTGGCGGGAGGCTAGATACAATAGTGTCCTTTATCAGCTTCTCAAAGCATTTCATGATGGTGGATGTCAGTGCAACCGGACGGTAATCATTGAGGCCTGTAATTGTGGACTTTTTTGGCACTGGCAAGATGATGGCCATCTTAAAACACGATGGGACCACTGCCTGCTGCAATGAGAGGTTGAAAATATCAGTGAGAACACAAGCCAGCTCCTCTGCGCATTCCCTGATGACACGTCCAGGGATGTTATCTGGGCCTGCTGCTTTCCGAATGTTAACTGTCTGCAGTGTTTTCCGGACAGAGGTGACATCAAAGCTAGGCACTTGCTCATCAGGATGGGGCACAGCTTTCCTAGCAGGAGTACTATTTGATGCCTCAAATCTACCAAAGAATGCATTCAGTTTGTTTAGGAAGTCTGTGTCATCCTTACATCTCGATGGAGCCACCTTGTAATCCGTAATGGCCTGGATCCCTTGCCACATTTGCCTGGTGTTTGTTTGGTCCTGAAAAAAGTTCTGAATTTTCTGGCAATGGGCTTGCTTTGCACCTTTTACGGCACTTTTCAGATTTTCTCTGGCTGTTCTAAGTGCCAGCATGTCCCCAGATTTAAAAGCCACATTCCGTGCTTTCAGCATCTTGCGGACCTCATAAGTCAGCCACGGTTTTTCATTCGCCCTCACAACAAAGCTTTTCAGGACACAGACATCTTCTATGCACTTTTGGATATATGCAGACACCGTGGTGGCATACTCCTCAACATTTGTATGTTGGTTATCAGTAGCTGCTTCCTTAAACATGCCCCAATCTGTATATTCAAAGCAGTCTTGTAATGCTTCTATAGCTCCCTCTGCCACACCCTCACCTGCTTTACTGTAGGTTTCACTCTGACTAATAAAGCTTTATATGCTGGAATAAGCAGCACTGAGAGATGGTCAGAGGAGCCCAGGTGAGGGCGGGGGATAGCTTTGAAAGCCTTCTTGATGTTGGAATAAGCAAGATCCAGTGTATTGTCCTCTCTGGTTGCAAAGTCCACATATTGATGGAAATGTGGCAGGGTAGCTTTCAGCAAACGGTAGCAGAAGCAGTAGCCTCTGTCCACGCCCAGCTATAAAGCACTTAAATTTCTCAAATGCCCCGATTTTTCTTCAACTGAACAGAATCATTCAACTCTTGCTGGCTTCCACACTGCTCTTAAAGGAAGGATTGTTCCCCCGTAGGCCTGGGCTCCATTTCTGAAGTTAGCCCCAAGCCCACAAACCCAGTATTTTCCTCCTGGTTGCTCACCCTGCTCCTCTAACAAAGCAGCAACAGATAAATGACGAGAATCACTTTGGTTTGCAGAGGGTGTAGGAGGAAATACGTACAGCCTACACAGCAATAAAAAAATTTAAAATAAAATAGCCTGATGAAAAAAGTCTGCTTCGGAATAAAATATGCTAGTTGGTAAAGGTACTGTTGGTCTCTTTCTGACTGCTGAGCAATCAACTCAACAAAATTTCTGCTTGTAAATAAAATTTGCTGATCGGAAAACATGCTACCAGATTCCTCCTGACTTATTTTTTTTACTGTCTGCAGTGAAACAGAAGAGAATTTTCCATTACTTTTCCCTTTTCTGGCTGACCTTCCATCACCTTGTAAATTCATAACCATAACCCTTAAAAGGAAAAAGGGAAAAAAAGCACGGGGCTTGGCTTTCTGGAATAGCAGGTGAGATATATAATATATACAAAATAAAAAGCCCAAACAGGCCATGTCATATAATTAAAACAGGGTTTAATCTTCGTTAAAACCAACTTTTTCGGCGTCTACATTAATATGCTCTTCTGTTGCTAACCTGCATGCTTCGGAAAACGCACCCCATTTCAAAGGGGGGGGGTTTTCTCGCTTCGCAGCGCCCCTAAAGCACGGGTAGGCCACCTTGGCTCTTTTATGACTCGTGGACTTCAACTCCCAGAATTCCTGAGCCAGCCATGCTGAGGGGAAAGGGAGAGGTTTCCAAGCTGAGCCATGCTGGCTCAGGAATTCGGGGAGTTGAAGTCCGCCAGTCATGAGGGGGCCATAGTTCCCCCATGCTGGCTCAGGAATTCTGGGAGTTGAAGTCCACGAGTCATAAAAGAGCCAAGGTTGCCTACCCCTGCCCTAAAGGATCAACAGGTGAGCCACAAAGGACAGGCGGGCGGTGCGTGATTCAAAGGCACTTGAGGCTGCCGTCTTGCTGTAACCCAGGGTCCAGGCTTGGCCCCTGCAAAGCAGGAGTGTGTGACACACATACACACACACACCTTGCTTCGGGGCAGGCACAGGCTTCCATCTACAGTTTGGAATAGACCACCTGCTTGGGGGTCTTCTTGTCCATCACAGCTTGGGCGGACTTGATGATGTCCTCTGTTTGAAGCATGCTCATGTTCCAAGTAGCCTAAAGGAAAATCAGAATGCAGGGAAGAGTTAGAGAAAGTGATTTCCCCTTTCTTGCCCCAGCATCTTCCAGGCCCTGCCCTGGAAATACAGCCTCTTCCCAACCCCCCTGATCTCCTGCCAGGGGGTGAAGAGCTGCTCGCCCCCCCCCCCAAGAACTGGAGCCAGGAAGCAAACGGGGTCAAACACATCCACTGGCGAATTAGTTATGCACAATTGCTATTTTTTTTTCCTATCTTTCGGATTGGCTTATAGAAGCTTTATGGTGCTGGTTTTTTTTTTCCTTCTTACAAACTGGCTGTGAGCCCAGAGTTATTTGTTTAGGAAAGGTGGCCGTAAGCATTTTCCCAATAAAATAGGGCTTCCTGCCTGAGCAGGGGGTTGGACTAGAAAAGGGCTTTTCAACCTGTGGTACGCGTACCACTTGTGGTACATTAACAAGTGGCAGGTGGTACGCGGCCCTGTGGGCTTTGTGTTCTTAAGGAGTGTTTTGCAATTTCTATTTGGCTGATGGCTGATGTCTCGTGTTAGCTTCTATTGCTCTGCTATTGTTAGCTGTAAGTTTTGCTGCAAGGGATTTCTCCTGAATGGATTTTGCCTGTAGATTCTTTTACTTATGAATGGAGCCATTTGGGGAGGCTGCCTTAGCCAGCAGCCAATACTTACTACATTTTTTTTTCTTCCTTACTTTCCTTTCTAGCCAGTAGCTAATTCTTAAAGGGGAATGTGCCTTTTTAAGCTAGTTCACTCAGCAGTTTGTCTTTTCTGTTTCTGGAGGCTTTTCCTTGTTTGATGAATATATGGAAGAGAAAAAATATGGGGTGTGTGTGTGTCAAATTCTTCCTTCAGAAGGAGGTGGGCATGAGAAAGAGGGAGGCAGGGAAGGAGGGAGGGAGGGAACTTAGCACTTGGCCATCCGCAGCCCTGCCATTGACTTTGCTTGTCAAAAGGTTGCAGAAGGGGATCACATGACCCTGGGACACTGTGACCATCATAAATATGAACCAGTTGCCAAGCATCCAAATATAAATCACATGACCCTGGGCATGCTGCAATGGTCACAAGTGTGAAAATGGTCATAAGTCATTTCAGTGCAATTGCAACTTTGAACAGGTTTTTTTTTTTTTTTTTTGGTCATCAAGTTTTTGACGCCTTGCTAGGTGGTCCTCGAATATTGCCATATCCTAAAAGTGGTACAACCGGTGAAAAGGTTGAAAAGCCCTGGGCTAGATGACCTCCGAGGTCCCCTTCCAAGTCCGTTATTCTGTTCTCCGTTATCTGGCATCAAGGCCGAGACCTCCCAACGTACAAACCACAAGCTGCAGGTATGAAGAAACCCCAGCACTCACCATGTATTTCAAGCCCTCGGGCACTGAATGGTCTCTGGAGTAAATGAGGTTAATTTTCGTGCCCTGCACCGCGATTGGGCTCCTGCAGGCGATTTCGGTGGCCAAATCAAAAGCGCCCTGCAGCATCGACTCGTGATCGCGGAACACCCGGCTGGGGAAAGGAAGCCGGAGGAATTGCTGAGGTTGTGGCAGCTTCTCCCAGCCCAAGAAGGCAAGTCTTGGATTTGGGAGTTCAAAGGAATGACGTTCTCATGAACTTTAAAGGCCCCAGGGAGGGAAATGGCTGCGTTAGGCACCAGCCAAGGCTCCTTTTCTTTTCAAGTTGGAG
This sequence comes from Azemiops feae, assembly GCA_023970755.1. Classification (NCBI taxonomy): domain Eukaryota; kingdom Metazoa; phylum Chordata; class Lepidosauria; order Squamata; family Viperidae; genus Azemiops; species Azemiops feae. The sequence goes on from JALGBA010000620.1 coordinate 364,171, forward strand.
AAAAACCTTACAGTCCTGCTCGATCTACTTTAGTTCAGCGTTTCTCAACCGTCGCAACTTTTAAGAGCTGTGGACATCAACTCCCAGAATTCCCCAGCCAGCAAAGCTGATGGGATTAATCCACATCCCCTGGTTGCAGTTGTTTCAGAAGAAGGCAGCCTTCACTCCACCTTGCCCTATCTTGAAAGCTAAGCCTGCTTAGTTCCCGGATGGAAAAAAAAACAAAAAACAGCCAGGAAATCCCGTGGGACTAAATGCAAGATAATTGTGGGAGAATGCAAGGCAAACAGTCCTGGGCTTGCCTCCATGGAAACATCTGGATTGAGCTCAATGGGAGGAGGTGAGGATCTTTTGCAACTGGGCAGGAAGACTCAGATAATATTTAGGGTCTCCGTTTTTTTAAAAGAGGGAGGCTCACCAATTTCATTCCATTTGAGAATACATTTTCCAGTTTCCTGCCCCAGCGAGGCGTGAAATCGGGGGCTGGTTTTGACAAGGGGGCTCTCCGAGCGAAAACACAAAACTGGGAACCTTCCGCAGCCCCCAGCCTCGGCTTCAAGGGAGACCCACCTGACAAGGCCGCAGCTCTCCGCCTCCGGGGCCATGAGCTTTCTGCCAGTGAAAGCCAGCTCGTTCACTAGGCTGGAGAGAGAACATCAAGAGGGGATTAAGAGAGACCCGAGTCGCAAGCAGGCAGTTTTCTCTGGGCAGAAGGAACTGCGGGGGGCCGACTGTTTGCCCACCCCCCAGATCAGGGAGGTCTGCAACTTAAACAACTTTTAAGACTTGTGGACTTCAGCTCCCAGAATTCCCGAGCCAGCCCACGTCTCAGATGCAGCTCATCTGAGCAAACGACGGGCTGGATGTGCCCGGCTCCTTTAGACCGGGGAAAAATTCAAGCTGCCACTTTCCAAAGTAGGGGAAGCGTGGTTCCTTTCTGGCAAAACCAGGAAGGACGCCGAGCCAAAAGGAAGCGAAGCCCTCACCTCCGATTCCCAATGATGCGTGGCAAGCGCTGCAGTACGCCGACGTCGGCTGCCAGTCCCACATCCACTTCCTGAAGAAAGGAGAGCAAGGAGAAGGGGGTTTGGGCAGGGGCACCCACCGAGATTTATTCCAAAGGGCAATATGGGCTCTGGGGTATCAGGACACCCACCCTGGGCCTTAAATACTGGGATGCAATTTGCAATGCCAGCCCAAAGGGAGAAATTGGCTGTTTTTCCCCACTTGTACAAACCCGTCTCTGGCAAGCCTATGGCCTGGAATAAACACACGTGCATTTGTGCACGTGCGTGTGTGTGTATGAGAAAAGAGCAGCACAAGAGAGCAAGGAAGGGAATATATCTGTGCCTTGTTAGCATCACTGATGCCTATTAAGTAGACATTTCTAGGGTAAAACTGAGTCACGGCAAACCCACCTTCACCTGGAACCAAGCGTCCTGCGTGCAGTAGCGAATATCGCAGGCCGTAATGAGATTCACACCTGCAAGGGGACAAGATCCACGGTCTGTTTTCCACCTTTCTATCCCAACTTTCTTCCACCACAACAGCCTAAAGTGGCCAAGCTCCCATCTCAGGGCCCACCCAGCCCAGTTTCAAGGAAGGTCCTGTGGTCACCTACCCTCTGGCCACCCCCAGGGAGTCAGGTGTGGCAACAGCCCGGAAGAAGACTCCATAGCCCATAGTGCTGCAGCATCAAAAGGGCCCGAGTTGCAGGGCATTTGCCTTTTTGAAAACGGCTTTTAAACAGCCGAGATCCATGACTAGGTAGGGGGTATCTTAAAGAGACAGTGTTCCTTTCTTCCATGAGCAGGGGAAAAAAAATGCCTCTCAAAAACCAACAACATTGGTGCATCAGCACGGGAAAAAAAAACCCTTTTCCTTCCAGAATTCCATTTTTACTCATAGACTAAATGAGAGCAGATTTCCAGCCAGGCTGACACCGAAATCACACAGCACTCCTGGTCTTGGCCTGGCTCCTCAGCAAAGAGATAATGAGATGCAGCTTTATAAATTAAGTAATGCAGTTCTAGCAGCGTTTCTCAACCTTGGCAACTTTTAAGATATGTGGACTTCAACCCCCAGAATTTGAATCCACACCTCTTTAAATTGCCAAGGTTAAGAAACACTTGAGTTATGCAGCCAGTTTAATCCAAAAGACTTTCAGCCTTATGCAAAGCGAGATCGTACTGTTTAGCTTCTGTAATTCAACAGGTACAGAATGTGGAGTTTTGCCGTTTCCACAGCCCACTCATGCAACCAGTTCCAGGAACTGAAAGCACATGAAGTTACAGGTTCAGACACGCATGACTTGTGGGGCTCACCTCCTCCGATGCAGGCCCCGTGAACGGCCACAATGACGGGCTTGGGACACTGAAAAGCAGAGATCCTGTTAAGTGGGAGGAAGTGGTTTCCTGGTACACCTGCCCAACCCCAGTCCCTCAGCCCAGGCACCTTCTCCAGGACCGTGAAGGACTCCTGGTATTCTTGGATCTTCTTGCGGATGTTCCAAGCCTTCCGAGCCACGTCATCACCTTGTGCCATCAGGAAAACGCTGCCCAGCTCCATGAGGTCAATGCCTGTAGGAGGTCAGGAATGGAGAATGGCAGGAGTGGCTCTGGCCCTCCAGCTCAGCCATTTAACACCCACCCAGTCAGTAAGCCTGGCGGCCCTCAGCTAACTGAGCCACAATGGGTTACTTTATTTAACTGTTAAATGCATACCGCCACTCCTGAAAACAAGGCTGCAAACCCTGGGATCTGGAGGTTTCTCCAAAACTGTTGGGACCAAGTTTTGCATCCCATTTTGCTACTTATTGGTTCCCTCTCAGCAGCACAAGCAAAATTGTGACCGTATCTTGCCGGTATTAAGGTACTCATATTTCTCCTTAAAACTCAGGGCTCCCTCCCCCACATTTACTCGTTAAACTTTGAACAGCGTCCCTACAAACCCGCCCGAAGCATGATTTGCGGTACAAACTAAGCCAAAGGAGGCTTGGCGTGATTGCGTAAAATTGTATAAACTGAATTCTGACAGCACTGAAAGTTTGATCTGAACTCCCATCTAAGGTCCCAAGAGGTGCATCCCAGGTGGCTCCTTGCTAGATTTTCTCAATCTAGAGGGGAGAAGGACTCTCTCGGCCACGACGCCTCTGTCCTCCCTACCTGCAGTGAACATTTTCCCAGCGCCCGAGATCACCACTGCGTGGCATTCAGAATCCTGGGCAATCTTGTTGAAGCACTCGACCATCTCCCTATGATAAAGAGAAGACCACGCTGGAGACCTGATCTGCGAGGCTTAGATTTTTCACAAATACAGGTAGTCCTCAACTCACGACCACAACGTTGATGTTGCTACGTGAGAAATCTGTTAAGTGAGTTTTGCCCCATCTCACAATTTTTCTTGCCACATTTGTTAAGGGAATCACTGCAGTTGTTAAATTGATAACACCGTCGCTAAGTGAATCTGGCTTCCCCCGTTGAGTTTGCTTTTTCAGGAGGTCGCCAAAGGGGACCACAGGATCCCGGGGACACTGCAACCGGCATAAATACGAACCAGTTGCAAACATCCAAGTGTAAATCACGTCGACCGTGGAGACGCTGCAACGGTCACAAGGGCGAAAAATGGCCATAAGCCACTTTTTTCAGTGCCCTTGTAACTTTGGTCACTAAACAAACTGTTGTAAGTTGAGGACTGCCTGTACACTTGAAACAGTGTAGTGACCGAAGGCATTTTCCTGTGACGCGGAAGGCCCAGGACCAACGGGGCAGAGCAAGCCGGCCTTAGTCTGCCCCGATTAAGCCTCATAAAAAAGGAGCAACTCATTTTCGGTTTGGTTATTCGGAACATGATAAGGATTGCAGGTTAAAAGCCCAGCCAGATGTCCCGAGGCGTCTCCTGCCGCGCATCCCCGGCCTCCCTCTGACCTGCGGCTTCCATCACTAGCGGAAAAGAAATCTGATTTCCTGTCACCTCCAAAAGGCGATATTCATGGCGTTCCTTTTCTCAGGACGGTTGAGCTCCACGTGCAGCACTTTCTCGCGGACCCGCTCCAACCTCAAGGTCTCGTAGGTGGGCAAGGAATTGGGCTGCTGCTGCGGTGGCGACTGCTGTTGCTTGGATGCCATGATCCTGAAGCCGCGACAGGAAGCAGGACGAATGGAGAGATCTGGGAGGAAAAACGAGACGGTTAGCAGCAGTGGGCAAAGCTCTGTCCTGAAAGGAAGTAGCCCCCTGCGCTCAGGGGCAAACTCCATGCATGTAGGCAGAAAGGTGGGGGTCAGGCAGAGTTTTGGCTGCCCACTTAACAGCATCATCGACTGCAGAAGTGGGGAAACCACGGCCCTTTTATGACTTGTGGACTTCAACTCCCAGAATTCCTGAGCCAGCCATGCTGAGGGGAAAGGGAGGTTTCCTGGCTGAGCCATGAATTCTGGGAGTTGAAGTCCACAAGTCGTAAAAGGGCCATGGTTCCCCACCTCTGATCTAGTGGGGCCTCCGAAAGGCCTCTCCCAAGGATCCAGAGGGCTCAAACCCTACGTCCTTCGGGAAGCTCCGGTAGACTCGACTCTCCTCCCAGGCTCTGGGGCAGGATGACGGCTGAGCCTCGAATGGACAGGTGTTTCACTTATATATTTGTCCCTGGGAGACTCGTGACTTCTTTTCCATTGGTTATTATTCGCCACTTGGGATCATTAGGACTTGGGCAACCTCTAAAACTCTGTTTCTCAACCTTAGCAACTTTAAGATTGCCAACATTGAGAAACACGGATTTAGAGGTTTGGCATCTTATAGCTGCCAAAGGTGAGAAGCAATGCTCTAATGGTATAACAAACCAATAAACTCCCTGGTGACTCCAGTGGGGCTGAAGCTCTGAAGAGTTGGAGGCCTGACTTATGTCATGGTCATACGAAGCCCCCTTCCTCCCCCTACGTCTTGGTTTTAGCCAGGCCCCTCTTCCCTCTGCTCAGCCACAGAAACTCCCTGGGAGATTTCAAGAATCCCAAAGTTTTGGCTTCTCTCAACAGGAGCATGAGGGACCTCCATACCTTCCTGCTCCTCAAGTCACCCCTCCTTTTCCTTCCAGTAGCTAGATCTACCTCAAATGAGGGGAAACTGTGTGGCTGTGGTCGAAACACCCCAAAGGAGAGGTGGGCCAACTTCATGCCTAGAAACCAAAGATTTCTTCAGCTTAACTCCAAAGTTCCTACACAAGAGATCGTTTTGCTCCCTTGCTGAGAACAAAATGGCTTTTCTCTACCAAGGACGAGATCTGGTCAAGGACGAGATCCAGGGAAGGGAGGTCCTCACCGCTCCCGAGCCCACCCACTTGCATTCCCTGCCCCCCTCCTGCTCACAGGCACCAGAGGCCCAAGGTTGCGCGTTCCTGGGAAAACATCCCGCCTGGCCTGTCCCAGTTTTGCAATTCCACCGGCAGGCAAAGAGATTAGCAAAAGCAGATGACTGCCAACTGACTGTCAGCAGCTTGATGGTAAATGGGAGAAGGCTGCAGGTTGCATGCACCGAATGCAAAAGAGAGAGAGAGAAATGCAGGTGGGGAGAACAGGACAGGAGGGCAGAAATGGAAGCAGCCAGCAGGGAAAGCAAGATGGGGCAGCAGCTCCAGGCAACCTGCAATTCAGAGGCGAGGCAAACAGCAAGCAGAGAGGATGAGTTGGTGGGGGGGCTCAAAGACCCCTGCTGGGGATTTGGGGTGGGGGGCAAAAGCGAGCAAGCCAAGATGGCCTGCATAAAAAGCAATGGACGGGGAGAGACCCCCACTGCCCCCCCCCTCCAGAAGCTGAAGGGCTGCGAGGCGGGGAGGGAGGGAGGCAATCTGCTTCCCCCCCAACCCTGGCAAGCTCTGCAGGGCCCCCTGCCTCGTCCAGAGCAAGCTCGCTTCTCCCCAGCCGGCTGAGGATGATGGGCACTGAGGTCCAAGACCTTGGAAGGGCGAGGGGGGGGTTAGGAGGGGGGAGCTGCCGTGGGCAGGGAGGGGTCAGCAAGAGAAGCAGGGGGGCCACTGGGACGCCGGGGCGGCAGGGGCTGAGAGCGGAGGGAACGGGCGGGGAGGGACTGGGGAGAGAGAGCCCACTCACGCCTCCGAAGCAGCCCCCCGAGGACCGCCGACACCGCCGCCATGGACCCCCGCTCGCTCCTCCCGCAGACCAGGGCAAAACTGCAAACGTACCAGTGAGTGGCTGGGCTAGACGGGTTCCGCCCTTCGCTCCACCGCCTCTCCGGAGGGAGACGCAACTTCCGCTCTCCGCCTCTATAGCCGGACAAGCAAAGCGCCGCCCTCGGCCGCCCCCTCCTGGCCGAAATGGGAAAGCCGGGATTGACGTGCCGGCCGCGGCGAGGGAACGTCCCGACGCAGACTTTGCCCAGCGTGGCTGGCAAGGAGTCTGCTGGGAGTTGTAGTCCACCTCGAAAAAGCAAAGATGGGCACAGACCCCCCCCTTCTAACCTGATGAATATAGGCGATTTTATTAAGGTGCATGGTCAACTCCCAGAATTCCCTAGCCCAGAAGGCTGGTTGGGGAATTCTGGGAATTATTTTCTATCTATAAATGGTTAATTCTAACCCAGTACTGGAAGGTCAGTCGAAGCTGCATTACATAGTGCAGCATAGACTTAGTTAAAACCTCCCTGCTCCCTTCTTTAAATTATAAAGCCACCCAGCATACAAGAAAGCAAGGGGAAAGAATGAAAGGTTTGCACAAAACAACTGTGAAATGGTACCTCCCTTTTAAAATTTAGCCCGGTCTTTCATGGAAACAAGGTTAAGAGACACCCAAGCCAGACCAGGGGTAGGCAACCTTGGCTCTTTTGACTCGTGGACTTCAACTCCCAGAATTCTGGCTCAGGAATTCTGGGAGTTGAAGTCCACGAGTCATAAAAGAGCCAAGGTTGCCTACCCCTGACCCAGACCAACTTAATTCCATTCAAAAAAATGACACACTGGGCATACCTGCCTGCCCCCTTCTACAAAAACTTCCAGAGGCGTTACCAGATCAGTTTTTACAACAATTTATTTTCCAAACAGCTTTATTAAATGTGCCAACTAGCACAGGCAGCACACATTGTATGAATGGGGGGGAAAAACATGTCACATGTACGATCGTTTTAAAATTCGATGTCGTCAGAATACCACGGGGCTTCTTTTCCCAGCTGACCTAGCTGTAGGCAGCCTCTAATTAAGCTTTTTTTTTTTTAATTGTTTTTAAAAAAAAGGGGGGGGACACGGGAGCTTTGCCAAAAAAAGAAAAAAAAAAGAAAAAAAACCACACACAAGAAAGTTAACGGAGCAGTCTTCTTGGTCGGGAACCGAAGAGCAATTAGGAAGCGTGCTGGGCGGTTGAGAAGCAGAGTTTCAGTGTGTAGGGGTATGGCCCATCTAGGAGAAAGCCAGACATAATTCATGAGTCGCCTCAACTTTTATTTACTCGAAAATAAAAACAGTGTCATCATCAACAGCCGCACAAAAAGAAAAGAAAAGAAAAGAAAAATTTCTCAAGCCTTCCCAACATCTCCCATTGTGATCCATTTTGGGCTGAAGTCAAGAAAACGTGTCTAAACAAATAAACCCCTCACCGGAATTAGGTTTAAACGAAAAATACTTGAGATATTATTTGCACTTAAGTAATTGCAGGTAGTCCTCATCTTATGACCACAACTGACCCCCACAGTTGTTAAGTGAAGCACTGCAGTGGTTAAGAGTTAGTAACACGGTTGTTAAGTGGATTTGGGAGAGGAAGTCCACAGGTCTTAAAAGTTACCAAAGTCGGACACTTTGTGCCAGCGGCTGCTTTTTTCCCCTTCCAACCGATTAATTTGGCCAGGTCTCCAATCTGTTGGTGTTTGAAGACCTACTAGCTTTACCTTTCCTACCGGTAGAATTGAACGGGGGAAGGGAAAAAGAGCAGGGAGCCCCCCCCCCGCTTCAGCATCTAAAAAAGGCAACAGGGGCTTACTTGGGTTTTTCATCTGATAATGGTTGAGGAAAGCCAGCGTCTCCAGTGCATCCCCTTTGGTTTCCCACTCCAGCAGCCCCGACGAGCTCCGTTCACCTGCGGGCGTTTCAAGCAAGGTGTGGGTTAAGCTGGTGCAGGCCCACCTCCTCTGGAGAGAGGCGGGCAAACTCTTGAGGGCTGGACTACAGTTCCAATCGCCCAGATCCACTCTGTTGTCCTAGAACAGTGGTGGCGAACCTATGGCACGGGTGCCAGAGGTGGCACTCGGAGCCCTCTCTGTGGGCACACGCACCGTCACCCCAGGCCTTCAGCTGGGTTTTACAAAACCTTTTCGCTTTAGGCCTCCACCGCCGTGTGCAAAAAAAAAGAGGTTCAATCAATTTCAACTTCTTGCGGGGAAAAAAAAAGATCTTGCAAAGTTGGAATTGATTGATTGAACTTTTTAGTCCCACCCTGTCTGCCGTTACCACCACAGCCACGCCCACCCAATGGGCCACACCCACCCGGCACTCGACGATGCATAAGTGGGTTTTGGGTTGCAGTTTGGGCACTCAAGTCTCTAAAAGGTTCGCCATCGCTGTCCTAGAACAGCGTGGCCCTCGGTCCCTTCTTTCCCAGCAGCGGCGTTCCCAAGTCCAACCTCTGTGGAGGGATACTTACTCTTTCCTGAAAACACCTTGACAGAAGCCGGTCTTTTTACCCCCAGCTCATCGCAAATCTGAGGGGGGGGGGAAAAATGGCCCGTATGTAACAGGAGCGTTAAGCCACTACCCCGATCACGCCAATGCATAGTTTAGGAATCTCATCTTCGCTCAAGTCCTATTCCCAGGGGCTCTTGCAGAGGCGTCACTGCCTTCCCACAGAGTTTCCAGCCATCGTAGACCTGCGTTTTACGTTATTTTTCTGTGCTGTGTTGAACATGTATTGGTAGGAGCCCAAAGGAAGAGAGGCTTTTAAACATCATCTTACAGCAAAAACAGCTCGTTTAAATGTTTGGGCTGAGTAGAAAACGACTGAACAAGTCACTATTGTTTTTGGTCAAATGTTTTTTTAGAACCGCCTCACAGCCTCTTCTTGTTATCACTCCTGTCAAAAATGAGCATTGATCCGTTCTCCTCTTGTGAGGCCAAATAAAGACCAAGGTCACATCCAGGATCAGGACCTAAGAGACTTGCCACCGAGAGGAACCAGCAAGGGGCCCGAACTGGGTCCATTGCAGTTGCTACTTCTAGGCACACCAGAGCCTCTGCTACTATCATATCCAGACGTACAAGCCCCCCCTTTTTTTCCTTTAGGATTACTGCTTCCTGCCTTTGGGAATGTAAGCTACATTTGGGAGTCAGATGCTGTCCAGATCCATTAAAGTCGTCATCGTGTCCTACACTCAGGGCAGCAAGTTTTGATTCTTCCTAAACTCTCCAAGGGAGGATGGGTGGTTAAGAAGCACGAAATATAAATCGATAAACCGACGGCTGCATGATTTCCCCCCTATTGTGGCCAAGCAGGCCGAAGCTGCCCCGGGTCAAAATCCTTACCTCGTAGAAGTTATCTTCCGTGACTTCCAGAGGTGCGTTGAAGAAATGGAGCACGTTGCTGGGATGCTGGATTCGGTTCTTGGCGGCTTGCTCCGGGGTCGAGAACCGATTGTTCCTGGAGCCGCTGAAATCTTTATAGCTGCAGGAGCCGTCCTCAAGACCGTAGGACTGGCCAGGCATGATGGCCTGTTGCTTTGACACGCTGCGGACAAACCAAGACAGGCTTGTTCAGTTCTGCCCTCTTTGGTTTTGACCCAGATTCCTCAAGAAGGGAACAAAGCAGGCGAAACTCACCACACATTCAACTTCTGATCAAACATGAAGTTGTTGTTGAGGTGGGTGATGGCTCGGTCCACCGCGTAGCCGTCTGCCATCTCCACCATGGCTGCCCCAGGCTTGCTTTTCATGAACTTCACCTAAAAAATAATTAAAAACAAACATTTCTTGGTTCAAACTGCAAGAGAGGGCAAAAGCAGAGTGTTTTCAAAGGCAGCCAGCCCACCCACCCACCCACCCACCCAGCACGGGTACAAACCTGTCTCCATTTTAATAGGGATTGTTTCATAAACAGTAGATCGAAAGCTCAACCAGCCTCTGCATTCAAAATGGCTTCCCTGTGTACACCCTCCTCCCAATCACACACAGGTGCTCCTCAACTTATAACCATCCATTGGTTTGAAGTCACAACAGCACTGCAAGAAGTGCGCGTTTTTCACACGACCGTTGCAACATCCCTGCTATCGGGCGATCAAAGTTCAGATACTTGGCAACTGACTCGTATTTATGACGGCTGCAGTGTTCCCGGGGGTCATGTGACCCCCCCTTTTACGACCTTCTGACAAGCAAAGTCAATAGGGAAGCTAGATTCGCTTTACAACGGCGTTACTAACTCAACAACTGCAGTGATTCATCCCACAGCTACAGCAGGAAAGGTCGTAAAATGGGGCAAAACCCACTTAACGCTGGTCTTGCTTGGCAACTAAAATTTGGGGCTCCGTCGTGGTCCTAATTCGAGGACTACCTGTAGCCTTCAAGCAATAGTCTCAAGCCTGGCTTGCCTTTCCCAGCTAGTACTCAAAGCCCACACAAGCCTTACCGGTGTAGCACCAGCCTGCCTGCCGTTTTTAACTCAAACCTGTTTCCAAAGCAGTGAAGGCTCCAGACTCTCTGGAGCCTGAGGGCTTAAACTCTCCCGCCCTGCGATTCCCACGGGCTGAAAGGAGCCGCCAGAGTGGAGAAGGTTCCCTGCCTTTGACTGAATTCTACGCCTTCCCTCGGGAGGCTGTTCACCCTTGTCGCCCAGGGAGTAAGTAGCTCTTGTGACCAGGTGGAAGGAAGTCTCCCCACCTCCAACGTCATCAACCTGATTTCAGGATGGGGGAACTGGCCAATCTGGACGCGGCTCAAGAGAAAGCGAGCAGGTAGGTATAGAGAGATTGTACTTGGGTTTTCCGAGCCACGGACAGGAGGATCTCAACGGCACCGTGCGCAAAGACCTCCGAAGGAAGCAAAAACTAGGGGGGGATCTGACTGCTAGCAGGAAGGGGGTTCAAGGCTGGAATTCTATGGAGGCCAAACCCCAACTAGGCCGTTCCGGGGGCCACCAGCAGCTCTGCCACCCCCGGACCCGCCCTCTCCCTCAGCAGCTCACCTTCTCCACGTTTCCATAGAGGCAGAAGACGTTGAAAACACGGTCGCAGTTCATCTTAGACTGGTCCAGGCCGTAGACCATCAACACGGGGCTGTCGGCGTGGGGGCCGTACTCCGGAGGGGGCGGCGGAGGCGGGGGGTGCCCGTACTGAGGCCCGTAGCGGCTGGGTCCTCGGTGACGGCCTCCCACGGGCGGACCCATCCGCCTCCCTTCGTAATGAGGAGGAGGAGGGCCGTAGCCTTCGTCGTGGTAGTGGCCGTGGTAGCCCCCGTGAGGCCCTCCTGGAGGAGGAAGCAAAGGTCAGCCAATGCCAGGGCAAAGTTGGAGGAGGGCCAGGGACGCTGCCCCACGGACCAGGTCAGGCCTCACCGTATTCAGCAGGATGATCCCCGAGGAGAGGAGGCTGCCTCTGGCGCTTGTTCGGATTCCCGCCCGGCTCCCCTGTCAAAAGGAGACGAACATTAAAAACTTCTCCAAACAGCTCAGTCGGCTTGACTTCTGGGGCAGACCTCCACGTGGGGAGACCTTGGGTGAGGCCACGAGGCCGGCCTGCGGCGTTCTCCATTATTACAACCTCCAGTTTCCTCAGAATATGTCTCTTTTCCACCAGGGGAGGAAAGGGGGCTGGGGAGGGCGCTAAAAATGGCACCTGCTTTTCAGGGACACCCTGCATAACCATCTCTCCCCCCCCCCATCCACCCTGGCTGTCCCTTCTATAGTTAAGTGAAGGCTGGAAGGGCCCATTTGGGACAGATCCTGACACTACCTCGAACCTAAAAAGCTCTGACGAGTCTTCCGGGCTTTTATTCAAGCAGCTGATGAACTAGAAACTCTTTTGGGACGCCAAAGTGTTAAGTCTCAACAATCTATCTGGCCTAACAAACGTTCTCGGTCTCATCTTAAAGTCTCTTCGCTTTCCTCCTGGAATTTAACCTTGTGGCAGGGAAGGGTTTAAAATAATAATAAATAAAAAAAGCAAAAGGATCAACACCACCAATTCGAACATTAGGGCAGCAGGGGGGGAAAGACGGAACAAAACTCTTTTGCCAGCCCACTCCCCACCTCTAGCAGAGCTAAAAGGATTAAAACAAGACCAAGAAGAAGATGGCAAAGCAAAGCAAAAGCAGCAGTTGTCCAGTTTAAACACAAATCGAAATAACAAGACAGAAGAATTTAAAGCAAGTCATACAATTCTCGTTTTGTTCTTTTTAAAAAAAAAAAAAAGGAAAAAAAAAAAAGAGTTTCGCAGTTTATTTCAATAGTCATTACAAAGATTGAAAAGGGCTACTTACAGCAGGAGTTTACAGTACAATGTCCCTTGTCACATATATATTCTGCATTTCTCTTACCATTGGACGCTTCAACAGTGTAAGCACAGTTCTGAAAGATGGCGTCCCATCAAACATACACTGCGACCCTGCGTTACATGGTTTCAGAGTCAAATTCACGTCAAAAGGCACCAAAACTGACACAATTAAATTAAAAAAAAAAATTTAAATGAAAAAGGGCTCACAGATTTTTTTGTTTTGTTTTGTTTTTGTTTGTCTTCAGATGGTATCAAGGAAAAAAAAGGACATAACCAAGGTGTAAAATGAGTGTCCCTTCCGTGTTGCATCTCCTGATGTTTTTTTTTTTGTCATGTGCTGTTAAATCAGGTTTTGGTGCTTCTGGCTGTGTAGGTCTCCCGTGTGCGTGTCTCTCCTCTGTTAATGGAGTGTGCCTTGGATCTCAAGTGCCCCTGAAGCGGACGAGACCCCCAGTCTCTAGGGAACTGGGGGCTCCCGGGGACTTGGTGTCTGTTTGGGGTTTTTGACTGTCTCCACTTGGCGCTGATAAAATGTCGGCAGCCGAGGACTGCAAGAAAAGAGTGATAAAAGGCCCTCCCAAAGCAAACCAAGTTGATATGGAGAGCATCTTATATCTTGAAGGGTCTCGGGGATCTACTCCGTTCTCCGTTTAAGACCGTTGGTGCACTTTGTCTGAGACCCCTCTGGTGTTTTCCTAGTTTCTGTGTTCCCTTCTTGGGTTCGAAAGTTTTTTTTTTTTGACTTTTTTTGTTTTGTTTTGTAAGCATGTCGTGGCCTGGTGAGTCAGTCTCTTTCTCTCTCTCTCTCTCTCTGTCTCTCTCTTTTTTCTCTGTCTCCCTCTGTGCTTGTAGATGTCTCTCAGATCGCGGTGTTGTGTCCTTGATGTGAGGAAATGAACTCAATCTGTTGCCTTTCAGGTACACTTAAGATGCTGCATGTTTTCTCCAGGCAGTGCTAGTGCAAGGTTGAGCTTGCCTTTTTTTTTTTTTTCCTACACTGTGTAGTGTTAGAGAGTGTCTAGCAGAAGGCAGATCACAGGCAATTCAGAACTTCCACGGCAGCTGCGCACGGGTCCCCCAGGGCCATGTGGGAAATCTGTTCAGAGCTGGGGAAAGGCCAGATATATCGCACCCCCTCGGTGCCCAGCCTGAGGGAAGGCAGAGAGCCGGGAGGCAGCTTCTGAACTGCCCAGCCCTGCCAACTTAAGCCACTGCCCATCTGCACAGCGCCTAAGTATGTACCTTGGAGGAGAAAGTGAGTCATGTTCATGTCAAGTCATGTAATGCCATTGCTTGCTTCACCGTGAGGGCGGGGTCAAAAGTGACCTCTGCCAGAGCCCCCACCCCTTGCCCCCCCCCGCCATCCAACAGCCTCCCCAGGCTTGTTTGGTCCGTGGAGCCAACCGACTCCACCGCCAAGCCTCCTGTAAAAGCTGAGGTCGTGCTTGGAGGGGCGACGCTGGCCGCCTCACCGAGGGAACACGCTGCTCTCTGCACATGTGCAGCAAAGCAGGCAGGCCAAGGCAGGGCTCCCCACTAGCTTTAGACTCAGCTGACGCAGACGGTGACCCCCTCCGCTCAGTCCCTCTCAAGGAAATGGCACTGGAGACCCCTTCAGCCCCCAAGATGGATGCCACCCTCCCCGGAGTCTGCATGCATGTTTCCTTGAACACAAGAGAAGTGTTTTCCCCCTCTGGCCGCCCTCCACCCGTGGAATGGCAGAAATGCAATATATGCCCCCAGATCCACAAAGGAGGTGGCTAGGTCAGCACCAGGGCCAAAGGCTGGGTAGGGCCCCAGACTTCCAAACAGAGGGGAACAGCCATCTCCGGACCCTCCAGGAGTTAAAAGCTCCCTAGCATTCATTCTGGGATGCCCCAGAACATAAAAGGAAATCTGAGCCCAGCCTGCTTTTCGACTCCCCTCTCCGCTACTACATCACCACCTTCCTAGTAGCTGCAATCCACACACGGGCTGGAGACGCAACAACACCGAGGGGGGGAAGGACACCTGACCAGACGCAATCAGGGAGACGAAGCCGCCCCAATTCCCTTATGGCTATTCTCGACACACACCCCTCCCCCCCCCCCCCCACACTGCATCTCCAGAAGCCTCCTGTGGCTGAAGCCAAGGGGCTACTGCTCTGCCCTCCAGGCTTCCCAGATCGGGCCCCATGTTGGACAGCAGGCAAATGGCATTACATCACACAATTCAGCTGGAGGAAGTGTGCTCTTCAAGAGGACAAGAAAGGGTCTGTGTGTAGCTTGAGAGCAAGGCTATCAAGGTTACCTTGCCCGCTGAGGTTAGGGTTGGTGTAGTCCCAAGTGTCCTGGTCATTCTTGAAGACGTTCAAGCGGGTGGGCTAAAAACGAAGCACAAATGTTCAAAACTAGCCCAGGGGGATTCAAGAGAGGGAGCTGGAGAAAGGGAGCCACCAAGTGATCATACTCTGTGAACATACTGGCCGCTGAGCTGTCACAAAACAGTGACCTAACTGGCTTATAACCATTAAGTATCTATCTATTCCACTTTAGCCTGTAATATATGACAATTAGCACAACTGTTTTATTATAGAAGCAGATGTAATTATTGCTACATGCTCAGTCTTGACCGGCTTCCTATTAAGAATGCCGGACCTATACATTTTTCCTATTTGGGGGGGGGGGGGAGGTGAAATTTAACATCAAACATCTGGCTGCCAAGGGCCATGTTAAGAGTCCTTATTCCTGGCAGCCACTGCAAGTGTTACTTTAACCTAGAGGTAATCCTCAACTTATGACTGGCTGCTTAGTGACCCTTCAAAGTCCTGATGGATTCCCCAAAAGCTACTTACAATCTGATTCCGAGGTTCCAACAGCCGCCCCCACCCCATAATCCGGTGTGCATTTTGGACCCCTGACAACCCGGCCTGCGTTTACAGCCCTAATTATGTGGCCGTTAATTCACATTTTTGCCAGAAACCTTTCCCTCCTGCAACGGACGAGAAACACCCGAGCAGTTTCCCCAATTTTTCAACTTATGGTGCCTTTCCCTACTCGCCAGATATTTTATTGCAAAGTAACCACCGCAACTGCACCCTTTCAGAAGGTTTGCAAATCCCATCTGATTCAGAAAACAAGTGCTGGCGGATTTGGGGCCGAGGTGCCGCAGGCCCCCCTGGGCAACACAGGAGCCAGCCCCCTCTTCTGCCACCCCCCACCGCTCACCTTGGCGTATTCAATCTTCAGAGTACAGCAGCCGGAGTAAATGTCGGCCCCGTTCAAAGAAGCTTTTGCTCTCTGAGCACTTTGCACAGAGTCAAATGTTTGCAGAATTAAGGAAATCTTACAACTGGATGCTTCCTAGTCAACTTCCTTTAAGCGGCCAGCCTTGTTTACCCAGCAGCGTTCTAGCTGTCAAGCTTGACTCGTGTAACACACCTCTACTCACAGCTTGACAACATAGACAATGGGAGGGAGGGAGGGAGGGAGGATGCTTGGAATGTATTGGGAGCTTGGAGGGAGGCGAGGAAATTATGCCAGCCTTTTGCAGCCCGAGAAAGTCCCCAGGAGATGCCAAGGCCGTGCGAAGGCGCAGGGTGTTTCCCCAAAACAAAACGAACTTGCTGGATCGGTAGACAACGGACAAGGGGTGGCCCAAATGGGGAAAAGGGGAAGTTAATTATGCTGTTTTTCGCACACAAACCTCAGAGCTAGCTTCGCTTCTTCTGTGCCTGTGTGGATCGATCAGTAAAGTTAAACTCTTGGTAAACAATGTCCCAGGAGTTTTCCTTTTGCTGCCTAGGCCAACGGGACGGTTGACACTAGCCAAAAGAGCGCTGCATCTCCTCCAACCCAACACAGTTCTGCTTCACTCTTCTCAGCTATCAAAAAAGAAAAGGATATTCCACCATAGCTTGGACCCCATTTTTTCTAAAGATAACGATGCGCTGAACTGGACCACACGGGTTGCAGATGGTATACAGGACATCCTGCAAGAGAAAGACCACAAAAGTCAACGAGATCTCACAAGATCTCTGCCTACCAGAGACGTCAACACCCCCTTTGTTGAAACAAGGAGACAGACCCACAAACCATTCAGACATCATCTTGACCCTCAGTCTGCTCTCCCTGACTGGCTCCGAAGCAGGCTTGGAGGCCCAACGAAAGCCAGGACTGCCACGTCCTAGATTTGGGGCCCCCCACAAAAAGCAGCCTCATAACGCACCGTTGTAATGGAGTAGATGGGGTTCAGGATGGTGAAGAGCAAGACGTTGTTTACTCCTCGAGAATCATCCGAGTCACCGGGCCGCGAGATCTTCTGGCTGGTAGAATAGTTGACGAAGGCCGGATGCCCAGCAATGTAGATCTGATTGTCCGCTGCGTAATTCACAGCATTGCACGCTCCTAGTATGTCCTCAAACTCTACTAGAGCCTGCCTCTTTTTGGGCATCACCACCACATAGCTGGGGGAAAGAGAGCGAGAGAGAGAAAAGAACTCGGTCACTGAACGTGCGCCATCTGTCATGCTATCCCCCTGGGTGTTCTGGCTGCCCGTCCCTCACCTGATTGGGCCAAATTCTTGCAAGGCCTCCACCAGATCAGCTTCCACCACACCATCAATCAGACCCCTGATGTGGACCACAGGAGAAGCAGCCGGCTTGTGAGGATCGTCATAGTTCTCCTGCGAGGGAAGATGAGGTCGTTTAACACTTCCCTTGTAAAATTTTAGCACAAAAGGAAGTGACTCTCGCACAAAGGAGCGTTTCTGGGAGAGAGCATGCTGGAACAGCTGAAGCAATGCTAGGTAGCTCAAAAGGATTCATTAGGCAGAGGATAACTTAGCAGTTAAAATGGAATTCCCCGTCATCAGAGGTAAAGTTACTGCTTTTTTTTTTTTGTGGGACTAAGAAAATTAAGCAGGGAAAAAAATCACCCTTGATTATTACAGCCTACTTTATATACTGATGGGAAGCAGCAGAAGGGGCTGTTGGCGGGATCCAGCACACCTCCCTCTGGTCCCAGCTTACGTTAAAAGAGCAAGAGTTACATTTCTTTGGC
Source organism: Azemiops feae (assembly GCA_023970755.1). Classification (NCBI taxonomy): domain Eukaryota; kingdom Metazoa; phylum Chordata; class Lepidosauria; order Squamata; family Viperidae; genus Azemiops; species Azemiops feae. Next base: position 381,675 of record JALGBA010000620.1, read on the forward strand.
CAATTCACGCTCAAAGCCCCTTCCTTGCTCTAGGCCAGGGGTTCCCAACCAGGGGTGCGAGACGATATTCCAGGAGGTGCGAAAAGTTGGGTTTTCAAAATTATAGCGTATATGCATAATTTGTTGCCGTTATTTTGAACTTTTGTAAGGGGTGCGAGGTATACAAAAGGCTGGGAGCCACTGCTTTAAGCAAATGCTTCCTGTTCAAGAGAGAAATATATCCCACATACCCTTTGACCATTCTAGTAAATTTAAACCCACCATCTACATGTTCTGGGGCTGACAGTTAAATCCAGTCATTTATTTATTAAATTTATACGCAGCCCATCTCATTATCCAAAGCAGCTCGTACTTCAGAGTTAACCACACTGCCCAGCAAATCGCTACAAAAACAACCCTGCAAAATGCACACACCCAAACTGAAAACACTCCAAGGCAGTTAAGCGTTACTTTCTCTCCACAAAGGGAAAAAGCCTCCAGCCACACGTCCGGACTCTTCAAACAGGGTGAAATTACTCTGCCTGCAGAACTTGCACAGCGGATGCAATTGGATGCTGCAGGATGAGCTACCCTGGTCCTGATCCACCACCACCTTTCCACAGGCCCTGGCTCTGAGCAGCAGAACCAGCGTGCAATAAATCATAATTAAGCATGCAAACAAGATTGGGAAAGAGTCCCAATCGAAAGAGCTTTGCTCACAAATACACTCGCCTTTTAATTCACATCTGCAGCGGGGGAATTGCGAAAGGGATGGCTTGCCTGCGGTCTGAGCCTCGGAGGCGGCTTTGGTGGGTCCATAAGGCTCTGCTAGTCAAGGCCAAGCCTTCCTTAAGGGCTTTCCAGTCCTGACCTGAACCCGGGGCCGACCCAAGTCTGCCCCTCTTTCAAAGGGCTGCTGAATGCTGTCATGTTAAGGCAAGGGGGGGCCACTATGGTCCCTTGACCACCTGGGGGACTACAATTCCCAGAATTCCTGAGCCAGCATAGCTGGCTCAGGAATTCTGGGAATTGTAGTCCCCCAGGTGGTCAAGGGACCATAGTGGCCCAGCGGTGTTAAGGCATCACAGCAAGGCGTCAGCTAAGCAGGCAGCCCTCCTCCCTGCTAGGAGGGTGGACTGCTCCCGTCAAGGGAAGCTCTACTTACCTGCTAGGGCAGCCGCCCTTTCCCCCCTTTTAAGGGCCTGCTTGGGAGGGAGGGGGGGCGTCCCTCCTCTCGCCCCTCCCATCCAGGCGGCCGCAGCGTTCGCCGGGCAAAGGAGGCGGGATGCTCGCGGTAGACTGCGCCCGCCCCTGGAGGCTCCACGCCGGCCGCTCCCGCGCGACAGGACTACAACTCCCATCTTTCCGAGCCCCCACGCACCCCGTGGAACTGCAAACCTTTCTCCCCCCCCTCCGCTCGTTATGAGGGATGATGGGAGTTGTAGTCCAGCGTTAATTAAAGGCCTTCCTTCCTGCCTTTTTTTCCTCAGCCCAGCGGCCGCTCTCACCCCGCCGCCGCCGCCGCCCGCTCCCCCCGGCCCGTGATCCGCGTTCTCCGTTTTCTGGCGCTTCGGGGCGCGCCCGCCTTCAGGGCCGCCCCCGTAGTAGCGGCCGGAACCGCCGCCGCCGCCGCCTCCTCCACCTCCTCCGCCAGCCATCTTCACCATGTCGCCTCCGCGCCCCGAGCCGCCGCCACCTTCGCCGCTCTGCGAACCTCGCCACCTCCGCCGCGACATGGCGCCCACACTACCCCAGCCCACCCTCGCTCCCACCTCAGGCCCGCCTCTATTGGGCTGGCCCGCCGTCGCTCAAGGCTGCCAGGGCTCTCATTGGGTCGAGGCGGTGCCTTACCTACCCTTGTCCCGCCCTCCGCCGCCATAGGGTCGACCGTCTCCCGCCTGCCGATATGATTCGTTCTTGCATCCGTTTATCAAAGGTCCTGGCCTTTTCCGTTGGCCAGCAGGAACATCCGTCCCCTCTTCCTACAAACTCATTGGATCAAGGCGACGTCTCTCGGCGCGGCATCCCGCCCCACCACATTGCTCCTCGTGAACTTCCCTCCTTCTTCTTCATAAAACCGTCGGGTCCCCTGAAAAGCCACGGTTTGAACCTGAAATCCCATTGGCTCAAGGAAGGGTCAATCTCAGCCGTTCGAAACCGGATTGCGCCAAATCTCAGACGGGCGCCCTGATTGGGTCCTATAAGGATACCCGTTCGCTCCAAGGAGTTAAATTTATTGGCAGATTTTGTGCCCATCACTCTGCTCTCTGGGAACCCATTGGGCCGGCAACCCTCGATCTTTATTTTAATTGGTAGACGTGACTTCAGTCCCAACCCTGCCCCTCTTCTTCTTATGAACCAATAAGATTTCAGTTGCAGAAAAGAAACGGGGGGGGGGGAGGTTTTCCAACGGTCGTCTTAATCGCTCAACCAATAGAAGCCCCGCCCTCCGTCCTTTAACGTCGAGACGGTGGAGAAGCAGAGGCTGATGGGAAAGGCCTGGTTCTGAGCCAACGCTGCCCGGGGATTGGTCAAAGGACATCTCGGCCGCAAAGCATCCTGGGAGCTGTCTTGAACTTTGGCCAAGAAGAGGCTTGCAAGGCATGCTGGCTAAGAGATGGCTTATTGTTCATGCATGCTGGCTAAGAGATGGCTTATTGTTCATGCATGCTGGCTAAGAGATGGCTTATTGAGTTCATGCATGCTGGCTAAGAGATGGTTTATTGAGTCCATGCAACACACTAACTCTAATCTAGCCATGTGAACTGGGTCAATGCAACACACTAGAATCAGCTAGTTAACCCAATGATAGCCCAGAGGTTGTGTGAACCCTACCTTCCTCTCAATTGCTAAACGGGCTCAGGAGCAGCTGCCACATATCCAAGCCAAGCAGGGGGAGATGTGCCCGAGGGCCTGTTTCGGCTCCCCGACAGCTTTCCCTGGCTTGGGGCTGCAGTTGGAATCTGCTGGGCTCCATGCCAGCTTTTGGGCCGAGGCTGGGAAAGGAAGCAACCCAAGAAGCTGGTTTGCACGTTGCGGAAGAGTCGCTCCAAAGTCTCACAGTCCCTCAATCAAGTCCCCAGCAAAGAGTTGTGTCAAATGAAAAGAAGACCGTGAACGTTTCAGGAATTTGGGTGGGCTTCCCGTAGGCTTTCTTAGAAAGCCCGTGGGAAGCCCACCAAAACTGATTTTTTTTTTTATTGGTTCCCCATTTCTTGTGACACTGTAACCTTATGGAGCCTGCAAAATATTGAAGCTTTAAGTACATAATACAGTACTTCTTTTGGCCCACCGAGAGACACAGCCAGGAAATCACAAAACTGCAAATAAACTTTTATTGCCTATAATTGTGCCTCTACAAAGAGTCCCAGACTTACAACCATTTGTTTACTGATCATTCGAAATTACAACGGCACTGAAAAAGTGACTTACAACTGGTCCTCGCACTTACGACTGTCACAGCTTCCCCATGGAGGTGCCCACAACCAGCATGTATTCATGGTTTTTGTTGCCTCCTGGCCTCACATGATCACCGTGTGCGACCTTCCCAGCCAGCTTCCGAAAAGCAGTTGCAGAAGCCAGATTTGCTTAACGGCCACGTGATTTGCTTAAAAGCTGCAATGCTTTGCTTACAACCATTGCAAAATTGGGTCATAAAATCAGGCGTGACTCACTCAACATCCACCTTGCTTAGCAACGGACATTCTGGTCCCAGTTGCCGTCCTAAGTCAAGCGTTACCTGTATTCATATTCTCCCATCTACTCTACTTGGAAGGATGCCGTTTCTAACAGCTGGTGGGGTGGAAAAGCAGAAAGGAACACAGTGAAGGCTATTAAAAAGGACCTTGCTCCTTAATGAGGCAGGGAAGGGGGAAAAGGACAAAGTCTTCATTTGCACCCACGGCTGTCAGCAACATTCCTGCATCTCAGATCAGAATTTATGATTGCTCAGCAATTAATAACCTGAGATGCTTGTATAGTCAAACCTTTGCTCAGCAAAAGCAAGGAAGCAAGCTTGTTCTTCAACCGAGCTTATTACTTTGATCCCTCCCTCCTTGAAAAGGAAAAAAATACCTCCCCCCCCCCCCAAAGCAGGGTTCCTCAACCTTGGCAACTTTAAGACTTGTGGACTTCAACTCCCAGAATTCCTCAGCCAGCAAAGTTAGAGTCAAAGCTGGATGGCAAGAATACTTAGCAATCCAAATTGAAGTCCAATTTCTGCTGTTGCTTTATCTGGTTTGCGCAGATAAATAATATTTGTGCAGTTCTAGTCGTTTTCAAGAAGCAATGGTTGGAAGGTTTTAGGCAGGTGGGTATAGGTAGCCCTCAACTCACGACCACAATTGAGCCGAGATTTTACGTTGCTAAGTGAGAAATTTGTTCAGGGAGTTTTGCCCCATTTTATGACTTTTCTTGCAACATTTTGTTAAGTGAATCGCCGCAGTTGTGAAGTTAGGAACACGCGTCAAGTGAATCTGGCTTCCCCACTGACTTTGCTTGTCAGAAGGTCGCAAAAGGGGATCGCGTGACCCCCGGGACACTGCGACCGTCGTAAATATGAACCGGTTGCCAAGCGTCTGAATTTTGATCACGTGACCCTGGGGATGCTGCAACGGTCCTCCTAAGTGTGGAGTCACTTTTTTCAGTGGTGATGTAACGTCAAACAGTCACTAAATGAACTGTTCTAAGTCGAGGACTTACCATGCACTGGACCGTGGTCCAGACTATTCTATGTCCCTAACGTGAAAATGCGTATTTTCTTTAGGGACACCCAGACCGTAGGAGGTCAAAAGAATCTGGTTTTTCTCCATTTCAATCCTCTTGACACTCTCCTTTTTATGGGTGACTGCAAGTTCAGGCTCTGCAAAATAAAATAAAATTAAAAATATTATCTGGGCAGGGAAGATTTTGGAGGGAGGCTGTGGGGGCAGGAAAACAGCTGCAACCCTGGCAGCTGATTCAAAATTTGGTCTTGGCTAAAAAGCCTTCCCCCCCCCCAGCTGCAGACAGCTGGGGCTGGTTGGCTGTTAAAAGCCGGATTCTGCTGGCCTCGCGGTTTAAGGGGGAGGGAATCCAGTAACTGGAAGCTTCCCCCTTAAGTAGACGACTTTTGCGTCAAATTTTCCACGTGCTTTGTGTCTGCCTTTTTTCTCTAGCACAGGATTTAGGATGGGCAAGGGGGGTGGGAGGTGGTTCCAGCCCCTCTCTTCTAGAGTTGGGACAGAAGATCTTGGTGGTTGTCTGAATTTTCTTCAGAATCCCAGCATCCTGGGCTGGTTAAGGAATGAATTTGGAAAAGCAAACTGTATTTGCGAATGAAGGCAAATAGACATATCCCAGGATAATCTTGCAGGATCCAATCCGAGTCGGTCACCGGGACTAAAGGTTTATTCTTCCAAGCTTGGAAGAAAAAACTTTTGGTCCCGGTGACCGACTCGGATTGGACCCTGGGTCCGTATTTCTCTCCCTTCCTCATCTTTTGGGAAGTATTATGAGAGCCACTGCCTATTTTTAGACCCCAAAATGTTTCCTGGATATTTCCCTCCCACCCCCAGACTAATGAGCAAAGCCTTAGCGTTTCAGCTCAAGTCACATTAGTCTGCACGGGCTTCCAAGCAGGCAGAAGATAACGTGATTGAAATATCTGACATGCTTAATGCAGTGCTGGCTGGGGAATTCTGGGAGTTGGAAGTCCACACATTTTGAAAGTGGCCAAGGTTGAGCTAAATGTTCAAGTTGGACTGGCAAGACCAGAACGTCAGAGAAGTCGTCAAGATAAATAGAGAAAAGCCAGGGGCCAGTCCAGTGTCACCCTTCCTTTGCAAGGCAGCCGCTGTTTGCAGAAAATGTCCTCCATAGCACAATGACTGCTAAACTCTTGGAAGAGAAGCCTTTGATTTTGCCCAGCTTCAGCATTCTAACATGGTTCAATCTGTTCCCCCCCGCCTCCCCCACTTGGCAGCCCCTTCTGAAAGTTGCAAGGTTAGCCAACAAAGCAAACTGAATAGCAGAACAGGCTTTGAAGAAAGGTGGAATATTAACCATATAGTAGTTAACCTGCTTGGCTGTTTTTTAAAAGCCAGCCAGGCATGACCGGGGGGGGGGGGGGGGGGAGGAAGGGGGGGAGAGATAAGCTTTCAACCTGTCCCATGTCAACAGGTGGGGGACAACTATCCAGCCTGCCTGGCCTCTGCCCCACTTTCTCAAAAGCACCAGGGATTAACCTGGGAGGGTGCTTTGTTTTCTTTTAAATAATGTCATTAATTATTATAATTGCAATGGTAAAAATTAGAGAGAGAGAGAGAGAGAGAGAGAGGAAAAAAAGAAAAAAGAGATGGAAGGAAGGATATGGTAAAGAAAAAAAACTTCTGACCTTCATCACAATAAGTGCAAGCCATTTTAGTAATTTTCACCTTCTTTTAAATTGCACCAATCTCTTTTTCCCATAGCTTACCTCTTATCTACAAACAAATCCATAAAGTGTTATCATTTCAGTCCTGGGTTTAGCAAAAGTCCATTAAGGGTTATCAAAACTAACTATATCTATTTTAACCTCGATCATGTAAACCAACCTTATGTTCCTTCCTTATACGTCACGTCTAACACTTAATATTTAGGCCATTCAAGTAACACAGAATTGGATTTTTGGGGTGAAATGAGATTGGCTGGATTCAGATAGAATGCTAGTTTATAAACTTTGGACAACAACGGCATGGGCTAAGCCAGTTTTAAACCAACCCAAGCCCAGCATTTCCCAGATGCATGGAACTTAAACTCAACCCCGTTGAGGAATCCTGGGAGTTGCCCAATTGCAAAAGAACACACTAATCCATTTTCTGAAGCTAGGTTCATGCAACACGTTAGCCTTGCTGCCCGAGTGCAGCAATGAGCATTGTGCCATGGTGCCGACTGTACATCACCTGTTTGGCATCATTCGGTCCCAATCCAGCCAGGGAGCAACCAGGAGCATTCGTAGCGTGATTCATTGCCTCATCACTTCCTGTGACCAGCAACACACATTCCTTTGGGGTTTGGCAGCCGCAATCCAGCGTCACTACATGCTACACAATACCCACTTCCTGCTTGTCGCTCACATGCGCTTCCTCCTTGCCAGCGTTGCCGTAACCTGTTCGCACCGTCTCCGAGAAGCAGGGGATCTCCAGATGGGCCTGGGGTCAGTGGTTGAGCTTGTCAACTCTCCCCAGGTGGCCTTCTCTACTGCTTGGGTGCGATAAAATTGCAGACTTCACAGCACACCAGACCTCAGTGTACACCAATGTGAAAGGTGGAGTCTTGCTCCTGGCTGGTCGACGTCTCCAGCATCCTCCCTCTTTTGCCAGATTGGCTCTAGGTTTTACAATGGTTAAAGGATTGGATTCGATCCAGAAACCCAGATTCAAGTCCACCATCAACCACCGAAGCTCATGACTTTGGACCTGGATTTTCACACAAGTAGACCTCACTTTTAAGACTGCTCTGTTGAGCAACCATCCCAAGTTACAACGGTGCCGAAGAAGCAACTTTAGGACGCTTACGACCTTTGCAGCATCCAGAACATCTGGCCTGGTGTGGTGACATTACCAGTCCCAGGTTGCCACTTTCCAGCAATGGAAGTCAGCCATCTTTGACTTTTTTGACCGTCTTGCAGAATCCCCTGCTTAGCAAGTTATTATTATTTTTTAAATTAACTTTGGGCGGAGTCATTCGGAGTTGAGAGGCAGAAATGTAATACGCAAACTTTGGTGGATTTTTGCCCACCGCCCGTTCCAATGATTTCGTTTTAGGATGTTGCTGCATCACAGGGCTGGCATGCCTTAATGACTATTATTTTTCCAAAGTGGGGGTGCCTTCTGGATATTGAACGACAGGCTGGGAATCATGGGACTAGGAATGATTTTACCAGCAGGGCACCAGCTTGGAGAAAAGTGGCCCACCCCTCCTTCACCTTCTACTAATGCCTCTCCCTTAAATGTCCTTATTTTATATTCTTATTTTTTCTATTTTTCTTTTCTGCACTTTTTATTTTTATTTCTCCGTTTCTGTTCATTTTTCCTTTTGAGGGGACCTGGGCGCTCCCCGAGCTTGCTTGTTCTCTTGCAGACGTTTCATTATCCAAACGAGGCAACGTTCATTTCAGGCCTGAGCCACAAATATCCTCCTTTATTTTCCTTTCTAATTGTAATGTTTAATATGTGTTTTAAAAAAAAACCTCAAATGACTTTTTTTTTGAAAAAACAAAACAAAAAACCCCAACTGGTAATTACCTTGGTCTTCCTTTAAGGGACGGAGTGTTCCAGATTAATCTGAGGGAAGTGTGTGTGCGTGCGTGCGTGCGTGCACCCACAAGAGACGGTTGAGAGTTTCACTTCTACCACAAAGCACACCGAACCCACGGAACTGGAAGAATCAAAATGATGGGGGAACCATTTAGGAAGCCCGTGTGCCAAGCATGGGCGTCGGGCAAGGATAGGAAATGAAGTTCCCCTGTGGGCCTGACCCACAACTACACTCGATTTACTGCAATACCAGAAAGCAGGACAAGAACCTGTGGATGGAAACTCATCAAGGAGAGAAGCAACCTGGAACTAAGGAGAAACTTCCTAACAGTGAGGACAAAGAACCAGTGGAACGGCTTGCCACCAGAAGTTGTAGGTGCTCCATCACTGGGGGTCTTTAAGAGGAGACTGGACAGCCACTTGTCTGAAATAGCATGGGTTCTCCCGCTGGAGCAGGGGGCTGGACTAGAAGACCTCCAAGATCCCTTCCAGCTCTATTCTGATTGATTGAATACTAAATACAATAAACGTGGTTTCCCTGTTCCTTTCCCCCAAAACTGAGAAGTCCTGAGGGCCGCATCAAAGGATGCAAGTTGCTGTTCCTAGTAATAACAGACGGAACAAAGGAACTGAAACTTTTTTAACGCCAGCAGGCCCCACGATTGACTGACATCAATCACAGCTGCATTTCAAGCCAGAATTAAAAAAGAGGAACAAAACAAAAATGATGGTAAAACCACAAATGCAGCCTTCTCTTCTCTTTTCTCTGGCGAGGAGGATTAAGTCATGGGTCTAATTATACATTAGGCCGAAACCTAATCACCTACGGCGAGTTGGTGCCATTTATCTAGAGGAGCAGCAGAGATATCTATCACAATGATTTTCCTTTGGCATCACTAATGCAGATAGTCCTCGAATTACGACGACTGAGCCCACAATTATTGTTGTTAAGCGAGACACTTGTTAAGTGGGTTTTGCCCCATTTTACGACCTTTCTTGCCACAGTCGTTAAAGTGAATCACCGGAGTTGATAAGAGAGTAACCTGGTTGTTACTATCACGGGGATGCTGCAAAGGCCGTGACTGTGGAAAACGGTCGTTAAGTCGCGTTTTTCAGTGCCGTTGTAACTTTGAACGGTCACTAAACGAACTATAGTAGATCCAGCATTATCTCTATTTAACACAGATTATTTTGGGAATGGCAGACTGGTAACTGACAGATCTCCACGATTTCTTGGCTTCTACAAAAAAAAGACACACTTCATTTTCATGAAGACTCGAAAATCATTTATTTCTTTTTAAAAAAAACAACAACAGTGAGCCCTTGTTTGCATAAGGGGGTTCCCACCCCAGGCACTCATAGCCACGAGGGACGTGTGTGAACGCCACCCTTCCCGCACCCTAGCCAAAAAAAAAAAAAGATTCTAAAGAAAATTCCAGCAATAAATGTACAGTACATTTTTCTATGTGCAGCTTAGCATCCAATAAACACACCCTTCATTTTTAATTCAGGGGAATGGAAAAAAAAGAAAAAAAAGAACACCCTTAATTTTATTTTAAACCCCGAAACAGACCAGCTTATTCAAGTTAACCAGCTGCAGTTTTAAGTTACAGAAAAAGTACCTTGTTCTTCCTTTTAAGTGACAGCCCTTACGGAAGGCACGGGGGGGTGGGGGGGTGGGGAAAAAAGGAAAATAAAAAATGAGCTATTTTCACACAGATAAGCCTCTGAGCCCCACCAGGCTTGGGGCAGGGTGGGTGGGGGCCACGGGAGGGAAAATAATAACCATCACCCCCCCATGCCTGGGTTTTTATGAGTGATTTTTTCTTTTTCGGAATGATTCCAACATGAAAAATTACAAGCCATGATTAAAAAACAAAAACAAAACAAAGCCCACTAAACATTTCAGGGCTGGTTTTGAGGATTTAAGTGCCTTCAGAATATACCCCGCCACCGTTCCCAACCTGTTAGACAGATTAGGACTACAAGACCCAGCATTCCCAGCCAAGGAAGGAATTGGTAGGAGGAAGCCCCATTTTCAGACAAAAGACGATTCCCCGCACCTCAACTACGGCCGTATATGCTCAGATTTGGGGCCACCCATTCAAGCAGGACGAAGCCCCTTCCCCTTAAATGTGGATGTCCCTTCCCCACAGCCTCGCCTTTCTGAGCACCCAGACAGATGGGGGGAAGGGGGGAGACTAAATGCTAGATGGGGAATGATGGAGAGGGTGGTCCTGAGGTCTTAGTGCAACATACACGATGCACATTCCCCAGGCCCAAATAAAATTTTCTTTCAAAAATGTTGAGATGCGCCATGGGAATGTAAGCTGTGGAAGATGGCGTCATGGCAAGAAAGCTGGAGGGGAAGAGGTGGGGAGGGTCCCCACCCCACCCCATTAGAAGGGGAAGGAGCAGAAATCGGGGTCTCCCCTACCCCAATACATCTCTGTATTCCTGAATTCCTGCCCTACCAAATTCTCTGGATGACATAAATCAGCTCAAAGGTGAGTGGACTTCAACTCCCAGAATTCCCCCCTCCCCGCCTGCCATGTTGGCAGGGGAATTCTGGGAGTTGAAGTCCACCCATCTTCAAGTCGCCAAGGTAAAGAAACACTGAAAAACCCATTCTGCAAGCATTTGGGAGAACGACCATTGCGTGCACACAACTTTAGACAGGCGCCCTCCCACAGATTCTCCAAATCCGAAAATATTTCTGAATAACTTCTCACCCCAACAGGTGAAATCGGGAGCTTGGAAGGAAACCATCGGAAAAGAAAGAAAGATCAAAGAACTCCGTCAGGTGCTCTCCCTCCAAATGTTGGAGAAAGGGGGAAAAAAAAAGGGGGGGGGAGAATTCCAGCTTTCAGGAGCATCTGCAGCTCAAAAAAAAAAAAAAAAAGTCAAAATGATCTCCCGAACCGCACGATCAAACTTCTGCCTGTTTTTCTTTTAAATCAATTTTTAATTTTTTAAAAAACATTTTTTAAAACTTTTTAATATTTAAAATTTTCAAATATTTAAAAAAAAACACACAGATGGGGCTTCGATCACACTATTCTGGCCTCCACCTTGACTTTTTTTTTTTTTTTTTGACCGCAAGCTCCGAGACATCCTTGCCAGGATTATTATTGCTGCGCTTTTGGAAATGCAGAAAGGGCTCAGCGGAGAGCGGAGGGACAGGAAGACGGCTGAAAAAGAACATTTTAAGCTGGCTCAGCGCAACCCAGAGGCTCTCCTCCCCCCCTCCCCTCCCCGGGTGGAGGACGCGCCTCGAGCAGGCGTGAGTCACATCTGATCCAGGAGTTCACACCCAGAGTGCAAGCCGCAGTGGAAAACTGCGGACAGAAAATGCAATCCGATTTTTTTTTTTTGCACCCCAACCCCCCCCTTTCTGGGTTAGCACAGCCACCGTTCTCAACAGCAGCAGCAGCAGAAGAGAAAAAAATAAATTCTTCCCTCTTTTTCTCATTCTAGGCTTTCTTCCTCCCCCCCCCCACCCCAAGGCCTTCCTTCCAAGCTGGTCAGAATTCGAATTTCAAGGATTTGGGTGAGAATCGTGCATTTTTGCCACTTGCAGGGCCCGGGACGAGAAGATCTGAATTAAACGGAGGGGTGGGATTAAAAGAAAAGTGGCAAGCCCCCTTCCGTGAATTAAACGGGGGGGAGGGTTAAAAGAGAAGTGGCAAGCCCCCTTCCATGAATTAAACGGAGGGGTGGGATTAAAAGAGAAGTTGCAAGCCCCCTTCCATGAATTAAACGGGGGGGGGTTAAAAGAGAAGTGGCAAGCCCCCTTCCATGAATTAAAAGGAGGGATGGAAGTAAAAGAGAAGTGGCAAGCCCCCTTCCATGAATTAAAAGGAGGGATGGGATTAAAAGAGAAGTGGCAAGCCCCCTTCCATGAATTAAACAGGGGGGGGGGATTAAAAGAGAAGTTGCAAGCCCCCTTCCATGCATGGAGACGTGCTTGGAAATTGCTGGGGGGGGGAGCCGAGTACACATACACACACACTCTCTCTCTCTCTCTCCACGTTGCAGCCAACTTGCAATGCTCCCCAATTCCTCTATGGGCTACTTTGGGGGTCCATAGGAAGACCTCTGAAGCCCTCGTATTAAAATAAGAGTGAGGTGTTTGTTTGTTTTTTAAAAAAAAGGGAAAGAGGAATTAAAAACTGCTTAAGGGAGAGGAACAGGAGCAATTCAGCCCAATGGTTCCAGCACTTCAAATTGGCCATTGCTTATTATCCACAAAATAGGATTTAAAAAGCGAGCGAGCGAGCAAACAGGAGGAATTGGGTTTTTTTTAGCAACTGGAAAGGGCTGAAATTAGAGAGGGGGGTCTTACAACCCCACCCCACACCCTAACAGCCTCCTGGTGAAAAACTCCTCTTTGGTTTATGCCAGTGTTTTTCAACCGTGGCCCCTTTAAGATGGATGGACTTCAACTCCCAGAATTCCCCAGCCAGCCATGCTGGCTGGGGAATTCTGGGAATTGAAGTCCACCCATCTTAAAGGGGCCACGGTTGAAAAACACTGCTCTGTGCTGAAGGCCACACAATCTAAGGTGCTGGAAATGAGATTTATGCCCCTATAATGGATCATAGTAGTACATTTTTTTTTTTAAAAAAAAAAGACGATTTATACCCACCGCTTGGAACTGAACTATCAAAGCGCATTTTTTTGTTCTCAAGAAACGTCCTGCACACGCCCGGGGGGTGGGAACCTTGGCCCCCACACACACACACTCTCGCACACGCCCCTTGGTAAATTTCCAAGGATGGGCCCTTTGCTCCGATTCACCAGGCGGGGGGCCCACCACGGTGCCCGCTGTGCAAGCAGGGTGGCCCGGCACGTTGGCACCATAAGGATCGTGGTCCACAGATGGCCGTCCCACGGGAAGATGGCCAGTTCTCTTTGATACGGGAACCAAATCTGGATTTGAGTCTGGATTCACCGGTCAAGGAATGTGATGGACACCCGTTGTGGTCCCTCTTGAGTTGGGAACGTCCCATGTTTATATTGGGGGGGGGAACTCTGGACAGATCCGTAGGCAGGAATTTGGGGAGAAGACACCCGCCCGGGAACGGCGGCTTCCATTCCACTCCCTCCTCGCAGCAGGCAAACGGGTTTGGTCAGGTCGGGCGCTAGGCATGCCCGCCCTCGTCTCCTCCAAGCAGGTGGAACAGGTCAGGAGAGGGGCGAGGCCAGACAAGGCCAGGGCAGGGCGTTCCCGGCGGAGACACTAGAAGAGGCAACTTGAGGAAGCAAGCCAATCCACCCAGCGTTCCCATCCCCATCAAGCTTGGCCTGCCAACGCAGCCCATTTCTGAACTTCACGGGTCTGCTCTGCCAACCTGGTGTGCCCAAGCAGGAGGATGGCTGCCAGGAGGCCACGGCAGAGCAAACCCAGTTCCTTGGAGGTGCCAAGCTTTCCCACCTTTGAAAGGGGGCCTGGGGGGGGGGAACCACCCCCGAGTCGACCCAGAGCTCCTGGAATTGGTCCCAGCCAACGTTCTTCACGAGGGTCTTCCCTTTGGCATTTAGACTCGACTCATTCGGAAGAGACCCGAGTCCAGAGGGCTGGGGGGAATGTCCCGAAGGGGGGCAGGTAGGTAGCTATGGATCGGGGGGGGGGGCAAGGACCCCTCCCCTCCACTTTTCCCTCCGCAGAAATCAAGGCATCTTCCAAGAGAGAGAAGCAACCAGGGTCTTCCAGGTCTCCGCCTTTGCCGGTGAGACCCTCCGCCACGAGTTGGGGAAGAGTTGAAGAGGAGGGAGAGGGGGAGAGACGGAAGAGAAGGAACGTTTGAAGAACTCATCGGTGAGGGAGGTGTGCACGCGCCCGTTTAGCTCTCCGGCCCTCCCCCCGAAATTACGATTTGTAGTTAGAAGTAAGCCACATTAAGCCTTCGTAGAGTCCTTCCCCCGAGGTGGCGCAAGACGGCTGGACGTACCAATTCCTGTCCCTGATGCGAGTGAGCCCCAATTTCTCCTGGATCTCGTGAGGTTTCATGGCGTCTGGGAGGTCCTGCTTGTTGGCAAAGACCAGGATGATGGCGTCCCTCATCTCTCGGTCGTTGATGATGCGGTGGAGCTCCTGCCGGCCTTCGTCGATCCGATCCCGATCGGCACAGTCCACCACAAAGATCAAGCCCTGGGTGCCGGTGTAGTAGTGTCTCCAGAGGGGCCGGATCTTGTCCTGGCCCCCCACGTCCCAGACGTTGAACTTGACGTTCTTGTAGGTCACCGTCTCCACGTTGAAGCCCACGGTGGGGATGGTGGTGACGGGCTGGCCCAACTTGAGCTTGTAAAGGATGGTGGTCTTGCCGGCGGCATCCAGGCCCAGCATTAAAATCCTCATCTCCTTGTTACCAAAGATCTTGGATAGCATCTTCCCCATGGCTGCAGGCAAGGACCACACAGTCCATACAAGACTGGAGGGGGAGGGGGAGGGGAAGAGGAGAGAGAAGGGGGTTGAAAACACAGTAAGAACAGCAGAAGCACTAAACCACCATTTACATCTATCCTGGCCTTGCCAGTGCCTTGATGCACTCCACGGAGTGCAGTCAGAACAATGAACCAGTGGAACGACTGGCCTCCAGAAGTCGTGGGTGCTTCCACACTGGAGTTTTTTTTTAAGAAACTGGGCAGCCCTTTGTCTGAAATAGTCTAGGGCTTCCTGCTTGAGCAGGGGGTTGGACTAGAAGATCTCTAAGGGCCCTTCCAACTCTGTTGTTAAAGTCTAACTAAATCCTCTCCCCCCACTCCTGGCCAGATCTCTCCCGCCCCTTACCTGGCTATTTCCCTGTTCTCACCTGAGCAGAGCCACGCAGGTGGCAGTTGCCAAACAGAACTGAGCAAAGCATGGCCTCCTACAGCGAGAATATTTTTTTCTCTCTTCCAGGCAACGAGAGGTTCCCCTCTTGTCAGCTGGAAAAGTCTGTTCCCTTCCAACCTCAAGTCCTCTTCAGCCAGGTACTTAATGCAGGAAGATAATTTAAGACCAGACAACCACTTGCCTGAAGTGATACGTTCTGCTCGAGCAGGGGGTTGGACTAGAGGACCTTTAAGGTCCCTTCCAACACTGTTATTCTATTAAGGGTGCCAAAGTGAAGGCAGCATACCAGGAATGAATGAATGAATGAATGAATGAGTGAAAACCCGTAACATTCACGGAGGTGCCAAGGATCCAAATACAGCTGGTATGGCCAATTGTTATTATTAGATTTTTATTATATGCACGATTCTTCCACAATTCGTAACTCCTCATTCCCAACCTCAAAGAGAAGGGATTTGAGGATCTAAAACAACTTTATTTTACTTTAAAAAAAAAAAGAAAAGAAAATACAGGTAGTCCTCAATCTACGACCACCACGGAGCCCAAAATTTCCGTTGCTAAGCGAGACAGCTGTTAAGTGAGTCTCGCCCCATTTTACGACCTTTCTCGCCACAGCTGTTAAGCGAATCACTGCAGCTGTTAAAATTAGTCACACGGCCGTTAAGTGAATCCGGCTTCCCCCTTCACTTTGCTTGCCCGAAGGTCGCAAAAGGGGATCACGTGACCCAGGGGGACGCTGCGACCGTCACAGGTATGAGTCAGCTGCCGAGCGTCTGAATTCTGATCACGTGACCGTGGGGAGGCCGCAACGGGCCGTAAGTCCCTTTTTTTCAGTGCTGCTGTAACTTTGAAGGCTCGCCAAGCGAATCGTCATAAGTCAAAGACTACCTCCCACTTTTCATCCATCGAACTATTAACCAGCAATAAATAAACATTCTGCCCTCCTCCATAAAAGCAACCCGAAAAGACAAATACAGGCAGTCCTTGACTTACGAGTTCATTTAGTGACCGTTCAAAGTTACAACAGCACTTTAAAAAGTGACTTACCAATGTTTTTCACACTTACGACCCTCGCAGCATCCCCGTGATCATCCAAAACTCAAGACGCTGGGCAACTGATTCGTGTTTATGACGGTCGCAGAGCCCCGAGGTCACGTGATCCCCTTTTGCGACCTTCTGACAAGCAAAGTCAATGGGGGAAGAAGCCAGGTTCAATTAACCCACCAGAGTTGTTACGAACTTAACAACTGCAGTGATTCTCTTAACAAAGTCATACGAGAAAAGTCATAAAATTGGGCCAAAATTCGCTTAACAACTGCCTTGCTTAGCAACAGAGCTTTTGGGACTTTGAAAAAGGCACGTGCGAGTTTCCTTCTCCAGACAGGAAAAGCAAAGCTGCCCCAAGGACGGGGCTGTCCCACCCCAATCCCGTTCTTCCTTTCCCAAAGTCTCCAGACCAGTTTCCCCCCCCCAAGCTGTAACTCTCCAGGTGCACCGGGCGACACCTGCGTATTTGCATTGCAATTAGTCACGCTCTGCAATTAGTGCTGTGATTCAACGGGCGGGACAAGGAATCCGGAAAGGGCACAAATGATCAAGCGCTCTTCCCGCACACTCTTGCAAAGTTGCTTCTACGGGTGACCACAAGGGAGCCCCCCCAATGTTTATGCTGTTAAGCGAGACATTTGTTAAGAGTTTTGCCCCATTTTACGACCTTTCTTGCCACAGTCGTTAAGAGATTCACTGCAGGTGATAAGTTAGTAACGCAGTTGTTAAGTCAATCTGGCTCTCCCATTGATTTTTCACGTCAAAAGCTCGCAAAGGGGGGGGAATCACGTGACCCTGGGAAGACCGCAACGGTCGTAAGTATGAACCAGTTGCCCAGCATCTGAATTTTGATCACGTGGCCATGGGGAGGTTTCAAAGGGCCGTAAGTGTGAAAAACGGTCATAAGTCCCTTTTTTCGGTGCCGTTGTGACTTTGAACGGTCACTAAATAAACGGTTGTAAGCCGAGGACCACCTGTATACCCTTCCCTGCCTCCTTGGCCCCGAAATCTTTCTCCTTTTTTCCGTCCCAAGTTCCCAAGCCTTCCGTCTCAAGTGTGCAGAGAAAGTCTCACACACACACACAGGAAGTAACAACATTCAGAGATTCTCAGAAGAGGCAGCCCAACCCACCTTGGGGGCTCCTCCCCCTCCCCAACTCAGAAAAACCCCCGAAGGTCACAGTTTTAGAAGCAAAGATACCAAACCACAAAGACATGCGCGGCCGAGCCCAGCTCCCTTCCAGAGTCTGCTCTTTTAGTCACCTTGCAAGGTGGTTAGGTTTGAGAAAGGGGGAGGGGAAGACAGGCCTGTTCTACAGGTGAAGGAAGAGCTGACCTCGGCAACAATCCCGCCTCTTCATCCTACTAGCTCTCAGTGAGGATGGCGTTTCTATCCATTTTGAGCCCTACTCTGCAAGGCCAGCGCTTTTTGAAATTCTCCCAAAAACTTGTGGTATAAATTGCCCCCTATTTTTCAGCCACAAGGTAGAAGGACCAATGATATTCAATGACCTTCCTTGTCCAATTTCTGATCACGGGTCTGTTAAGGCCCAAATCCAGGGATCTTCAGACTTGGCAGCTTTAAGACTTGTGGACTTCAACTCCCAGAATTCCTCAGCCAGCTGGGAGTTGAAGTCCCACAAGTCTGAACGCTGTCAAGTTTGGAGACCCCTGCCCAAAATCCACAGGGAGGGCAAAAAGTGAAACGAAACCAGCTTCAAAGGTGAGTTTCCAGACCTCATTTCCATCTGGAAACTCATTTCAGACGGGATCCTCCCTCAATTTAAATTTATGCATCGCTGAAGTTCTCACCAGCCTTCCGACACCCTCACTTTCCCATGGGGAGTGTCCCAACTCCCCCCCCCACCTCACACACCCGGTTTCACAGGTTCCCAAACTCCCCAAAGTAACCTTCGTTTCTTTTCGTCAGACCTTTTCCCGATCTGCTATTTCAGCTCCAAGTTTAAAAGACTGAGAGAGAGAGAGAGAGAGAGAGAGAGAGGATAGAAAAGAGGAGGAAGGGAGGGAAGAAGGAAAGGAGAGAAGGAGGAAGGACAGAAAAAGAGAGGGAGGGGAGAAAGAAGAGAGGGAGAAAGGAAGGGAAGGAAGGAAGGGAAAGAAGGAGGAAGGGCTACCTAAATGGAGGGCCAGGTGGGCAAAGTCTCTTTTATATAAAACACACACACACACACACACACACACACACACACACACACGTGTGTTTCTTCAGAGAGAGAAAATCTGAGCACCCAACCATTTTCAAGAGAAAACACCCTCCTTCAAAAAGTTGCTGCCAACTTTCTTCTTCCCCAAATAGCAGCCTTCACAAGGTGTCCCACACCTGCCCGCTCCACTTCTTCAGCAGCCTGGCCCTTGGAGGGAGTTTCATGAATCACATCAAAGGCCTGGAAACTTTTTTTTTTGGGGGGGGGGGGGGTTTAGAAAAAAAAAAAAGCACCCTTCACCCTCTGGCTTTCAAGCTGGCTCGACGCCTTCAGGCCCAGCTCCAGGCTGACTTCAAGAGCTCCGGAGACTTTTCAAATGGGGGGAGGGAGGAGGAGGAGGAACCTTCAGCCCAGGGCTTTAAGGGCCTTTGCCCAGCCTGTCCTTGAGCCAGACTGAAATGACCCTGGACGGGGGGGGGGGCACTGACCATCCCCGCCCCCCAAGCGGGGGTGGGGGAAGGCTGCGGTCTGCGGGGCCAAAGAGGCTTTGAAGGGAGTTTGTTACTGAACTTCCAAGGAGGGGGGAAAAGAAAGCAAAAAAAGGAGAGATTTTGCTCCAGAAAAAAAAGAGAAAAAAGGACATTTTGCTCCAGAGGCCGTTTACAATGCACAACCCGAGAAACACACACACACCCCGCAAACCGCCCCGAAACGAACTTTAGCTCCCCCCCCCGAAGGAGCCAAACAAGCGAAAGAAGAAACTGCAACATTGTTTCCAAGAAAGGAAGTCCTGGGGAGGAAGTCCGGGCCCCCCCCGCCCCGCAGACCGCAACCCCCCCCCCCACCCAGCCTCCCGGACCGAAGGGCCCTTCTTCGTCCGCCTCCCCCTCTCCCTCCCTCCCTCCCTCCCCCACCACACACACTTTGCACGCGCGGGACAAGAACGCACCGCGCTTCCGGATCCGAACACGTGTCTTCTGCCGCCGCCGCAGCCCTGCCTGCCTGCCTGCCAGCGCCGACCGGAACGGCAGTTTTAATTCAAATCCGAGATCCCACCCAAAGCTCCACTCGGGGAAGGCGGCGCCCGGGCGCGCATCCGCCGCCGGGGTGTTCGTGGGGAGGGGAGGGGGGATCTTCCCATCCTCAAGTTTGCCCACCCCCTGAACTGCTGCGGACGCGTCTCTCAGCGGAGGGCGGAGCGAGGGCCCCGCTTTCCACCTCGGTTCCCACCCCTCCCCCGTCCTGCCTTTGACCTCCAACTTTTCCAAGAACCTCTCCCACCCCCCACCCCCCTTTGGGCTGCGAGGGGACGGGAGAGGGGGGGGTCTCCGCAGAGGTGGGAGGGGGAGTCTGCAAAGAGAAAAGCAGCGGCAGGCAGGCTGGCTCTCTCTCTCTCTTTCTCCCTCTCCCATCCCCGCACTCCTCCCGGCCACGCCCCACCACCCAGGCTGCGTTCGCACGACTCGGCAGACTCGCGTCTTGCCATAAGCGCAGGGCGGCCGGGGATTTCAAAGGCCGCACCCCTGGGGAGATGGAGGGAGGGGGGGTTAGGCAAAGGACCCGCCAGGGAACGAAGCAAGGGGCCACGCCTTAAAAAGGACCCTCCGCTCTCCTTCCCAGGGTCCCCCAAAAACAGGCCAGGCACTCAGCACGACCCCCCCCCTCGCCCTCCACTCACCTGGGAAGAAAGGAGGAGGAGGAGGCGGCGAGGGCGCGCCCCGACGGACGAGCAAGGGGCGGGGGTCCCGGTCCGGCTGACTTTCTCCCGGCGCGCGCGGAGGGGAGAAGATCAAAGGCGCCTTTGGAACGTTGGGAAACTTTCCCCGGCGGCGTCACAAAGGGAAGCGGCCCTCAACGTTCCACGAGGACCCCCCGCAAGGCGCTGCCGCCGCCGCTGCCCCTTCCGCCGGCTGCAAAGTCATCCGCGGCTTCCTCGCCCGCCCGCCCGCCGCTCGCTTCCCAGCCCGGCGCAGCCCCGCCACCGCTTGCGAGTTCTCGGGCGGGTGGGCCGGCCGAGGCTGCGAAGTCCCTGGCCCGCCTGGGATCGGCCCCTCGCAGCTCGTGGGTCCCGGAATAGGAAAGGGCGCGGACGCAGAAAGGGAGCCTCCCCCCGCCTCGCTCAACGGCTGGCGTCAGCGCGCATGCTCGCCTCCTCTTAAAGGGCTAGCGCCTTGGAGGTGGGCGATGGGTACCTTTCCCCTCCCCTCCCCTCCCCTCCCTTCCCTTCTCTTCCCATCCGGGTGGAGCTGCCCTTTGAACGAGAAAGCCTCGGGCGCCCCGGAGACGGGGCTTTGCTTCGGGAACAGCAGCCCGACAAGGTAGGACGGACTTGGGAGAGCTGACTTGGCGAAAGAAGAGATGCAAAGTCCCTTCAGATGAATGCAACTGAAAAGAGGCTTAAAATGCTTCTTGCTCCTGTCTCGCATTACAGATTGAGAAGACGGGGGGGGAGGGATCAAATGAAAAAAAAAGCCCAGATCTGGAATTGCCAACTCTGGTTCCTACTTGTGACTTCCGTGTCTCTCAGTTCCAACGTTACAGTAGCTCCTTGCTGGCCCCGCTGCACGATGGGATCGGGTGTGTGTGTGTGTGTGTGTAAAGCGGCCAGTTTGCATTGCAGTTTTTAACGCAGGAAAGCACTCGCGTGGGAACCCAGCAAAAAGTCAGATTGCAAAAGTCTACAAACTTGTTCTCAACTGGAAGGAGACTTGCAACGTTGTGCGCGTTGTGCAACGAGAGAGCTGCAATCGAGACGCTTGTCCAGCAAGGCTAGCAAATTGACTGCATATTTCCATCACGTGTACCCGAGTATTAAGTCCTCCTTTTATATATGCTTACTGCTTATCCATGTACTTTATATACCATTCGCTAAATAAATAAATAAATAATAAAATAATTCACGGGCAAAACTTCACGGTGATGAAATGCGGAGATCCGCCAGCAGAGGGCGGGCCACTCCAGAGAACTGGAAGGCTGCTGGGAATCTACTCTGGCTGTTCCAGTGGATTGATGAAAGATTCCTGAATCGGCCGCAATTTGTGATATCTCGTTGGCTCCTTAACAGATCGGCAATCTTTTGCAATTAATTTTCCCCCTTTGCAGTCCAGCCTTTAGACCAATGTTTCTCAACCTTGACAGCTTTCAGATATATGGACTTAACAGAAGTAACAAGAGTTGGAAGGGACCTTGGAGGTCTTCTAGTCCAACCCCCTGCACAAGCAGGAGAGACCCTATACTGTACAATTCCAGACAAGTGGCTGTCCAGTCTTCAGCTGATGGAGCACCCACAACTTCTGGAGGCAAGCCGTTCCACTGGTTAATTGTTCTCACTTAGGAAATGTTTGCTTAGTTCTAGGTTGCTTCTCTCCTTAGTTCCCATCCTTTGCTTCTTGTCCTGCTTCTTTCTGCTGCTTTGGAGAATAGCTTGACCCCCCCTTTTTTTGTGGCAGCCCCTCAAATATTGGAACATTGCTATCGTGTCCCCCCCTCGCCCTTTTCACTAAACTAGACAAGCTGGCTGGGGAATTCTGGGAGTTGGAAGTCCAGCCATCTGAAAGTTGCCACGGCTGACAAAAAATTACATTTGCTTGTGAATATCTCGGGGGTCTCAATCCATATTTCAACTGATCAAACGCTCCTCAGCTTTTCTAAGATCCTTCAAACTTCTCTGGCTGCTGTCCCCTTGTATTCAGGCAGTCCTCCAATTGGGGCAGAATTTCTGTCGCTAAGCAGGAGGAGGTGGGTTAAGTCAGTCGGGCCCAATCTTACGCCCTTTTTGGCCCGTGGTGGCTAAGCGAATCGCGACAGTTCCTTAAGTGAATCACGTGGTCATTAAGCAAATTCGGCTTTCTTGAAATAGACGTTTGCGCCCCCTTTTCCAAGGGGAAAAAAATTTTTTTCCTGGTTTGTATGTTTGCTCGCTGGCACATTACAGCGTCCTGAAACTTACTAGAATTCATTTAGTGACCAAAGTTACAACAGCACTGAAAAATGGGACCCCTCGTAAAAGTGGTCGTAAGTCAAGGACTGCCTGTATTCTGAGACAGACGTGATGCGGAGTCCACTTCCCTGAAAACAGCTGCGGAAGGCAGAATAAACCATCAAGGAAACCGGAAGACAAAATTTGAAAAAAGAGCATCAAATCTTCCTTCCGTGTATATAATTTATTGATTCAAATAGCCTATGCAGATAAGACTAAGAGTTGGTTCTAACATTCAGCTTATTTTTCCCCGGGGGACTTAGATGGGGGAATTGCCCTTTTATTATTATTTTTTTAAAAAAAACATCTTTTTAAAAACGCTCAGAGACGGCCATCATCCTCTGACGGTCAGTTTTTTCCCTTTCAAAGGACACCGTAAAAATAAAGCGAGGATTAAAATATCGTCACTATTACAAAATCTACGAAGACAGCGGATTACTGCAGCATCTCTTATTGACATTTTTTAAAGCGAAAAGGAGGCAACTCCAGGGGAAACGGGCGGGCTGGGCTTTGCAGTCACCGATTCTCCTGCTAGTTCTTCCCTGCTGCCGAAACGTCCTCGGAATTCTTGGCAGAGAATCCAGTCCACCTCTTTAAAGGGCGGAGGGTCAGCGGAGGAAGGCAGGAACGCGGGGAGAGGGGAGAGAGAGAGAGAGAGATTCCATGCCCTTTTGGGGGAGAGAAAACCTTTGAACAGAAAGGAGAAAAACATTAATGAAGCGGGAAGTTGCAATACTCCTCGATACAGGCAATCCTCGGCTTACAACCATTTTGTTTAGTGACCGGTCCTTGCACTTAACGACCGTCACAGCATCCCAGGGTCGTGTGATTCTCTTTTGTGACCTTCCGACAAGCAAAGTCAACAAGGAAGTCAGATTCACTGAACAACCGTGTTACTGATTGAAACTCAATCAGAATAAGAGCTGGAAGGGACCTTGGAGGTCTTCTAGTCCAACCGCCTGCTCAAGCAGGAGACCCTATACCATTTGAGACAAGCGGCTGTCCAGTCTCTTCTTAAAAGTGATGGAGCAGCCACAGCTTCTGAAGGTGAGTTGTTCCATGGATTAATTGTTCTCACGGTCAGGAAGTTTCTCCTTAATTCCAGGTTGCTTCTCTGCTTGCTTGGTTAGTTTCCATCCTTATGTTTCTTGTCCTGCCCTCTGGTGCTTTGGAGAATAGCTTGACTCCCTCTTCTTTGGGGCAGCCCCTAGATCAGGAGTCTTCAAACTTGGCTCTTTTATGACTTGTGGACTTCAACTCCCAGAATTCCTCAGCCAGTATGGCTGGCGGAGGAATTCTGGAAGTTGAAATCCACAAGTCATAAAAGGGCCAAGTTTGAAGACCCCTGCCCTAGATAGTGGAAGACTGCTATCATGTCACCCCTGGTCTTTTTTTCTTCTTCACTAGATTGGCCAAACCCAATTCCTGCAACCATTCTTCATTTGTTTTAGTCTTCAGGCCTTTAATCATCTTAGTTGCTCTTCTCTGCACTTTTTTTTTCCCAACGTCTCAACATCTTTTTTATAACGTGGTGACTAAAACTGGATGCCGTATTCCAGGTGTGGCCTTACTAAGGCTTTAGAAAGCGGTACTAATGCTTTAAACTGTTTTTGAAAAAGGAAGCCAATAATTTGGAACACCTCTTCTTCCAGCAACTTCCACCCTCAATTATATCATCTTAAGTTTCCTATCCTTCCTCCCTCTTTTTTTCACATCTTCATCCCAAGAAGGCAACTTTTCTTGTTCTTATTTGCCTTTGGGCAACAATTGGTGATCTGGATCAAGAATTAAACTTAAGTGAGACAAGGATGAGCCAAAACGCCCAGCAAGAAAAACTCCCAGCAGAATTTAACCAGGAAAGAAACACAGTAACTGGGCAATGAAAAGCATCCCACGATGCAGAGGTGTTTCATCTCCTGGCGTTCTGAATTGACGTCTTTAATCAAGGAAGCAGGTTTTGAGTTCCTCACTGCACTGTTTGTTAAAAACAGAAACAATCAATTTGTCCCCATTTCTTTTAAAGGGTTTCAGGTGACTCTCCTTGTTTTCACAAAAGAAGGAATGCCAACTTAACCCACTTGGAAGGAAGTAGCTGAGAAAGTTAATCCAGACTTAATCTGCTCTCTAAACAACTTTTTGTTGGAAGGATTGGCAGAATAAAATTGGGAGGGGGGGGTGCGGGGGAAGGAGGCTTGGGATGGATTTATTAAGGGACAGAAGAGGGGGGGGCTTGAGAAAGCACTAATTAATTTTGTTCCAGGCCTTGCTAACTGCAGCAGCTCCCAATTTTGTTTGTAGCACCAAATACAGGTAATCCTCAATGTATGACGAGTCATTTAACAACAGTTTAAATTTACAACGGCCTGGGGAAAAAGTAGCATATGACCGATCCTCAGATTTACGATTGTTGCTCCACAGACACATTATTGTGGCCCTTAGCAACTGTGGGTCACAAAAGGGGATCACATGGCCCCAGAACACGGCAACTGTGATAGCAAGTCGGTTGCTAAGCGGCTGAATTTGGATCACGTGACCCAGGGGATGCTGCAAGTTGTAAGTGTGAGAAATGGTCAAAGTCGCTCTTTTCAGTGCCGTCGTGACTTCGAACTTCGGTCAGTAAATGAACTGCTGTTAAGTCGAGGACTCGCGGTCACAAATTGCTGGCAGGCAGGCAGAGTGCTGTCCAGATGCTGGACTTGGAGCCCAAACCGTCTTTGAGGGACATTCTGCCAGACCTCTTTGAGAACATTAGGGGAGACCTCGTGTCCCCCCCCCTTCCCCGGAGTTGCAAGTGGAAAGGGGGGAGGTCTGCAAAAGCCCACTGCCTCAAAATACACACCGGTAGGTTAGCTGAGCCCCAAACAGCCTCTGAATTCGGGCAGTGAGATCAGCTTGTTGCCGCTGAGATCGCAGTAATCCAGGAACTTGCGGACGCAGCGCTTGGGCCGGGCGTTCTGCTTCATGTACTGCTTGAAGGGACGCAGCTCCCGCTCGCTCACGCCGTTGCTGAAGTCCCTGTCCAGGTGGGTGAACTGCCAGCGCACGGCCCGCTCTTCCAGGCTGGGGGCCGCCAAGGAATCCGGAAACCTGCAGAGGTCATGTCCGATTTTTATGGGGTTCATTGTTGGTGCAAGTCAAGATGGCGAGTGTAATGTTCCCAACAACCCTGGGAGGTAGGTTGGGCCGAGGGAGAGCGACTCGTCCCGAATCACCCAGGCGGGATTAGAACTCACCACCTCCTGGTGATTGGCCCAAAGTCACCCAGGTGGCTTCCATGCCTAACATGGGACTAGAACTCATGACTTCCCAGTTCATGACCAAGTATCTTTCCCACTGCACCAAACTCTCTCTCTCTCTCTCTCTTTCTCTCTCTCTCTCCTTCCCTCCCTCCCTCCCTCTCTCTTTCTCTCACCCCTCCAGATAAATCATTTATCTATTTACGATATATATATATATATATATGTGTGTGTGTGTGTGTGTATAAGTATATATATATATATGTATGTATGTAGGTATGTTATATACATACACACACACACTCCAATCTAACTCAGTGTTTCTCAACCTTGGCAGCTTGAAGGGGTGTGGACTCCAACTCCCAGAATTCCCTAGACACCATGTTGAAGTCCACCCACCTTCAGGTTCAAAACACTAGCTGGAGAATTGTGGAAGTTGAAATCCACACGCCTTACAAATTGAGAAACACAACTCTGCACAGTATCTTTGATTGTACGGTTCACAGACCGAAGGGGCTCCCGAATTTACCTGCGGTAGGGAATGGTCATCAGCCTGGACTGCAGCATGTGGGAACTTAAAGCTTTGATCAGTTGTGTAAGGAATTGTGTTTTCTTTGACCCGGGACAACCTAGTTGGGAAGATCAAAAAACAAGAACCGAAAGCTGCTGAAAGCCTTGTTGACAATAAACATTTCTTCCTATTATTATTACAGATAGTCCTCTACTTACAACAGTTCATTTAGTGACCGAAGTTACAACGGCATTGAAAAAAGGGACTTGTGACCACTTTTCACACTTACGACCGTTGGTCACGTGATTTACATTCGGATGCTTGACAATTGGCTCACATTTATGACGGTTGCAGTGTCCCAGGGTCATGGGATCCCCATTTGCAACCTTCCGACAAGCAAAGTCAAGGGGTAAGCCAGATTCACTTAACAACCGGGTTGCTAACTTCACAACTGCAACGATTCGCTTAACAGTGGCAAGGAAGGTCGTAAAACAGGGCAAAACTCACTTAACAAATTTCTCACTGAGCCACATAAATTTTGGGCTTGTTTGTGGTCGAGGACCGCCTGTATTTTTAAAAGGAGGGAAACAGCTGCTTACTTACCTGGCAGGATTCGATCTCGGAACGAGGACCCTATTTCTGTGCTCTTGGCTGCTGCATCAGCTTCGCAGTCCGGGGGAAAGTTTCTGGGAAACGACAAAAGGAGAAATGAAGAGAAGGCCGTTTTGGGGGGCAGGAAGTCTGCCAGGCTTTCCCTGGGGGACCCCCCATTTTTAGGCATTAGGAAGTGAAAGAAACCCCAGACCAGACCCGTTCCAGATCTGGGTCTCTCCCAATTTTTCCTGTCTTTCTCTTTGCCCAGTCTGCTTCTGACAACCTCTCCCAGCCTTGGGACTGTCCACTATGTTCGGACTGCAACTCCCAGAATTCCTCTTGGTGATGGGAATGCTGGGAGTTGCAGTTCCAGGACATATCCAGACAAGTGGGTTGACCCAGGGCTCTCCAACCTTGGTAACTTTACAACTTGTGGACTTCAAGTCCCAGAATTCCTCAGCCAGCTATGCTGGCTGAGGAATTCTGGGAGTTGAAGTTCACCAAGTTGCTAAATTTGGAGACTCCTACTTTACGCTAAAGGGGGGGTGTCACTGAATGTAGGGAAGGAAAGAGGGGCCTCAATCAGATTCAAACTCTGGGTTCAAGACAGGTACGGAAACTGACCGGGTCGAGGTGCCTGGGATGGGGCGTCCGGTGCCCACTCGCACGCACCAACAGTAGCCTGTGGCTTGGTGACACTGCACCTCCTTGTAGGTGCCGTCGCCTTCGCACTCCGGGATGAAGGTGCCCTCCTGCTGGTGCTGGCGAGCCTCGTGGATGGCTTCCCGCCGTTCCTGTTCGCACGACGGTGGATATTCTGCACGGGAGGAGCATCAGGCGCAAGTTGAGTTCAAAAGGCTAAAAGTTCACTGCCTGCTACCTCTACGCAAGAATCCGATCTACTAACAACACTCCAGCCCAACTGGCGCCAGAGAGGAGTCAACGGAATTCACAGGAAGCTGAACTTGGTTCTGAACTTGTGGAAACGCAACAACTCTAAACTAATGACACGTTTGACCCCACCTTCCAGTTCAGCCTGCTCAACTCCTACAAGGAGGAGGAAGCAGGCAAAAGCCTCTTAAAAACACGTTTTTTTTGTAGCAAATGCTAAAGCATTGAAATGATTTTCAAAACTAGACTGGAGAACCACCTGACTGTTCTTAGTGTAGATAGTCCTCAACTTACGACCACAACTGAGCCTAACATTTCTCTTGCTAAGCAAGACAGTTGTTAACTGAATTTTGCTCCATTTGTGTCACGGTTGTTAAGTGAATCACTGCAGCTGTGAAATTAGTAATACAGTTGTAAACTGAATCTGACTTCCCCGTTGACTTCGCTTGTCAGAGGGTCGCAAAAGGGGATCACATGACCCCGGGACACTGCGGCCGTCATAAATAGGAGTCAATTGCCGAGAGGCCGAATTTTGATCACGTGACCGTTGGGATGCTCGCAACGGTCGTTAAGTGTGAAAAACGGCCACAAATCACCTTTTTTTAGTGCTGTTGTAAGTTCAAAGAGTCACTAAACAAAGTTGACAACGACTCGTGTAAAGATCTCCTGCCGTGAGCAGCGGGTTGGACTAGAAGACCTCCAAGGTCCCTTCCAACTCTGTTACTTATATTCTGCATTCTGTAAATGTAGTAAACTTCTATTTGATAAGACATTTATACAGAATTGATATAGAACATAGAATGTAACAAGCATAGACTGAACAACCATTTGACCGGGATGGCATAAGGTCTCCTGCCGTGAGCAAAGGGTTGGACTAGGAGACCTCTGGAGGTCTCCTGGTCCCCGAGTTTGGGGGAATATTTTTCTCCCATGGGTTTCTGTAGTTAACACCTTCTCGCACAGGTGAAAAGGAACAGCCTTTGAGGGGGGCAGGGGGGCTCCTAGATCCAGACTCTGGACAGAAATAATTTTGTGATTTTCATAGCCGGCCACCCAGAGTTCCTTTTTAGACTGACACGAGCAGCAAATAAATTCAATGAATACGTCAGTGAGAAAACAGGGCTCACCTGGAGCCGGTTTGACCGTGTGGTTGGCCTTGAAATCCGGAAGGATGATGGGAATCAGGAAAGGCAAGGTGGTGCCTTCTGGGTTACGGAAGAGCAGCGCGGGATCCGTGACGGGCAGAGAAGCAGAATAATTGGCAGGAAAGAATGACAGACAGAAGCAGTTAATGTAGCATCTGGAAACCATCTTGCCCCACCCAATTCTTTGGTGCCTCAGTGGCCCCTCCGGTTTTTCTCTTACCCCCACCTGACACATCCAAAGGGTCTCCTAGTCCTGTTCAGGGTGTGGGGGAGCCCATCTTTATCCCTGCCAGGCTTCATGGGGAGGGTATCTCTCACCAAATAGGGCGGGATACCCCACTCCCAACTAAGGGCAGCTGTTCCACCCATCCGCCTGTCCTCAGCCGACAAGGACCGCCACTGCTTTATATTCATTTCATTTATTTTCATATATATTTAGATCCATGTGTGAGTGAGACGGTGAGTTCTAATCCTGCCTTGGACATGAAAACCGGCTGGGTGATTTTGGGCCAATCACCAGGAGGCTGGGAGTTCTAGTCCCGCCTTAGGCATGATAGCTGGGTTGGATGATTTTGGGCCAATCACCAGGAGGCTGGGAGTTCCTAGTCCCGCCTTAGGCGTGATAGCTGGGTTGGATGATTTTGGGCCAATCACCAGGAGGCCGGGAGTTCTAGTCCCGCCTTAAGCATGAAAGCTGGCTTAGGCAAGACCTTCTCGCTCTCATTCCAGCCCACCTCACAGGGTTGTTGTTGCGGGCAAAACAGGAGAAAAGAGGATTAGAGATGTTTGTCGGCTTCTTTATAAGAATAAGGGGATATAAATCAATGAAATAAATAAAAATAATATATTTTTTTGCACAAAAACCCAGGCAAGGCACGGCAGGTGTAAAAGTCCACATTCTCTATTTCAAGCATGCACTGGGCAATCCTTGCCTAGCACTGCAAACACACCCGTGCAACAACGGTCCGATTCTGGCAAGTCCAAGCAGCTCGTCCTCCCCTCCCCTCCAACCGAGGGCGGTGGCCTGGGTGGCACAGGCCAGGGGGGAGAAGGAAGGAAGGGAGGGAGGGCTAGAGACCTACCTGGCTGCCTGCGGGGCAGGGGGCTCGGCTGAGTAGGCCGAGGGCCGGCACCACCTTCTTCTGCGTTCAGAGAGGAAAAGAGGTGGAAGGCAGCTATTACAGAGGGTTTAATGTCATCTTCTCTGTCCAAAGAGTGAAAGAATTTAGAGCTACAGGGAGTCTCCAGTCGCTTGACGAGGGTTCATCGGGGTTTCACATCTGACGCAAACTCAGGGACATTAGCCAGCCCGAACCCCAAAAGGGATAGGCTTTCTTCGGGCAGAAGAAGCTCGATCAGTTGAACTTCTGCCTGCTAAGCAACCCTCCAAGGCATTAAAGGACGGAGTGCAGAAACTTGTTTTGGTCAGGAATGCCCCCCCCCCCCCGTAGCTCAAGTCGCTAAATCGGGTGTTTTTCAACCTGGGCAGCTTTTAGACGGGTGGACTTCATGTCCCAGAATTCCCTAGCCACTTTTAGACGGGTGGGCTTCAACGTCCAGAGTTCCCTAACCTGGCTAGGGAATTCTGGGAGCTGAAGTCTCCTCATCTTCAAGCGGCTAAGGTTGAGAAACACTGCTCTAAGCCCGTGTTTTAGATGTGTCTTCTGGGGAGGGGCTGAGGGCTGCTACGAAGGAGGGGATATGTGAAGCCTATTTTTAAGATTTCTTAGATATCTTATCAGTCAGGCTCCAAAACCCAAGAAAGGCAAGTCGAAAACTTGCCAACCCGAAGTAGACAACTTGCACGGTAAAATAAATACTGTGGGAATTGTTAGGGAGGAGCCGTCTTCACCCTCATTCTGTCACACAAACTCTCTGAACTGAGCTGCCGCTTACTCCTCTGGAAGGCAGCCCCTCCCACCTGGGAATCCAGGCTATGCTCCACTGCATCATCAAACGGTGGGAAAACACACCACCACTGTTCTGCCGATGATAGGAGGGGGAGGGGTTGGGAAATGCAGGGGTATCCTCGGAGGGTCAAAAAAGACAAGAGGGAGGCCATAAACACGCAATCAAAATCTGCACGGTGCATGAAAAAAGGGGGTGGGGCTTCATTGCCTAGTGCTGGCCCTCCCTCTTGGCTTTTTTGAGCCCCTCCAGACATCCCTGGGTGGGTGTCAAGTTTCCCCGAGGCTCAATTACGCATTCCTGAGCTCCAGCCATAGTCATTTTTATTTAACAGTTTTTTTTTTAATTGTGCATCACTCAGAGTCACTCTCTCTCAAGCTGACATAGGACTAAAATTGTGTCAATCAATCAAATGCCTCCTTCGCTCACGCACCAGTCCAGGGGTGCAGTACTCACCCATGCCAGCAGAGGGAGCACTTTGCATCCCAGGATTCCCAAACTGAGATTGTGACACCACCTTTTCTAGCCCCGTCAGTCGAAGCCCTAGAGAGGCTACATTCCCACGACATGCTAAAGTGGGTTAGTTTGAACCTCGGTCAGTGCATTGTGTGAATCCAGAAGTCGGGTTAACTCACTAACCAAGTTAGGCACATCATGCACACTCAGTCCCTGGGCATAACAGCAAGCAGGGGGGCGACGTACCTCGCTTAGAAGAATTGGCATCTTGCCACGAAGTTCCCGCTGAATCCATTCCTGGTTGGGGGGGAAGCAGAAGAGACAGAAGGAATAAAGGGGCCACCAATCAAGGTTTACAGATAGTCCTAGATTTATAACCACCATTGTGACTGGGACTTCCAGCCATGTGTTTGAGTCGCGCCTGATTTTTGCAACCTTTTCTGCCACTGTTTTAAGTGAGTCCAGCCGGAAGCCGGCGGGGAACGTCCCCAGTGGCCATCACGTAGCCCCGGGATGCCGGTTGCCAAGCACCCGAACTCTGATCATGTGGCCTTGGGGAATGCTGCAATGGTCATAAGTGCGAGGACTGGTTGTAAGTGTGAGGACCAGTCATAAGTCACCTTTATCAGCACTGCTGTAACTTCAAATGGTCCCTAAACAAATGGCCGTAAGTTGAGGACTACCTGTATGTCTTTTTTACCTTCCTCTAGTCAAGAGTTTTTCAAAGTGGGCAACTTTTAAGACCTGTGGACTTCAACTCCCAGAATTCCCCAGCCAGCGCTCTTCGTCTAATCTGGATTTCTAGCTGTTCTTGATCTTTTATTTTATTTTAATTTAATTTAATTTATTAATAAATATACTTAATTTAATTTAATTTAATTTAATTTAATTAATTTAATTTAATTTAATTTAATTTAATTTAATTTAATTTAATTTAATTTAATTTAATTATTTAATTATTTAATTTAATTTAATTTAATTTAATTTGTTAATTTTTAATTTCTCTGCATTAATTGTTCAGTTTAGAACAGGGGTCCCCAACCCCCGGGCCGTGGACCAGTACCGGTCCGCACAAATAAGCAAAGCCCCATCCGCAAGATGCAGGCAGCACACAAAACCACGGAAAAACCTCTCTCCATGGAACCGGTCCCTGGTGCCCAAAAGGTTGGGGACCTCTGGTTTAGAAGACAAGCTGGGACCCCAAAACAGGAAAACAAATGTTGGGTAAATTCATTGCTAGAGGGAGGCGAGAGCTTCCAGCCAGGGGAAACGCGAGGAGGCGCTTACCTGTGCAATTGGGCGCTCGGTTCAGGGCAGATGTTCCCGCGATTGGCTTGCCTTCCGGCGAGGAGCACCAGCAGTAGCCGGTTTGTTTATGGCACTGGACCTGCGCAGGCGGGAGAGAGGACGACTGAGCAGATGTGCCCAGAAAACAGAAACAAGTGATCCTCGACTTACAACCGTTCATGACGGCGCTAAAAAAAAGTAACTCAGGACCGTTTTTCACCCTTATGATACGGCATCCCGTAGTCACGTGATCAAAATTCAGACCTTTGGCAACTGGCTCCTCTTTATGACGGTCGCAGCGTCCCGGGCTCACGTGTTCCCCTTTTTGCGACCTTCTGATGAGCAAAGTCAACGGGGGAAGCCAGATTCGCTTAACAAAAAGGTGACTAGTTTAGCAACCGTAGGGGTTCACTTAACAACGGTGGCAAGACAGGTCGTAAAATGGGGCGAAACTCACTTAACAAATGTCTCGCTTAGCAACATAGATTTTGGGCCCAATTGTGGTCGTTAAGTCGAGGATTGCCTGAAATCAAAATCCGGGGTCTATGACCGCACCATCCCAAGAGCACAGCTTGACGGCACGGGCGTGGCCGCCATCTTGCCTTTTTTGACCCTCATCAGCCCCTCCCATTGTCTGCCCTTCACCCTGAGGAGCCCAGAGAAGTCTTATGTATTGATTAAATTCACATGCTCCCCCCCCCCCAATCTCGCTATCCAGAGCGACTCGAGACGGGGCACGATGGGAAGTGCCGTAACGAAGAGGCCGAAAGATCCTCACCTCCATGAAGGCGCCGTTCTCGCTACAATCGGGCACGTACGGGGCGTGCGTCTGGCGCCGGGATTTGGCGAGGGCGGCTGCTCGGTCTTCTTGACACCGAGTCAAATTGGCACCTAGGGAAGCGATTGGAGGAAGACGCAAGTCAAGATCCAAGATTAAACCAGTGTTTCTCAATCTCGTTGACTTTTAGATAGATGGACGTAATTCGAGGGCCACCTTAATTTAAGCAATCTGCCAATCAATCCATCCATCCATCCATCCACCCACACTGGAGCCCACCTGGGTCCCGTCCCTTGGAGGTCCGGAGAATTGTGCTCGTAACTGGAGGACTACCTTTAAGCAATCAATCAGTTAATCAGTCAATCAATCAGTCAATCAATCAATCAATCCATGCTGCAGCCCAGTTTCACAGCTACGGCCACTTTGGAAAAGCCACCCTTGCCCCAAATTCTCTCCCATGTCCCCCCCCCTTGACCCAGGGGCACCTCCCTGCCAGCCTCCCGTCCTGATCTTACTCCCCCCCCCCAGTCCTGGTCTCCTTACGGTTGTTCTCTCGCTGGGTGGCTCCTCTGCAGCGGAAACGGGGCCAAACCTGCAAGGTGGGATGGCGACAGCGGGCTTTCTGGAAGGCGCAGGGCGACGGGTAAAACGTCCCGTCGGAGGCACAGACCGGGCGTCCGGGCTCGTGGGGGCACTCGGCCGGGCATGGCAGCTGCTCCTGGTCACCCTCCGAGATGAGGAACTGCAAAGAGGGCAGAGGGGCATTAAAATACAGGCAGTCCTCGTCTTGCGACCACCAACGTCCGTTGTTAAGCAAGACGTTTGTTAAGCGAGTTGTCTATCCTGGGGACAGTGCAGACCCCAGGCAGATCTTCAGCCTTCCTCTCCCTAATAGACCAATGTTGTCAAACTTGGCCACGTGAAGACGGGGGAGGACTTCGACTCCCAGAATTCCCCAGCCAGCCAAGCTGGCTGGGGAATTCTGGGAGTCGAAGTCCTCCCCCCGTCTTCACGTGGCCAAGTTTGAGAAACACCGCTTGATTCTACAAAAGGCTCTTTGAAAGCTGCCCTCATCAAGCAGACATGATGTCACCCGTCACCTTGACAGGTGGCTCCTGTCTTCTGACAGCGCTTCCTGTGCTGCGTAGACACAGACCCCCCCCAAGAGTCTCCCACATCTCGGCTGCCCTTGCTTGCAGGAGGGGGGGGGCACTGCTTCTGTGAAGGGTCTTTCAAGAGGATGATCCTTCTTGGCCCCCACCCCTAACCTATAAATCATTCCCAAGGGAAATCGGGGTTGTACAGCAATAAATTATTTGCATATTCAGAGCAGGAAAAATAGAGGACTCTTCTAGAGAGTGGAAGGGTGGGTGGTGCGCCCATCACCAGGAGACAGTGAGTTCTAGTCTCATCTTAGGCATGAAAGCCCAGTCAACTTCCATGCCTAAGGTAGGACTAGAACTCACCGTCTCCTGGTGATTGGCCCAAAGTCACCCACCTGGTTTTCATGCCTAAGGCGGGACTAGAACTCACCGTCTCCTGGTGATTGGCCCAAAATCACCCACCTGGTTTTCATGCCTAAGGCGGGACTAGAACTCACCATCTCCTGGTGATTGGCCCAAAGTCACCCACCTGGTTTTCATGCCTAATGCGGGACTAGAACTCACTGTGTCCTGGTGATTGGCCCAAAGTCACCCACCTGATTTTCATGCGTAAGGCGGAGCTAGAACTCACCATCTCCTGGTGATTGGTCCAAAGTCACCCAGTCAGCTTCCATGCCTAAGGTAGGACTAGAACTCACTGTCTCCTGGTGATTGGCCCAAAGTAACCCACCTGGTTTTCATGCCTAAGGCAGGACTAGAACTCACCGTCTCCTGGTGACTGACTCAAAGTCATCCAGTCAAATTCCATACCAAAGGCAGGACTAGAACTCTCAATCTCCTGGTGATTGGCTCAAAGTCACCCAGCCATCTTTCATGCCTAAGGCGGAACTAGGACTCCCAGTCTCCTGGTGCATTGGCCCAAAGTCACCCAGTCAGCTTGCCATAATAGAAGCTCAGCATTCATCATGCTTGTTGCAGCTTCTCAGGGATGTCCTCATGGGTGGTCAAAAAAGTCACCCTGGGTGGATCAAAGCTCTACCTGAGGCAGGAGTGAAAGGCATGCATGCTGATCCCTACAAGTGATTTTAAGCAGTTTGCAGGGAGGGGACCTCAAGACCTCAAGACTTCAATTCAGCTCCCGGTGCGTTTTTGTTTTTTTCCCCTTTCGTTCCAGGACTGAAAGAAGATCGCCCTATTTTACGTGTCCTTTTTTTCCCCACTGCAAAGTAGTGTCACTCCTTAACGTTGACAAACACACCCGTGGACCTCCTCCTCCTCCGACACGGCCTGCTTGGGGAGGCCGAATCCCAGCTCAGCTGCCTCCCAACACAAATATTAGTGCACATCACTAAAAGGCTGTCAAGGATGGGGATATTTGTTGATTTTGCAGCCGACAATTTAGCGAATCATTTAGCCAAGAGGGTGCTAGTTGTTTTGGTGGGAGATGCACTTGGAAAATGTTGTGGCTCGTAAAACGGTTCCAAGTATAACACGGGCCGGTTTGGGGGGGGGGGGCTGGACGCTCCTATGCGCACGTCGGCCGGGTCTGGATGCGGAAAAGGCTGCCGTTCTTTGCGATTGGACTTTGGTGGACGCTGGAGTGGAGCCCACCCCCAAAGGTACGGGGGCCTAACATCTCAAAGTCTCCCCATATGAAAAATAGGGGGGCCTTTTTTCGCGAGGGTGCTTCCCAGACAAAGCCAGAGGCATTTCACACATAGAGGTGGCACCTGAAATGAACTCACAACTATGAAAAGCAGTCCTCAGTTTACAACCGTTCTTGGTGTCCTCTGAGCTTGGTGGTTTTCCTGGCAGACGTTTCATTACCCAAGTAGGTAACATCATCAGTGACAGAAGGAATCGCATACGGGAAGTCCTCGACTTGCCACAGTTCTTTAGCGACTGTTCAAAGTTACAACAGCCCTGAAAAAAAGGGACTCGCGACCGTTTTTCACACTTACATCCCCACCATCACGTGACCAAAGTTCAGAGGCTGGGCAACCGGTTCATACTTATGACCGTTGCTGCGTCCCGGGGGTCACGTGATCCCCTTTTGCCACCTTCTGACAAGCAAAGTCAAGGGGGAAGCCGGATTCACTTAACAACTCTGTCACTAATTGAGGAACTGCAGTGATTCACTTAATAACTGTGGCAAGGCAGGTTGTAAAACGGGGCAAAACTCACTTCACAAACATCTCACTTAACAACAGAAATTTGGGGCTCAATTGTGGTCGTAGGTCGAGGACTAACTGTATAAGCAATGAAACGTCTGCAGGAAAACCACCAAGTTCAGAGAGCACCAAGGACCCCACAGTCATTGTCATCGTCCTCCTCCTCCTCCTCCTCCTCCTCCCTTCTAGCACTGATGATATTACCTAGCTGGGTCATGAAACGTCTGCAGGAAAACCACCAAGCTCAGAGAGCACCAAGGAGCCCTCATGTCAACCCTGAGCTACAAAATATTCTCCTTTATTGTTTAACGATGGTTTGAAGTTACAACAGCAGTGGAAAAAATTGACTTACAATTGGTCCTCACACTTACGAGCCTCACATTCTGACAGTGATCAAAATCCAGGCGCTTGGCAACCGCATCCCAGGGTCCCATGATCACCAGCTGTGACCTTCCCACAAAGGCTTCCGACAAAGTCAACGGAGGAAGCCGGAATTCGCTTAAGGTTTGCACGATCCACTTAATAGCTGCACTGATTCGCTTAGTAACCATGGGGGGAAAAAACCCCTCATAAAACTGCCTTGCTTAGCCATGCACACACACACAGACGTTTCAGTCGTAAGTCAAGGACCTACCTGTAGTAGCATTACCAAAATTAAAAATACAAACCACCTCGCTTATCTGGTTTTAGCGGGACAAGTTTTTTTTTCTTTTTCTTTTAATTTTATTGCATTTATTGATTTATTTATCCAATTTATTTGCTGCCCATTTTGTGGTTCGGGCCACTCTTGATATTTTTTTTTTTTTTACAGAAAACCCAAAACTTGGCAAAAATGTCCCCTGTGGCTTAGGATGGAGCGGTTCAGCGGTGAGGGTGAAACGCTTGGTTTGAAATCTGGATTTACGGGGAGACTCTGAACCTCTGAACAAAGAGGCCGGGGTAGCGGGTGCGAATAACCCAGCGGTCTTGATGCCAAGGGTGGAATGCCAGGGGTGTGTCTGTTTGTTTGGAAAAAAATCTGCATCTGTTCCACGCATCTCCAGGGTCTCTCTGCAAAGAGGCAACTGCCATCTGACCACTTCGGTCTTGATTGACTAGCCAGCCGTAGGCATAGCCTGTCTCTTTGTGTCTGTGTCTGTGCGTGAGTGTGTGTCTGTGTATGTGGTGAGCGACCCAAGCAGCTTATCTTGGCTCCTCGCACGCTGCCCGTAACCGCAGGAGCTGCAGCCAGGAAAATGTGAGTGCTGCATCAACAGAGTTTGATAGGCAGGCCTGCCTGGTACAACTCTTCGTTCTGTCTCCTCCGTCAGCATCCAAGACGCTGGGTGCTGCTCAGGGGAGCCCTGCTTTAGGGGCAGGATTTGGGGACCTGGAAAGGGTCGAAAGGGCAGGGAGGGGACGGAGAAGACTTCTTGGGGGACAGAGAAGCTTGAACCCATGCTCCTCAACCTGGCCAACTTTAAGACGGGTGGACCTCAGGTCCCAGAATTCCCCAGCCAGCATTTCTTAAAGATGGGGACCTGGAAAGAGTCGAAAGAATAGGGAGGGGATGGAGAAAACTTCTTGGGGCACAGAGAAGATCTGAGCCCATGCTCCTCAACCTGGTCAACTTTAAGATGGGTGGACCTCAGCTCTCAGAATTCCCCAGCCAGCATGCTTTAAGATGGGTGGACTTCCTTTCCCAGAATTCCCCAGCTGGCATGCTTAAAAATGGGTGGACTTCCCCTCCCAGAATTCCCCAGCCAGCATTTCTTAAAGATGGGGACCTGGAAAGGGTCGAAAGAGCAGGGAGGGGATGGAGAAGGCTTCTCGGGGGACAGAGCAGCTCTGAACCCATGCTCCTCAACCTGGCCAACTTTAAGATGGGTGGACGTCCGCTCCCAGAAGTCCCCAGCCAGCATTTCTTAAAGATGGGCGGACTTTAGCTCCCAGAATCCCCCAGTCAGCATTGCTGGCTGGGGAATTCTGGGAGTTGAAGTCCACAGGTCTTAAAAGTGGCCAAGGTTGGACCCCCATCCACTACCCTGCGGGAGGGAGGAACCATTTCCCTGCAGCAAGAAACCCAGAGAAGCCACGAGAAATGAGGGGTTTTTTGAGAGAGTTTTCACGACAATCTACAAGCCCCTCTCCAGTTCCATGCAGGAGTCTCTGAATTGGTACAGCCCCAATAAGAAGTGGGTTGAGCGAAGGGTAATGGCTTGTTGGCCGATTATGTGCTTTGCACGCAAATAAATAAACGTTTTTTAAAAAATACCGCAATCGCTCCCCGAGGAACGGCTGGCCAAAACTCTGGCCAGGAATCTACCAAGCTCAGCTCCTCCACATCAATCAAGGTGCTTCTAAATGGACCTTTTGTTTGTCTAAAGTAGCTTTCCACCTTCCTAAAAGGCACCACTTCATCGGATCAATGCATTAAAAAATAAAAATAAAAAAACAAATTCAAGAGCCAAATTCCCCGCACTTGCATTTGGCAGCCTGTTTTTTGAGCCTACCACCGAGAGAGACGTGCCCCGTGGGGGATTCCAGAAAACCCAAGCCGGTGGGGTTGTTTAGCTTGTCCGAAGCGTGTCTTCTCCCGCTGAGACGTCGGGGACCAAACAGACATGGCCTGAAGCCCAGCCAGGATCAACAACCCGGGGCCCAACGCCTGGACAGGTGTGCGCGCTACTGGTTGCAGACGTGCCAGATGCCGTCAGCCAACGCAACTTGGTCAAGCAGGCAACTCAAAGCGACAAGACATGCTGCAACGGTTGTAAACAACGCCGGCCTTCAATCCTGGGGGGCGGGGAGGGAGGC
This sequence comes from Azemiops feae, assembly GCA_023970755.1. Taxonomy (NCBI): domain Eukaryota; kingdom Metazoa; phylum Chordata; class Lepidosauria; order Squamata; family Viperidae; genus Azemiops; species Azemiops feae. The sequence goes on from JALGBA010000620.1 coordinate 420,835, forward strand.
TCTGGGTTGGGGACCACGAATAAATATTGGAAACTGGCACTTTTCTAGCTGGGAGATGCCAGAGATGGGAGACAGGGTGGCCACTTCCAAGAGAGAGCTCCAAGGTTTTCAAGACGCGCTTCGAGATTAAATCGTAGGCTGGGAGAGCCTGGTGCTCCCCAATGAAGTAAGTGGAGGATTCCTTGTAACACAAAACAAGAGATTATCATTGCAAACCAGATCACTCCAGGAGACACTTGGGTTTTTAGAGTATAGGTAGTCCTTGACTTACAATGGTTCGTTTAATGACCGTTCAAAGTTACAACGGCACTGAAAATAGTGACTTATGACCATTTTCACACTTGCCACAATTGCAGCGTCCCCAGGATCATGTGATCAAAATTCAGACCTTGTCAACTGGCAAGTGTTTATGACGGTCGCGGCGTCCCGGGGTCCTGTGATCCCCCTTTTACGACCCTCCGACAAGCAAAGTCAATGGGGGAAGCCAGATTCACTTAACAACCGGGTTACTAACTTACCAACTGCAGTGATTCACTTAAGAACTGTGGCGAGAACAGTGGTCAAATGGGGCAAAGCCCGCTTAAGGGATGTCTCGCTTAGCAGCAAACATTTGGGGCTCGACTGTGCTCGTAAGTTGAGGACTGCCTGCACAGAATGCTGGGGCCCCTCCTTGGAGGACATCAAGGCTGCCAAAATGACTCTGCCTTTTCTGCCGGCAGCTCGAGAAACAGGTAGCTGGGCTCTGCTCTCTCCCTCTGCTGCTGCTTTTGCCTCTGGGCCTCGGAGTGGCCGGGCGCTGGTGGTTTCGATGGGCCGTGGGCTGCCCTGCCGGAGCACACAGGTCTCTTTCAGCCGGCAGCTGGCAGCATTTGCATGCGCCTCCAGCAAAGATGGCAGAGGAATTTTGCTGAGACTCTCTTGCCTTGCCAGATTCAAAGATCTATTGTAGGGCAGCTGCCCTACAAGCTCTCGCCACCCCCCCCCACACACACACACACCCCAGACGACAAACGCCCTTGGTTGGCAAGGGCTGCTGAGTGGCTTATGAAGGGGACCTTATTTGACGGGGGGGGGGAGAGGAAAGGCAAGGAGGGGGGCTAAGAGAGGAGGAGGAAGAGCTCTCTGAGCTTGGTGGTTTTCTTGCAGACGTTTCACTACCAAACTAGGTAACATCATCAGTGCTAGAACGGAGAGGGGTTTGTGGAGAGGAGGGGGAGGAGGAGGAAGAGTCCTTGGTGGTTTTCTTGCAGACATTTCATAACCCAGCTAGGTAATGTTATCAGTTCTAGAAGGGAGTGTGGTTTGCAGAGGAGGAGGAGGAGGAGGAGGAGGAGGCGGCTGCAGCCTTCAGGATGGTAGGTATCTACTCTGCTGTTCCCAGATATCCAGAAGTCTTAAAGTTGCCAAGCTTGGACACCCCTACATCTACATCCATATATCTATATTTGTATCTATCTATATTATATATTTATATCTCTATCTATATTATATATATATATATATTATATATATATATATGTTTATACATATCTATGTATCTATCTATATCTATCTATATCTATCTATCTATAATCTACTTCTATCTCTATATATCTATCTCTATAGATAGATAGATAGATAGATAGATAGATAGATAGATAGATAGATAGATAGATAGATAGATAGATAGATAGATAGATAGATAGATGATAAGATATAGATAGATAGATAGATGATAAGATAGATAGATAGATAGATAGATAGATAGATAGATGATAGATAGATAGATAGATAGATAGATGATAGATAGATAGATAGATAGATAGATAGATAGATAGATAGATAGATAGATAGATAGATAGATAGATAGAGATAGAGATAGAGATAGAGATAGAGATAGAGATAGAGATAGAGATAGAGATAGAGATAGAGATAGAGATAGAGATAGAGATAGAGATATAAAACTTCTGGTTTAGTTCAATGAAATTCAGACTCAGACCTGTTGCCCCTGAGATATAAAAAAACCAGGTCAAGATGGAGAGAGACGTTCTTCTTCTGCCTGGTCCATCGGCCACATCTAGGAGAAGAGCCACGGGTGATGGTTGCCCGGTTGGGTTTCTACCTAGTGAACTTTGTTAAGGGCCCACAGAAGCGATGACCTCACTCCGAACAGACTTGGCCTCCCAAGAGCAGGTTAAAATTAGCTCCCGCGAGTGACATGTTAGGAACTAAATTTGGGTTTCAGTCCTTCCCAGTTTGGCAATGCTCTGTGTGTCTCGGGATATGTGAAAGCCTGACCCGTTGCTGCATGGAAAGGACCATCCGGCTCAAGCCCATCGTTCTTGAGGAAGGGACTACAGGGCCATGTTCCAGCTGGGGGCAAAGAACAGCCCCAAGAAATCCAGAGAAAATTTACATTATGAGGTTTTCTCCTGCCAACACATTCCCAGAATCATGCAAGTAGCCCAAACATTCAGAGTAATCAGCCAAAAATAGACTAACTCATCTCCTGGGGTTGTTGGTTTTTTTTTCTCTTCCAGATAAGACTTAGGGTTTTTTGAGGGAAAAAATAATAAAAGAAACCCTTTCAAATCTACCAAGTTCCCCTTTAGCTTCTTCTAGCATCAGAGATCTAAAAGCTGGGGAGAAAATTAAAAAAATAAAAAACAGATCTCAAAAAGGAGGAGGAAGTATTTTGTCCATGTGGTACTTAACAAATGGGCAAAACTTGATGGGACTTTTGCGGCTGCCATCTTGACTTTTTTGACCCTGGTGGGTCACTATTTTGTCCTGGGCTCTTCACATCTGGAGTGCTGACCACTGGGTCGCCATAGTCAACCGACAAGAGCATGGGATTCTTCTGGGACATTTATATACAGGCCAGTCCTCGCCTTGTGACCACGATGGAGCAAAATTTCCGTGGCTGAGTAAGATAGTTGTTAAGTGAGTTTTGCCCTATTTTGCCACCTTTCTTTCCCCAGTTGTTAAATGAATCACTGGAGTTAAGTTAGTAATACGGTTGTTAAGTGAATCTGGCTTGTCAGAAGGTCGCAAAAGGGGACCGCGTAACCCACAGAACGCTGCGACCGTCATAAATACAAGTCAATTGCCAAGCATCTGAATTTTGATCACGTGACCACAGGGATGCTGCAGTGGTCATAAGTGTGAATAATGGTCACTAAATGTAATAGTTGTAAGTCGAGGATCGCCCGTATTTAACTTTTGCTACTACCGTGTATCTTGAAGCCAAGCAAGAAATGAGTAAAACTCTTTCCCAGCCAAAAAAGGAATTGGAGAGTAGGCACATTGACAGACAACTGCAAGTACATTCCTGAATTATTTTTTGAGCAGTTTTCACAAGCAAAGAGACTCGGAGGAAGTTCTTTGCCCAAAGAAGGAGCTTATAATATGTAATTCAAAAGGGTAACCAAGAAGAGGGACCGGCAAAAAGACCTTCCAAACAGGACTTGAGAGTCGATGCCCAACATTCCACCTCAAGTCCCAAATGCCGCAATCCTGACTCGTCAGGTAGAAGAGAGAGATGCCACCCACGATTCTCTAAACGGGAAGGTCCTCTTCTCAGAGCGTTAACATCTACAATTACACAACCCTGAGCAGGGAGGGGAGAGAATGGAGGAAAGAGGCATATTGATAAAGCTATATACACACTTGGACTTCGCCTCCATAAGAGGTGAGAAGGGGTTAAGTTAGAAGGTGTGAACAATGGGAGATTTGGGAAGAAAACATTTCTTTATTTGATTCATTTATAAAATTTGCAGGCTGCCCATCTTACCTCAAGGTATCTCTAGGAACATGAAGGTGAAGGAACTCTAGGAAAAACACTACAGCAAAACCTTAGCAAGAACTCATCTATTCCGTAAGCTAAGCTAAGCACTAAGAGCTTCGCAAAAGAGGTCAACAACCGACAAGATTAGAAATTTCCGCATTTACAGCTATCCATCAATCTTGGCACATGGTGACACAAAAGTCATCGTGCCTCTGTTTTGCTTTTTGTGTGTGTGTGTAATATATTTTATTGATTATTTTTTTTAAAACATAAATCACAATAATTGGTGAACAGTGTATTGTCTGGGTTACATTTACAAAACAATCATTAACAATTGATTTCTATAATCCATAATCCACATAATGGTTTTAGTTGATTTCCTCTTTTCCCAAAATATCCTCTTTTGCAAACATTGAGTTAATACAATTCTTATTGTTTGGATAGATAACAATTAAGTATATAATTTTTTCCCCCAATATTCCTAAAAATAATAATCCCACATTTTGCTTTTTAAAAAAAAACATCTGTAAACATGGAAGCTCCCTTAATTTTCCGCCTGGGCCAATGGACAGCCAACGCAGTAAAGTGAAGTTACTCAGGGACCATCAGAAAATCAAGATGACTTTACGTAATGATGGATAAAGAAGATTGTGTCGGAGAAGACTTGGGAACGCTAAACTTATAACACTTTAAAAAAAAAAAAAATCTTCCTTTCACTCAATTCAAAGAAATGTATGTTCTTATTTTCAAGAAGGGAACCCAAAATGTGCTTTGAGAGTCACAGAAAGGGCAAATATGGAAAGAGAGACTCAATTATTGGACACAGCAGTGTTTCTCAATTTTGACAATGTGAAGATGTGTGGACTTCTTGTTGCCAAAGTCGAGAATGTACTACAGATAGTCCTCAACTTATGACCACAATTGAGCCCAAAATTTCAAAGCGAGCAAGTTGGTGAGTTTGGCCCCATTGTATGACCTTCCTTGCCACAGTTGTTAAATTGAATTGCTGCAGTTGTTAAGTTAGTAACATGGTGGTTAAGTGAACCTGGCTAATCCATTGATTTGTGAGAAGGTCCAAAAAGGGGATCCCATGAGCCCCGAAGCCACTGTGATCGTCATAAATGCGAATCAGTTGCCCAGCATCCTAATGTTGATCATATGATCATGGGGATGCTGGAAAGGTCGTAACTGTGAGAAATGGTCATAAGACACTTTTTTCAATGCCTTGGAATGGTCACTACAGGCCTACCTGTATAAACCAAACTTTACAAACCGCTTTACCTTAAACCATGATACAAGTTTCCAAGAAAGGTTCATGGACCAATGACTGAAATTTAATCAAAATTCAGTTAACTCACAACCACAAACCTCATCCAGAATGTTTAAATAAATAGAATGAAGTAGAGGGGGGCGGGGGAGAACAGATTTTGCTTCTGTTTCTCTGGGCTGGTGACCAAATATTATTTTAAATCAAAAGTGTGACAATTTCCACAGGTTTGAAAAAAAAAAGGGGGGGTGGAGAGGAAAGGAGGACACCCCCCAAATGTTAGCTCTGATTCTCTCTGGCTTTGTATGAAAAGTAAGGTAGCACTCTCTCAAACTCTCTGCTTTAGAGTTTTATCTTTGCACATCGCCAAAGGAAATAACCTTTCTTTGCCAAATATTGATCTCTTTTTAGAGAAAAAAAAAAGGTTTTGAAATCTAGATTTTTAAACTCAACAGATATTTCACTTGCCACGTGCTGTGGCATTCAAACATTTACGAATTCATACTGTACCCATTACAAAGACCCAGAAAGAGCAGTACTAAAAAAAAAAAAAAAAAAAAAAAGGGGAGGGGGTTTCTATCCCATTTAGGATCAGAGAAGCAGTGTGCCTCTCCCCAAAACAACTGCACAGTTTTCTAGCTTTTACTACCTTTACGCTTCCCATTTCAGATGAATTATTTTTAAAAAAACCCAGAAACATTTCTGGGGGTCCACCTTAAGTTTTCAGAGGTTTGCAATTGGAAACGGCAGCATTTTTCAGCTTCTCCCTCAACTCACAAACACACAGACACACAAACACACACACACAGACTCCCCTGTTTTTGGACCGCTTCCAAGCTGTCTTACCGGAGACGCATCCCATCGAAAAGGTGCCGTCAGTTGGAGCAGGAGCAGGAGCAGCCAGAGAGCAGGGAGCATGGTGTGGCAGACCTTTCAGTTTCCCAGAGGTTGCCCCCCCCTCCCAGAAGCAGCACGAAGGGAACACGGGCTGGAGACGGCTGAGTCACCGAGGACACGGACTGGACACGGCCAAGTCTCCGTCTGCCGAGTTATAAAGCCCCCCGAGAGCCCACCGATCTCTCCCCGCCCTTCCCTGGCAGGTCACTGCACTCCTCTCCAAGGTGTTGAAAGCACGTGGGCCACCAACAGCTGGAGGAGAATCCACGCCCCCCTCGGGGAGGGGAAATCCCCACCCTCCCCTTCCAGATCAGAGGGAGGCAACCTCAGGTTGCATTTGTCGCGGGGGGGGGAGAGGCTGGTGGGGGCGGGTGTAGATTTTAAATCAGGAATATTTACCTTCCAAAGACCTGCCCTCAGCTCCGGAGGGCTTTCTTGAAGGAGCCCGGGGGGGGGGGTGTCCTCGACTTACGTCCACAATTCAGCCTCAGATTTTGGTGACTTAAGCCAGACGTTTGTTCCGTGAGTTTGTAGTCCCGTTTTACGACCTGTCTTGCCACCGAATTCCAGGCGTTGGGAAGTCCACACCTCTTAAAAAGTTAACCAAGGTTGGGAAACTCTGTCCTCGCAGAACGTCTGTGCAGGAACGTCTGGTTTTGCAGGTCGGGTTCCCTCAAAAGAAGCCACAAAGAAAGGTGTTCAAGATCTTCCTTCCTTGCCCAATCTCTGTCCTCAACAACCCCCAAACACCCATCTCTCCTCCACGCCAGCCCCATCTCCTACCGGCTGAGGTTCGGTTGCACGCCAGGGAACAGCAAGCAGGGAGGAGGGAGAGCAGCCCAGGTTGGGCAGCAAGGATATTTGGGAGAACAAAATGTGCTACCGACAGCCCCTTTGGTGTCCGGGTTAAGCTTTAACCATTGAATCCACAGCTCCCCCTGAAGTGACCCTCTAGAACACCAGCTGCTGACCCAAAGTGTGGGCGTTCTGGATTCGAGCCTCGAACGGGGCACGCTATTGAGCAAGGGGCAGAATTGAGTGTATTGTAGCTCTTTTCCTTGGGACACAGACACAGGTCACTGCTGCATAGAAATTGTACCGTTGATTGAAGGGTTTGCTGGAATTGGGGATGTCTAGTTTAATGAAAAGAAGGACTAGGGGGGACATGACAGTAGCCTTCCAGTATCTGAGGGGCTGCCCCAAAGACGAGGGGGTCAAGCTATTCCCCAAAGCATCTGAAGGCAGGACAAGAAGCAACGGATGGAAACTAATCAAGGAGAAGCAACCTGGAACTAAGGAGGAATTTCCTGACAGTGAAGACAATTAACCAGTGGAACAACCTGCCTCCAGACGTTGTGGGTGCTTCATCACTGGAGGCTTTTAAGAAGAGATTGGACAACCCTTTGTCTGAAATGATATAGGACCTCCTGCTTGAGCAGGGGGTTGGAGTAGAAGACCTCCCAGGCCCCTTCCAACTCTTGTTATTCTGTTAGATGGAAATTGATCTGTGGGTGGGATCATCAAACCGCTGCTTTCCAGGAAGTCCAGACCTCGTTTTTTCTCTTTTGACTCTTATAATACGCAGATCCCAGGAGACAGACAAGAAACCCATTTCAGTCTCCAGTTGAAGTCAAATTTCTTCCCCAAAGCTTTATTGGAAACATTTGTTTTTTGAAAAAGAAATCTTATACTGCTGCCTCACTTTCCTGTCTTGTTCTAGTCTGGGGATCTCCACAAACGTTGCCTCTTTTTAAGACTTATGGCTTCAATTCCCAGAATTCCCCAGTCAGCCATGCTGGCTGGGGAATTCTGGGAGTTGAAATCCACACGCCTTAAAGTTGCCAAGCTTGGAGACTCCTGTTCCGGTCTTATCAATTTCACAAAGACGGTGAACCAGGGAAACGAGAGAAATCAAGTTTCAGTCATGTGTCAGTAACACCTTAGGTCAGGAGATTTCTTATTTCAGCCCAAATCCCAAAGACCTAGAGGTGGTCCTTGACTTATGACCCGAAGTGCATCCAAAATTTCTGAGGCTAAATGAAGATGGCTGTTAAGTGAGTTTTGCCTCATTTTACACAGTTAAATGAATTACTGCCATTGTGAAGTTAGTTAGTAAGACAGCTGTTAAGGGAATCTGGCTTTCCCCAGTGTGACTTGGCTTGTCAGAAAGTCGTAAAAGGGGATCACATGACCCAGGGACAGCGCAACCGTCCTAAGTACATGCCAGTTGCCGAGCATTCAGATTTTGATCATGTCACCACAAGAATGCCACAATGGTCAAAAATGTGAAAAAAACAGTCATGTCTCTTTTTCAAGGCCATTGTAACTTCAAAGTCACTAAATGAATTGTTGCAAATTGAGGACTACTCGCAAATTAATTCAATGTCAGATCTGCCTCAAAAAACACCCATTTCAGTATAGATAACTCCACACGCTGTAAGGCCCTGATTGTAAAAAAATATTAATAGCATTGGGGAAAAAGGGGGATTGGACACCCCAATGAATTCCTTTGTGGCCACTGTTATCCACAAAACTGCACTAGGAGGATGGAGATACTTGCATCTTTGGACTTCTTAAAAAGAATTACAAAGGACTTAAATCAAAATTATAGACACGGCTCCCATTATATCTTGAAGGATAAGAGACCAGGAAACATTGCATCCCAAGCTGAGAAAAGGAGATATTTTAAAAGGTTACATGCAAAATGAAACCAGTGTGTTTAATTGACTTTTCCAGAATCAACCTGATAAGTGTCTCTTGGGTGGGTGAAAAAAGTCTTCCAGCCCCAGTAGCAAAATGTACTCCGTTTGTGCGATTGGAGACACGGGGCCAACTTTCCAGGCTCTGCAGAAGCTGACCAGAGAGGGCAATCAAACTCTTGAGGAAAAGTGAGAGAAGGAAGTCACGTGTAAAAGCAGGACACTTTCACAGCCTGGAGCTGGCGATGCCCTTTGCGGCTGTCTCCCAGTTCCTCTGGGACCATTCTTGTTAGGCTGGTTGGGAAAACTCATTTTGGGTGAGGAGGAACCAGAAGGAGGACAGTCAGAACAACTTTTAACAACGGTCCACTCCTGTCCGTTACTAGTTTTAGGGATGACCACCGCCACGGCCAAGGTGAGCCCTTTAGCCCAAGTTCTTCTGCTCAAAGAGGTTTCTTCTCCGTCGTCCTCGTGTCAGCTGCCACTTGACGTCTGCCTTTTGCTATCGCTCAGTGCCAGACTGCCATGAACTCTAGGGGGACGGGATGGGAGGGGGCAGGATTCAAGGAAAAGGGAAAGAAAATTCACTGGATCTCCCCGAGATGCAGTTTCAAGGTCGACCGGTTGGGAACGGAATCTAGCTGCGTGCCAAAGCGACTGTCCTGCAAACATTTGAATTTGATTGGACATTTGGGGGGGGGGAGGTTGAGGTCAGCATGGGGAGGTACCTAAAGGGAGGAAAGTTAGACTTGGGGATTTTGGCGTGCAATTTTCAGTTCTGGCTTTGCACTCCTGTAAGTTCACGTAACCGTTAGTTAACTGTACCTTTATAAACAAATGGCATTAACGATGGTTCTTTCCAAGAGGCTCAAGCTGAGGCAGGTCTGACATTAAGACACTTACTAGCAGCCCAGCCCCCAGCAACTCAGCCTTTCCCCAGATTTAGGCCGAGTTGGGAACGTCATCCAACCCAGGAGAAGACAAAGGCGGCCCACGGCCGCAGTCAGTCCCTCTCCAACTGCTCCACCCCCACCCTTTCCAGAGGCTTGTGGGACTCAGTCACGTTGACGGGCTCCTGAAGCAGGCCGGAACCGGAGGCAGGCAGGGTGCTATCTTTGGGCTTGTAAACAAAATTGACGCGGCTCTCTCTCTGGAGCAGGTCCGCGCGGATCTTCTGCGGGTAGCTGTCCTCCGGTAAGAGTTGCATGGCGTTGTCCGATACCAAGAAAAGGCGATAGGCGGCACCGTCAGAGACGCCGTACTTCTCCGCGCAGGCCGCACAGACCAAGGCCGTGGTCATGTCGGGAGGAACCGAGATGGTCTTCTGGTTCTTGAAGGGCTCGTGGAAGGAGACGTAAAGGATGTGCTGAAAAGAAGCAAGAGACCTTGGAGATGACAGCCTTCCAACGAGGGGCTCAAAGCCACAAGGCAGCCACCAGGCCCAGACCGAGCTCCGTGGGAAGGGGTCAAATGGCAGGAACGGTGGAAAGAAAGAGAAGGAGGGCAGGATATGGGTGGACTCTGTTCCAGTGGGGGCACTGTTGGAAGACCTGAAAGACTAGGGCTCATCATAGGGAACATCTATCTACAGGGGCACCTTGGTACTCAAAGCTTGTCAAATATGGTACTCAGCACATTTGGACGCAAAAAAATAAAGTTCTCCCAGAACTCATCTTTATTTGGTACTTGACGCACTGCAAAAGGAAGTGGGGGACATCCGCAGAGGGCGGACAGGAAGTCGGCCAGGCCGGGAAGTCATAGGAAAAGGGACAGATAGAAGTCCAAAACAAAGGGCAAGTCACAGGGTTTGTTTGCTACTCAGCCTATTTAGCCCTCGCCACGCCTCCAGGAACCCATTAAGCACGAGTACCCAAGTCCCACTGCACGTGGTTGACGATGACTTGAGGACACATAATCCATCAGGACGTAGGCTGTGGGCAGCTACAATGAGGTGTCCCGTCATAAACAGTGGAGGTGCAAATAGAACGGTCTTAAACCCAGGAAAGGGTGAGGGGGTACCTTGAGGCACCTGGGTTGAAGCCATGAAGCAGTGTGTGGTATGAACCAGATCAGAGGGGGGGGGGGAAATGGATGGGGACTGTAGTCCAACCCACCCAGGGACAATGTGGTGAGGATGCTCACGTGCGCAGAAATCGGGAGAACACGCATGAGAGGGAATGACTCAGAATGTAACCCGGGTTATGCTTAATTCTATAGAAGCCTCTGTCTAAAGCAGTGTTTCTCAACTTGGGCAACGTTAAGAGGGGTGGACTTCAACTCCCAGAAATCCCCAGCCAGCAACGCTGGCTGGGGAATTCTGGGAGTTGAAGTCCACCCCTCTTAAAGTTGCCCAAGTTGAGAAACACTGGTCTAAACCATGGTTAGCATGACACTAACACAGGACCTGATCCACAGGAACCAACGGCCACGGCTGACCAGGTATTTTTCTAGCATGTCTTGCTCGGCCTTTCCGTCTTTGGGGTTCTCTTTCCACCCGGCTCCCAGCCTCACCTGCAAATTGCGGCGATGGTGGTGGTGGATGGTGCGCCGGCGATGCCACTGATGGATGGAGTGCTGGGCCTCCACGCTGATCTGCCTGGTGATGGTAAAAGCCGCCTGGAAGTTTTCAATGTGGTAGAGAGCCCCGAACCAGGTGGTGAGGTAGTAGCCCCCTAGGACGCAGGAGTGGGAGGAAGGGAGGCTATGAACGTGGGAACACAGGAGAAGTTGAGGAGTAAACTTGGGGTGAACAGTTTGAAAGGTTTTGGAAGGACGTTTTGCAAGATTTGGTTAAGCCAACTTCAAGCCAAGTCTTGTGCGTTTCTTGTCCTCCTCTCTCATCAGTCAAGCAGCTGCAGGGAACCAAAGGCACTTCAATGTGCAACAGGGCACTTTGAGTAACCCCGAGGCTTTGCTACAGAAAGTCCAATCTTTATTTTATTTATTTATTCATTCGAATTTTAACCCACTTTTCTTACTTGAAATCATTCAAGGGGGCAAACATACCTAATACTCCTTCTTCCTATTTTCCCCACAACAACCACCTTGTGAAGTAGGTTGGGCTGAGAGACTGAGGGACTGGCCCAAAGTCAGCCAACCAGCTTTCTTGGTTAAAGCAGGACTAGAACTCACAGTCTCTTGGTGATTGGCCCAAAGTCACCCAGCCAGCTTCCAAGCCTAAGGCAGGACTAGAACTCACCATCTCCTGGCGATTAGCACTAAGTCATCCAGCTTTTAGGCCTAAATCAGGACTAGAACTCACCGTCTCCTGGTGATTGGTCCAAAGTCACCCAGCCAGCTTCCATGCCTAAGGCAGGACTAGAACTCACCATCTCCTGGCGATTAGCCCTAAGTCACTCAGCCAGCTTTTAGGCCTAAATCAGGACTAGAACTCACCATCTCCTGGCGATTGGTCCAAAGTCACTCAGCAAACTTCCATGCCTAAGGCAGGACTAGAACTCACCGTCTCCTGGTGATTGGCCCAAAGTCACCCAGCCAGCTTCCATGCCTAAGGCAGGACTAGAACTCACCGTTTCCTGGTGATTGGCCCAAAGTCACCCAGCCGGCTTTCATTAAACATGTATAAGTACCTCTAAGCCTTAGCACGAACTGAAGATGATCTCCCGATGGCTAGTGGGGGGAAACTCTTCCTCGGAAACAGATCCAGCTTGAAGCCAGCCAACCACCTTACCTTCTCCCTGCAGCTGACTGGGATCCATCAGTTCCATCATGTACTCCACATCCAGCTGTACAGACGCCACATCGCAGCGCACCAGCACATAGATCAGAACTGGCAGGAAGTCATCGGCACCGAAGGGCTCTTCCAAAAATAGAAAGGCAAGGCACGTTATGGGGAGGGGCAGCAGACCTTGGAAGCAGCCTGGGGACGAAGGAAGAGGCTGCTTGGCAATATATATATATATATACTTCTATTTATTTACAGGTAGTCCTTGACTTACGGCCGCAACTGAGCCCAACATTTCCGTTGTTAAGTGAGATGTTGGTTAAATGAGCTTTGCCCCATTTTATGACCTTCCTCACCACAGTCGTTCAGTGAATCCCTGCAGCTGATAAGTAAAAGGGGTTGTTAAGGGAACCCGTTGACTTTTGTCTGTCAGGAGGTCGCAAAAGGGGATCACCTGACCCCGGGGACGCTGCGACCGTCACAAATACGAACCAGTTGCCGAGCGTCTCAATTTTAATCGGGGATGATGCTGGAAAGGTCGTAAGTCGCAAGTCCCTTTTTCCAATGCCGTGGTGACTTGGAATGGTCACTGACTTTGAACTGTCGTCCGTCGAGGACTACCTGTATTTATTTATTTATTTATTTCCCCGCCTTTGTTATTGAAACCTTCCCCTGCTTTACACCCCACCCTCCCCCGGTCCCTATAAATGGTTACAGAATTAGACACGCAGTGATTGGAAAGTAACCCAGCCGGAGGCCTCGTACCTGCCTTCTCAGTGTGGAGGTTCATGGCCTCGTAAAGCATCTTGCAGACCTTCAGCATCTGAGTCTCCTTCTTCTTGGGCGAGTAGGCCTGGTGCAGGAGACTCAGCTTGGCCTGGATACGCTCCAGGCAAGCCCCGTCGGGCACCCCAGCTACCACGCCAAGCTCTTCCAAGCTCTGCTGGCTCAAGGTCAGCTGATTTGCACGCAAACAGTTCAGAGAGCCGTCCCGAGTGTGGAAGTCCAGCAACTGGGCATAAATCGTATCCTGCAGCGGCTTCAGGATGCATTTGTAGAGAGCCTCTTCCACCACGGAACCTGGCCCAAAAAGAAGAAGAACAGAGTTGGAAGGGACCCTGGAGGTCTTCTAGTCCAACCCCCTGCTCAGGCAGGACACCCTATAACATTTCAGACAACTGGTTGTCCAATCTCTTCTTAAAAACTTCCAGTGTTGGAGCATTCACCGCTTCTGGAGGCAGGTTGTTCCACTGATTAATTGTTCTAACTGTCAGGAAGTTTCTCCTTAGTTCTAGGTTGCTTCTCGCCTTGATTAATTTCCATCTGTTGCTTCTTGTCCTGTCTTTGGATGCTTTGGAGAACAGATTGACCCCCCTCTTCTTTGGGGCAGCCCCTTAAATATTGGAAGACTGCTTATTATGTCACCCCTAGTTCTTCTTTTCATCAAACTAGACATACCTAATTCCTGGTCATTCTCTTGACCAGTCCCCCCCAAGGTCAAGAGAATGACTTTAGAGCCAAATGGTGGGTCCTTGGGTCTTAGGGACCAGCATTTTAGGCAACGGCTGCAAACCAACTTCATCTATATAACTCATATTATGGAGCAGCCTTTTGACCTACAAAGGTAACAGCTAACATCTTCGGAGGGGTCGAGAGCCACAAACTGGATAGGGCCCCATCACATCTGTAGATAGCACTGACATTTTCAATATTTTGAGAAAGATCCCTAGCTTTTCCAATGTTGCTATGCTTATTTTATGTGCTTCTTTGCTATTCTGATATGCTTTCACTGACTACAGGTTGCCCAGCCCTGCTTTGCTGTAGTGCAGCTTCTCAAACTTATCAACTTTTAAGAGGGGTGGACTTCAACTCCCAGAATCCCCCAGCCAGAATTCTGGGAGTTGAAGTCCTCCCCTCTTAAAAGTTGACAAGGTTGAGAAACTGCACTACAGCAAAGCAGGGCTGGACAACCTGTAGCCAGGGAAAGATGGAGAAACTCTGGTGGAGTGTGTTAATTCAGTTTGTAAATCACAGATTTCAGCTTCGTGGGAATCCAACCACCGGCGCGTTCTCAAGACATCATGGATCAAACCAATCATGGCTTATGTAGGGATGTTCCATCATCTATTAACCTGCCTTTTTCGAGCTGGACCAGCCAAGGCTGAACCTGCAACCTCCTCTGTGCCAAACTGGGCTCAAGGGCTGCTGAGTCCAGAAAGCTCCCCACCTTTGACCAGCTGCTTTGGAGAGTTACCAGAAGATAAACCCATTTGCGTAAACATGACCTGAAAACCTTGTGGGAAACTAACACACGAAACCACCCGGGATTATCTGTTCTTAGACAAACATCTTAAAGCTGGAATTTAATTTTCAGCCAAAGCCTTTTCCAATTTTTGAAGCCTCAGATGTGCAGGGGAACAAAAAAAAGCTGCTCTTTTTTTAAAAAAAAAAGTCTGTTTAGGAAAGCTCTTTTGGGATCTTGGTGCTCTCTGAGCTTGGTTGCTTTCTTGTAGATGTTTCATGACCCAACTAGGGAACATCATCAGTGCTAGAAGGAGGGGGGCTTGTGGGGAGGAGGAGGAGGAGGAGGAGAACGACTGTGGGGTCCTAGATGCTCTCTGGGTTGGGTGGTTTTCTTGCAGATATTTTATAACCCAACTAGGTAACATCATCAGTGCTGGAAGGGAGTGAGGTTTGCGCTCTGTTTACAAACCCCACTCACTTCTATCATGGTACCTAGCTGGGTAATGTTACCTAGTTTGGGTGATGAAACGTCTGCAAGGAAACCACCGAGCTCAGAGAGCACCAAGGACCCCTCATTTCAACCCTCAGCTACAAATATTCTCCTTTATTGGTTTCTGGTCCTTCCCCCATCCGTCACATCCACCGCCCCAAACCTCTCCTTCAACTGTCAAAGCCACACACAGCGCTGTCTGCATCACAACCCCGACCACAGGCCAGGTTGATTTCCTAAGCTCGCTAAGCTCCCTTGCTTGTCAGCAGACGCTGTCGTAAACCTGCCGGAGCCCAGAGTGGAAACCGCAGAAATACTTTCAGTTGTTCAGAGATAGGGGAAGAGATATTCATGATCGGGTTTCTGGGAAACAAGACTTGAGGGGGGGGGGAACCCTTGGGGAGATGCAGACAGATAGTTGATAGCGAAATTTTGCTCTAGACAGTATTTGTAGCTCAGGGTTGAACTCCTGTAGAACAAGGCTGTAACTCAGGGTGGAATCTAGCACTGATGATGTTACCTAGTTTGGTACTGAAATGTCTGCAAGAAAAGCACCAAGCTCAGAGAGGACCTTTCTTGCCACAGTTGTTAAGGGAATCCCTGCAGTTGTTAAGTGAGTCACACAGCTGTTAAGCATCTGGATTCTGATCATGTGACCACAGAGAGGCTGCAACGTTGTAAGTCTGAAAAATGGTCCTCTTTTCTGTGCTGTTGTAACTTCAAACAGTCGCTAAATGAACCATCAAGGGCCACCTGTACAAGGGGCAGAAACGGCCCGATCCTGCCAGCTGTTATTCAGCATCTCTGTTGCGCAGCCATCACCGCTATCCGAAATGGATCATTTTCAGACACTCTCCCCAAAAAAAAATCTCTCAGAAGGCCCCGTTTCCCTACCGAGGTCCAGTTCCTCGGCGTCGATGTATTCAGAGTAGGAGGTGCGCAGATCCGAGCTTTCGCACAGGTAGCACTTCAGGTTGCTGATCATCTGCCGCGTCTCCTGAAGCATGTCGGTGCTGGTGGGGTGCCGGGAGCCGGCTCCCTGCTGCATGTGCTCCACGAAGTGCTGCACCAGGCCTCCCACGTCCGACGTGGGCTCCTGGACCAGCTCTTGCACCCGCTTGGCCAGCCGGCGCTCGAGCGAGAGGAAGCCGGTGAGGGCGCTGCTCATGGCCGAGAGACGGTTGAGCACCTTGTGGGTGAAGGTGGCCGAAGAGGGGCGCCGTCTCTTCTGCGGAGACGGGGTGGCGGGAGGGAGCCCCTCGCCCTCGTCCTCCACGCTGCTGATGGACAGCGAATCCAGTTCCGGGATGAGAGGCAGCAACATGGAGTCGTTCAGCAACAAGGAATCGGACCGGGCCTTTCTCAAGCTGGGGAAAGCGTCGGCCGAGATGCCTTCCACCCAGGAGACGCGGTGGGGAGAGCGGCCCTGGTTTTGGGGCAGAGTAGGGGACCAGAGAGGTGCCTCGGTTTCTGAGCTGTTCCAGGACGGTCTGCGAGGAAGGAAATCCCCTTGCCCGGAGGCTGAGCAGGACGGAGGGTCTGCGGGGAAGAGAGTGGCAAAAAAAGGAGTCTATGGGCATGTTAGCCAACCTGTGTTATTCTATCTACCACCCAGAAGGCCAACTGGTCATATTACACAGTGGTATCTACTGAGAGAAGAGAAGCTTTGTAGCTCAGGGCTGGACTGGGGGGCTCCTTGGTGCTCTCTGAGTTTGGGGGTTTTCTTGCAGATGTTTCATGACCCAACTAGGGAACATCATCAGTCCTAGAGTAGGGAGTGGAGTTTTGTGGAGTACAGGAGGACGACAAGAACTGTGGGGTCCTTGGTGCTCTCTGAGCTGGGTGGTGTTCTTGCAGACGTTTCATAACCCAACTAGGTAGCGTCATCAATGCTAGAAGGGAGTAGGGTTTGTGGAGTGGAGGAAGAGGAGGAGGAGGAGGAGGAGACGACGACGATGGCATCCTTAGTGCTCCCTGAGCTTGGTGGTTTTCTTGCAAACATTTCATTACCAAACTAGGTAATGTCATCAGGGCTACAGCTGGCACTGATGAGGTTCCCTAGTTTGGTCATGAAACGTCTGCAAGACAGCCACCAAGCTCAGAGAGCACCCGGGACCTCACAGTTTGACCCTGAGCTACGAAGATTCTCTTCTGTTGGTAAACAGTGCTCCCAGGGAGCAGGAGAACCGGGGGGGGGGGGGGGGGGAGATCTTCATACCAAGGACCCCGGACAGCTGCCCGAATCTTACCTTTCCCCACCTTCTCTTCCTCTTCCCGAGACTTGAGACGCTCCAGACTAACTGGGGCTCCTGGCCTTGCTGAGCCATTGGCGAGACGCAGGGATCCCCCCCTGCCTCTCGAGTGGTACAGGCCGGGCGCCAGGTCGAGCCACTCGATGTCGCTGTGCACGGAAAGGAAGAGCGGGTTCACGATGCAGAGGGCGGCGTCCTCGGACGTCACGCGGATGGAGCAAGAGGGCTGCTTGGACTGCAGCAGGTCCTCCTTGGGTTCCGTGCCGCCGGCTTCTGCTTCGTCTGAGGCCAGGCCGTTGGCGGGATTAAGAGGCATCGCCCAGAACGCTGTGGATGGGGAAAAAAAAAAAAAACAGGAAATGGAGAACAGGGGAGAACAGGGGCTCTTGGGGGGCTTCTGGGGGAGGATGGGGTTCCCCTTAAACAACCCGAATCGGCGAACTCTCCCCAAATACCAGAGCAGAATGGGGAGGGGGGCTATTCTCACTCACTTGCGCCCAAGGTGGCAACCGCATCTAAATCAGCTCCGCCGGGAAGCTGAAAGACGTGGGGGACCCTGAGCAAACAGGGCAGGATATCCCTGGAAGAGAAGCAGAGTTACAAAAATGACACCTGCTCTTGGTTCAAAGCAGGTCTTCTGAGCTGCCTTTTCCTCTTTTATTTATTATTCAGTTATCCGTTAAATTTCTATGCTGCCTGCCTCCAATGCAAGGTGACTCTGGCTGGCTTACAAATGATAGAAAGAAGTAAAAAATAGTTAAGGGATTGAAAGGTTAAAACGAGCCCTTAAAAGATTAAAACTTTGCACCACGGCGGCTGTTTTAAAGTGGGGGGCTCCTAGCCTATTTGGGCTGTGTGGCCTGAGATTTCTTTCCTGCGCCTACATGTTTCCCCAAAGCCTGCCCAAACCTCCTCTTTTGACTCAAGAGTTGGGAAGGTCTTCCAGGGAACCGAAATATTTGGGAAAGGGCAGATGCTAGGAGCCTGCCCCTGGATCTCAGAAATATCTGGCGCTTACCAAATTAATTAAGGTCACATTCAGCACCCACAGGTTTCCTCCCACCCCCCAGCCCAGCCCACTTCAACACCACCACCTCCCTCTCTCTCTGATGCTCACCTGCTCACAAAATGAAAGCCAATCAGTTCCAAAAGATTTCTGAAGTACAGCTGAGAACCTCTGAGGTGAATGGCTGCTGATAAGAAAGAAAGAAAGAAAGAAAGAAAGAAAGAAAGAAAGAAAGAAAGAAAGAAAGAAAGAAAGAAAGAAAGAAAGAAAGAAAGAAAGAAAGAAAGAAAGAAAGAAAGAAAGAAAGAAAGAAAGAAAGAAAGAAAGAAAGAAAGAAAGAAAGAAAGAAACCATTTGTTTAGTGACCGTTTGAAGTTACAACGGCGTTGAAAAAAGTGACTTATGATCATTTCCCCCACTTACAACCGTTGCAGCATCCCTGTGGTCACGTGATCAAAATCCAGACGCTTGGCAACTGACTCATATTTAGGACGGTCACAGTGTCCCCGGGGTCGCGTGATCCCCTTTTGCGACCTTCTGACACGCAAAGTCAAGGGGGAAGAAGCCAGATTCACTTCACAACCATATTACTGAACAACTGCAGTGATTCACTTAACAATGATGGCAAGAAAGGTCACGCAATGGGTGGAAATCCACTTAACAGCTGTCTTGCTTAGCAACAGAAATTTTGGACTATCTGTAGGTGATTGCCATGGGGGGGACGACAAAGGAAATCTTTGGCTGGCGATTACTAATGAGGGCACATGCTTTATCATCAAAATAACCTCTTCCCATTTTTTTTCTCCACAATTTCCAACTGAAGGTAAAGTGGAAAAAAGAAAAGAGCCTGGAAAATGACTTGCACGATGCCCCAACAGCCTGACTCAACAGCTCCCTTGGTTGATTGGGACATATCCGTAGGTCACAACAGAGCTTCTGGAGGGCATAAGGAAGTCTGAAATTCAACTCCTGAGGCTTCTGGTCTGAACAAAAAAGATCTCAGGGCCCAGATCATCTCAGGAAGAGGTAATCAACCTCAGCAGGGGAAAAAAAATATTGAACCAAGTGGGATGGATGGATGGATTGGGTCAGGGGGAGATCCAGCCTAGAACTAAGGAGACATTTCCTGACAGGGAGAACGATTAGTCGATGCCACAGCTTGCCTGCAGAAGTTGTGGGTGCTGCATCACTGGAGGCTTTCAAGAAAAGACTGCACAACCATTTGTCCGGGATGAAATAAGGGACTCCTGCCTTGAGCAGGGGGCGGGTTGGACTAGAAGACCTCCAAAGATCCCTTCCAGCCTTAAGATTCTGATTCTATGTTTTTGTGTATGTTCCCCATGTACTTCCTTCCTTCAGGGCAGGGATAAGGATCCTGAAAACTCTGTTTTTCATATGCCAAGACCCTCTCCTTTTGAAAGCATCAAGGTCTCCTTCTAGACTGAGGCCAGAAACACAGAAGCTATAGTGTAATGAAATACATACATATGAAAACAGTTTAAAATCTACAACGTCGAGGATCTTTTGAGAGTGGATGGTATGAACGGCTGAATACCGTATGTAAAATAAAATAGCTTTGAGAACATAAATCGACACGATCAGATCTTTAGCCTATTATCTAATCCAGTAGCCTGTTCTTACAGTGGTCAACCAACCTGGTCATCTCCCAGCAGATGGCCTTCAGGGACAGTCCCAAGGCCATCAAGATCAAGAGCTGTTATTCTCCGGGAATTCTACAAATTGCTCCCTTTTTAAAAGCCAAATAAACTGGTCCCCAGCGCCCCATCTCAGAATCACAAATTCCAAAGCTTAATTGTGCGTTGTGTAAAAAAAAAAAAAAAAGTCCTTTCCTCTGTCCTGATTCTTCCAGGATTCAATTTCCCAGCATGATTTATAGTTCCAGTATGAGGTAGTTCTCAACCTACGATCACAATAGAGCCCAAAATTGATGTTGCTAAGCAAGACATTTGTTAAGTCTCTAAAGTAGACCCCCCCTCCCCCTGAGGTGGACCCCCTGCCTTTCTTCCTCTTGATGAGAAGGCTGCTTCTCTCCCTTGTTCATCTCCTTAAGTTTACTTGGGAAGAAGCTGCCCCACTTCAGAGAGACAGAAACCAGCTATATATCCAGTATAATTGCTTTCCCTAGAAGCAAGCTAGGAGAACAAATACCGGTTTAGCACCAGGAAGTAATTCCTCACCTGTGCTCAGCCCAGAGACGGGGAACGCCACATTCAGGGGAAGCAGATGATAAAACAAGCCGAGCCGGGGAACGGAGGGAAACGGTTAGCACAAACGGCCAGTCTCTCGGTCAAGAATCTAAGAAGGTTGCCAGTTAACAAGGCGAGTGTGCGCCCTGCGAGAACTGGCCCTTGCGAGCTTCTCCAAACTACTTCCCTTTTTTAAGTAGAAGGAAATGATGTTTTGAAATTCCCCAGAAGAGACAAGATGAGTGTTGAGGTCCGGCAACTGGGGCAAGGAAGTGAGGATCAGTAGTTCAAGCATGGACATTTCCTATTTCCCACCCTTCTGATTCTCGTCGTGAGATTCGAGCAGGGAAGTGAAATTCTGGGGGGCTGCCAGGGAAGGGAAAGGAAGGTCCCCACACGCCTGGTTTGTCCTCTGCATGTCTGGCTCTAGAACCCCAAAAGCTGAAGACTGATTCAGAGCGTTCATTCATGCAGCCTCCTCGTGGGAAAGAAACCCAAAATCTTTCCGTCGTAAAGGGTTAAGGCTGTGAGGTCCCTGGTGCTCGCTCAGCTTGGTAGTTTTGCGGCAGACGTTTCATCACCAAAGCAGGTAACATCATCAGTGTGATGACATTACCTAGTTTGGTGATGAAACGTCTGCAAGAAAACTACCAAGCTCAGAAAGCACCAAAGACCCCCACAGTTCTCCTCCTCCTCCTCCCCCACTTCACAACCCCCCTCCCTTCTAGCACTGAAGATGTTCCCTGGTTGGATAACGAAAGGTCTGCAAAAACCTACCAAGCACCAAGGACCAGTCTCCTCCCCCTCCTCCTCCCCATAAACATGCTCTCTTCTAGCGCTGATGATGATACCTAGTTGGGTCATGAAACGTCTGCAACGAAACCACCAAGCTCAGAGAACACCAAGGAGTCCACAGTCCTCCTCCTCCCCCTTCCTCCTCACAACCCCCCTCCTTTCTAGCACTGAAGATGTTCCCTGGTTGGATAATGAAATATCTGCAAAAACTACCAAACTCAGAAAGCACCAAGGACCCCACAGTTGTCTCCTCCTCCTCCTCCCTCTCCTCCCCTTCACAACTTCGCCCCTTTCTAGCACTGAAGATGTTTCTTAGTTGGGTCATGAAACGTCTGCAAGGAAACCACCGAGCTCAGAGAGCACCAAGGACCCCTCAGTTCAACCCTGAGCTGCAAATATTATCTTCTAACGTTAAGACTGCCTGAATATATTTTTAGCACTGGTTTGAAAATACAGCTTAATGCTTTATTGTTCCATGAGATTGCCACATGTCCCTGTTCACCTCCCAGGGATAGAAGGCTCAAGTGCCAAACCAACTCACCTGGACTGTCTTCAAGAGGGAAAAGGCCAACAACCTTATTGTCACTTTCAGGTAACCGGAGGTAAAGTGTCTTGACGGCGTCATTCCCATTTGCAGCAACGATGAATGACTGGAAGAGGTGAAAATGGAGACAGCAGGGTTGCTGGAAAAGCACATCACAAAGCGAAACTATAACCATCTCCTAAACACCCATTTCTCTCACCCTTTCAGTAGGATTTATATTTGTTAAATGTTTATGCAACCCATCATCTCCCTGTGACAGCCACTCTGGGAGGCTTAAAGTATAATAAAAAGGTAAAAACGACAATACCAAGTGATTAAAATGAAGAGGATTAAATAGGAAGCTAAGAACCAAAAGAATGGGGGATGTGGGAGTGCTATCTTCCCTCTACTCCCTCTATTCAAGATGGACAGTGATTAATATTTATATGTTACTTATATGTAAAGGTGCAGGTCTATACATAAGTTGCATATAGCATGTTTAAATGTATGTTATGTATGTGTACACTTTGAGAGCCAGCAACTAAATTTCATTTTTAATTTGTGCTTTTGTGCCCACAGTAAAAAAATGACAATAAAGGTTATCTATCTATCTATCTATCTATCTATCTATCTATCTATCTATCTATCTATCTATCTATCTATCTATCTATCTATCTATCTACCTACCTATCTACCTACCTACCTACCTACCTACCTACCTACCTACCTATCCCCTCTGCAAGGAGTATAAATCCTTCCATTCCTCACCATCCAGTCAGAACTGAAGAAGCTTCTTGGCTATGAAGCAAAACGTCTTCAAAGAAAAACCAGAAAGTCCAGTTGCCTTTTGAAAAAGCACCTTTGGGACAAAGCAACCTATCATCACCCCTCAATCATCAACTGCCACTGGTAGCTAGGGGAGGATGGGAAGTGTAATTCAGCAGATGTAGGGCGGGTTGTAATTGAAGGATTACACCTACAGAAGATGTTAGTGAGATTTAATTTAATTTCCTACCCTTTCAAACCTGTGCACTGGAAGCCACAAAACAGGTCTGGCAAGTAAACTCAGGAACAGGCAGTCCTTGACTTACCACCATTGGTTTAGTGGCCATTCAGTTACAGGAGCACTTGAAAAAAGGGACTTATGACTGGTTTTTGCACTTAACAACCATTGCAGCATCCCCAGTCATGTGATCAAAATTCGGACGCTTAAGACGGTTGCGGTGTCCTGGTGTCACGTAATCCCCTTTTTTGCAACCTTCTGACCAGCAAACATCAACCAAGGGGAGAGCCAGATTCACTTAACCACCCTGTTACTAATTTAACAACTGCAGTGGTTCACTTAGTGACTGTGACAAGAAAGGTCACAAAACAGGGCAAAACTCAACAAATGCCTCGCTTAGCCATGGAAATTCTGGGCTCAACTGTGGTCGTAAGTAGAGGACTGCCTGTACAGAGGACGCAACTGGCCCAATCCCAACAAATCCGGAGTCCTCAGTTTTGCAGGAAAGAAACCTTGGGTTTTTAAGTCTTTCTAAAAAAGGGTCAATTATTCACCCCCAGTTGGTGCGGCGAGAGCAGCTTCTTGACTTGCTCCGGCTGGACGTCCAGGAGCTCCCAAACGCCCCTCGTGGCCGAGAGCCTGTCCAGAAGTGGGGTGCGATGGCTGGGTTTTCCAAACCCCGCCGTCTTCTCTGACCTACAAAAGAGAAAACGCAAAGAAAAGAAGCCGAAGGCAGGCCGGTTGGCTTTTTGCTGCCAAAATAACTCCGGTCTCATATGCTAATTTTAATATAATATACTAGAGGATGGAATAAATAAATTTTGATCATAGGTGGGATTTGCACAAGGTCCCACTCGAGTCCCAGCATGGGTTGATTTTATTAAACCAGCCCAGCTTCTGCCATTGTTAGAACAGAGTTGACGGCTCAGTTTGCGGTGTGAACCGGCCAGCGGTTAATTTATTCAACCAAACAGTATAAGAGAATGTCGGAAGGGACCTTGGAGGTCTACTAGTCCAACCCCCTGCTCAGGCAGGAAATCCTATCCCATTTCAGACAAATGGCTGTAAACAAACCACAATGGTTTTATTATTTTCATTTTTGAAAAATATTTTTATTTCTTTTATATTGTGTTTTTATTTCCTGTAAGCTGCCCTGAGCGAGTATGAGGCAATATAAATTTTCCAAATAAATAAATAAATTCAACGCAGCCGAGGAAGTCAACCCAATATATGCCATCTGGCTTTTTCCTGGGATAGGCAAATGGCTTAAAAGAAGCTGTCAGCAGAACTGCCTGGCCGTCCAATGGGTGGTAGCCTCACATCCTATGGAGAGTCCAGCCAAAATTTACTCCTGAACTGAGATCAGAGCAGCTGTTTAGCCAGACACTACACCAGATCGAACGTGGCAGGTTTAGAAGTGACACAAGATTGTCCTTGGATGTCCTACCCTGTTTCTCAACATGGGCATTGTATGGACTTCAACTCCCAGCATTCCCCTTTCTCCTTCCAGGAATTCTAGGAGTTGAAGTCCACGCATCTTAAAAAGTTGTTGAGGTTGAGAAACACTGGACTACGAGCTCTCCACATAACCAACTGGGCAGACAGGCATGCCTCTTTCCTGACCCAGACATGCACAGACCCTTTCCTTACCGAGAGCCTGCTCCCATATGCTCTTTGCTGGCGTCAACCATGATCTCCATCATTGCTCATTCCCACGAGACTCTGGTTAATCAGCAAGTCCTCTTCTCCTGATCAAGCTTTCCAGACTGTTTTTCTTTTGAGGGCTGGTCTCGGAATGTTCTCCTGGAGAAGCAGAAGACGTCAGAGAGGTGAAGCTGGGCCCCAGGTTTCCACAGGTGGGGAAAAGATAGCAGCAGTGAAAGACATGTCCGTGACCCAGGTCAACTAAACAATGACCTGATGGAAAGAGTGGCTTATTTGTGAGATGGGACAAGTCAATAAATAATTTGCTCTCATAGGATGCAGTAAAACTTGCTACTCTTGAGAAGAGAGCCAGCTCTCCCAAAGTCCATCTGCTATGACTAAAGAATTCTATGGATCAGTGGAGGAGAATATTTGTAGCTCAGGGTTGAAATGAGGGGTCCTAGTTGCTCTCTGAACTTGCAGATGTGTCATGACCCAAGCTAGGTAACATCATCAGTGCTAGAAGAAAGTGGGGGGAGGAGGAGGAGGAGGAGGAGGAGGACAGTGGGGTCCTTCATGCTCTCTGAGCTTGGTGGTTTTCTTGCAGATGTTTCCTTACCCAACTAGGCCACATCAGTTTAGGTAATGAAATGAAAACAACCAAGTTCAGAGAGCACCAAGGACCCTTAATTCTATTTGAAACAACCAATGTATTTGTCAATAAACATTAATCATAATTACACATTATAATGGATAATAGATGCCTCCATCCACAGGGCATTAACCCCATAAGCCCCACCCTCTTGGAAGCTCCCACCGTTCGGAGAAGTAATCATACATCTGAATTAAAGATGTTCAGGGTCCAGGGAAGGTGCTTCAGGAGGACGCTTTCCCTTCCAAACGGCCTCTTCCTTTTCAACGACTGCCTTAGCAGCTCAGACCAGATCCGGCTGCAAGGGAGACCCGCGCCCACGTGCCTCTCTTAGCAGGCAAAATGGCGGACAGAGTCGATGCTTAGCTCTGAAAGGAAGACAAACATCCTGCTTGCAGAAGCCAGCGCTCAGCAGAACGCCAAATGCATCCATAACCGTTGTGCCAGCAGCCGTTTCTGGCCTTCCTCCCACACGTACCGCAAAGTTCGAGGTGCATTTGAATACCTGCGTCCAAAAAATGTGTTTTAAGACCCCACGATCGCTTCCAACAAACAAGCCGAGGGCCCCGAAAAGCTCAGCAGCAGCCAATAAACCCAGCAAAGGGGAATATTTTGTAGCTCAGGGTTGAAATGAGGGGGGTCCTTGGTGCTCTCTGAGCTTGGTTGTTTTCTTGCAGACGTTTCATTGCCCAAACTAGGTAGCCTCATCAGCACTGACGATGTTACCTGTTTTGGATAATGAAACCTCTGCAAGAAAACCAGCCAACTCAAAGAACGCCACAATGAATCCAGCATTCATTCCCCCGAAATAGGATTTTACCTAAAGAGATTTGGGTTAGCTTCCCTGAGGCTTGTAGGGATAAGTTATATCTTTTCTCCTCAAGCCTGCCTTAACCTTCCTGTTCGGAGTTGAAGCCTGCAGTTCTGCTCAAAATGTCCCCCTCCACAGTTAGAAGATCTTACCTTGCGATGGGCACGCAGAAAGGTGAAACGCCAGCTACGAAATCTCTGTGCCAGCTGCCACTCACGGATCAGCAAAAGGTGAGTGAAGAAAGGCAGGGGCTGACGCACTTCAGCTGTGGGAGACAAAGGCAGGGATGTGGTCGACACCTCCACCAATTGCCTTCACGTGGTTCTGGGGCCTCCGCCGTTCACTTCAAAGAAAGGCAGCTGAAGAGAAAATAAAAGCGGGCCATAAAGCCTTCGTTAGAAAAACATTTGAGCAGACATGCTGGATCAGAAAAGAAACCTAGTTTAATCCAGGTTCCTCTTGCTCTCCGGTGGCCATCCAGCTGCTTCTGAGCAGCTCAGAAATGAACGCCCCGCTTATGCTTCTCAGCAATGGCCTTCGGTACTAGAGGTGATACGATACCATCATGCTTAGTAGTTTTCAAGAGCCTTCCCCTTCTTGAATTTAAGATTATTATTATTATTTTCAAAGCCTTCCAACAGAGCCACCGGTCTTAGATCAGCAGATTCGTGATGCGCCACGAGAAAGAATTCTGGAAGAAAACCTCACGGCTGTGTGAAGCTGAAAGGCAAGAAGGAAGATTACTTTGGGCAGACTCTCTCTTAAGGTAAAACTGAGGCCCCCGATGGAGCTGTTGAGGAGGCTGAGGCAGGTAGATGAACTTAAAGAGAAGTCTTAGTCTCAGCAATGTGTGGGCAGGCTACCTGGGGATTTCTGGGAACTGGAGCCCACACATCTGAAAGAGGCCGAGATCGAGAAACGCTGACTTAGTGAAAGGCGTGAATTGCACAAGGCGATTAGCACAAAAGCTCAAGAAGTTGGTGATGCTTCCAAAGTGAAAAGTGCTTTAAAAAGCAATTTCCTGTTTTCTTTCCCCCCCCAGATCTTTAGCCTATTTATCTAGAGATCTTTAGAAACTTGTACACCTTTTAGTAACAGTTCAATTGATCTAAGAAAAGAGTTGCCCAACTACGGTCTTTTGGGTTTGTTTTTTTTCCAAAGTGGGAATGCTTTTGCAAATTTCGATTATAATCCATGTTTTTTTTTTTAAAAAAAAATAGTATACAACGTGCAAACATTGGCACATAAAACCAAGCTCTTTATATGTGAAGCCCTTACTTATGCTAGCAGCTAGACCATTCAAGAGTTGCTTTTATCGTAAAATACTCCTCCCGTACCTCTATCTGAATATAGAGATTTCTTTTAATTGTAGCAATAAAAAAACCTTGCAATAGATGGCAGGGAGCTATCAGCTAATGCCCAAAGCTATTTTGCTGTAACCTATGACCCCCAGAAAACTGAGGGGAAAGTTAATAGCCACCTCTCAGTACAGAAACCAGAGAAGGATTACATCCATATTAAACTTTGTAAAAGCAAGTTTCACTTTGTGTCCGCTAGAGGACACTAAACTCCAACCCCTGAATTACTACCTGTTTTGCTGATTTGTGCCACAAGAACAGGTGTTAACTACACTAATTACATCCAGTCTTCTTGAAATAAATACAGAAAGGCAGAAAAAAAACCCCAACATATTATCTTGCGGTATCAAGCTGATTGTATTTAATTGTCACAGATGACAGCTTCATATAAATGATGGAAACAAAAGCATCAAAGATAGTTAAAACTGCTACCTTGCATAAATCAACAGTTTAATCAAACACTTCAAACTATGCTTCTCCAAAAGTGCTTTCCTTGGTTGGAAGGAAGGAAGGAAGGAAGGAAGGAAGGAAGGAAGGAAGGAAGGAAGGAAGGAAGGAAGGAAGGAAGGAAGGAAGGAAGGAAGGAAGGAAGGAAGGAAGGAAGGAAGGAAGGAAGGCCCATAAATAAGGGCTGAACAGAAGTTATAATCAAGTCTCATTTTGTCTTTTTTTCTAAGGCAATTAGAACAAATTTCTGAAGTTAACTGGAAATTAATCAAACTCACCCTCCCAACACTAATAAAGAAAGGCTCTAAAGCAGAGGTGTCCAATCTTGGCAACTTATGGACTCCAACTCCCAGAATTCCCCAGGCAGCATGCTGCCTGGGAAATTCTGGGAGTTGAAGTCCATAAGTCTTAAAGTTGCCAAGTTCGGCACCCCTATTCTAAAGAAATCTCCAAGAAATACTGCTAAATTAAAACTTCAATCATAATTTCAGCTGTTCGTGGCTTCAATCGTGCCCAAAGTCCCCACAGATGACTTTCTGGGATGAGACCTATTTTTCATTCCACATTTGCCTTGAACTCAATGACCTCCCCCAAAATCTTTGATGCTAGATGGCCAAGTCCCTTTACTTAAGTTTGTTAGAATTAGATCCTGCCTTTTTTCCAGCAGCGCAAAGTAACCTACAGAAGAATCTTCCTTCCACTTATTCTCCCAACAAGTTAGGAGCAGTTTGGGGGTGACAAAATCATCTAGGGAATTTCCACAGCTAAAGGCAGACACCCTATCAGCTTGCCTTAAGGAAATCAAGACAGAGGGCCCCAAGCATCCCCAGTTCATGTCGAGGTGGGTTTTTTTAATAATCAAAAAGTAGAGTCCTTCAATCTTCTCTAATCTCTTCATTCTTCTTTGTTTGCAGGTGGCTTTTCTTTCTCCAAAGATGGACTCTGTTCTTGCTTCTTGGCTGGTTGCCGAGCAGCACCTGCCCCGACACCAACAGTCTGTCCTGATTTGGCCTCAATGACAGCGTGTTCGTTTTTCACAAGTTCCTCCAGTTCTTCCTAAGGGGGAGAGGGGGGAGAAAAGAGAAAACCACGTAAGGAAGATAACCAAGAAATAAACAGAAACTTAAATTTGCTCAGAGTTGGCGAGCCACCCCTTTCCCCCAAGAAGACCCCAGAGGGAGCCAAAGAGAACCCCATTAATTTTTACATCTGGGCTGTTCTCGGTGATTTTGAAACAGGAGAGATACCTTCCATCCCAATAGCTCTGCCAAAGCCAGGCAGCCCTCATCGCAGTCTCCGAGCCAGGCAACGTCCCTGAAAAATGAAGAATTGTGAATAACGGAACTCCAATTTATTGGTACTTATTCAGAGCTTACACAGCATCCCAGGACAGATACATTTTTTCCTTCCAGCAATCTTTACAAACACCTTGTGATCAGGTTGATCTCCCTCGCAGGATCATCTCTCTAACACACCTGGGCTATGAAGACCAAGAGTGGCCTCCCTAAAGCCACCAGGTGAGCTCAGCATATGGACCACAAAGTCGCATTAGGTACACCAAGGGAACTGAGGGTGTCAGAATCAAGAGAAACACACAGCAATTATTGGCTTAAACTTTAACTTCTGTCTCTTACCCAAGACTTTTTTTTTTTTTTTTTTGCGCCAAAGCACTGAACACTCTGCATTCCCCACGAGTCAAGGGGTGACTCAGCACTTAAGTTCTTAGCACCTGCCCAGCCACAGTCCTGCTCCCCACAGTGAACTTGCCTGTATGCCTTCTCTGAATCAAAATCCATCCCGCAGCCTAAGCCCATCAGGGACATGAAAGGATCACTCTGAAATGAGACCAAAAATGTAAGAATGTCTTCTTGGAGGACAATTTTAAGATGGAGGATTAACAAAGAACCATCATTATATAAGCTGGCTCAGGAATTCTGGAAGTCCACAGGTCGTAAAGTTGCCATAATTGCCCACCTCTGGGATAGAGAGTAGGGAAGATGACCCGGAGGGGGATACGCAGGCGATGTTGCCTAGGCTAAAAAGCTTTTTAAAAAAATAATAAAAAAAAAGTCCAGAGCAACAAGCCAGCAGCATTCAGAAGCAGCTCAAGCCGATGCCTTCCTGATTCACAGAAGTAATGCCAACTCAGGAATTCTGGGAGCTGAAGTCCACTGCCATGGCCGCCCACCCCTGCTCTTTTCCCAGGAGCTTCCAATCTGCAGCGGACCAAAGAAAGCAGGCTGCAAACCTAACCTTACCTCTCCAGTCTTCTCCTTATTGATCAGAAGCCGTGGTGTGTTTGCAGGTACCCTGGAAGAAACAGAGAAGAGGAACAATTTAGCAATGATGCCTGCGGCGTCTTGGTTCAGAAAACCGAGCCCTTGCTTGGTTTCACTGACCTGCTGACCAGAGAGGCAAAAGGCTGGACCTGAAGTGAGGTGCCCAAGATAATAAGCATGTCTGCATTCTGGAAATCCTGCAAGCAGAAGGTTCATCTGAAGGATGGCATCCCAGGTTCTAATCTGGTTTCAAAGTCTCTTTCTCTGAAATCGTGCTCTCTGGATAGATTGCTTTGACCTTTCTCTTATTCAGGCCTAGACAGACTTTGCTGTCCCATGTTGCTATGGTCATGATAGACCACAGCAGAGTTTAAGGCTCAAGGCTGTAAGACTGATTCAACAGAGAGGAAAACTCTAGGTTCCTGCAGTGTGCAGATATCTACAGGTAGTCCCCGACTAACGACCACAATGGAGCCCCAAATTGACGTGGCTAAGTGAGAAATGTGTTAAGTGAGTTTTGTCCTATTTTATGACTTTTCTTGCCACGGTTAAATGAATCCCTGCAGCTGTTAAAATTAGTAAAACATTGAAGTGGATCCGGCTTCCCTCTTGACTTTGCTTGTCAGAAGGTCGCAAAAGGGGATCACGTGACGCCGGGACACTGCGACCGTCGTAAATATGAACCAGTTGCCAAGAATCCCAATGTAAATCACGTGACCACAGGGATGCTGCAACGGTCGCGTGAAAAATGGTCATAAGTCACTTTTTTCAATGCCGTTGTAGTTTCAAACAGTCACTAAGCAAACTATTGTTAAGTCGAGGACTACCTGTATAGCATTTCAAATGGCTGTATACTGGATGCAGAGGAACCTCTGACTATAAAAGTAAAAGGCTAATGTGCTAATCTGCTTACGGTGCAAGATCCAGCTAATGTTTGCCCAATGTTTGCTCCAAAAAAGCTTGGAAGAAAAATGTAACTCCATGGAAGCTGAACGTTGCATCTTTTATCTCTATTTGTAGCCTAAAACACAGCTCCTTTTGTGCCCTATTTTCACTCACCAGATTTCATTCATCCTAAGCAATTAGGGATGAAGTGGGAGGAATTTATCCCATCTGATAAATTAGCATACAGGACTAACATCTGGGAAATTTTAACTCCTAAAATAAGGACTCAGAAATCCTGGCTCTTGGGAGACCTCCAACGTGGGGCTGCCGGCGTTCCGAGTCCAAGGACAAACGACTGAAGCACTTACCGACTGCATGAGAGAGAAGAAACGAGGGGGCAGATTCTCCCCAAAAAACACGATGTCTGAACAAAGGAAAACAAAACGGAATCTTTGGTTAGGGTTCCCTGAAACCTGATCCAAGAAGCACAAAGATCCCAGGACGCGGTTTTGACGGGTGACCGGGTGGGATGCTCACCTGGCTTCACTATGTTCTGACATTTTTCACATCTGGGGGTGAGAGAGGCGAATATTTTTTCTGAAAGAAAAAGGAAGAGGGAGCCGTGCACAATGCATCTCAGCCGATTCCGTTTGTAGCTAATTCGTAATCTGGCATAAATGGCCTGGGTCCAGGTTACTTGAGGGAGGGTCTCACCCCACTGGGATTGGCCTGTACCACTCGTGCCAGCAGATCAGGCCTGCTGTGGGCCCTGTCAACCCGATTATTCCGGCTGGCAGGATCCAGGAGGAGGATTTTCTCAGCCATTGCTCCTGCCCGCTGGGACATCTTGCCCCCCCTCCCGATGTGGGGTTGGGCCCCAACCCTTCTATCTTTTCGTAAAGGCCTAAAGACATGACTGTGCCAGTTGGGGGATCAGGGCAATGAAGGTGGTTGATTGAGTAATAACAGATTCCACCTCCCCATGTGTCTTGGGTTGATTTTCACATTTTGATTTTCACATTTTAGGTTTTAATTCAGATGTAATTGTCAGCCTCCCAGAATTGCCCTATGGTTAGATGGGCGGCCAATTTTATAAATAAATAAAATACGAATAACCACAACCCTTAATTCTAACCAGTTGAACCTTTGTCTGGCACCCAGCAGCCATACTAGGCTATCCAAAACATCTGGAATCCCTCAAGTTGTGGCTTTCTCCCCTCAGCAGCACTCACACATCTCAGAAACAAGCATGGCTTCATGCTCTGAATATCAAGATCATGCAGGCAGGAATCATCCCGAATTATTCCAAAGGAATTTTTTTTAAATTTTCTTTACCCCTTCGATCCCTTCTGGGAAGTCCCCCCGATAATGACTTCCCTGCTTCCAATTCCTGACCCTCACCTTTCATCCACTCCAGGCTGTAGGGCTTCTTGCAAGTGGAGCTGATGCAATGGGAGGTATAAAAGGTGCCGTGAGCTTCCACTAAGTCTTCGGGATCCAGACCGGCCACCCTCTCCAAGGTGTCGATGTTCTGGAGGAAGGCAAAACGTTCAAAATAAATCCAACCTGAAATGGCTGCCAATCCTGGAGCTACACCGGACTAGGGACTCTCAAAACAAGAAAAGGCTAATGGCCCTTTTTATTTAGGAGGCCAGAATAATATAACTAAAGCTTTATTTTAAAGTGCCAGCCCCAAAGACCAGAAGGAGTCCCAAAGGGAAGAGGACTTATTTACCTGAGTGTAGCAGCGTAGTAGCAGCCCTTTATCCTTCAAGAGACGAATGAAGTAGTGACAGACTGTGGGCTGAAAAAGGACCAGAGCCTTAAATGTCATATTTTCTTTTCTCCAAAACGCAAAAGAAACCAAAGGGTAGGTTTTATTTATATGTTTATTAATTCATTCCAAATTTACGGGACTCTTGGCAGTTCACACCGGAACACAAAACGTCCATTGTAAATTAACAATTAAAACATCCACAGCGATTAAATGAAACAATAAACTGCAGTAAATATGTATATTTTAGGGGCAACTAAGGTATTTCTTTTGTAGGTTTTATTGTATGGGAATTGTATACACTTTGGTGGTGGAATAGTTTACAACCAGACTCATAAAGAAATGCTCCTTTTCCCAAGCATTAAAAATTATTAAGAAAATGCAGAGGATACAGTTCTGCTTCTACTTTAAAACTTTAGCCCCCCCCCCACTTAAAACCTCTTAAAGAGACCCGATTTTGGGCATCTCTCTAAACGAGAAACAGACAACAGAGGTGGGCTTCAAATCTAGCTTCTCAAGAGTGTGAAAGGGGGGGACTTGTTAGGAACTCTTGGAAGCAGCCATTTCTTCTCCTGGGGTGACAAAAGACCACTGCACTTTTAGGACTGAGTTTAAATCCCTGCCCACCACCTCGGAAACATGAAAAGCCAGCTGACCTTGAACTGCCCTGGGTAAAGCTCCCGAGCCAAGGTGAAGAATGGTTCTGGGTTTTGCTAAATAAAAACAGACACCGAGTCAGTGATGCCAAAGAAAACAAACCTAAGACAGCACGGGATTCAGCCCACGTCAATAGCAAGCGGGTAACTCAGCGTGGTACCTTGAAATAGCCAATCTCAAAGATGGCTTCGGGATACGGTAGATTGTACTGCTGCAGGTTGGCATACAGCCCCGTGCCAGGTGAGCGGAAATCGGGGATCCCTGCACCTGAGAGGCAGAAAGGCCAATGCTGAGATTGAATCGACAGCTGGAAGCCGCTGAACAGAAAACCAACTAAGAGACAGATTACTTATTCTGATACCGTACTACAGCACATCGATACAGTTTGAGCTACGAAGCAGACACAGGTAGTCCTTGACTTATGACCACAATTGAGTCCAAAATTTACGTTGCTCAGCGGGACATTTGTTAAGTGAGTTTTGCCCCAGTTTACGATCTTTCTTGCCACAGTTGTTAAATGAATCCCTGCAGTTGTTAAGCTAAGAATACGGTCGTTAAGTGACTCTGGCTTCCCCACTGACTTTGCTTGTCAGAAGGTCGCAAAAGGGGATCACGTGACCCCTGGAACACTGCAACCGTCATAAATGTGAGTCGGTTGCCAAGCAATTTAACTTTGATCCCGTGACCGTGGAGATGCTGTAACGTTTGTGTGAAAAGCGGTCATAAATCATATTTTTCAGTGCCGTTGTAACTCTGAACGGTCATTAAATGAACTGCTGTAAGTCGAGGACCACCTGCACTGTACTTGAGATTCTCAGCTCCATTATTTCAAACCCAGCTTACAACAAAGGGGAGAAATTAGTCTGATTCAGCAGGGTGCTTCTTGTGAACATTTTTTCTCTACTTTCCCAGAAAAGAGTTCTGAAGAAGCTGAATCAAGCTAAATTGTCAGGGTATTACCCATGTGAGTTATGCTTCATAGTTAACATTCAGTCTTTCTATTGCAGAGAAGATGGTGGGAAACCCAGGATTGCTTCATG
Source organism: Azemiops feae (assembly GCA_023970755.1). Classification (NCBI taxonomy): domain Eukaryota; kingdom Metazoa; phylum Chordata; class Lepidosauria; order Squamata; family Viperidae; genus Azemiops; species Azemiops feae. Next base: position 455,216 of record JALGBA010000620.1, read on the forward strand.
CCCCGTTTGAAGGCTACTAATGTAAACAAAGGCTAAACTCACGAATTAAGGCAAATATACATGTCCCAGGATAATGTTGAAATGCTAAACTGGCTGAAGGTATTCTTAGCAATCCTAGGTGAGAATTACTTGCTGCTAAAAAGGATGTGAGACCGATAAGCTTTCAGCAAAGAAACTTAAAGCCAAACCTGGCTGTTATGCAGCTTTCCAGATACTCTCTCCATCCTGGGAGAGACTGTGGGTCAGGAGTTAAGAGTAAATATTTTGTAGGTATACGAACCCAGGGCCAATTTTCAATATTTCCTAATTAAGACATAAACCGCTGTGGCAGGATAAGTGCACACCTTTCTAGATTTAGTAGAAAAGAAGCAGGATAAGAGCACATCTAACCATGTATAGGCAGTTTCTCATTTTATCCACCAGCATCACACTCTGCTCCTACAATTGCACAAAACCAAGGGAAAAAAAATAAAGTGACCCACGATCAGCAAAGCCATCGTGACACTTACTAGTCGAGATCCCTGCACCAACCATACAGACTATATTCTTGCCTGCAAGAGAAAAGGCAGGAAGTGCTTTTTAACATCGACCCCTGAATTACACCAGGCCACCCTCAAACCCTGAACAGCATCAACGTTCGGCATAGGCCTCCAACCATTGGAGCCAGTGCAACTTAGGCGATAAGCCCCAGAATTTCAGAGGCTGGGGTTCAAATCCTTCTGCTAAGAGCCTGACTAAACACCTTTGGGTGGCCCTGGGCAAATAACCTTTGTCCACAGCAGTCCCTATCTGTAAAAACATCAGTGACCACAGGTAAGCATGCACAGATACACTGATAACTAGCATTTAACTACAGCACACAGAGGTGCCAAACCTCCCTCCTCTCTTTGATCTACGCCACCCCCTGCATCACAAGCTCTCTCCCCCCCCCCCTTTTTTTTCCCATTCACTTCAGAGGCTGGTAGAAAAAAAGAAAAGAGCAACATGTTTCAGTCTGTAGAAAGAACTGCTTTACATTTCTCAGTCAGTATGAAGTTGGTCACGCCTTCCAGCGTCAGTTCCTCCAGCACCTTCTCGGGCTTCTCACTGCCAAAGCCCAGAGTCCGGGAGAAGAGGTTTCGCAAAAATTCCACTGGTAAGAAAGAAAAAAGAAAAAAATCGCAACGTTATCATTCGCCTTGAAGAGCTGAGATCTGTGCCAATAGAAGAGATCATCAGTGCACTAGTGAAGTTACCTAGAGTGATAATGAAACCTCTGCAAGGAAACCACCAAGCTCAGAGAGCACCGAGGACCACCCAGTCCTCCTCCTCCTCTTCCTCTCGGCAAACCATACTCCCTTCTAACACTGATGATGTTACCTAGTTGGGTCATAAAACGTCTGCAGGAAAATAACCAAACTCAGAAAGCACCAAGGACCCCATGAGACCTCTGCATATTGTGCTAAACTCTTACTTGAAGAAAAATCTACCTGCGGCTGAAAAGCTATTCTATGCTTTTATGTAAACATTTTTAAAAAGCTAAAGTCTTAAAGCAGCGTTTTTCAACCTTGGTAGCTTTCAGCTGGATGGACTTCAACTCCCAGAATTCCCCAGCCAGCCACGGGGAATCTGCTTTGAGGCTTCTCTAGTTTGTTTTGCCTCAAACCAAGAAGATGGCTAGAAAAGCAAAACAAAACAAAACCCTGGGTTCCCCTCCTCGTTTTATAGGAGGAGAACTCTGAAAGGTAAGGCACATTGTTGTTTTAAGTGGAACTCATTTCCCCTATTCTATTCTTGTTTTTGATAAATAAGCCCCGATTTACGTGCTCCACTGGACATTTGCTCATCTTGTCCTGAGGCAGCTGACACACACTTAGAGCTCACTAATAAATGGGCATGTACATATATTGCTGCCCAGGGGCAGAAGTCATGTGTCTTTGCTCAATGGATTAAGGCCAGCCTTACCTTATTCCAGGGCAAAAAATGTAATTATAATGCTTGATTACATAGTTACTTTGTACAGCAAACATTGAAGTTCTTATCCTGGATTGCACAATTCAGGGGTTTCTGTGTCTAGAAATAATTTTTTCATTAGCTATAGGAAGACAGCAATAGTTTGGAGATACAGTATAGGAATAGCCTCAATTTATACATTCACAATATTTAAAATAAAACATGAACTCCCATTGGATAGTTACTTACTTTCTGTCTGGCCAGAAGCTCCCCCTTCCTCATCAGAATCTGAACTCTATAGGAAGAAAGGAAGCAGGGATGTCATTTCTTTGAATTCCTTAATATTAACTGAATTTATTAAGATTGTATCTGGCCAATCTTGCCTGGACTCAAACTGAGAAGGGTCAAGGCCTGTTAAGCACTCAACAACAACAAAAAAGAATACTGTGAAATTCCAGAACTTCCCAAATCCCATCTATCCTTTCCTAAAGATGTATTTTTAAGTGGATCCTGCACTTTTTCCAGAGCTGCAGATGCTTTCCGACCTCAAATGCAGAAAGCCTCTAGCCCCAGCATGGATGAATGTTCTCCCATTAGCATTTTTGGAGAAGAGAAATAAGAGCATTCCATTGGAATTTAAACTATGCCCAGAGGAGAATGAGCCTCTGAAACAGCAAGAGATATCCTTTCATACCAGTGTTTTTCAACCTGGGCAGCTTGAAGATATGGACTTCAACTCCCAGAATTCTGCTGGTTGGGGAATTCTGGGAGTTGATGTCCACAGGTTTTCAAGCTGCCCAGGCTGAGAAACACCATTTTATACTGTCCATTCCACATTAAATCCAATTCCCCAGTCATTCTGATCAGTTCTGATCAGTTTTATTTACAATCATCAACTTGAAGTGACTTTCTCCTCAAGTGTAGCCAAATTTTATCATTTGTCTGTAATATGTGCAATAGTTTGAATGACAGGTTTGATTAACTGCACAACTAATGCAAGTGTTTCTAACTTATTTATATGTATGTCTATTATTTATGCATTGATTTAGATTTTGATATTTTTACTTGATTATATATGTAGTCCTCAATGTACGACCACAATTGGAACAACTAAGCAAGATGGTTGTTAAGTGAGGCGCACCTGACTTTATGACCTTTTGCTGCAGTCAAGCAAAATCATTGCAGTCGTTAAGTGAATCACATGGTTGCTAAGCAAACCCAGCTTTCCCCTCTGCTTGTCAAATTTTGATCACCTGACTTGTGGAGTGGCTATGATGGTCATAAATGCGAGGACTGGTTGTAAGTCACTTTTTACTGTGTCCCAACTTCAAATGGGCTTAATGGTCATAGGTTTGTGTACGTCATGAGTTTTGAGGACCGGCTGTAATAAAAGACCTACAGGTAGTCCTCGACTTACAACAGTCCACTTAGTGACCATTCAAAGTTACAATGGCACTGAAAAGAGTGACTTACGACCGTTTATCACACTTACGACCTTTGCAGCATCCCCGTGGTCATGTGGTCAGAATTCAGACGCTTGGCAACTGACTCGTATTTATGACGGTTGCTGTGTCCCAGGGGTCACGTGATCCCCTTCTGACAAGGAAAGTCAAGGGGGAAGAAGCCAGGTTCACTTCACAACCGTGTTATTCACTTAACAACTGCAGTGATTCGCTTAACAACTGCGGACAAAAGATTGTACCATGGGGCCAAATTCCCTTACCAGAGGCTTCACTTAGCAACGAAAATCCAGGGGTCACTTGTGGGTCATAAGTCAAGGACTCCCTTTATTAGTATATAGGAGACGGGGTCCCCGGCATCCCCTCCTGATGTGCCTCCATGGCCAGGCAGAGTCTACCCTCAGGCAGCCAAACTGCCCAAGACCGCCAGTGGGCCAGTCACTATATTAGTGCAATTTTATTCTATTTTGTAAAACAAAACAAAAAAAGGAAATTGCCACCGGAGCAGGATTTTGCTCAGAGGATTTTTCCCCCCTCAACTGACTCCCACCCAGCTGAGCCGGGGATGATGGGCCTGGAAGTCCCCCCCCCCGCTTCAAATGATTTTTTTAAGAGTCCTCCTTCTGCGACTCGAGCCGCTTTCCCAGGAAGCTCCACCGGTTGGATTTCCGCCTGGTCGACCGCGCTCAAGGAAGAGCCCCCTTCGCCCCGCGGGGCAGAGCCGCCTGGAGAGAAGGCCGCAGAGGGGGAGGATTTAGAGCGACGGCCCCCAGTTTCGGCCCCTCAATCCTCACCGAGGACTTGGAGGCCTTTTCGGCGTCCGCTTCGGGACTGGCGGCAGCGCCTGTGACAAGGGAAACACAAGGAAGAAGGGGAGAACTGGGTCTCGGGCCTCCTCCTCCTCCTCCTCCTCAGCCCACCGTTCCCTCAGCGGCGGCGCCGTTACCTTCCCGGCTTTCCATGGAAGGTCGCGTCGCTGCTCCGCCGAGAATCCAAACAAACCGTTGTCCCCTGAGAGGAAAACTACAAGCCCCGAAAAGCCCCGCGGGCGGGCAGCCAATAGCCAAACAAACAACATCTGACGTCACCGATGGGCGTCAAGGGACCGTTTGGGCTCACCCAACCGCAGCTAGAGAACGAGGGAGGGGGCGGGGAAAGAGAAATTACAAATAAACCTCATCTCCCTTCAGGCTTTGCGCCGGCTTGAGAGCGTGACGTCGCCGAAGTGGAAGCCGTCCTTCCCAGTTAGGGCGCCCTCAAAGCCAAAAAAGCATTAGACGGCGGCGAATCTAAACGACCGAGAGACCTAAAAGAGGGCAAGTTCTGAAGGCAAACACCAAAAGTTGAAAAAAGATGCCGATGTTACTCAAGCGCTCTCACTCGCAGAACTCCACTTCCCATCATACCTCGAGAAAAAAAATATGGCGCCTCCGTCTTCTTTTTTGATAAAGCGCAGGCGCGGAGGCGGGGGGGGGAGAGGTGACGGCAAGGGAGCGTCACTACAACTCCCGGCATGCCTCTCTTCGCCTGATAAGACGCTCGCCCGGGGAATCCCCAGGCCGCTGAAATTCCCCTTCATGGCCTCCTCGGCCGGGGGAGCCGCTTGAGCTTCATCGGCCCCCGGGGCGCTCGGCCTGGCCTCCGCGATGGCCCCGCTGTAGGCCCGTCCCGAGCCATGGCCTCCGTGCAGGGGCAGCCCGTCGCCCAGGGCGGCCCCCGGGAGCCCAAGCGGCTGGAGGCCGGGGGCGAGGACTGGTGCGACAGCGGCCTGGGCTCGCTCAGCGAAGGGCAGCTGGTGCAGCTGCGGGAGGATGGAGGCCTGGGGGGCCCTGGAGAAGGCGAGGGGGGGCCTGGGGCCTGCCCAGTGACCCATGACCCCAGAGCCCCCCAGAAGTCCCTGGAGGAGGAAGAGGAGGGGCGCCTGGACTCGGCCCTGGGGGGCGACGAGGGGGTGGGCGACCTGGCGGAGGGCGTGGGGGCCCTGCACCTGCAGAGCCAGGTGGCCCCCGAGGCTTGGCTGCACCACGTGCTGGCCTTTGTCACCGAGGATGGAGACACGTAGGTACCCTGGGGGGGCTTCAGAGGGGCCAGGCTGGGGGGGGGTCCCCGGGGCAGGGGGGGGGGAAACCACATTCAATTTAAAGTTGGCTGGCTCACCTGATGTCCTGCTTAATGACCAGCACAATTGATAACCGTCATTCCGGGCTCAGTTACGGTGGTCAGTCAAGGACTTAACTACCTGGACAGGTAAGTCCTCGGCTTACGGCCACCATTGAGCCCCAGATTTGCCTTGCTGAGCGAGACGGGCTTTTGCCCCATTTTTACGACCTTTCTTGCCACGGTTGTTAAGTGAATCGGTGCAGATGTTAAAAGTTAATCTGGCTTGCCTTCAGGAATCGTGGGCGCTCCATCCCTGGAGGTTTTTAAGAAGAGGCTGGACAGTCCCTTGTCTGAGATGGTATAGGTTCTCCTGCTTGAGCGGTGGGCTGGACTAGAAGACCTCCAAGGTCCCTTCCAGCTCCTATTCTATTCTAGTCACATGGTTGTTCAGTGAATCTGGCTTCCCCCTTGGCTTGTCAGAGGGTCACGAAAGGGGATCACGTGTCCCCGGGAAGACTGCAACCATCATAACTATGAGCCAGTTGCGAAGCATCTGAATTTTGATCACGTCGCTGTGGGGATGCTGCAACGGTCGTGTGAAAATTGGTCCCTTTTTCCCAGGGCTGTTATAACTTTGATCGGTCATTAAAGCGAATGGTTGTAAGTCGAGGACTATCCATACCGCAGAATGTTTCCCCATCCGTGAGTTTGGCCTTTCATCTCTGTGTTGGCTCTTTTCCTCTCTTTCCAGAGCTCTCCACTTGGCTGTGATCCACGAACACGAAGCCTTCCTGGAGTCTATTCTGCAATACACCCACGGGACGGATTACCTGGATATTCAGAACGACCTCGGCCAGGTGAGACCACAGGGCACTTTTGCTTCGCTCGGGCTGTCCCAAGGTTTACAGTGAGAATAGCAGGACTGCTGGGGCAGACCTGAGAAAAAGGATTGCCTTGGTTAAATTTCAAAGGGTCAAGGCCGAGTGCAATAAAAGAATTGAGACTTGGAGATTTTGAGTGGATCAGATACCTTTTAGGCCTGGCGTCAACAATCCGCTAAATAATAATAGTTTTGGTGTTCTTTTAAAACAGGGGTGTCCAGCCTTGGCAACTTGAAGACTTGTGGCTGGCTGGGGAATTCTGGGGGTTGAAGTCCACAAGTCTTCCAAGTTGCCAAGGTTGGACACACACACACACACACACACACTGCCTTAAATTACTGTATTATTATGTATCTCGGCTGCTGCCTGTGTTTTAATTTTCGTGGATGTTACGATTATTTCTGTTTGATATTGCTCCTTGCCCAGAATCGCTGGTTGAGGTGAGGGGCTTTGTAAATGGATTAAACAGGGAGCCAATTAACCCTGCCATTGTTAGCCCCAAATTTCTCTCGCTAAATGAGACGTTTGTTAAGTGAGTTTTGCCCCACTTTACGACCTTGCTTGCCACATTTGTTTAACTGAATCGAGTTAAGTTAGTGAAACGGTCACTAAATGAATCTGACTTCCCCATTGGCTTTGCTTGTCAGATGGTTCCAAAACGGGATCATGTGACCCCGGGACGCTGCCGCTGTCATAAATACGAGTCAATTGCCAAGCGTCCAAATTTTGACCATGTGACCACAGGGATGCTGCGACGGTCGTGTGAAAAGCGGTCATTCACTCACATTTTTCAGCGCCGTTGTAACTTTGAACGGTCACTAAATGAACTGTTGTAAGTGGGAGGACCACCTGTGCTGAATGATGACATCAGTGATGGAAATTCCGGTCGTAAGTCGAGGACTACCTATAAGGGCTGAGCATGCTCTGCAAAACCATCCAGTTGATTTTAAAAGCCGCTAAACGTTCCACTCTTCCTTCTTTTTCCCTTTAGACCGCGCTTCACATTGCCGTCATCCTCGGGGTGTCCAGCTTTGTTGGCAAACTTGTGTCAGCAGGAGCCGGGCTGTGCATCCAAGAGAAAGGAGGCCACACGGCGTTGCACTTGGCCTGCCGGGAAGGATGGCGGGATTGCGCTCAGCAGCTTCTGGCTCCGTCGCTCGCCATCCAAAGGCCCGGTCAGGGCAACCGTTTCCGGGCCCAGCTGGATTGCACCAATTACGATGGTAAGCAGCGTCTGTGAAATGGGTAGAACCGTCCTCTTTGTAAACCGGGAGAGAGAGAGAGCTGTGAGCACAAGTTTCTAGTCCTCATGGCTGGGGGAAGTTCAGAAGATCGCCGGCATGCCTTCTAAATTCACACAAATATAAATTTAGTCAGTTCTTGATGAGCTGCTAACCTCGTGTCCTGTTTGTTTATTTATTTATTTATTTATTTTGTGCAAGTAGTCCTTGACTTACCACAGTTCATTTAGTGACAACGGCATTGAAAAAAAATGACCTATGACTGTTTGTCACACTTAACAATCATTGCAGCAACCTCACAGTCCCGCAATCAAAATTCAGACAACTGACTCGCATTTATGACGGTCGCAGCGTCCCGGGGGTCACCTGATCCCCTTTTGTGACCTCCTGACAAGCAAAGTCAAGGGGGAAGCGGGATCCACTGAGCAACCTTGTTACTTAATAACTGCAGTGATTCATTTTAACAACCGTGGCAAGGAAAGTTGCAAAATGGGGCAAATTTCACTTATCAAGTGTCCCAGAACTTTTGTGGTCAATTGTTGTAAGTCGAGGATCACCTGTGTGGCGTAACCCAATACAGCATTAATGCATGAAATTCACAAAAGCAGCGTATAAAATATGTATCAAAATATAAAACACCAGAACAGTGAATTATTTTAAAAATGCACGAATGATGAATAAGATTATGTCCCGTTTATGGCCTCTTAGAACGAGAAATCTTAGGGTTAACAAAATGTGTCTCTCTTCCTTTTTTCCCTCCCTCTTAGAATTTGATTTTTGCTCTCCTTTTTCGAAGTCTGTTGTTTACTTCTAGCGCTCTCTGTGGTTAAAAATTTACCTCCTGGCCGGATTTGCATAGATTACTCAAATTCTGGGCAGGAGAAACTGAACAGAATGGGAACAAATGTTATTTATTTTGTACAATGGGTTTCTTTTGAATTCCAGGATGGCAAGTTAAGGTTTAGAGGTCAGAGGAAATGATATGTTGTTTTTCTATTCTGTTGCCCAAGTTGACCTCATAGTATTATTTGCTCTGTTCGTCTGTTCCCTAAACACCCTCTACCCCCCCCTCCCTCCCCCAGGTTACATCCCTTTGCACGTGGCCATTCTGCGGAAAGATTTGGACATGGTCAGTCTCTTAATCTCTGCCGGATCGGATCTCAACAAGCCGGTTAGTTTTTTCGGAGCTGATAAACTCTCAGAAGATCTAAGTCAATTTCACTATCATTGCAAACAAAATGATCCTCGTTATTAGGTTGGGGGAAAAAAAAAGCTGTAAATTCAAGTAGAAAGGTGGGAGAGCAATCGGGTCAAAAAAATTATTATAGGTAGTCCTCGGCTTACGACCGTAATGGAGCCTGCCCATAATGGTTGTACGTCATGACGGTCATAAAACAGGTTATCACGTGACCAACCTGATTATGACCTTTTTTTTTCCTTTTTTTTACCAAAAACCAGAAGTAAACACCGGGCTTTGTCAAAAAAAAGTCGTAAAAAAACGGTCATGTGACTGCGGGGTGCGGCCAGTGGCCATAAAGACAGGCCAGTCGCCAAGGACCAAAATTGTGGTTACGTGGCTATGGGGAGTGGATTGGCCTTCAAAACCTGAGGACCAAGTCATAAGTATCTTTCGGGGGTCTGTCGTAACTTGGCCGCTAAGCAATCGGTCGTAAGTCAAGGACTCCCCGTATTAAGCATCAGTCAGTTTTGACCAGTGGAAGCTAACATGGATGTCGGGTGAGGAGGTGGGCAGTCGAGTAAGGGAAGGAGTTGGCAGTAGCTGGGGGCAGCGTTAAAAGAGGGATCAGCCTGGGATCCCCATGTGGCCACAAGTGGACTTAGTCCCTGCATAGGCATTCTAGGCTGATCCCTCTTTTAACGCCGCCCCCAGCTTCTGCCACTATTCCTGCTGCATTGTTGTTGCGAAACTGTATCTCAACTACAACAGCTTGAAACTCGTTTTGAGTGCATAGCACTAACTCGTGGCTTAAATATTTGCTGTAACTGGAGCATCCAAGCAGGATTGACATGACGCCTTCAACTGAGCTGTCGACAAGCAGTTGTCGTCTTGGTGTGACATCAACCACATTCTAGCTTCACATGTCCTCCTGGCCTATCCCACAGGCTAAACGAGGCCCGGGTCCTGCCCACGACTGACCCACAAACACCGCCAACGCCCCATTTTAACTAGCCCTGCCGATTGTGCAAACCCAGCCTGTTTGTAAGCTGAGCACAATTGTGCAAATGTGAGAATTCCAGTCTGCCATGTTGCAATTTAGTGGCTCCCCTGAAGCTCTTGCCTCAGTGAAGGGATGTTGAGCTGACTTTTGGGAAGGGAGGGGCCACACCTCAAGCCACGAGGGAGGGCCTTGGGCAAAAGATGAAGTCCAGAAGTAGAAGAACGGGTGAGAAAGAAAGTCAAAGCAATCCTGCCTTGATTTTGCTTAGTATAACAGGTAGTCCTCGACTTACCGCCACAATTGAGCCCCAAATTTGTGTTGTTAAGCGAGACATTTGTGAAGTGAGTTTTGCCCCATTGTACGGCTTTTCTTGCCGCAGCTATTAAGTGAACCCCTGCAGTTGTTAAGTCAGTAACACGGTCGTTAAGCGAATCTGGCTTTCCCCCATTGGCTTTGCTTGTCCGAAGGGGTTACAGAAGGGGATCACGTGACCCTGGGACACTGCGACTGTCATAAATATGAGTCAGTTGCCTAGTGTCCAGGTTTTAACCCCATGACCAGGGGGATGCTGCAACAGTTGTAAGTGTGGAAATCGGTCCTAAGTCCCTTTTTTCAGTGCCGTTGTTACTTCGAGCAGTCACTAAATGAATGATTGAGGACTACCTATAAAAGGAACAGCTGCCAAGATGCAGTTATTCTACCCTACAAGAATGAAGTAGCATTCTTGGACCCCCTGCCAGGCCTGTTTCCTGACCTGACGGGTGACGTCCGTCCTTGAGCCAGAGGGCCCAGCTCAGGTGATGTTGCTGTACCTTTCTCCCCCACCCCCCACCCCACTCCTCTGCAGGAGCTCAGTTGTGGCCGGAGTCCCCTTCACCTGGCGGTGGAGTCCCAGAGCCCTGACGTGGTGGAATGCCTCTTGCGCGCAGGAGCCGACACAGAGGCACGCATGTATGTGGGCTACACGCCCATGTACAGCGCCGTGCACCGGCCCGACCAAACGATCCCACAGCTGTTACGGGAATTTGGCTCAGAAGAGCCGGACTGGGATTCCGAGGAAAGCATGGACAGTAACAGCGAGGTGAGTGTGACTGCGACAGAGAGGTAGAGTGTGGAACGGGCCACTCGGAGGGAAGGAAGGGAGGGAAGGAAGGAAGGAAGGAAGGGAAGGAAGGAAGGAAGGAAGGAAGGAAGGAAGGAGTCAGGGAGGGAGGAAGGAAAGAAGAAAAGGAAGGAGTCAGACAAGGGAGAGAGGAAGGAAGGAAGGAGTCGGAGGGAGATGGAGGAAGGAAGGAAGGAATTATTGGTCAGAGCAAATTGATAGTAGGTAAGAGCCAAGGGCATTCAAGGTGGGCTGGGCTTAGGCCTCTTGTGGGCACAAAGGGACTCAAGACTGATGCCACGCTTGACTCCTCCCTCCCTCCGGCTCCGCCTGGTCCTCTCGGATAGTAAGATCGACCTAGAGTTGGCCCAGCCAGTGGTCTCTTCCTTCTCTCCTCCCCCCCCCTTCCACCCCAGCGTCCTGCAGGCCTCCAACTGTTTTGACCTTTCTTTCCCTAGGAAGAATACGACGACATCGTGATCAATTGTGGCCACTAGGAGGGAGCCCTTTTGCCCACACCGGACTCCACTGAAATTGCCCCATGGTGGCATGGTGCCCCTATGGTCTCTGTAGCAATTGCATCTTCACTGTGAGCTAGATGTGAAAATTATTTATAAAGGCCGGGACGGAAGGGGAAGCGGCCTTATCTGGCCCGGAGGCGTCCTCCCCACTATCCCCATTCCGACATGCGCCCTCTGTTATTTTGTCCTGCTTCAGAATGGATGTCTCTGATGTTGGTGTCTCGCACTTGCCTGCCTTTCGGAACCAATGGGTTTGGGTTCCCTTTGTTAGCAAGGGGCTGGTGGGGGTGCTGAGCAGAGCCTAGTTGTGAAAAGGCCTCGTCTTGTCCATCTCTTTCTGGAGCACCCCCTGCCTTTCCTGGGAATGCTCTCGGTCAGATTCGTGGTGTCCCTTCCCTTCTTAACGTCGGTCCCGGTTTGTGGATCTTGTTCTGGAGGGCCTGAGGACCTTGGATGGGCTCCCACCTCTTGCGCTCGGAGAGTTGGGGAACTGCCAGGCGCGAACGACGAGATCCACAGGTGAAGGGTTCATATAGCTACTTCCTTGCTGATGGCTTAAATACAGGAATCTGCCCAGATTGGCAGTTTGCACCTGGGTCAGACGAGATGAGCGTCAGCAGCATTTAAGAAGGTCAGACTTTGCCCTTTTGTGCCCACGTAGAGATTCCAGACTAGTTCCCCGCTTGACTCCTCTCCCTGGCTTGGCCAATGTCTTTCCAACAAGAGTAAGGTCCCCATCCTGGCACAAGGAAACTGGGTCCTCTGTCTGGCTGGGTTTTCAACTCGCCGCCGTCCCAATCAGCATGAGATTGTAGGGGGAGCTGTAGTGCTAAATATTTGGACCAATTTTTACCCTGGGCTTAGCAAGGCATAGCCTTGGGGGGGGGGGTCTCATAGCAGTTGGGGGTTCTTTGGTGTGTGTGTGTGTGTAGGGAGATCTCTTCCTAAATAAAAGCAGGATTTCGGAAGAGCAACTTTTGGTCTTTCTTCTCCATCCTGGGATTGTAAGAAAGTGGAACTTCTGCCCCATTTGGACCAGCAGTAATTCTGTCAGGCCCTGATGAAGGGATGGTCTCAACTCACCTTGTCTGGAAGGGCGGAGTGATTATTGCTCGGATCCGCCCCTTGTTTGGGCAGTCAGAAACGTGTCCGTGAAAAGCTCCCCGCTAAATTCCAACTGAAATAAATCCTTTTGGCTAACCTTGCCTGCTGTTCCCAAGGCCGGCTTTATTTCTAAGTCTTGGGAATAACCAGAAGTGTGGACCGAAGTCTCGTCTCTCCCCCGGTATCTGACAAGCCCCTGAAAATTCTTTGTCCCCAAAAAGAGACGGTGGATGGCCTCGCCATGAAGGAAAAGATGTCAGTGCAAATTTGGGGTGGTTGGTTGGGGTCAGTCTGGCAGCTAGGACCTCATGGAAGAAGACAGAATTGGAACCCGGAACCTGCTTGGAACTGGAATTCAACAACTGGGAGAGCTGGAGGTTCCCCACCCCTCTCCTAGGGGCCGGCTCCGGAGCGAAGCACCCCCAGGAGTGTCTCTTTAAAATACCCCCCGTGTGTCTTCAGCAAAGCGGAAAGAACGGTGTGTTTGCCAGGCGTTTGAACTCTGCTCCACCTTGCCGTCTTACTTTTCCGCTCCCCTTCCACGGAGGCTGAGTGTTTTGAAGTTCCAGTGTGGTTTCCTGCGACCTGTTTAAATTTGCATTTATGACTTGGTTCGGTTTCTTCTCTGCTTTTTTTTTCTTTCTTTCTTTCTCCTGCCTCTCTCTGTTGATTGTCATCTGTAGGTCTTCCTGAGCAGACAGATTAAACCTTACGGATCTTGTGTGTTTTTGTCTTCCTGTTCATTGCTGCTTTGGTTGCAGCAACCCCTGCCTGAAAGTTCAACGGCATCAGACTCAGATAGGAGGACCCACAAGTAAAACAAAAAACAAAAAACCACAACCCATCCCACGTGATGATGGGCACATTTCCAGATTGAAAGCAAGATAAGTTGCCGGTCTCGGAGCTTTTCTTTAATTACAGCCTCCTTTGAGGCTAAGGGGTAAACTGTCGCATGTACATTTCTGCCCCTTCGCCTGGAGGAAGACCACCCTTCCAAACCCCCCTCTGGTTAGAAATTCCCTTCTTCTCTTATTTTTCTTTTTCCTTTAAAATCCTGCCCGGTAGCTGAGGTGCATTTGTGTTTTATTTATTCCATCTTTATTCTTTTTACAAATAAAACGGCAAACAGATCAACACACCTTCCTCTTCCTATTTTCCTCACAGCAACAACCCTGCAAGGTGGGTTGGCTGAGAGACAGTGGCTGGCCCGAAAGCACCCAGCTGACTTTCATACCTAAGGCGGGACTAGGAACTCCCAACCTCCTGGTGATTGGCCTAAAGTCGCCCAGCCGGCTTTCATGCCTAAGGCGGGACTAGAACTCCCAACCTCCTGGTGATTGGCCTAAAGTCGCCCAGCCGGTTTTCATGCCTCAGACGGGACTAGAACTCCCAACCTCCTGGTGATTGGCCTAAAGTCGCCCAGTTGGCTTTCATGGCTAAGGCGGGACTAGGAACTCCCAACCTCCTGGTGATTGGCCTAAAGTCGCCCAGCCGGCTTTCATGCCTAAGGCGGGACTAGAACTCCCAACCTCCTGGTGATTGGCCTAAAGTCGCCCAGCCGGTTTTCATGCCTCAGACGGGACTAGAACTCCCAACCTCCTGGTGATTGGCCTAAAGTCGCCCAGTTGGCTTTCATGGCTAAGGCGGGACTAGAACTCACTTGTCTCCCACTTTCTAGCCTGGCGCCTTCACCACTCGACCAAACTAGCTCTTTTAACTGCAGGCGGGGACACATCCCTCTTAACCTGTGTGTAAAAGCAGAAGCCAGAAGCGGCCCTCTCCTCCGAAATAAGCTGCAGCGAGAGAGATGGACTCTGCGGATACCGGACCACAACGGAACAGCTGTCTCAGAGGACACAAAGACACAACTAGCTTACATACAGGCAGTAAGCACTATCTTAGGTCATTATCTTTATTTGCAGTATGTGCAGTTTCAAGTGCATTTGACGCAACGGTGCAGCAGAATTACTGCAGCGGTTGTTAGGAAAAAGGCAAGCTTATGACAGCAAAATGCAGAGAGGCAACAGGTCACCTCTTCTATGGGTGGAAATTTGAAGTTATGGGAGCCCCTGTTAACCCAGAGTTGTTATTTGCACCTGTGGCAACTTGAGAATGGGTGGACTTCAATTCATGCTGGCTGGGGAATGCTGGGAGTTGAAGTCCACCCATCTTCTTCAAGTTGTCAAAAGGGAAAAACACTGATTAAACCAATATTATTATTGTTTTTATCTTGATGCACAACACAGAAAGGATAGCCTTGTTCCGTTGGACCATCCTTCGAATTGCGACGTGGAAAAGTTGCAATGCAAACTTGTCCACTGGCCATCTAAAGTCCGTAACCGAAAATATAGAATAAAACACATCTGTAGCATTAAGCTTTTAGGAGTTGATCAAAGCTATCCTGGGAGTAGCTAGCAGAGACTTGAGGATAGCAGTCAATGGGAAATAGAGGCTTGGAACAAAGTGTTCCAAGAACAGTCTTCTATAGCCAGATCGTTTACCTGGGAAGTAAGTGACTCCCTGTTTGCGGCAAAATGTGAGCCAGGTGGATATTTGTGGGGTCCTCGGCGCGCTCTGAGCTTGGTTGCGTCCTTGTGGTCGATTCGTTACCCAACTAGGTAACATCATCAATGCTAAAAGGGAGTGGAGGAGAAGGAGGACTAGGGAGTCCTTGGTGCTCTCTGAGCTTGGTGGTTTTCTTGCAAACGTTTCATGGCCTAACTAGATAACATCATCAGTTCCAGAGGGGAGTGGGGTTTGTGGTCTGTTTATATCTAAGTGGCTTGCCCTCTCAATGATGGTGGGAGCGTTCTTGATGGTTCCTTACTATGTAATTAACGGTTTGCCTGAGTTGGTAGTTCCTCCTGCCAAGTTCCATCAACCCTGTCAAGGGACTATGAAGAGAGCGAGCCCTCTCCCTTCCAGCACTGATGATGTTACCTAGCTGGGTTATGAAACGTCTGCAAGAAAACCACCAAGCTCAGAGGGCACCAAGGATCGCACAAGAAACCAACACTGACAGGGCAAACCACTTGTACACAAACAGAGAGTAAACCCCACTCCTTTCTGGCACTGAAGATGCTACCTAGTTGGGTCATGAAACATCTGCAAGAAAATTACCAAGCTCTGCGAACATCAAGGACCCCACATTTCTTCTTCTCCTTCTCCTTCCTTCTTCCCTCTCCTCCTCCTCCTCCTCTCCAGAAACCCCACTCCCTTCTAGCACTGATGATGTTCCCTAGCTGGGTCACGAAACATCTGCAAGAAAACCACCCAGCCCGGAGAGCATCCAGGACCCCAGCCCTGAGCTACAAATATTCTCTTCTTTATTCTCATTGTAAGCAAGGGGAAAACTTCATTAACAGTCTAAAGCCAAGCTGAATACAAGGGTCAGAGAGAGAGAGAGAGAGGAGAGGGGGCTGATAGAAGGCTACTTGATCCAGAGCCGGGGATTTCTCCTACCCTCCCCAGCTCCTGAGGCGGCTGCAGGATTTAACCCCGCTTCAGTTCTTCTAGCTTGTCGGCTGCCCACTTCAGCTGCCGTTCAACCTCTTCCAGTTTCTCCACCTCCTGAGCCTAAAGGGAAAAGCAACACACGAGAAAAGAATTTAGTTAAAAAAAAAAAAGAGAAAAAAAGAGCGGAACCGTCCAGCGTGGGTCTGATTCCAGTCTTCTCCATCCCGGAGGTCTTCCAGATTTGCGAACTTCAACTCCCACAATTCCCCTGCCGGGGGTGACCTTGGCTGAGAAATTTAAGGCCGGCCCGCCATTTCCAAACGGAGGAAAGAGGGTTTTAGAGGGCGCTGGGTATCGCAATCAACCTTCGAAGGAGGGAAAGTCAGAATACCGGCAGTCCTCAGCCTACGACTCTTAACTGGGACCAGAATTTCCATCGTTAAGCAAAGAGGTTGTTAAGTGAGCCGTGCCCGGGTTCATGGCCATTTTTTTTGCCATAGTTGTTAAGCAAATCACCATCACGGGGGGGGGGAGGACAAAGGAGCTCGGACACTTAGGTCCAAAAGCAGGAGTGGCCAACCTTGGGGACTTTTATGATTTGTGGACTTCAATTCCCAGGATTCCCCAGCCAGCGTAGCACAGCATTAGCTAATCGAATAGCTGGCTCAGGAATTCTGGGAATTGAAGTCCACAAATCATAAAAGTCCCCAAGGTTGGCCACCTCTGTCCTAAACTACCCCTATTTAGGAGAAAACTTTTAGAAGCCTAAATCTTTACTTCCTCCCGGATCTTCCCAGCTATTTTTATTTCCCCGTTTTACTCCCCCTTCTCCTTCCTTGGTTTTTGAAAGCAGAAGCCACCAGAACTGAATTGAAGCCTTTTTAAAATCAAATCAGCTGATAGGTGCTCAAAACAACTCTGCCTGGACACCAACCTTCCTCTGCCTGGAGTCCTTTTCTTCTTCCTCCTCTTCCTCCGGAGCGTGGTGTCTGCCCTTCAGATCCACTTCCTCCTTCCCATGTCTCTTCCTGAGCTCCAAGCCAACCGATGGATGGTGGTGGCCGTGTCTCGCCTTGTCATGCTTCTCCTCCTCCTCCTCTGCTTCTTCCTTCCATGGCTTCCAGCTTTTATGGAGGTGGGCCTTGGAGCTTTGAAGGCCCTTCTCTTCCTCTTCGAACTGGGCGGTCTCCTCATCGCTGGCCTTCTCCGCCACCCTCTTGGCCACAGATCTTTCCTCCTCTTCCTCCCAGCTCTCATCCTCACTGGGTCCTCCCTGATGGTATTTCTTCTGCTCCTCTTCTTCTGAGGGATCATCCCTCTCTTCCTCACCCATCCTCAAGGGTCTCTTGCCCACTTCCTCTCTCTCCTGGCCTTCTTCATCTCCCCGAAGCATCCCCTTTCTGATTTTGGGCTGCCTAGAACCTCTTTTCTTGGCGTGGCCAAAATATTCCTTCGAGTACCACGTCTCCGAGGCGGTCCTTTCCTTTGTTTCTTTCTCCTTTTGCTCCTCCTCTACATCCCGTTCCTCCAAAGAGTCTTGACGATCTTCCTTTTGGGAGACCTTGATTTTCTCCTTGGGGTTTTTAGTTTTCTCATCCTTCTTCATCACCTCCTTCTCCTCCTCCTCCTCCTCTTCTTCTTTCTTTCCGCCAGCCCGCTCTTCCGCCTTCTCTGGGGCAGCTTCTTTCTGCTGATCAAGCCCATCCCTCTCCTGGAGTTCTCCTTGTTGCTTTTCTTCCCCAGAATTGTGGTTGATTTCATGGGCCAGGAGATGCTTCGCATTTTCTGGGAAAGGAATGGAAGACGCGGAGCAAAAGTAAACGTACAAAATAAAAGACTGGGGGACCATTTTTCCCCTCATGCCATCGCTCTGCTGAACACCTAATTCTCACGGCGCTGTCCAATATCTATGTATCTTTACCCGTGCTGCAATGCTTGTGAAAAACTTATAACTCGTATAAAAAAGAAACTCGTCTCTTTTTTCACTTCCGTTGTAACTTCGAACAGTCAGTAAATGAACTATTGTAAGTCGAGGACTACTTGTATGTCCCCAGAAGGAAACCGACGTTCTACTTCTGAAAATGTTTATCATGTTTTGCATCTGCCCTCAGGAGGATGTTCCCCTCCTACATCTAACTGCTATTTTGGAGAATATGCAGAATGCAAAATGTCGGGAATTCTCTTTCGGTGGGCCCCCGTTTCTCAGACTTTACAACTAGGATGCCCATTGGTTCTTTTCCAGAAGGAGAAAGGTAAAGAGTGCAGCTCCTGAGTCCACACACACACACCCCCCGACACAAGTGGCCCCTGGACGGCACCTTAAAAGCCCCCCCCCCTGTGCACCCTCCATCTCCACCTGGCAAAGAACTGAACTGAGTTGCTGACCTTGACGGGCGAGTTGCTCCAACTCTGTCAGAAGATGCCGATGGCGAAGCAGCGCGAGGACTCTCTCGTCTGAAATGGAGCTCGGGTTAACACTCCCAAGAGTAACAAATGCACGGGCGCACACACAATGCAAGCAACTCACAGCGTGCAATGTTGATGTACTGGAACGTGGGAAAGAGCTTGGGAGACTGGGCCAAAAAGAAGCTGACAAGCAGACGGATGGAGAAGAGATAGCGTCGCCCTTAGACTTGCAAGATTGACACCTCCTCATGGGGTTCAACCAGAGAGGCATCCCACCCAGATCAACTAATTCCACGTCGTTGTAAATAGCAATAGCACTTAAGACTTGTATACAACTTCACGGTGCTTGACAGCCCTCTCTAAGCAGTTTTGAGGACTCAGCACATCGCCCACAACAATCTGGGTCCTCATTGGACTGACCTCGGAAAGACAGAAGTCTGAGTCAACCTCAGCCGGTCAGGATCGAACTGCTCTCAGTGGGCAGAGCCAGCCTGCAATGCTGCATTCTAACCACTGGGCCACCAGGGCTCTTCTCGAAGGCTAGAGAATCTCGCAAGTCTGAAACAATATTGTTCCTCCTGTCTCCTTTACCAACCAAGAAACTAAGGAACCTCTGAACCTCACTGGGGTTTGCGGGGGGGAGGGGGGGGAGGAGGAGGACTGTGGGGTCCTTGGAGCTCTCTAAGCTTGGTGGTTTCTTCGTAGACGTTTCACTACCCAACTAGGTAACATCATCAGTGCTAGAGGGGAGTGGTGGAGGAGGAAGACCGCCAATTCTCCACTTACCCTCCCTCAGGATCTTCATGCATTCGCTGGTCACCGGCATTGGGCTGGATCTGGAAAGGGCGTCTGCTAAGATTTCAGAGATGCATTTAACCACCTAGCCAGGAAACCCAGGAGAAGACCGGAAGTTAGTGGTTGAAGCTATTTTCTCTCTCTCTCTCCCTCTCCCTCTCTCTCTCTCTCTCCCCCCCCCCAGCTTCTGGTCCACATCTGGCACTGAAACCTTCTCTTCTCTCTTTCCTCACTTACGTAAAGTTCATCTCTCCCAACTCCTCTTCCATTATACAGGTAGTCCTCGACTTACAACAGTCCATTGGAGGAAGCTGGATTCGCTTAAGGACAGCCCCACTCACTTAACAACTGCACTGATTCGCTTAACAACTGGAGGCAAAAAAAAGGTCATAAAATCAAGCACAAGCCACTTGAGGACCTCCTGGCTTAGCCACAGAAATTCTGGCCTCGGTTGTCGTCATAAATCGAGGACTACCTGTGTATCCTTCGCTCCCCTTCCCTTCCCTTTTCCTTTACCGTTTCATCCTCCTTGGACAGCTGAGTAGGCACGGGCAGCGAAAATGCTGGGGGGGGAGGGGAAAGAGAGAAAACATTATAGTCTGCCAAATATTCAAAGATACCTAAATTTCAGTAGCAAAACACAGTGCTTGGTTAGCTTGCTAGGGTTTGCGCTCACGACTGGTCTAATATTAATCTGACTTTCCTTTCTATGACATGGGAATACAAGAGCCGCAGGGGGGACTGGGAGCTTTCCAATTTAGTTGATGTGGATAAAAGAACAGAAACGAATCACAGAGCTGGAAGGGACCTTGGAGGTCATCTAGTCCAACCCCCTGCTCAGGCAGGAAACCCTATACCATTTCAGACAAAATGGTTGTCCAGTTTCTTCTTAAAAACTTCCAGTGTTGAAGCATTCACCGCTTCTGGAGGCAGGTTGTTCCACTGATTAATTGTTCTGTCAGGAAGTTTCTCCGTAGTTCCAGGTTGCTTCTCTCCTTGGTTAGTTTCCATCCGTTGTGTCTTGTCCTGCCTTCAGGCACTTTGGAGAATAGCTTGACTATTTGGGGCAGCCCCTGAGATATTGGAAGACTGCTATCATGTCACCCCTCGTCCTTCTCTTCATTAATCTAGACATACCCAATTCCAACAACCGTTCCTCATATGTTTTAGCCTCCAGTCCCGATCATCTTTGTTGCTCTTCTCTGCACTCTTTCCAGAGTCTCAACATCTTTTTTATAAATCATGGTGACCAAAACTGGATGCTGTATTCCAAGTGTGGCCTTACCAAGGCATTGTAAAGTGGTGTATTAACACTTCACCTGATCTTGATTCTGTCCCTCTGTTAGATGGATTGTGTAACCACCCTAGTCAATGGAAATAGCTTTTCCTCGGAGAATGCAGGCAAAATTGCTTTCTCTGAAGTGCCCTCCTTTTAAAAGACAAAATAAAAAGCAGACTTGAAGAGGCTTAATTTCCGAAAAGCCAATTGTGTCCGTGTTGCCTGGCATCACAGCTCCAAACTCTCATCAGCCCTAATGGAGGGAAGCAGAGGTTTATGGTGTGCTCATCCTGTCCAGATGTGGCAGGAAGGCAGCCTATTGAATGGCATCTGTTGGGTGAGAGAAGAGACAGCTGTTCGGGGACTTTAAAAGAACCTCCACTGTGGCACGCTTCAATTGTTAAGCCAGGTACATCTTGTGCCGAATCGCTTGGCAAAAAGAGACTGCCCGTTTTTCTTTTGAGCTGTTGTAAATCAAGAGAACCAAAGCAGGTTTTTGTTTAAAGCAGGATGTTCCTCCACCGTGGGAACTATCTTCCTCCATCTCTACTTTGAGGTGCAAACCTCCTCTCCCCTCCCCTCCGTACGTCTTCCTTTATTCCTTTTCTTTCTTCCTCCCCCCCTTCCCTTTCCCATCCTGCTCCCCCTTCTTCCCTTCCCTTCTCCTTTTATTTTCTGATCTGCCTTCCTGGGCTAAAAAGCCCATAAGAAATGAGACGGATTAAACCAGAGTTGCTCAACCGTGGCGACTTTTAAGACCTGTGGACTTCCAACTCTCAGAATTCCCCAGCCAGCCACGCTATTCCACATGCAGGCTGAGGAAGTCTGGGAGTTGGAAGTCCACAGGTCTTAAAAGTTGCCAAGCTGGATTAAATCTTCCTCATTTTTGTATCTCCGTTCAAGAAAAGCCTTTCGGCTGTTTCATTTGGGGGCATCCAGCTGCTGTTCAAGCAAACACCGGCAGGGGGTAGGCAAAGCTTCAGTCAGAAGGACAGTGAATAATTTTTAAATTTTTATTATATATTAAATTGATACACTGCCTCTCTCGCTGTCCCGTGACTCTGGCCAGCTGATGACCCGATGTTAAAATAATTCTCTCAACACCCCGTTAATGTCCCCTTTACAGATCCACTCTTGGTTTTTAAAATAAGTCACGGTCAAGGAAGGGGCTGGATTGGAAGACCTCCAAGGTCCCTTCCAAGTCTTTTATTCTGTAATTCTGTAGGAAGGACCAAGTGATTCCACTGATAACTAAAAGGGGGAGGGGGCTGTTGCAAAGAAGGCTGTCATTATGGGGTTAGTAATCACTGGAGATTTTACCCCTAAACCCCCCCCCCCTCAACAGCTTAGGAAGAGAGGACTTAAGTTTTTCAGGTGTGCCAGTCTTACTTACATAAGACTTACATAATGCTAGAGACTGCACAACAGCAGTACCAAAAATAATAATAATAACCCAAAATGAAGAGAAAACATCAATCATGTACTGGAAGCAGCTCCCTCCCTCCCCATCCATTCCCCCCCAGCCCCAATTAATTCTGTTTCCTTCTAAAAAATATTGTGTTGCTGATTCCTACTCCTTTACTGATTTGCATAAGATTGGAATTGGTTTTTTTCCATGCCCTCCTTCCTTTAGGAGCGCAGTCCCAGCCTGAATGGGAAACTCGGGATCTCATCAGCACTTCAAACTCCCAGAATTCCCCAATTGCCCAGTTTTGTTGAAGAATTCTGGGAGTTGAAGTCTACACAGCTGAAAGCAGGCAGTCTAGGGCAGGGGTAGGCAACCTTGGCTCTTTTAGGACTCGTGGACTTCAACTCCCAGAATTCCTGAGCCAGCTATGCTGAGGGGAAAGAGAGGTTTCCAAGCTGAGCCATGCTGGCTCAGGAATTCTGGGAGTTGAAGTCCACGAGTCCTAAAACAGCCAAGGTTGCCTACCCCTGGCCTAGGGACTTCTGGGAGCTGAAGTCCAGGCATGCTGGATTGATCTGTCTCCCATTACAGCTAACCGAGAGACTGCATTGCCCAAGAAACCCATCAACCCTTTTGGCCAACTTTCAAAGTACAAAATGCAGCTAGTCTGTGGCCAAACCTCAGGCAGCAAGCCCAATTCACACAATCCCAAGTATTTCAGGAACAGAAAAGGGGAGGGCTGTGTGTGTGTGTGCTTTAAAAATTCCCTGCATTTGGGGGGGGGGGGAAAGGGCAGGATTGAAGGCTCCAACCTCCTTGGGATTGAAAAACGCCGCTCTCCAGGGTGCTGAATCCCCCCCCCAAGTTGGAATCCCGTCCAAGTTCCGAAAAGACCATGATTGGCGCAGCGCTGGCCCAAACAGGACTGTGCCTTCACCAGAACGAAATCCGGATCTAAACCGAGAGTTGTTTCAGCGGAACGGGACCACCCCCAGCCCCCTCAACCCACTACCAATATAACAGCTTGGTGTTATCAGACTCCGTACGGCATTTTAAAAAGGAGGCAAATTTGGGAAAAGAGCCATCGAAATAGAGGGAATAAAAGGACCGGGGAGGGGGGAGGCAGGGAGTTTGAAAAAAATGGAAAGCATTTTTTTAAAAAAACAAAACACAAGTGCAACTGGGGAAGAGTGAGCAGCATTCAAGGAGGAGATTGAGAGAGTTTTGACGATCCCTCCGGCGTGCAAGGTTTGAAGAAGCTGGTAGATGTGATCAACTTCTAGCCTCAAAGCTAGCATTTACTATTTTTGTAGGCATGAAAGAAGCAAACGAATCGGGGTAGCCTTCTCCTATATCCTGCTGTTTTTAGGTAGAGAGGACTCAAACTCCTATAAGCCCCAGCAGTATCTGGGCAGGTAAGAGAAGGCTCTCTTGAGCAAGGGGTTGGACTAGAAGACCTCCAGGGTCCTTCCCAGCTCTGTAATTTTAAGACTTACAGCCCCATAAATGGGAAGGTAACAGATTTGGGGGGGGGGAACTGAAATAAGGTATATTTTAACTCTAACCACCAAGAGAAGATTTTCAAGAAGAGATTGGGACAACCATTTCTCTGAACTGGTATAGGGTCTCCTGCTTGAGCAGGGGGTTGGACTAGAAGACCTCCAAGGTCCCTTCCCACTCTTGTTATTCTGTTAGAATACATTCCCAAGTCAGACTCTTTTCCTCCAAGGCCCCCCAAAAAGGGAAAACATTAGATATCGTCAAAGGAAGATGGGCCATCCTCCCAAGAAGGCACTTTTTTTTCCGGTTTTGCTCCCTTCAGGCAAAAATCATGCCCTTCCTGGGGAGGGAGGAGTGGGGGGAAATCAGCAGGAAAGACTTTCGGGAACATGGCTACAAAACCCCGGAGTCCACCCCCCAACCGAGGCGATCCTCCCAGGCCACCAGGCTCCTTGGCTGACCTGCATTTTAAGTTGAAGAAGGAACACTTGGTGGGCTGCACCGAGGCTGCTTAAGTGCTTAATGGAGCAAGATCAGAAGACGGGGGGGGGGGGGGGGAGAAACTTCGGAGAGGACGTTCGGCTTGCTTCTTTCTCGGGGATGGAGAGCCGACGGGCTGGAAGGGAAGGGAAGGTACGGGAACCACGCATGGGACTTACCTTGGCAGAGGAAAACGAGCAGGAGAGAGACTCCGAGGGAAATCATAGCTCAAATCCTGAGCAAGCTTGCCTCTCTGTCCCTCTTGGACTGGTGGGGTTTTTTTTAGACGGGGGGGGAGAGAAGAAAAACCACAGAAAAGTCTACAAAAAGGTGGTGGAGAACCCCATGCAAAGCGAGGTCTGCAGCAGCAGCCGGCAAACGTCCTTGGATGGCGGAGCCTGAAGGACTTATTTGCGTGTGGAACTGAACAGAGTCGCATCGGAGACTTTGGAAAAGGGGGCGGGGGGAATGCTAAGGAGGAGGCTGGGGAGGAAGTGATGTCACCTGCTCCTAACAGAAGGTTGAGGGGCTGGGGGGGGGAGGGTCTCCTTATCTGGGTGCTAATGAGACCCTCCCATTTAAAATAAAAATAAAAACAAAAACCTCCCTTTCCAGTGGTTGAGAGAGAATTCGTACATGATTTAGCATCGCCTACCAAAGCAGGTTGTGTATGACCGGCCGGAAAGAGGGGAGGGGGTCATTTTATGCAACCCTAGAAGTGTAAGGGAGGAGAGGAA
This sequence comes from Azemiops feae, assembly GCA_023970755.1. Classification (NCBI taxonomy): domain Eukaryota; kingdom Metazoa; phylum Chordata; class Lepidosauria; order Squamata; family Viperidae; genus Azemiops; species Azemiops feae. The sequence continues at coordinate 479,798 of JALGBA010000620.1, forward strand.
GAAGGATTTGAAGCAGGGGGGCAGGGGGAAACGGGTTTTCGGAAGGAAAGCATCCCAAGCCTTGGCAGTGCGTCGGAAGCGCACAACATTGAAATAGGCTAAGTTGCATTAAACCAGGGGGGGTCTCCAAGCTTGGCAACTTTATAAGACTTGTGGATGTCAATTCCCAGAATTCCCCAGCCAGCACGGGGGGGGGGAGAGGGAATAGCATGGCTGGCTGGGGAATTCTGGGAGTTGAAGTCCACAAGTCTTATAAAGTTACCAAACTTGGAAAAGCCTGGTTTAATGCAACACTGTCTATTTGAACATCACGTGCTTAAGACGAGTGGGGAAAAAAGGATCAAAGGCCTGGAGACTAAAACATACGAAGAACGGCTGCGGGACTTGGGTTTGGCTAGTCTAAAGAAAAGAAGAAACAGGGGAGACATGATAGCAGTATTCCAGTATTTGAGGGGCTGCCACAAAGAAGAGGGGGTCACGTTATTCTCCAAAGCAACTGAGGGCAGGATAAGAAACAATGGTTGGAAACTGATCAGAGAGAAGCAACCTAGAATTAAGGAGAAACTTCCCGACAGCGAGGACAATTAACCAGTGGAACAGCTTGCCTCCAGAAATCATGGGCGCTCCATCACTGGAGGTTTTTAAGAAGAGGCTAGTCACTTGTCTGAAATGGTATAGGTTCTCCTGCTCGAGCAGGGGGCTGGTCTAGAAGACCTCCAAGGTCCCTTCCAATTCTATTCTATTCTTATTCTATTCTATCCATTATTCTATTCTATTCTATTCTATTCTATTCTATTCTATTCTATTCTATTCTATTCTATTCCAATTCTATTCTATTCTTATTCTATTCAATCCATTATTCCATTCTTAAATCCATTATTCTATTCTATTCTATTCTATTCTATTCTTCAATCCATTATTCCATTCTTCAATCCATTCTTCAATCCATTATTCTATTCTATTCTATTCTATTCTATTCTATTCTATTCTATTCTATTCTATTCTATTCTATTCTATTCTATTCTATTCTATTCTGAGAACGCAGATGCAAAAATGCTCAGCCAGCTTTCATGCGTAAGCTGGGAATAGAACTGTCTCCTAGTGACTGGCCCAGTCAGCCAGCCACCTTTTGTACCTAATGTAGGGCTAGAACTCACCAACTCCTAGTTACTAGCCCGATCTCCCAGTTTCCCCTCCCGTAGTCGTTCTACTCCCAAAGCCCACCACGGAAGCAAAGCTACTCTTTATGTAAACTATCGTGCCCAGCTCCTCTACCCCTGTGGCGGCTACATAGAGCTGCAAGCATCCGTGATGTCAGCTTTTTCCCCATCTGCTGGCCCAGTTATATTTATAAGCTACAACTCCCCCCTTTTGCTCCAGACAAGCTTATTTGGAAGAGTAGTTTCCATGGCAGCCTGCTCCCCTCCCCTGACTTGCTGTGACCAGCTGCACCTGTTGATCTTCCTTTTGTAACAGGCCTTTGTTCTGAAGTCACGCATGGAGGCCCCGTAGCGTGCAACCTAGTTGTTGTGAAACAGGACGACAGCTGTCGGGCAGAACTCACTCGAGAGATCGCGCAACAACTGGAGTTGCAGGAGAAGCGAGTGGCGCACCCCGCAGCAGCTGGTGGCTCCCCTCAAAACGGGTCTTTATCCCAGGCCTGGGGGGGTGTGGGGGGAAACCCAGGGGGCCCATCCCCGACTGAAGAGCGCCAGGGGCGAGGACAGCCCGGTTTTGAAGGGACGCAGATAAACCAAGACTTTTCACTCAAGGCCAGAACAGAAAGCAGTGAAAAGATCACCCCGATTCTTATTTATTTACATATGTTATTTCTAGCCCTCTCCTTCCCGGTCGAGATAGGCTGCTGGGATTCGAGATGTGGGCTGTTTCCAAAGACCCTGAATTTCAAGGGACCGGAAAGAGTACAGGAACGAACGTTAAGACGGGTGCAGAAGATACTAGAGGCTGAAAGAACCGTTCTGCTCCCCCACTCAGGGACCCCCCCCCAGTCTCGAAAATAAGTCTCCGTCCTTAAGAGAGGAACTAGCGAGGCCTGGCCAAAGCGGTACCGAGGCACCACTTGTGCAGAAGAGGCAGTTCCTTGAAGAGACACCTCCGTTAGAAAACCAGAGTCCCCGCCAGCTGGGTTGATGGATCCTCTCTGGAAGACCCCAGACGGGAGAAAAGGGGTCTCCTCTAGGGCCAGATGCCACCCAGAAGGGGAACCGCTCCGAAATAGAACGGCGCGAGTAAGCGCCTTTCTCCATTGGTGACTCTGACGGAGGGAACCGACGCAAGGCGCCACGTCAGAGCCCTCTCCAGCCGCCAGGCAGAAGTAGCCCTTCTGCTGTTCAGGAGGGGCCGCCCCATTTGGCAGCAGGAGGGTCCTCACTCGTTCTGAGTTTTCCAGATTGGTTTCTTCCCTTTCTTGGACTGGTTGGGACCGATGTATTTTAACAGGTGGTGGCTGGGTTTGGTGATGACCTCGGCGCCCATCAGAGGCTGCAGGACTGCCGGGATCTGAACGCTGCCGTCCTGGGCAAAGGAGGAGATGGGGTCAAAAGCAAAAAAAAAAAAGATGATCCCCTGTGCATGTGGTAGTCCTTGACTTACGACTGCCCCCGAGGCCAGAATTCCCACTGCTAAGCAGGACACTTTTTTAAGTGAGTCATGCTCAAATGTATCTTTTTTTGGTCACGATTGCTAAGCGAATCACTGCACTTGTTAATCACAGGGTCGTTAAGCAAAGCCGGCTTGCAAATGGTGATTTTGTGACCCAAGGTGAGGCAGCCGTCACAAATACAAAATCTGGGTTATCAAGCACCCACGTTTTGATCCTGTGACCATGGAAATACTGCACTGGTCGGGACCAGTCACAAAGTCACTTTCTGAGTACTGCTGCAGCTTCAAACTGTTGCTAAATGGATGTTGTAAGTCAAGGACCATTTCTACCTGTTTTATTTACAGTATGGGTGTTCCTGAGAGTGAGGTTGACCTTGGCAAGGATTCAGCCTCGATTCTGACTTATTCCTGCAACTCAAAGCTGGACTGGCAAGGGCCAAAGAAAACCAGAGTTCATTAAGATGTATATGACAGCTTCCCCCCAAAGCTGGTGCCTTCCCGGTGTGTTGGGACTACAACTCCCAGCATTCCCCCAACCAGCTTGGCTATTTGCTCTGCACCCTGGGAGTAGGTCATCCTGATTGGACAAGGATAGAACCAGTGCATGCTCATGTCCTCACTATTTTATCACTAGAGGGAGGAAGCTGCAATGTTTTCCCAAGCATTCGATCCTCCCTGGCTGGCTAGGAATTCTGGGAGTCATAGTCCCAAGGCACCCAGAGAGCGCTCCAGCTTGGGCAAGGCTGCCATATTCTATGGAGCCTACGCCAAGCAAACACCCCCTCAACAAACCTTGAGTTGGTTGGACTCCAGGATGGCAATGACCATCCGGGGAATCGCGCAAGCGGTTCCGTTAACCTGCGAAAGCACAAAACGGGTCGTGAACAGTTTGGCAACTGTACACTGGAAGCCCCCAGCCCCAAGATCGCCCAGAGGGAGAAAAGGCATCAGGTGGGTGCTTTCTCCCTTTGCAGCCCTCCCACCCTCTTTATTCTTGAGACATTGCCCCTCCCCCCCAGGGTCTCCCTGGACCGAGCTTACAGTGTGTGCAAAGCTGAACTGCTGTTTCTCATCGTAGTACATGATGTTCAAGCGCCGCGACTGGAAATCAGTGCAATTAGAGAGGCTGGATATCTAGCGGGGGAGGGAAGAACGGAAGAGGGCAAGGAACACGGTGGGCAGGCGGAAAAGAAACAATCCCACCTCCATCTTATTTATGTCTCCGTTCCTTTCCCATCTACTTTTTTTGTAATGTTTTTTTCACATTCTCAATGTGCTCTTTTATAAGGTTATAAAGCACCCAAAGATGCTCAACAGTGAGATGAAGGGGGGGGGGCATATAAATTTAATAAATAAATGAAAGTGATAAAAAGAAACACACTGATGCAGCCACAAAGCTGTACTGGCGTGGTCCAGGAAAGAGAACAGGGGCTGTGCCCTATAGGCCAGAAGTGTTTATGAGGGGGGTTTTAATGCTTGTTTCTCAGGCTGGGATAACCAGAAGTGAAGGGTTATTTCTTTTGCAGATACCCTGGGACTTCCAGAAGTTGTGGCTGCTCCAACACTGGAGGTTTTTAAGAAGAGCTTGGACAACCCTTTGTCTGAAATGGTTTCTTGCTTGAGCAGGGGGCTGGACTAGAAGACCTCTGAGGTCCCTTCCCATCTGTTATTCTCAGTTGGAGCGGCTTATAACCAAAATGAAGAAAGAAAAGAAAACAAGAACGGACAAGCAAAAAAGCTTGGTCCAAAACGGGCTGGACTTAAATCCAGCAGACGATTCCAGAGACGGTGAATTCTTCCCTTTCACACCTGGAGCAAGACAGGTGAGTTTCCCCGGAGAAAATTCCCAAGCTGTAAATGCTTGACCACCAGCAATAATTCCAGCACGGACACCAAACCAGTGGTGCATCCAGGGGTAGGTCAATCAAACCTTTGGACCACCATCTTGATTTTTTTTTCCCCACCAACCCTTAGCGCAACCCCCCCCTCCCCAAAGCCTGGGCCTTGCAACCCCCTCACCTCTCCATACTGGTTCCGGCCGGGCATCCAGGCCTCAATGTCGAATTTCCTGAAGGCAGACAGGCCCAGTTCGTGCGGGGGCATATCCAGAACTCTGCCACAAAGAGAGGCTGGTCAGAACAAGCGCCGCAGCCACAAAGGAAGAGCTAAACCCTGAAGCTCCTTTGGGTGGGCAAGCAGGGGCTGAGCCCCCCTCGCGCCGTCTTTATCCCTTTGGCTCCTTGGATGGGGAGGTGGGGTTTACTGTGAACTCCTCCACAGTGTATGGGTAGTCCTCAACGTACAACCACAATGGAACCCAAAATTTTCTGTTGCTAAATGGGACAGCTGTTCCACTGAGTTTTGCCCCATTTTACGACCTTTTCTTGCCCCACTAGTGAAGTGAAACACTGCAGTTATGTTAGTAAACCTGCTGTTCAGTGAATCTGCTTCCCCAATTGACTTTGCTTTCTGAAGGATACAAAAGGGGGTCGTATGACCCCGGGGACACTGCAGCCGTCATAAAGAAGGGGCTCGGACAGATCCTGTGTGAACTGTAAGTCCACCACGTCTCCTTACTTGTAGTGAAATCCCAGCTCCAGGAAAATCTCTTTCTGGAGGGCGAGGAATTCCTCCATCAAGGCACTGCTTTCGAAACCCGTCTCATTGGCGGTGACCCCAAACATTTCCACCTGGGTGAATGCAGGAAGGAGAAAAGGGTGACCTCCCACAATTCCCCAGGGAGCGTGCTTTAAGATGGGTGGACCTCAACTCCCAGAATCCCCTAGGGCTAGGCACCATGCTTTAAGATAGGTGGACCTCAACTCCCAGAATCCCCCAGGCAACATGTGGTATCCGAAGCAGAACATCCGGATTCAGCCACAATTTTGTTCCATACAGTGTTAACCATGTGAACTCTCAAGCTTCCTCCTTCCGTTATGTATTCAAGATGGACAGTGAATAATATTTATATGGTACTTATATGTAAGGGTGTAGGTCTATACATATGTTGTATATAGCATGTTTAAATGGGGTGTTATGTATGTGTACACTTTGAGAGCCAGCAACTAAATTTCATTTTTAATGTGTGCCGTTGTGCCCACAGTAATAAATAATAAAGGTTATCTATCATTTACCTACCTACCTACCTACCTACCTATCTGCCGAGTGTGGCAAAGTTTGAGTCAAGCCGGCCTCACCTTGTTGAACTGGTGCACTCGATAGAGACCCCAAGGTTCCTTGCCGGTCTGAGTTTCCGCTCGGTAGCAGGTGCTGGAACACACTATCCTGGCCAAGAGAAAAATAGGATTAATCACGCTGGTGGGTGCAGATCAGGCCTTCCCACCCGCCCCATAAAAATCTGTTGGAAGTTAGTTTAAAAAAAACAACCAACCCTCTGGAAAATCTAGGCAACTGAAAGGGCAGTTCTGAAGGTGTGAATGCACAGGAAGCACAACACGACTCACCTGACGGGCATATCCTTCAAAGCTACGGCATGGTCTGCAAAATAACCTGGAGAAGATAAAAACAGAAAGAAAGAAAAATGGGAGTGATAAGAATCTTTGCAGCTCAGAATCGAACAGTGGAATGTTCACAGATTTCTTAATTAAAGAAATCCCATTTTTTGTCCTTGGTCTTTGTCAAGTTTGGGGTTTCCTTGCAGATGTTTCATGACCCAATTAGGGAACATCATCAGTGCCAGAAGACGAGCAATCAAATAATCAAATAGTAAACAACAGCCTAATCAAGGAACCATCAAGAACATTCCCACTGACACTGACAGAGCAAGCTGTTTGTATATAAACAGAGATCAAACCCTTCTAGCACTGATGATGTTACCTAATTAGGTCATGAAACGTCTGCAAGAAAACCTCCAAGCTTAGAGAGCACCAAGGATCTCCTCCTCCTCCTCTCACAAAGCCCCCTCCCTCCTAGGACTGATGATGTTACCTAGTTGGGTACTGAAACATTTGCAAAGAAACCACCAAGATCAAAACCCCAAAGTTTTCATTGTCCTCCCTCCTCTTCCTCTCCGCAACCCTGCTCCCTTCTAGCACTGATGATGTTACCTTATTGGGTCATGAAAAGTCTGCAAGGAAACCACCCAGCTCAGAGAGCACCAAGGACCCCGCTGTCCTCCTCCTGGCCCCTCCTTCTCCTCCACTCCGTATAACCCTCTCCTTCAAGTACTGATGTGGCCCCCAAATTCATCCTTGACCACAGGCCAAAAGACTTCCCTGTTTTAACCATACCTGCAATGCCAACCTCGGATGTTCCCGCCAAGTTCAGATCCTCAAACCGGGAAGGGTCTATGCTATACACCAGAGAGGAGTGGACTTCAGGTAATATGCCACAGCCTTCCTGATAAACAGAAGACACTGACGAGGTTACCTAGTTGGGTCATGAGATGTCTACAAGAAAACCGCCAAGTTCAGAGAGCACCAAGAACCCCACAGTCGTCCTCTTCCTCCTTCTCTTCCCCACAAACCCCAAACCTCTTCTAGCACTGATGATGTTCCCTAGTTGGGTAATATAACATCTGCAAGAAAACAACCAAGCTCAGAGAGCACCAAGGACCCCTTGGAAGCTGAACAACTTATTCAGCTCCGTAGGCACCTTCAGTAGCCAAAATCTCATGCAACAGGACAAACGGAGGGATACTCACAAACACGGCTCCTTTAAGCAAATCTGGGACGGTCATGGGAATGAAACCCTTAAGGTAAAAGAAAAGGACATAAAGGACTGCAGGAGTGCCTCGTGCCCCAGTGCCTATAAACCCCCCCCCCTCCACATTTTTAGTTTGCTCTTGAACCTTAACGCAAAGGAGAAGGAAAACCAGCATTATGGACCGTGGACAGCATTATGGATCACTCTGAATTTTTTGCAGAGGCTTTGGGGTACGACCAACACAAGAGCACGGCTGGCTGGGGAATTCTGGGAGCTGTAAGTCCATCACACCTCTTAAGAGATGCCAAGTTTGAAAAAACACTGATTTATGAGAACAGATGCTCGAGAATTCAATACCTTTTTGATCAGCTTGGAGAAAGTGAACTGGACCAGGGCTCGCTCGAGCAGAGCACCTGCCCCACGGAGGTAGTACGATCGTAAACCGGAAATGTGTGCTAAGCGTCTACGGAGAAGAAAAAGTAAAAAAAAATTGTTCAAGCTACTCCTAAGGGTGCAGTCAAATTAACCTGCAGGGTTCCCTTATCTTTTTGGATAATATTTAAACCAAGCCACCTGTTTGTCTCTTTAGGTTCCCAGCACTGGAAACTGTCATATCCTTGCAACTCAAGTTGGTCGTGTTCTGCCTCAGCTGCCTTTGAACACGGACTGTGCAGAATCTCTGGTAAACGATCTTGCCAAATACTGACACAAATCAGAAGGATTTTGGCAGCCCCTTTCAAAATTCTTACGAGCTACAGCTTGCCAAAGATTCTGCCTTTTAATAAAATATGTTAGGCACAAAAGCTACCAGATTCCTGATTATTATTATTTTTTACCACCACAGCCCAAACTCACTCTCCTACAATGTGCAATAACTGAACTGGCATATTGCACTCTCTTGTTTATTTTATTAAATGGTCATTAAATGAACGCTACTTGTATTTCGGTCTGATTAAGAAGGAATTCAATTCCACTTGTCCTATTCTCAGGTTTCTGTTTAGCAGACTAGCTGGAACATCCTGGAGTGAAATGAGTTTTAACCCTACATTTGGAATACAGAAATTTTTCATACTAACCTTTGCCTTAGAATGTCCAGCTTTTCTCCAATTTCTAGGTGTCCTTTGACCTTGAAATCAAATTCTGTTTCCAAAACAAAGCAAGGAAGCAAAAGGCATTGTTGTTTAAAGTACTGCAGTGTTGCGTTGACTGCACAAGTTCTATTTTTGGCTGCAGATGGGCACTAAATCTTTTCAATGGCTTCTGAATTCTACCTCAATGGTAGCCCAGGCTATGGTCTTCTCACCTGGTTTTTCGCCAATAATCTCCACTATCCTGGGTTGGTTCTCATCTCCAAATTGCTACGGGAAGAAAAGAGAAGAGGTGAAGACACAGCATCAAATATTATTTCTGTCCAACTCAAGGTGAAAAACTCCGGGCCTAAGCTAAGTGAATCCAAAGCCAGAGGACTCTGCAACAATTTTATAGTAAAGGTTCAGGAAATTTGGACTGCCTCACTCATAGGAGCTTATAGAAAGAGTGACAGAAAGTGGGGGTGGAGTTAAAAGAGAAATCAGCCTAGAATCCCTATATAGCCACAAACGAACAAAGTCCAACCCCCCCGCCCTCGAATTCTGTGGACTCTTTTCTAACTCCAAGTGTTGTGATTCCTTGCCAGCCAGTGGACCCGGCAGCTGAGTCTGAGGAATCAGAGGAGGAAGAGGGGCCTGGAGTGGCATCAGAGTCAGAGGAAGGCTCTGAGGAGCTCCAAGACTTACAGTCTGACGAGGAGCCTGGCCCCTCTACTCGCGCTTAGGCTGTGCTGGGAGCCTGAGTTGGACAGTGATGAATCACAGCTGGGACAGAGGAATGCAATGGGGCGGCTCCAAAGGCAGAGGAGAAGGCATTAGGAAGCCACACCTTGGCTGCATAATAAAAGGGAAGGTGTGGGAGCTGCTGGTGGCCGAAGGCAACCATTCCTGTTGAGGATCGAGTTTCTGTGGATTGTGTTTGTTTGCCTTGGACACTGACTCAGGTCTGTGAACAATAAAAAAGGGATTGGTTTTTTCCTGCCGTTCCAGCCTGCTTGTTGGAAGAGGGCTTTCTCCTTGTGAGCTTAACAAGGACTCACGTGGGCTGGGACAGGACACCAAGCAGGTGCTACTGTGAGTTTAGAAGATTTCTGTGTACAGGTAGGCCTTGACTTATAATCACAATTAAGCCCCAAACTTTCTGTTGCTGAGATAGTTGTTAAATGAGGTTTTGCCCCATTTTGCGACCTTTCTTGCCACGGTTGTTAAGTGAAACATTGTGGTTGTTAAAATTAATAACACAGTTGTTAAGTGAATCTGGCTTCCCCCGTTGACTTTGCTTGTCCGAAGGTCACAAAAGGGGATCACATGACCCCCAGGACACCGCAACCGTCATAAATATGAATCAGTTGCCAAGCATCCAATCGTGTGACCATGGAGATGCTGTAGTGGCCTGAAAGTATGAAAAATGGTCGTAAGTCGCTTTTTTCAGTGCCCTTGTAACTGTGGTCACTAAACAAATGGTTTAAGTCAAGGACTACTGTATTGGCTTTTTAGCAATAAATCAGTTTATTTGGACCTGGTTTTCCGTGCCTGGCAGAGCCCTAGACACACCAAAATTTACTTCTCTATTTCATGCTCTTTACCACATCAGGATGAATCCGGTTGGGCAGCTTTAGGGCATCCAGATAGTATTTTTCTTGCAACTCGATCTCCTCCTGGCGCAAGGCATGAAGGCGACAATGGATTTCCCTCCCCTCTTTCACCAAGGTGTTGTAAACAGGCAGCTGGTGGGAGAGAGAAAAAGGGGGAAAGATGTTGAAGAATTCACAGAAGAAAGAAGCAAATATTCTCTATTTTTATTGTTTCATTTCCCCCCCTTGTTTCTAATTTTTTTTTTATCTGTAACCGCCCAGAATTATTGGGACAAAAGAAAAGAAAAGAAAACTTCCTTACCGTCTGTAAAGTACTCTCATCATGGCTTTGCTACAAAGAAAAAAAAAACAGTGGACGGTTATTCATAAAACAAACCGATGTAATGACTGTGAATAATTAACTATCAGCCAAGGATATAAAGCTATTTTTGTCCATTCTACAACTACGAAAAGCAACCAGATGCCCAGACATAGAAGTGTATTAATTCGTTAACATATTTTCCTATAATAAATTCGGGTTATTCCAACGTGATCATGATCACAGGCACTCACCGTAAAATTGTACGCTTCTGTCCTCACTCTGTTTTTCTCTACGGTGAGTTTTGCAATCTCCTCTTGAACCTGATTCAGTCTCTCCCAAACAGTAACCTGGTGGTTAGGACAAAAGGAAGAAAGAAAATTACAAGGGTTAAACCACATTAGTCAAAAGGAGAGATCATGGTATAAATAGTCCTCAACTTATGACCACAATTGAGCCCAAAATTTATGTTGCTAAGTGTTAAGTGTGTTTTGCCCTATTCTACGACCACAGTCATTAAGAGAATCACTGCAGTTGTTAAGTTAGGAACAGGGTTGTTAACTGAATCTGGCTTCCCTATTGACTTTGTCAGAAGGTCGCAAAACGGGATCACGTGACCCCAGGACACTGCAACCGTCATAAATATGAGTCAGTTGCCAAGCGTCTGAATATTGATTACGTGACCAGGGGATACTGCAACGATCCTAAGTGTGAAAAATGGTCATAAGTCACTTTATTCAGTGCTGCTGTGAGTTTGAATGGTCACTAAACGAATGGTTGTTAAGGATTTACCTGAAGCCTCTTTCACCACACCACAATTTTGCTACATCAGAAGCCACCAGAGGCTAAATCTGTAGCATGTAACTAAATTTACATGTAAGAAGTGAATGAGCAAACCCATTTTTTAAACCTCCAGACTTTTTTTTAAAAAAGCACTTAAAAATGCTTCCTTGTCACCTGGTAGGACTCAAGTGCTTTTAATTCAATTCAAGGCTTGAGGGGCAAGGGGGAGGATGGGAGGATTTAACAAATATGAATGGAATTAATGGGGAAAAAGGTTGACCCTTTAAATTCTAGGTCACTTGATGATGGCATATAATCAAATCAGTTCATTCTGTGCAGAAGTTAATGAGGTTGGGAAAGGTGAAGGGAAACGGAAGAAGAGGACGACCAGCAGCCAGGTGGAAGAACTCAGTGAAAGAGGCAAAGGGGCACTCTTGGAAGACCTGAAGTCAAGGTTGGGCACAGATCATCCAGGAGAAGATAGCCAACATTGGCTTAATGGCATGGAATTAATCACATCTCTTGTTTGATGAACTCTCCATGGCTTAGCATCCCAAGCTCTTTGATTACTACAGGGTTCAAAATAACAGACAAATCCAAAAGTCATCTATATACTAATGTCTTTCAAGCTCAGCAACTTTAAGATGTGTGGACCCCATGCTGGCTGCGGTATTCTGGGAGTTAAAATCCACCCGTCTTAAAACAGGCTGGCTGGGGAATTCTGGGAACTGCAATTGAGACATTTTAATGCCTGCCAGCGGGGAGTTCCATGGAACTGAAACCCAAACATTTAATGCCTGCCGGCTGGGCAATTCTGGGAACTGAAATCCAGACATTTTAACGCCTGCTGGCTGGGGAATTCTGGGAGTTGGACTCCACCCATCCTAAAGCTGCAGAGGCTGAAAAACACCGTTCTATACCGACAAAGGCGGGCGAGAGAGGGAGGGCACCGGGCACCGTTTTAAGCCACCCGTCGGGGGCCAGGGGAGGTTCCAGCGCCCGCCCTCCCGCCCCCTTCAGCCAGCCAGGCCCCCCGCCCGCCCGCTCCGCTTACAAGCTGGCGCAGCTCCGGCGCCTTGAGAGGCCCTTTGCGCGCCTCCAGCTCCCGCTCGGCCTCGCTCATCCGCGCGCTCAGCCCCGCCACGTCCAGCCGCGGCCACGAGGCCCAGCCCTCCCGCGCGTGCTCGTACAGGCGGCTCCGGGCGCCGCTGGAGCCGGCCCGGCGAGGCGGCGGTCGGCGGAGCGGCGGCTGCTGCCAAAGCCGAGCCACGCCGCGACACAGCCGCAGCGGCGCCGCCATGACAGCCGGTCACATGACGCGACGCAGCCGCGTCGACGCGGACGTCCCCCGGCCAGCCAATCCGAAGCGCCGGCTGAGCTGCTGTGGTCACCGTGGCAACGGAAGGCTATTTTTTAAGGCGGCCTGCGAGAGCTCCGGAACGCAGTCTGCGCATGCTCCGTGGGTTCTGTGGCGGGTTTGTGGACGTTTCGTGACCCAGCTAGGTAACAGCATCTGTGCCGGTGGGGCAGCAAGCCCCATTCTGCCTGGCACCGATGATGCCGCCTAGTTGGGTCACGAAATGTCCGCAAGAAGACAACCAGGCTCAGCACCAGAGCTCTACAATTATGAAGTGTTGGAGGGATACCGGGGAGACCCAGAATCGGGTTCCCTTGTGGCCACAAAAGCTCCCTGCCTGAATTTGAACCGGTCCCTCTCTCAGCCCAACGTCACAGGGATGTTGTGGGCGGATACATGGATGCATGGATACCTAGACAAGGATATAGAATCTATTATATTAATATTATATATTAATATTACATTACATTATAGATAGCTAGGATACAGATGGATGAGTAGATAGATGGACAGATAGGAGATGGATGAATAGGATATAGATGGATGGATAGATAGGATATGGACAGATGTATAGATAGGAGATGGATGAATAAATAGATGGATAGATAGGATATAGATGGATAGATAGGTGGATAAATACAGTTAGGGAAGACAGAGCTAGGAAATGGAAGGATAGACAGACAAATAGACACACAGACATAGGATATAGATGGATGGATAGGTGGATAAATACAGTTAGGGAAGACAGAGCTATAGATTCCTAACCCATTTTCCCCCCTCTGGAGATCCTATGTGATATTCCACAACACTGACATTTCACATCCAACCCTGTAAAAGGGCATGAAAAATATCAGCAATTTTGTCATTTTCCTTTAAAAAAACAGCTATTTTATTAATGCATATTGCTGCTTTTTTATTCATGTTATTTACTCCTTCATCTGCAATTTTGGTTGTCTCATTCAGGCTTCCTGCTGCATTTCTTGGGTTATTTTCTTTTCAAAGTTTGTTCAGAATAACTGTTTTTGTGTGGAACGCTGAACCACAACTGAGTCATTCACCATTTAAATGAATATGTCACCACAGTAATGCTGGCAGAGGCTGGATTCATTGAATTGCTCTGCCATTTGTATGAAGTCACAGGTATTTAACTATAGTTTATTAAATAAGCTATGACAGAGTAAGTTCAATATGCTAAGCAATAAGCAAAGTGTACTAAAGATTGTAATGAGTTCGCCCAACACATTAAGCAAAGAGCAAAGAAGTCTAGTATGGCTTAATCACATTGCATGAGCTCAGAGAAGCAATACTGAATTGATAGTACTGACTAAAGTAAAGACATTAATGTTTTCTGACTAATAGTAAGTACTGACTACTAGTTACTACCATAGTCAGTACTTGCTAGCAGTTAGAAGATGTGATGAAAACTCCTTAATTGTACAACACATGGATAGACTTCACCATTCAACTGGAAAACGGTGAGCATCCTAAACCAAGCTAAGTCCAAAAACAGTAGAGGATTCCTCACACAAATCAGCCATCAACAGACACATTGAGATAAGCAATATATATATACAGTCAAAGGTGAGAATCAAAAAGCCAAAAAGAAAACAAAAAGACCAAAACATCTCCTCACCAGCAATCAACACCCTAATAAGCAGAGGTTAACATCAAGATTATCAGTAAATCAACATTCAAGCAGTAAAGAAGACCCCAGTCAAGGAGCTACCAATTCAGACAAACAATCAAACAAACAATAAACAATTCCTTAATCAAGGAATTATTAACGTTACTGTGCATTGCTGTAATGTTTTAAGGGCTTTTAAATTGGTTTTTAATGATTGTAAGCCACCGAAAGGCTTCTCCAGGGGAGATAAATGGCATATAAACTGAAATAAATAAATAAACCACCAAGAACCACCAGCACTGACAGGACAAGTTGTTTGTACATAAACCAAGAGCATATCCCAGTCCTTTGTAGCACTGATGGTGTTACCTAGTTGGGTCATGAAATGTCTGCAAGAAAACAAGCAATTTAGAGTGCACCAAAGACTCCATGGTCCTCCTCCTCCTCCTCCTCCTTCTCCTAGCACTGATCAAGTTACCTAGTTGGGTCATGAAACGTCTGCAAGAAAATAACCAAGTTCAAGAAGCATCAAGGACACCGAGTCCTTTTCCTTTTCCTCCTTTCCCCCTCCTCCTTCTTGCCCTCATCCACCCCTTCTCCTTCTCTTTCACTCCACAAACCCCACTCTCTTTTAGCACTGATGATGTTACCTAGTTGGGTCATGAAATGTCTGCCAGAAAGCAATCTCAGGGAGCACCAAAGACCCCACTGGATTGACAGTCTAGAGTAGAATTACTTGGTCAGCTATCACAGGAGATGAGACCCAGATAAGAAACTGTTCACTGTAGGTCTGTTTTTTCCCCTTTGGGGCAGGTGTGGAGAAGAAAGTTACCAACTAGCTTTGACGCATCACCAGAAACATCTTCAGAACAGATGTTTAACCCCGCTACTACCTTTCTGTGTGTTTTTTACCCCCGCCCTTGCCTTCTGATCTCATCTGGGATGGGGGATGGCTTTGTCTCTTATTGAGTCATGAGATAATGGCGAGATTTCAACACTTTGAAGAGTCGTGATGCTTCGCCTCCATCCTCCAGAGATATCAAAAGTAATTAGGTTGATTCAAAGGTCTCTGGAGCCCCAAACTCACAAATCACCATTAAAGGCAGCAATTCCTAAGCTTCGGTGTTCCACAAATGCTGGGGCTGGAAAGAGCCAATTGTAAATTCCAAGCACAGATGCTTTCGTTCAACCTGCACCAACCTGCATAAATACATATTGCTAGCAATCTAGTCCATTATCTAAATTTGTTTGCTTTTACTACAGACTGTTTTGCTCCAATGATTTAAAAGCCAAGAGACGTTTGGGTGCTTTTGCTTAAAGATATTCTGAGTGAAAACACAGCTAGTGGACACGTGTTGGCAAGGGAATATTGGAGGCTAAACCTGAGCCCCCATGTGACAATAATCAGGCCAGCCAACAGATTGCAAATTGTGTTTCGGGTAACCCAAACTGGGGTTTACTCAACCAGAACCAAATCAACCCTTTTGTGGCTTAGTATGACTGATGGACGAACGTTAATGCGAAGATCGTTTAGCTCTTGCGGGACTTGCACTCCTGCAAGAGACGATTGGCATCTTTTGTAAATTCGGAATGCTAACAGGATCTTTATCAGAAGGAACCTAAATGTCCTTGCGGATAAATAAAAGTCAGATTATCTACAAAGAAAACAACCTTCCCAAATTTTTAAAAATCAATTATTCTTGAAAGGGTAGAGGAATGAGATGTGTCAGAACCACTAATTGTAATCCATCATTTAGAGACATCCAGTTCATTGTCCTTTGAAGTTCTTCCTGTCAGTAACTGAATTTGCTTACTTATTAAATTTATAGGCCTCCCATCTCACTACCCAAACTGATTTTTTGCAGCTTACAATGCCATAAAAACTAATATACAACCGTTAAAATTAATAACAATTAAAATGAAGACGAATGTGGGGTCTTTGGTGCTCTCTGAGCTTGGTGGTTTTCTTGCAGACATTTCATGACCCAATTAGGGAACATCGTCAGTGCTAGAAGGGAGTGGGGTTTGTGAAGGAAAAGGGAGGAGGAGGAGGAGGAGGAGGAGGACTGTGGGGTCCTTGGTGCTCTCTGAGCTTGATAGTTTTCTTGCAGACATTTCATGACCCAACTAGGTAACCTCATCAGTGCTAGAAGGGGGGTTATGTGGATAAGGAGGATGAGGAGGAGGAGGAGAAGGGAGGGAGGAGGAGAGAGGAGGGGAGAGAGGACTGTGGGGTCCTTGGTGCTCTCTGAGCTTGGTGGTTTTCTTGCAGACGCTTCATGACCCAACTAGGTAATTTCACACTGATGACAATCAAGCATCTGCAATGCAAACCATCAAGGCAGAGAGTGTTTATTTCTTCATTTATCAAATTTATATGCTGCCCACCTCGTGGTCATCACCAACTCCTCATCAGGATCTTCCACAATGACCAGCCTCAGCATGACATCGCCACAATATCAAAGTCTTAACTTCATTATTGGGGCTGCCAGAGACAGAAAGCAAACATGGGTCTTTGGGCAGAGTAAGAAGACCAGCAGATGCTCTAACGTAGGAAGCTTTTAATGAACTTAAGTTCAACATCATTCTTTGGCAAGTGCCGTGGAGACGGCCGCAAAATGCTAAGGGCCAAACTACCGCCAAATGGAAAAAGTACACGCTGTGATAATTCTACACTAAGTTCAGTTTATACCAGATGAGCACAGCCACTACTCACTACCGCAGTTGCTAGTTAATAATGTCCTCTTCCCGGCTTTGATATCTTAATTAACGCTTGGAGAAGGAGAGGGAATATATTGCCTGGATTACAGCTTCAGCAAACAAAAGCGAAGTCCTTGATAATGGTGACAGGAGATTTTTCTGTAAGATATGAGCAGGGTGACAGCTTGGAAACTGACAGAGAATCTGGACTGTGTCTCTTTGGTGAGTAGGAACTGGAGGAGCATATGGGTGATGGATTCGATTTCCTGAAAATCTGATGTTCATTGGCAGGTTTAACGTTCAATATCAGCAAGACAGAAAAAAAGCAAACTCTGATTAAAATGATAAAACAGCCATAAAGATATAAACTTATCAATGGTTATTGATTTATTTGGACTAATAGTAGCTGCTTATCTTGATGGCTTTTATACCTTATATATCTGTATCTATATTTCCCTTATTCCGGTGCCTTTAAACAGCCGCTTGAATCTGTCAGAAAATATCCTGTTTTAATTATTGTCTTCTCTCGATTGTAAATTTCAGCATCTTATTTTTAGAGATCTGGCTATTGATGGTCCCTAGAAGATGCCAACTACTTCTTTCCTGAACATCTAGCACCTGCAATTTTCTTTTTTTTATATATAATACATTTTTACTAAGTTTTGCACTTCTGAATACAGGCTATAGAATAACAGAGTTGGAAGGGACCTTGGAGGTCTTCTAGTCCAACCCACTGTTCAATCAGGAAACCCAGTTCTATAAGTCTCACGTTTTTGTGTGCACCTTTTAAGTGGAACAACCTGCCTCCAGAAGTTGTGAATGCTCCAACACTGGAAGCTTTTAAGAAGAGATTGGACAGCCATTTGTCTGAAATGGGATAGGGTCTCCTGCCTGAGCAGGGGGTTGGACTAGAAGACCTCCAAGGTCCCTTCCAACTCTATTCTATTCTATTCTATTCTATTCTATTCTATTCTATTCTATTCTATTCTATTCTATTCTATTCTATTCTATTCTATTCCTTATTTATTCTATTCTATTCTATTCTATTCCTTTCTATTTTCTATTTTCTATTTTCTATTTTCTATTCTATTCTATTCTATTCTATTCTATTCCTTATTTATTCTATTCTATTCTATTCTATTCTATTCCTTATTTATTCTATTCTATTCTATTCTATTCTATTCTATTCTATTCTATTCTATTCTATTCTATTCTATTCTATTCATTTCAATTAAGATTCTATTCTATTCTATTATTATTTCAGTTAAGACTCTATTCTATTCTATTATTATCTCAATTAAAATTCTATTCTATTTCTATTTCTATTCTATTCTAATTTTCATTGTACAAACAACTGACCCAAATCGGATTTCGATAAAGGAAAGGAAAGGAAAGAAGGAAGCAAGGAAGGAATTTCTGCAAATGTTAAATAAACTAAGCTCCACAGAGCTCCCTCTTCCAGAGAAATTACTTTTGCAAGCCAAACAAACTTCAGTATCGCTTCGATAGAATTAAACATAATGAGGATTAATCTCATAGAACAACTTGTAGCTTCTCAAATACAAACACCCAATGTTTTCCTCCACTGCCTGGTTTCTTTGCATTCTCCATCCTGTTCTTGACACGACAACCAGGGAACAGGTTAAAAGTGTCCTCCACCATCCCCCCCCCACCTACTCCTGGTTTGCTACCTGAGGTGAGATCCTGCCCTTTCCGGATGACACCCAAAGCGGGCGTGAGCCTCTCCAGGGATGTCCTCTCTCCCTCCGCGGACACCCACTCCAGGGGAATGATGTGAGAACATCCCCCCCCCTCTCCTCTGACTGCTTTCGCACTCTAAGCCTTGATAAGGCAGGGGAGCCGGCACTTCCACACAGCAGCCTGGAAGCCTTTGCTTTTGCAGCTCCTGAGACCAGCTACAGGTAGGATTCTCTATGAGGTTTTTTTTGTTCTTCTTTTAGTCTGTGATTGGTTCTCCTTCCAGCTCTGGGTTCAAGATCGCTTTTGGGGAGCAGATTTGCTTCAAGGCTGTGAGGAACTGGGCATGTCTAGTTTAAGGAAGAGAAGGACGAGGGGTGACATGACAGCGGTCTTCCAGTATCTCAGGGGCTGCCCCAAAGAAGAGAGGGTCCACCTATTCTCCAAAGCGCCTGAAGGCAGGACAAGAAGCAACGGATGGAAACTAATCAAGGAGAGAAGCAACCTGGAACTGAGGAGAAATTTCCTGACAGTGAGAACAATCAGTGGAACGGCTGGCCTCCAGAAGTTGTGGGTGCTCCATCATTGGAGATTTCTATGGAGATTCTCAGTCATCCAGGTAGGGTGGTCCCAAAGGTGATTTTCTTCTTCTTCTCCTTTTTCAGGAGGCAACTGGAAACACAAGAAAGTCCCGTTGCCTCCTGAAAAAAAAGCACCTTTGGTCCATCATTGGAGGTTTTCAAGAAGAGACCGGACAACCATTTGTCCAGAATGGCATAGGGTCTCCAGCTTGAGCAGAGGGTTGGACTAGAAGACCTCCAAGGTCCCCTTCCAGCTCTATTATCCTGAGATGTTTCCAGGGTAGAGTAAAATTGCTGTTTGGAAGCTTAGCGGTAGCTGCTTTGTCTGGCAGTGTTAGGAATCTATATACACAACTGTGTCTCTTGTGAAGTCGAATCTGTTGTTTTCAAACAGCTATCAAGCTAAGATTGTTTTTTTTTCCTGTTCACTCGGCAATTTTCTTTTCGTCAAAGCCGAGCAAAGCAGACAAACAGAAAACTTGCTGAAAAAAGCGTTAGAAGCAATTTTGAAGTGAAACATCAGCCCGTTTCCCGTTTACCTGGGGAAGTTTTCTGCTGGCACCATATCGATTGTCTGGTTGATGAGTTATAGATCTCTCTCCACACATTGTGTGTGAAGTGGTTTGGTTGTTTAAAATGGGAATGATGGGTTAAAAAGTTGGAGAAATGGCGACCAAAGTGGGTGGCTAAACAAGCCAGGTTATATGAGGCTAACCATCACCTCTTGCAAAGGATAAAACCTGCAGAGCTAGTGGGATTTTTAGACCCGATCTTTGATTCCAGAAACTGGAATTTCCCTCCTGTTCAATTCAATGAGAGTTCCCCATCTTGCAAAACAGGGAAGCTCGGGGGAATGAAAAGTCCGGGTAGACATTCTCTAAAATAACTTTTAAAATACAGGTATTCCTCGACTTACGACCACAGTTGAGCCCAAAATTTATGTTGCTAAGTGCAACATTTGCTAAGGGAGTTTGGCCCCATTTTACGACTTTTCTTGCCACTGTTATTCAACGAATCACTGCAGCTGGTAAGTCAGTAACCCGGCTGTTAAAGTGACTCTGGCTTCCCCATTGACAGGCGGTCGCAAAAGGGGATCACGTGACCTTGGGACGCCGCAACCGTCATAAATAGGAGCCAGTTGCCCAGCATCTGAATTTTGATCCTGTGACCACAGGGAGGCTGCGGTAGTTGTGTGAAAAACGGTCGTAAGTCCCTTTTTTCAGTGCCATTGTAACTTTGAACGGTCACTAAATGAAGTGATGTAAGTCCTACCTGTAGTGGGAACACTCTGATCAGTGACCAGTGACCAAAATCCAGGTGTTTTGAAGGCAGCCTTTTAATTTATAGCTTGCGGGAGCTGTTTGGTCTCTTCTGTGCAATGTTAACTTGTGCATGGCGTTTGCATAAATACTTGTTCGTGTATTCGTGATGTTCCGCATTTTTTTTAACATGCCGTGATTTGGCCTTGGACCGTAAATAAAGATATAAAATATAAATCAGGTTTAAAAGGACAACTTTACCTGAGAGCATGGTAGAGCCATATTCGTATAGGTTTGATAACTGTCCGGCAAGTGGTAGGAACCTTTGAATGTGGGTGAGCTAAGAGGATTTTTATATCAGCGTTTCTCAAACTTGCAACTTGAAGATCTGTGGACTTCAACCCCCAGAATCTGCCTTCTGTTAGTCCCTTCTCTGCTTAGTTTGTGAAGAAGGTACGTTCTGTCTGCTCCTAGTCTGGAAATTCAATAAAACCCTTTTCATTTGATTAAGAAAAGGGAGAAACGCAGAACGCAGGATCAATGAAATGGGTGCGCGCTATAATTCACCCTGATAATCAGAAACAGCTCTTTGTGCTTTCTTAAGAAAAATAACCACTTAAGCAGCTGGCTACTTAATTTTATTCATGAATAGACTACAAGACTCTGATTTAATAATCTCATCAGACGGCAGTTTGGGTCTGTGCCGTCTGCTAACGCCACGAACTAGGTTAGCGACCTACGCTGTTCGCCTAGCACAGAAAAGCTACAAGGATAAGAGTTTCCCAACCTTAGCAACTTTAAGGTGTCCGGATTTCAACTCCCAGAATCCCCCAGCCAGCCATGCTACGTCACATGACCATGGGCAAGTGGGCGGACACTGAACTTCAAATCTGGGTCCTAAGTCCCTTTTTCGGACTCCGTCATAACTCCACATGGCCGCTAAGCTGAAGATTACAAGGAGTCTTTGACTTCCAAAAACTCATTTAGTGACCGTCTGAAGTGACAACAGAACTGAACTGTCCATTTTGTGCACTTACAACCATTGCAGCGTCCCATGGTCACGTGACCAAAATGTGGATGCTTGACAACTGATTCACATTTACGATGGCCGCAGCGTCCCCGGGATCACGTGATCCCCTTTTGCAACCTTCTAACAAACAACGTCAGTGGGGGAAGCCGTATCCACTTAACAGCCATCTTACTAACATAACATCTGAAGTGATTCACTTAGCAACTGTGCCAAGAAATGTCGTAAAATGGAGGCAAAGTTCCCTTAACAGCTGTCTTGCTTAGCAACAGGCTCAGCTGTGGTCGTAGGTCAAGGACTGCCTACGCCGAACACATTTCTGGCCAACCTCTGTTTCTCCTTTCTCAGACAGCTGCTGGCTGGGTGAGTTCTCGGTTGAAGAACGTGGAGGAGGACGCTCGGTTCAAAAGACTTTCCCTGAGATGGGGGCTTACTGATCTGTAGAAACGCCCCCCGCCTCCCGGTATGCAGACCTCCCTTGAGCTGTTCCTCCTATCGATTCAGCTCTACCAGACAATAGAGGTGAGGAGTTTGAGGATCTGTGCCCCTCTTAATTAGAATTAATTAATTAGAACAATGAATCAGTGGAACGACTTGCCACCAGACGTTGTGAGCGTTCCACCAATGGAGGTTTTTAAGGAAGAGACTGGAGAGCCACCTGTTTGAAATGGGATAGGGTCTCCTGCTTGAGCAGGGGATTGGTCTAGAACAGGGGTCTCCAACTTTGGCAACTTTAAGACCTGTGGACTTCAACTCCCAGAATTCCCCAGCCAGCCATGAAGTTGAAGTTGAAGTCTAGAAGACCTCCGGGGTCCCTTCCAACTCTTGTTATTCTGTATTTTGCATTCAGATGAAATGTTGAGACCCTTTCTTGTTTCAGAACCTTGGATAGCAATTTATCACTTTTTAAAAGGCACTTATGACAGTTTTTCACACTTACAACCGTTGCAGCACCCCCAAGGTCACGTGATCAAAATTTAGACACTTGGCAACTGACTCATACTTAGGACGGTTGCAGTGTCCTGGGGTCACATGATCCCCTTTGGCGGCCTTGTGACCAGCAAAGCCAATTGTTATTCTGTTTAATTCTGTTCAATTCTTTTGCTCTATAACTTTCAAGCTGACTTTTAACTTTTGACTCTCAACTCGACTTACGACTGTGATCAGCACCAGAATTTCCGGTGTTAAGCAAGGCAGTTGCAAAGTGAGACATGCCCAATTTTGCCTCCTTTCTTTCCCATGGGGAAGGGAATCACCGGGGCTGGGAAATGAATTTTGATCACGTGACCTTGGAGGGGGGGGAAAATGCTGCAACGGTCGCAAGTTGCAAGTCACTTTTTTCCAGGGCCGTTGTAACTGTGAACGGTCACTAAATGAATTTTGCCAGGAAACGCTCAGCCGTTTTCCCAGAAGCAAAATCAAGGGGGAAAGCTGGATTTGCCTAACAATTGTGCATTTGCTTAACAACTGCAGCGAGTCACTTAACAACCAGGGCAACAAATGTGGTAAAATCAGGCACGATCCATTTAACAACTGCCTCGCTTAGCAAAGAAAATCTGCCCTTCAATTGCGGTCGTAAGTTGAGGATTACCTATAATGGGGCCTGGATGGGGAGGGGGAGCAGGAGAAAAACAAGGTTGGGAGGGGGCCACGGGGCCAAAAAGCTTGAGGAACTGGTTTAAATGCCACTCCTGATAGATAGAAATAAATAAAATGCAGCCCCCACCCCCTCATTCATGAAAAGTACATTCAACTTTCCAACTTTGCAGCTTCATTCTCGACTTCCAATTTGGGGGTGAACTTACCCCTCTCCTCCCTCCTGTGTTGCAGGCTCACCCCACAGGGTCCTCCGTCCAAGGGATGTTGGAAGCCTGGCAGAGATACCACGAGGACTGCCTTCGCAAGATGACCAAAGACCCTCCACCGGCAGGTGCAGGAATATGTAGATGCTTTTTCAGTCTTGTGACTCAGTGTCCACCTTAGGCTTCTCCCAAAGTAGCACTGTGTCTCAACCTTGGCAACTTTAAAATGGGTGGACTCCAACTCCCAGAATTCCTGAGCCAGCATGGAACTCTGGGAGTTGAAGTCCACCCATCTTAAAGTTCCATGCTGGCTGGGGTATTCTGGCTGTTGACACCCACCCATCTTAAAGTTGCATGCAGCTGGGGAATTCTGGGAGTTGAAGTCCACCCATTTTAAAGCTGCATGCTGGTCGGAGAATTCTGGGAGTTGAAGACCACCCATCTTAAAGTTCCTCAGGGTGAGAAACACTGCTATAGTTTCTCCCTTCTCCAGTCTTCTGGAGCACTAATTTCAACTTTCCTGTTCAAAAAATGCTCATTAAAACCTACAGCTCATCTTGCAGGTGAACATTTTTTTAATGCATATTGCAAACATTGCCCGATATGTCCCCCCAGCAAAAATGAACTCTGTTTTTTTTGCAGCTGCTTGCCTTGTTCAGGAAATGATAGAGGAAGCAGAGATATTATCACTATAGTAAATAACACAGTGGGGAGGATTTCAGCCTGTGGGTATATTTGCAACAGCAGGATTCACACCCAACCCAAACTGGATGTACGTTGCACCGGTGCAGCCAAAATGCCGAATTTTGTTCTGGTTTTCCAACAGTCAATTTGGAATGTTGACTTAATATTAACTAGGACAAATGTCTCATCCTTAACAAACTTAAGGTTGTGGTCTTTAAAAAGTGTGAGGCAAATCTTGCAGTGTCTCACAAGCCCAAAAGATGGTGCAATGCACTTTTTGGATGTGTGGATGAGTAAATCTCCAAGCTTGTTGTAAATATTATTGCTCCTTTCCATAAGCAGTGGAATCTATTATGCAAAAAAGCAAATATACATGCCTAAGAAACTGTTTTTCTTGGCATAAATGCTATCGAGGAAGAATTGCACACTTTTTATTGTCAGATACAAATTGTGTCACATCCTTCAGCCTGGGGGCTAGGTATATTTGTTTTCCCAGCAATTTTTATGTATCTTTCAGGTAATAAAGTTCATGCCACGATGGAGCTTTTAAATCTGAGTTCGTTGTTGCTGGCTCCGTTTTTCTTACTGTATATATTTCTACCCACTTTGTCAAAGTGCCTTATGTTGGTTGACTTCTCGTTTGTTCATTCCCCTTTTCCTCCCCTCTGTTGTGTTGTAGGCCTGGTGTGCAATCGTACGTTTGATATGTACGCATGTTGGGACGATGCCCTTCCCAATACGTCGGCCCAGGTTCCTTGCCCCTGGTACCTCTCTTGGCACCAGCAAGGTGAGTGCTGTTTGAGGCATAGAATAGAATAGAATAGAATAGAATAGAATAGAATAGAATAGAATAGAATAGAATAGAATAGAATAGAATAGAATAGAATAGAATAGAATCTATTCCATCTGATTCTGCTCTTTCTCTCCCCGGCAGTGCAAGATGGGTTTGTGTTCCAGAAATGTGGCACAGATGGGCAGTGGGTGGTTGATGCCTCAGGACTGCCATGGCGTGATCATTCCCAGTGCGTGGGCCCCAACAACGATCTCCCTTTCCAGGTAAAATCTATTAGACCAGGGATGTCCAACTGTGACAACTTTAAGACCTGTGGACTTCAACATGCTGGCTAGGGAATTCTGGGAGTTGAAGTCCACTGGTCTTAAAGTTGCTAAAGGTTAGACACCTCTCTGTTAGAGCAAAGACTGTAAATCTGGTGTGTTTGGAGCAGATTTCTAGATGTTCAGGTCATAACTCATTACTCATTAGTCCCCGACTTACGACAGTTCATTTAGTGACCGTTCAAAGTTAGAACGGCACTGAAAAAAGTGACTTATGACTGTTTTTCACACTTAGGGCCATTGCAGCATCCCCACAGGTCATGGGATCAAATCCTAGTGATTGGCCCAAAGTCACCCAGCTGGCTTTCATGCCGTAGGCAGGACTAGAACTCCCAACCTCCTGGTGATTGGCCCAAAGTCATCCAACCGGTTTTCATGCCTAAAGCAGGACTAGAACTCACCGTCTCCAAGTCACCCAGCCGGCTTTCAGGCCTAAGACAGGACTCGAATTCTCACCGTCTCCCGGTGATTGACCCAAAGTCATCCGGTCGGCTTTCATGCTGAAGGTGGAACTAGAACTCACAATCTCCGGGTTCCCAGGCCAGCACCTTAACCACCAGACCAAACTGGCATTGGGAAGGAAATTCTGGTTTGAAAATCATTTCAACAGGATCTGTTCATTCACATCCTTCCTATGGGGGTGCTGTTTTTAGACAGGAGGATCCCTGAATTTCTCTTTGCCTCCAGAAACATTTGTGGATCCTGGAACAATTTCGCCGAATGTACACAGCGGGATACTCCGTCTCACTCATCTCTCTCCTTGTGGCTTTGTCGCTGCTGGCAGCGTTCAGGTATGGAGAAGCTGGATCCAAAGGCCCGTGCCGAAGGCTCTGACATCTTAGAATTGTTGGAAGAGAGGTTGGGATTAGGGAGCAGGAAGGGCTAAATTAATCCCCACATCTGGTTTTGTCGATCGCCGAGATCGTTCCTATAATCTGGATATGGCAGACAATATATGAGGAGAGCACCGTTACTCTACGGTTGACAAGAAATGGGTGCTACCAGGTAGATGTTTTTGACTCTTGGCGACTTTAAGATAGGTGGATTTCAACTCCCAGAATTCCCCAGCCGGCACAGCTTAGAAAGGGTCCAGCTTCATTTTTCAGGTGGTAAAAAGAGATGGTGGGAGATTTGTACTTTCAGACTTGCAAGATTCTGTTAATGTAGCCTTACAATAATGCAGGGGACTCCAACCTTGGCAACTTTTAAGACTTGTGGGCTTCAACTCCCAGAATTCCTCAGCCAGCCACGCTGGCTGAGGAATTCTGGGAGTTGAAGTCCACAAGTCATAAAAGAGCCAAGTTTGAAGACCCCCGCAATAATGTACGTAGAATTAGCTCACGGGGTCGTGTTTCCTGTCCGGTCTCCTGGGGAGGCCGAACTCGATAGGATGGTGCTACTCGTGTCTCTTCCCCCAGGAAACTTCGCTGCCTGCGCAACTATGTCCACATGAACCTGTTCCTGTCCTACGTGCTGAGGGCCGTCTCCATCCTTCTCCGAGACACCCTCCTCTGGCGTCACTTCCCCAAGGACCTCCAGGTGGACCTCTCGGGCCTTCCACGGGGGCAGGTATCTCTTCCCACCAGGGAGGATCCTGGTGTCGGACAGGACAGAGACAGGAGGATGGAGGGATGAGGAGTTGGAGGGTTCTGGATTTGTATTTAATTTTCCTTCCTTCCTTCCTTCCTTCTTTCTTTCTTTCTTCTTTCCTTTCTTATTTCTCTCCTTCTGTCTTTCTCTTTTTCCTTCCTCCTTCTTTCTATTCTTATTCTTCCTTCCTTCCTTTCATTCCTTTCTCCCTTCCCTCCCTCCCTTTTTCTTTCTTTCTTTCTTCTTTCCTTCCTTCCTTCATTTTTCTCCTTCTTTCTTTCTTTCTTTCTTTCTTTCTTTCTTTCTTTCTTTCTTTCTTTCTTTCTTTCTTTCTTTCTTTCTTTCTTTCTTTCTTTCTTTCTTTCTTTCTTTCTTTCCAGGCTGTAGCTGGCTGTCGGCTGGCACAAATCCTAACCCAATATTGTGTCTGCGCAAACTACTTTTGGCTACTAGTGGAAGGGGTCTACCTCCACAACCTGCTGGGACCCTTGGCCCTCTTGGAAGAAGGTTACTTCCCTGTGTATCTACTCCTTGGATGGGGTGAGTCAGTTGGTTGGTATTACATTTCAGAAAGAGACTTAAGTGAAATTTTTAATTGGTATTATTTATTTGGCTTCATACCCTGAGGTTTAATTTGCTGGCCCACCCAGGAACAGCGGACAATTAGCAATGAAAGAACTATGGACATATGTCATCACGATAAACAATCCTGGCTAATAAGAACCTTCCACAGATACGGTAGTCCTTGACTTATGACCTCAATTGGGCCAAGAATTCTGGGAGTTGAAGTTTACAGGTCTGAAAGTTGCCAAGGTTGGACACACCTGTCTTAGGTATTTCATGGAAGGAGAGTTATAAAAGGTTGCGCCATCCCAGATAAGATCCAGCCAATAGTTCTACCTGTATGGCAGGTATAAGCTGCAGCTCCGTAGATTTCATTTCAATATAAGGAAGAACTTTCTGATGTGTGAATGTGTTTTTTTTTTCCTATAGGGGCACCCATCCTCTTCGTCATCCCTTGGGGGATCATGAGATACCTCTATGAAAATAATGAGTAAGTTTAGGGTTAAACTTACTTTCTGCTGCATCTTATAAAAAATTATACGAGCTACTAATAGATTAATACAAATAAATATCCATGATTAGGCTCAGGCATCGGTCCAGAACTGACAGGAAAAAAATAACCTGGAGCCTGCAGAGTGGTTACAGAGAACTTGCCAGCCATACACCGCAACCGTCATAAATATGAGAGAGTTACCAAGCATTTGAATTTGGATCATGTGACCAGGGGGATGCTGCAAAGGTTGTAACTGTGAAAAACGGTCCTAAGTCACTTTTTTCACTGCCGTTGTAGCTTTGAACGGTCACTAAACTAACTGTAGTAAGTAGAGACCATCTATATTATCAGTTTGGGAACTGTTGCTATTCAACCCAGCAGATTTATTACGGTAAAAATCCACAGGTCCACCCAGTGAGTCAGTGACCTGTTACTGCCAGTTAATTAATGACTCTATTTAATCTGCTTAAATGCACATCCCAGAATAACCAATTCTTCTGTAGGAGAGAGGAAGGAGCCGAGTTTTATTTTTAGCTTAGCCGTGTGTGGTTTTCACGGAACAAAGTGCCTCTTTTGAATTGCCAAATTAAAGATTTCTCAGTAGACTTATGGCTGCCTGGAAGTTCCTTCTTTTTAAGTCCTGCCAGATTTACTAAAATACCCCATTTGGGAAAAGAAGGTTTATTCCGGTAAGATAAATTGTCTTCTTCCTTCTAAATTGTGGGTTTTTATTTTTATTTCATTTTTTTAATTTTTAGGTGCTGGGAGAGAAACGACAACCTGGGTTACTGGTGGATTATCCGTTGCCCAATCTTGGTGTCGATTTTGGTAAGTCCCAAAGGATCGCAAAGACTGCTGTGTTCTTGGCAAGATCGGTTCCTGACCTGTAAAGTTTTTAATACAGGTAATCCTCAGACTTACAACAGCTCACTTAGCGACTGTTCAAAGTGACAACAGCACTGAAAAAAAGGGAGTCACGATCGTGTTTCCACACTTACGGCATGCTGCAACATCCCCTTGGTTACGTGATCAAAATTCTTGGCAACTGACTCCTAGTTATGACGGTCGCAGTGTCTTGGGGTCACGTGATCCCCTTTTGCGACCTTCGGATAAGCAAAATCAATGGGGAGGCCAGAGTCACTTCACAACTGTGTTACCAACTTAACAACTGCAGTGACTCCCTTAAGAACTGTAGCAAGAAAGGTCGTAAAATGGCGCAAAACTCATTTAACTGTCTCATTTAACAACATAATTTTTTGTCTCCATTTAAGTTGAGGACCACTGTACAACCACTGTACAACCTGCCAAGAAACCTTAAGCAGGTTTTTTCTGCGTGCCGCCTGATAAGCAGGTGACAGGTGACAGGTGTGGGCAGGAAGGAAAGCACTAAAAACAAACCCCTGGATTTATTACACCTGTATATTGCTTTGTTTTCTGCATTCCTGTTTTTTTACTAGGTTTTGAAATGAGCCTTTTAAATTGTGGCTTTTAATGATTCACCACCTGCATGCTTTTCCTTGGGAAAAAGTGAGATGCAGTTCTAAGGCCTCATCCAAGTAAAAAAATAATAATAACTTCAGCTGGCTTTTCCATCCAGATTTCTGGGCCCTGAAATATAAAAGAGGGTGTCGCAATTACTAGTAAATCTCAGGTGTCACCCCTCGGCCTTACCTGCCTAACTCTTTGTCTAAATATTCTGGGCCGTCTGTCAGTGTAGAACAGTATTTATCAGTCTTAGCAACTTTCAGTTGCTGGCTGGGGGATTCTGGGAATTGAAGTCCACCTATCTTAAAGCTGCTGGTTGGGAGACTCTGGGAGTTGAAACCTACACATCTTAAACTTGCTGGCCAGGGGATTCTGGGAGTTGAAGTCCACACATCTTAAAGTTGTATGCTGGCCGGGGAATTCTGGGAACTGAAGTCCACACACCTCAAAATTGCCAAGTTAAGATACACTGGTCTAGAAAAAGCATAAGTCCAGATGTGATGGGTGTCCATAGAATGCAGCTGCATTTTTGGCACTTTTTTTTTACTATGCCCTGTAACATTTATAGTACTCTCTTTTAACCTATCTGGGTGCCTCTGCCGAAGTGCTCTACTGGATGGATGCAGCAAAACTGTGGGATTTGTGAATATCCACCTTATTTTTTTCCATCCCGTTTCCCAGGTTAACTTTGTGATTTTCATCCGGGTTCTTAAGATCCTGAACGCCAAGCTTCGTGCGCAGCAAATGCATTACACGGATTACAAGTGTAGGTAAGGAATTAACTTCCGGATAAGATGGAGCCATGATGGGGTGGGAATGCCAGAAGAATTTTTATTTATGCATTTATTCCCTGTCTTTATTATTTAAAAAAATAATAACTTCAAGTGGCATGCATACACCTATCTCCTCCTATTTTCCCTTCAACAACAACCCTGTGAGGTGGGTTGGGCTGAGAAAGAGGGACTGGCTCAAAGTCACCCAGCTGGCTTTCATGACTAAAGGTGGGACTAGAACTCACCGTCTCCTGGTGATTGGCTCTAGGTCGCTCATAATGCTTTCATGCCTAAGGCAGGACTAGAACTCACCGTCTCCTGGTGATTGGCCCAAAGTCACTCAGCTGGCTTTCATGCCTAAGGCAGGACTAGAACTCACCATCGCCTGGTGATTGGCCCAAGCCTAAGGAAGGACTAGAACTCACCGTTTCCTGGTTTTTACCCTTATGCCTTCACCACTAGACCAAACTGGATCTTGTCCCTGGGTTTGGCTTTGTGCGTGTGAACGTCGTCTACACGGTCTCTTTTCCCTGCTCAGGTTGGCCAGGTCGACTTTAACCCTCATCCCTCTGCTGGGCACCCACGGGGTGGCCTTCGCCCTGGTGACGGAGGAGCAGGCTCAGGGCGCCTTGCGCTACGTCAAATTCTTCTTTGAGCTCTTCTTCAACTCCTTCCAGGTGAGGCAGCATTAGCGGTTGTGCATTTGGGAAGCAGCCACAGATCTGTTCAATTAATGAATGAATTGGATTTATGCAGCTCCCCATCTCCTCTAGCAAATTGCAGCAAGCACCAGGAAAACCCTAATGCAGGGGTCTGCAACCTTGACAACTTTGAGACTTGTGGACTTCAGCTCCCTATGCTGGCTGAGGAATTCTGGGAGCTGAAGTCCACAAGTCTTAAAGTTGTCAAGGTTGCAGACCCTTGCCCTAATGTGTGTTTTTTTAAGGGCAAACTCTCCAGCATCGGGCAACCTCTAAATCTAAAAAAAAGAAAAAAGAAAAAGAAAACCCACCCAATTTATTATTTCTAATAAGAACAATATCTCCAGTAGGGCCAAGCTTCATCAAACCCAAGCTAATCAAGAAAATTGCCAGGTTTTTATGCATTTATGGTGGGGGGGGGGGTTTCCCACTAAAAAGGGCTGTAATTGCTTAAAACCAGCCAAAGCAAGATAATTCCATTTCCCCCCCCCTTGTTTGTTCATTTTCAGGGTTTGTTGGTGAGCACGCTTTACTGCTTTCTCAATAAAGAGGTAAGGTCACTCACTCTCCAGCTGACCCTCTTGGAAATGCAGGCTGGGGGCTGAGCCAGTTCTTTGAAAAAAACGGTCGTAAGTCAAAAATTTTCAGGGCCGTCGTAACTTTGAACGGCCATTAAACAAGTGGTTGTGTAAGTCGAGGACTACCTATACTGCGAATTCAGTGAAGCAGCAGTGGCAGCTTTCCAGTTCTTCACAGACTCATCAAATCCCAGAATTTGGGGGGGAGGGGGCTCCCTCGAGGCCATCCAATCCAACCCCACTTGGGTTCAGGAATTTGAATGCAAGCAACTGGCTGTTTATCAAAACGGGGGATGGGGGATCCATTGTCCCCGCTGAAGCAACTTACCTACGGCACATGTTCTCTCTGCCTTCTTCCTCCAGGTCCAGTCCGAGGTCCAGAGAAAGTGGCAGATGTGCTGGTTGGACATCGGCCTGCTTGAGAAACCGGGACGCCGCTTCGGCCTCTGGCGTTCCTGGTGCAACCGAAAAAGCCAGACCAGGAAGCCCAGCTGTGCTCAGATTTACATCCAAGTAGGACACAAAATTGCCCCGAGTGACTTGGACCATGCAGCAGGGGCTCCGTTCCAGCGTGCGCCCACAAACTACAATTTCCACTGGTACATCCCCATCAGGATGAAAGCGGAGAATTAGCATAGCAACTGCATCTTCAGAGACCGTGGCTGACACCAGCTCCCTTCCAGATGTGGGGAAAGCTGCCAGCCATAGCAAAGATTAAGGGATTTTAAGACAGACAGGAAGCCGATGCAGCTGTGGACATCTGGAGGAAGAATGGAACAAAATTATACTTGCGGGCACAAAAAAGTCACCACTAGGCGATCACAAGAACTTTGGAAACTATAAGTGGGTTGATTTTACTTTTGCCTTTTTGGTGGGTTACTAAGGAAGCCTGCAAGACTTACACACAACTGTAACAAACTGGAATAATTCTCACGGGTCAGAACTTTTGCGATCTTGCAATCTCACGATGACTTCATGCAGACTCCATATTTTCTTGGCAGCAGCATAGAAATGGTTTTCCATTGGCCTTTTTTGAGATATTTTTTTTAAAAAATCACCCACTCTGCCTATTTTCCAGGTTTTATATCTGCTTTTAGCAGGTTGAGACCAGTTTTTATTTTTATTTATTTTATTTTATAAAATAAGATTTAATGCAACTTTCAAATTTCTGTACCTTTACAGGACATACGTAAGCAAAACCTCTACCGACTGACTGAATCGTTGAATTGATTGTAAAAGGAGAGATTTTTTTACTGGGATTTCCAGGCTGTGTGAAGAGATAACAAGCTTGGGAGGTCTAATTGCTGTGGTTTTCTTGCAAGCTCATCACTTATTGGTGCAATGTTTTATTTATTGTTGTGAATTAAAAATGGTCGTCTCTGCAGTTCTTGTGGAATTATTGCCTGGAAGATAACTCAAATGGAGATCCTGTGTTTTCCTGGACTGGGTCAGATTTGGGGTGGATGCTGGTTGGGGAATTCTGGGAGTTGGTCCCACACATCCTAACGTTGCTGAGGTTAAGAAACACTGCTCTACAGTTGACCAGTCCTTACAATGGTCCTGGAACACTCCCTCTATGAGCTAGATTTATAGTTCTTTCAAAAGGGCTTGGTTTTAATACAAAGCAAAGATTCAATGCCAGAAACAGAATTCATAAGGATATTTCCTTCAGCAGTGGGTTATCATTCAGATTATAGAGGAAAATGTTGGTTAACTTGCTCAGATGCTTCATCTGAGGTTTAAGGTCACCTATCACAGTAGGACCAGGTGATTATAAACCACAGTAATTTATAAATCGTAGCTATTACAGCCAGTGGAACTGAGATTTTTCCATGCGAGGAACAGCATCCATGTTGAATTGGAAAATAACAAGAGTTGGAGGGGCCTTGGAGGTCTTCTAGTCCAACCCCCTACTCAAGTAGGAGATCCTAGACCATTCCAGACAAATGGTTGTCCAATTTTTTCTTAAAAACCTCCAGTGATGGAGCACCCACAACTTCTGGAGGCCAGAAGTTCCACTGGTTAATTGTTCTCACTGTCAGGAAATTTCTCATTTCCAGATTGCTTCTCTCCTTGATCAGTTTTCACCCGTTGCTTCTTGTCCTGCCCTCAGATGCTTTGGAGAATAGCTTGACTCTCTCTTCTTTGTGGCAGCCCCTGAAATCATATTTTATTTGAAAATAAAATTTTGTGAGACTTTGAATAAGAATTGTTAGTGGGGAAAAAAGTATTGCTAGATTCCTGATGATAGATAGATAGGTAGGTAGGTAGGTAGGTAGGTAGGTAGGTAGGTAGGTAGGTAGGTAGGTAGATAGATAGATAGATAGATAGATAGATAGATAGATAGATAGATAGATAGATAGATAGATAGATAGATAGATAGATAGATAGATAGATAGATAGATAGATAGATAGATAGATAGATAGATGATGATAGAGACAGACAGACAGACAGATTACCTTTATTGTCATTTTTTACTGTGGGCACAATGGCACACATTAAAAATGAAATTTAGTTGCTGGCTCTCAAAGTGTACACATACATAACACCCATTTAAACATACTATATACAACATATGTATAGACCTACTACACCCTTACATATAAGTAACATTAATCACTGTCCATCTTGAATACATAACGGAGGGAGGAAGCTTTGAGAATTCACAAGTTTAACACTGTACGGAACAAAACTGTGACTGAATCCGAATGTTCTGCTTTGGATACCATGGAGCCTCCCAGAAGGTAACAAGGTAAAGTAACCTTTCTTTTTTTTAATCATGGTAGACTTACGTGGATCTTCTCTGGCAATGACTAGGTACCAAAGTAATCAAAGGTTTAAGAAACAAGAGAAGGTTAAGTTAAGATAAGCTCATGACTAACTCAAAAGACAATGCTAGATAAGAACAATAGAGGTCAAAATGAAATCGTCTCCCTTTATTTGGCAAGATCTGGAGGTTGCAACCAGCAGCACACTCCGGTCTGGCTGTGGACCATGGATGCCATCATTCAAAGCGGTTCAAAGGTTCCAAGCAATGATTTCAGCCAGATTAATGACTCAGGGGGTCGTAAAGAGGCAACCGGGGTGTGTCTGAATTCCTGAGGAAGGACTTTGGAAGAGGAACAAGAGGCAAGAAATACACACTTAGGAAATAAAGTCCATTTTCAAAGCACAAGCGGAACGGCAGGGGTGTCCCGCTCCCCTCTTTTCTGCCTTCCTTTTGTGAAAGAGCAGAGCGCGGCACAACATTCCCCAAAATAAGAAGGGAAAATATTACACAAAATAACCCATCTGCTTTTAAAGGGAGAGCCATGACGAGGGACTGCAGCTAAAGCATCCATTTAGTGGCGTTTTCTCTCTCTGGGCTGCATGCGCTGGATGGATTGTGTGTTGTCACCCAGTAATAAATATAGATTCCAGCACAGGTAGTCCTCAGTTTACGACCACAATTGATCCCCAGATTTATGTTGCTAAGCAAGACAGTTGTTACGTGAGGTTTGCCCCATTTTACGACCTTCCTTTCTTGCCCCAGTCGTTAAGTTAGTAACACGATTGTTAAGCGAATCCGTCTTCCCCATTGACTTTGCTTGTCAGAAGGTCGCCAAAGGGGATCGCAGGACCCCGGGACACTACTGCGACCGTCATAAATGTGAGTCAGTTGCCAAGCTTCCAAATTCTGATCACGTGACCGCGGGGATGCTGCAACCCAGGGACGATTCTGCTCAGCAGACAAAAATCTTCTCTCTCCTATCTGTGCTCCTTTCTTTTCTTCTATTTATTTATTCTGATCAGGGAGAATATTTATTCTGATATGAGAATAATATCAATTTTTTCTGATGGGTGAGTGTGTTATTTATTCACTCGCTCTTCAGAATAAACGATATTATTCTAATATTAGAATAAACTCTACAACTCTCATTTATTTAGAATAAATTCCAATCTCGGAATAAACTCTTCAGGCAGAATCCCAAGGCCGCTTTAACACAGGCAGCTGCACCATTCAGGGGAAGGCTGCATTCACTACAGCTAGTCCTCAGATTACGCCAGTTCGTTTAGTGACGGTTCGAAGTTACAACAGGCACTTTAAAAAGTGACTTATGACCGTTTTTTCACACTGAAGACCGTTGCAGCATCCCCAGGGCCACGTGATTTACATTTGGACGCTTGACAACTGACTCACATTTATGACGGTCGCAGTGTCCCGGGTTCAGGCGATCCCTTTTTGCGACCAGATTCACTTAACAACCATGCTCTTAATTTAACAACTGCAGGGATTCACTTAGCAAATGTGGCAAGAAAAATCGCACCGTGGAACAAAGCTCCCTGAACAAATGTTTCACTTAACAACATAAATTTTGGGCTCAATCGTGGTCGTAACTTGAGGACCACCTGCATATGCTCAGAGGCACAGAACGTTTAACCTAAGGGATGCAACTTCCAGAAAAGAATCCTGCATTATTGAGAAACTGCAGAGAGAAAAAAGGAAGGGTGGTGTCTATTCTTCTATTAGGATGAGGGGGGGAAACCCTTCCCCCCACCAAAAAAGCCTTGCTGCCCTTCTCATCCGCAGAGCTGCGCCAAAGGTAGCTCCAGAACTCTAACTCCCAGAGCCCTTTGCGACTGGGAGTCCCGAGCGGAGGAGAGGACGCGAGCCCATTGGGCGTCTAAGTACGGAAATGGGCGGTTCGAGGAGGGGCGCCTGCGCAGAGGGGAAACCAGGAAGTTCCGAGGAGTCACTGCTGCTGCCGCTGCTGCAAAGCGAGAGAACGGAGCTGGCGGACGATCGCGCTGCGTGGAAGGTAAGAGGCGGGGAGGGTCGCCTGTTGGGAGGGGTGCGGGGGTGCACATGCATGGGAGGCTGGGGAGGGTCAACGTAGAAGAAGAGGGAGGGGCTGCAGGAGATAGGGGAAACATTGATGGGTGGGGGGGTTAGGGTTGCCAACTTACCTGCCCCAGCCCTGCTCCTCTGCCCTTCAGCAGCAGCCCCAGGGCGAAGCGCTGACAGCCGCCGAGGCTCCTGTGGGCAGAAAAGCGTATTAAAACCAAAGGGCGAAGGCTTCGTTCCTCCATGGCCAGATGGCTGCTGCTGGGAAAGGCACAGGAGCGGGGCCAGCTGGAGAGAGAAGCAGGTGGCAACCTTCCTTGAGACAGGGATCCACCCTCCTCCTGCCTCCCCAGGTCCAGATCTCCTCGGGGCGGTGGAAAAGTCTTCAGGAAGTCTCTCCCTGGATGGACTGAGTTTGGCGGAGCGGTTGGCAATTCCAAGGGGGGTGGGAGGGAGGGAGGAGGGTAGAAAAGTTCTGGAGAGGGGCTGCTGATTTTGCACAGAACCCCCCCCCCCCCAGCCAGGGCATCGCAGCTTTCTGGCTGGGGCTTACCATAGCTCAAGGACCATAAGGCACCGCCCTTTAAGAGCAACATCGTGGTCTATGATCCAGCTTGTCATCTCGATCTGGGCATCACTGCCGTATCTGGGGAGAAAGGAAGGCAACTGAGCCTTGAAACCCAAAGTTTAGGAGCTCTGCTTTTGGGGTTGAGGCCAGCTCTGTAGTGGGAGCCCCACTAACATCTGTGGCCCGCGGTTTCGGGGCCCCCTGTTAAGTGGAGGTGTAATCCCAGGGGCTGATTTTCAAGATCTTGATGTAGATTGTCTGCCCCATGTGCTTGTTCCTGACCCAGACCTGGCAGAGGATTAATTGAAGGACTCTTCCAGTTTTGGGGCAGGGGTGCTCTGGACTGTGCCCCTTCCTTCTTCCAAGGGAGGAAAATTACTTGTCTGTCTATCTCATCCATTCCCTCGTCTATCTGTCTCTATCATCTATTATCTGTATTGTCTATCATCTCTCTCTCTCCATCCATCCATCCATTTCTATCTGTCTATCTCTCTATTACTCTGTCCATCTAGCTACATTCATCCATCCATCCATTTCTAGCTCTTTCTCTCATCTATCCATCCTTCTGTCTATCACTCTATCACTCTATCACTCTATCTATCTATCTATCTATCTATCTATCTATCTATCTATCTATCTATCTATCTATCTATCTATCTATCTATCTATCTATCTATCTATCTATCTATCTATCTATCTATCTATCTATCTATCTATCTATCTATCTATCTAAGGACCTCTATCCCTGCCACTAACATTATCCAGAGCACCCTGATGCCCATCCTCCCCCCTGCCTTAAGGAGAACCGTCTCCCAGGCTCCTGCAAAAGAGACAAAGAGATCACCGGTGTGGTGTCTCAGAAACACCCACAAAAAACAATTTAGGTGCGCTTGCGAATGCTGTGCCTGGGAGCGCTGAGTTGCCGCCTGTGTCACTTTCACCTGGCTTGTGCAATCCACCCCATTTTACAGCCTTTCAATGCGCTCTTATCTCTCTCGATGTTCTGCGTTGGAGCGCTACCCAGGCTAATTATACGGTTGTGGATGTTAAGTTAATCATAAACATTGTGCTTGGCCAGCGGCCAGCCGCCACTGCGAAGAAGGGCCTGCCTTTTTAAAGAGCAGCAGTGCAGTGTGTTGCATTGTTACACGGGAGGTTGTTTGCAAAGAGACTGGACAACCATTTGCCTGAAACGGCAGAGGGTTTCCTGCCTGAGCAGGGGGTTGGACTAGAAGACCTCCAAGGTCCCTCCCAACTCTGTTATTCTGTTTTGAATACAGGTAATCCTTGACTTACAACAGTTCACTTAGCGACCGCTCAAAGTTACCACAACACTGAAAAAAGTGAATTGTGACCATTTTTCATACTTGTGACCATTGCAGCATCCCCATGATCAGGTGATCAAAATTCAGACGCTTGGCAGCTGGTTCATACTTACGATCGTTGCCGCGACCTTCTGACAAGCAAAATCAACGGGGAAGCCAAATTCACTTAACAACCAGGTCACTAATTTAACAACCCGGCGATTCGCTCAACAAATGTGGCAAGAAAAGTCGTAAAAATGGGACAACGTTCAGTTAACCGATGTCTCACTTGGCGTCAGAAATTTTGGGCACGGTTGTCGTAAATCGGGGGATTACCTGGAGTTGTGGGTCTGCTGATCCCTTCTCAATCTTACAGCCCCGAGGGCAGTGGGTGGGGATTTTGTCCTTAATTGTCTGTTATTTGTGAGAGTAGGCACTAGATGGATTGTTTCGTGGGTCCAAGGTTGTGCAGAATCTGGACTGAATATATTTCCTGGCAAAAACCTCGGTGGAATTACTCAGCATCTCTCCCCTCCTTTGCAATATGGCTGTTGCATTTCCCTACCTATATTGATGCTGCACGGATGTTTAAGGTGATATACAGGCCGTCCTCGACTTAACAGCCATAATTGAGCCCAGAATTTTCGTCGCTAAGCAAGGCGAGTGAGTCGCGCTCGATTTTTACATCCAGGTCTTCATTCCGTGTCTCAAATTCAACCAAGGGACTTTTTGCCAGGACTGTTCAGCGAATCACTGCAGTTGTTAAATGAGACGCACAAACTTGGACCTCCAACCCATTGCCCCCCACCCACACCCACAGAATTCCCAGCCAGAATAACGCCGGGCTAAATGATCTTGAAGGATCCTTGCGGCTAGAACTAACCTAGAACGAAGGAGAAACTTCCTAACAGGGAGGACAATTAACCAGTGGAACGACTTGCCTCCAGAAATTGTGGCTGCTCTTTTAAGAAGAGACTGGACAGCCGTCTGTCTGAAATGGTATAGGGTTTCCTGCTTGAGCAGGGGGGGGTGGACTAGAAGACCTCCAAGGTCCCTTCCAACTTTGTTATTCTGTACAGGTAGTCCTCGGCTTACGAACCACAACTGAGCCCAAAATTGATGTCGCTAAGTGAGACATTTGTTAAGTGGGTTTTGCCCCTATTTGACGATTTTTCTTGCCACTGTTGATAAGCGAATCATTGCAGTTGTTAAGCTGTAATAGCCCGGAAGTTGTGAAGTTGTCCCGGGATCGCAGGACGCTGCGACTGTCATAAATATGAGTCAGTGGCCAAGGGTCCCAATTTTGATGCCATGGTCCATGGGGAGGCTGCAAAGGTCGCAACTGTGGAAAACGGTCATCGTTCCCTTTTTTTTTCCAGTGACACTGTAAGTAGCTTCCGTCACTAAATGAACGGATGTAACTCGAGGACTTCCTGTAGTCTGCTGGTTACAGCTGGTCCTCTTGGAATGCGTAGCGAGTCGTCGACTTTGGCCAGGTCAGATCCGAGAAAGTAAATTCGACTTTCAGGGTGAAAGGATGCTAAGAATTGCGCTACGCCCCCTCTCCCCGCCCTTCGTTCCTGGTTGCTGGTGGGAATTGCACCAGGATCCCTGGCTGGCTGGTTGGCTGGCAGGCAGTGGGGATTTAAAGGGAGGGGGGGGGAGAAACCAGGAGAGGAGAGGCTAAAACTCTGCTGTCATCCATATATGGGCATGCCCCAAACTCAGCTTTCTGATTGGCCGCTCAGCCTCATGCATATGTCTGTCAACAAATGGCTGAACTTGCTGATGGTCTGTGTGTTTGTGTGTGTGTGTGTGTTTTGGGGGGGGGAGGGAAGAGTTACAGTCTGGTGCATTAGAGGCCCCTATTGATTGCAAAGTCGGGGGGGGGCGGGGGGACCTGCCCTGCCACCGGTGGAATGGGGTATCTGGCCCTTTAAGAGATCAGGTAGCGCGAGGGTGGGGGGCCGATCCATTCGGTCAGCAGGAGGAGGTTCCTAGGTTGGGAGCAATATTCCCACTTACACCCCCCCACACACTCATACACGCCCCCATTTTGGACCGTACCCTCCCTCCCTCCCTCCCTCTTTTTTTTTTTTTCTTCCCTCCCTGGCTTTGCAAAAAGGACCTGTGGATGTATTTATCATTATTATTATTTTTTTAAAAAGCAAAAAAACAAAAAATCATATTTTTTTGCAGGCTTCCGAGCAAGGATGTAGGGTTCAGCGAAGGCCCGCTGTAGCTCCTCCCCCTTCCCTTGGCTTTGGGGTACCAGGTAAGAAGCGGGGAGGGGGGGGAAGAATTTGTGGGGAAGGAGGAACCGATGGTGCCATAGCTGGGAGGAGATGTTCAATCCTGGAGGGTGGGGTGGGGGGGAAATTGTTATTGTTATGATTATTATAATTGAATGCTTTTTTTTCGGGGGGGGGCAACAACCCGATGGCTTAGTTGGGAAAGCTTGCAGAGATGCTGGCGAAGGGGTGGTGATTGCATGGGGAGGGGGCGTCTCAAGGATGGGTTTGCAAGGGGGAGGGGTGTCCGGGACGGCTTTTGCCTTGCCCCCTCCTGCACAACGATCGATCGGGCGGTGTCTTTGCACAGTCAACAAGTGCACGTGTGACTTTTCTCGGGGAAGGGGGCATCCATCGCAATGGCAACACGGTCCATGTGGGGGGAGGGTGGCATTCCAGCATGCCCCTTCCCTCAATCCTCCCCCCCCAACAGGTCTTCAAAGGGTAGATGGGGCCAGTTTCCAAGGTGTCACCCACCTGCTCGCCTGCTCTTTCTCAAAAGCATCCTTAGTTTTCAACGGAGCTTCTTCTACCTTGCAGGATCAGCTTAGGAGGGGCTGAGAAGGGGCCCCTTTTATATGGGGGGGGGGGTGTGACACGCACCGTTCCACAGAGCTGTAGCTGTAAGGTCCTGGGTGCTTTTTGAAGTTGGCGGTTTTCTTGCGGACGTTTCCTGAGCGGGCTAGGTAGCTTCATCAGTGCTCAGAAAGGGATTTGCAGACTGGCAGTGGTGATAGAGGTGGACGACAACGACAACAACCGTGGGGTCCTCGGTGCTCTCAGAGTTTGGTGTTTGCCTTGCAGACCCAACTAGGTAGCAACATCAGCGCTACAGCTTGGCAATGAAGCAGCTGCAAACAACAACAAAAAAAGTCCACCAAGCATTAAGGATGGTTCAATCCTGCCTGCAATTCGTTTCCTAAAATTTCCAGCCAGCACGCTTTTACAACGCCTGTTATTTAGTCCCAGAATTCCCTATCCAGCATGCTTTAGGATGCGTGAAACTCATCTCCCAGAAGTCCCCAGCCAATATGCTGGGGAATTCTGGGATTCGCTGCCTACGTTCCGTAAGGTTGCAAAGGTCGAGGAACTGTCTTACAACAGCCCTTTAAGATAGGCCAGTATGTTCCCGTTACTGATGGGAATCAGCGTGGCTGGCTCAGGAATTCTGGGAGTTGAAGTCCACAGGCCGTAAAGATGCCGTCGTTGCTGACCCCTGCTCTGGTATCAGCTCTGATGTTCCTCTGGGATCGGCGGCATCATGTCAGCCATCTGCTGCAGCGGGGGCCACCCACCTCGTCCTTTGCTTGCCCCTGGCATCCGTAACCGTGGCATGCTTCCTTTCCCTTTGAAGCTGTAGGAGTAAATTATGCAGAGCGCACCAAACTTGGGCTGGCTGCTGGGAAACGGGCAGGGGGTGGAAAAGCTGTGTGGCCCCTTCCCAAGCTTGGACAATTAATTGTTGGGATTCTTTCGCAAATTTATAGGGCTGCCCATCTACCCAGAGGAACAAGAAGAAAAGCATAGTGCAATGACCGGGAAATCGTTAAAATAACGAACAAACAAAAAATCTGAAAAGGTTGAGGCTCCAATAAAATGGACATCCATAAATCAAAGTCACTGAGTCTTCACTGCATTTTTTAAGATGGGTGTAAGCAAGGACAGTGAAAGACACTAGAACTTGTGCAGGATTGGACAGCTCCAGGGCCTCTCTGGACCCCATTGCAATGGGTTTTTTTTGTCCTGGCATCATGAGGACTAGCTGCAGGTATCCACGATTTGCAACCATTCGGTTCTGTGTCCATTCGAAGCTACAACGGCACTGAAAAAGGGGACTTATGACCGTTTTCCCCCACTTATGACCGTTGCAGCCTCCCCCCCATGGTCACATGATCAAAATTCAGACGCTTGGCAACTGTCTCGTATTTATGACGGTTGCCGTGTCCCGGGGTCATGTGATCCCCTTTTGCGACCTTCTGGCAAGTAAAATCAATGAGGAAGCCAGATTGACTTCACAACCGGCTGACTAAACAGCTGCCGGGATTCACTTAACCACTGTGGCAAGAAAGGTCGTAGAATGGGGCAAAACTCACTCCATTGTCTTGCTTAGCAGTGTAAATTTTGGGCTCAATTGTAGTCGTACATTGAGGACTACCTCCAATGATTTCCCCACCCCCACCCCCACCCCGCAGAAATGGAAAATAAATTCTGAGGTAGCAGAGTGCTGCATGCCGGCCGGTCTCCTGCGCTTTGTGGACAGAGTCCGCAGTCTTAAATCTGCTGCAATTTCCACACCTGATGGACGTCTGTTTGCTTCGCTTTCCCGCAGGTTACTCCAAGGCCCTGGGAAGATCCC
Source organism: Azemiops feae (assembly GCA_023970755.1). NCBI lineage: Eukaryota > Metazoa > Chordata > Lepidosauria > Squamata > Viperidae > Azemiops > Azemiops feae. The sequence goes on from JALGBA010000620.1 coordinate 522,226, forward strand.
TAGGAGCAGCTGATCATGCGCTAGAGGGGAGGACCGTCCTTCCCCCTCCTCTTGGCCATGAGAGCGTGATGGATCACAACGCCTTCTCCCACATCCAGCTGTGGTGTCCCCGCCCATTTGGAACCTATTCTGAGAACAAGCTGTGCCGTGGCAACCAGGCAAAGAAAAGTTTTGGGGACTTTGCCTGCAAAGCCAAAGAGGAGGAGGGGGAGAGCAGTGAGCTCTCTTCAGAGAACACCCCCCCAGCTCCGCCTCCACCGCCGCCTCCCCCACTGGCCTCCTCCAATCCCGGCCAGGTGGAGGAGGGCCGAGTCCTCTTGGACACCTGGTATGTGATCAAGCCGGGAAACACCAAGGAGAAGATTGCATTCTTTGTGGCCCACCAGTGCAGCAGCGGCAACCGGGCCAGCGCCATGAAGGTCAAAGGAAACTGGGGGAGCGACAGCTCCAAGGCGAAGCGCCGGCGGAGGTCGCACGATCCCACCCGGAGTAAAGCCTGCCCGGTCAAACCCAAGGACAGCGGCAGCACTGTCAGCAAGGAAGCCGAGGATGTTTGCCTTTGGCCCGAGTCCCACCCTGACCCTGCCGGCGGGGACACCACCGACCTGCTGTCGGTGGCAGAGATGGTGGCCTTGGTGGAGCAGCGGACGGCGCGGGCAGAGCAGAATTTCTCCAGACCGAGTGCACCGCCGTCTCCGATGGTTTTTGTATCCACGGAGCAAGAGGAGAATGGAGAGAAGAAACCACCAACCTCTGGGGGAAGCTCGGACTGCAGCCGTGTGGCTGAGGCCATTGCCCACTTCGAGTCGCGGGAGCGTAGCGTCGTGTGTCAGAACGGCCTCCGCCGGGAGTCCTCCGAGTGCGTGGCCAACTCCCAACATAGCCCTGGCGAAGTTCGCATTGCCTTCCGTATTTCCAGCAGCCGAGACTCCCGTTCGCCCTCGGAGAGTGGCTCCGTTCCCCGGCCCAACTGCATGTTCATGAGCTGCGGAGGGTCACCCACTGGCACCACAGCCCGGTCCAAAGATAAGATCACCTGTGACCTCTATCAGCTCATCAGCCCCTCTCGGGATACCCTTCCCAACAATGTGGATTTCCTGTTGGCGAGTGCCTCCCCCAAGGGGTCCGAAGGATCCGGCCGTGAGCCTGCAGACCTGGAGATGACCTACCGCGAAACCCAGAACGCCTCCGGCAAACTGGACGCTATCCCCGAAGACGTCCGGGCTCCTGCCGAAAAGATGGGAGGCTCCCCTGCCACTGCAGCCAGAGACTGTGTGTCCGGCTTCCACGTGGACGTGGTGGTCACGGGCGTCGTGGACCAGTGTGTCTTCTTTGGCAAGGACAGTACCAAGAACATGAAGGAAGAGACCGTTTGCTTGACAGTGGGCTCGCCAACCCAAGAAGGGTTGTGCGCCTCTTGCGATGACCCTCCGCCAGGACAGCTCTTTTTCCTCCATGCTCAGACGCCACGGCAGGAAGACAGCCAAGACACGGACAGTGCGTTCCTGGACTCGTCCAGCGGCGGTGAGGGCGGGCTGGAGCGGGCCGATGGGTCTGGCCTGGAGCCTGCTGTCTCCGATACCTCCTTGTGTCGCCTGTATCGCCACGTCTCGCACGACTTCTTAGAGATCCGTTTCAAGATCCAGCGGTTGCTGGAGCCTCGCCAGTACATGCTGTTGCTCCCCGATCACATCATGGTGAAGATCTTCAGTTACCTGCCCACCCAGGCGCTGGCGGCCTTAAAATGCTCCTGCCACTACTTCAAGTACATCATCGAGACATTCGGTGTGCAGGCCACGGACTCCAAGTGGAACCGGGACCCCTTGTATCGCGACGACCCCTGCAAGCAGTGCAAGAGACATTACGAGAAGGGCGACGTCTCCCTCTGCCGTTGGCACCCCAAACCTTACCATCACGACTTGCCTTACGGACGCTCCTACTGGATGTGCTGCCGCAGAACGGACAAAGACACCCCGGGCTGCCGTGTGGGACTGCACGACAACAACTGGGTGCAGCCGTGCGATATGTTGAGAGAAAGGGCAGCCCGGAGGGAGGACGGGAGGTGAGGGCCTTCGGGACCGGGGGGGGGGGAATGGAGAGACCCTACTCTCCTTTCATCCTTTTCTCTCCTGTCTTAAATTCTCCATGCGTGTGCGAGAGAGTGGGATACGAGTGCGTTTTACAACAGCTCTGGGGTGCGTGTTGCGTGCGTGTGTGTGTGTGTGTGTCTTTTAAAGAATTGCTTGATTCCCCTTGGCAGGTGGGGACTCGGATTCAGTCTCTCCTGTCCGCCTGCTCCCAATGAGCTGCAGAAGGACATTGAAGAAGGGGAGGGGGAAAAACCCCATGTATTTAAAAAAAATAAAATATATGTACAGTCACGAGGCCCCTTTTTAAAAATATGTAGCATTGATGACTGGGAGGGGCGTGTGCCGGCCAGTCACTGCAGCTCACCAGATTGTCCCCAGATTTGGGGAGATTGTCCCAAGGGGCTCCTTTATCCTGTAAAACTGGGGTGTCCAAGCTTGAAGACTTGAAGACTTGTGGACTTCAAGTCCCCCAGCCCAACATGGCTGGCTGGGGAATTCTGGGAGTTGAAGTCCACAAGTCTTAAAAGTCGCCAAGGTTGAGGACCCTTGGCCTAGATTGAGAAAACTGGACCAGGTGCTTCTGCTCTCACCCTTGCACGCCTCCTCCCTTAAATCAAAGACCCCTTCCCTTCTATAGCAATGCTCTGTGGTCCTCAGCTTTTTCCCCCCTATATTTTTCTCTCTCTTGTTTATCCGGCTCTTGGAGGCTAAAACTATTTATCCAGCTAACACTAAGTCCACTCAGTGATGTTTCTTCCTTCCTTGAATTGTGATCCAGTTGGCTTGGGGGAGGACTAGCAAGGACGGGGGGTCTTCCAAACTCAACCACTTCCTCGCCAACTGTAAGGGGAAAAAAAGGCTGCGGTCTTTAATATGGCCAAATGTTTTCACTGGAAAATGCCAATATGTACTTCTGCTGGCGTGAAAGCCGACTGGTCTGGTTAGGCAGCTTAACAGCCCGTGTTTGGTAATCAAGTCCTGGGATTGTCTTCTGATCTTGGCTAACAATCCTGTAGATTCAGGGACATGTAACCTCGTGATTTTCCTTCACTGGCCTCTTGTGTGGAGTTCTTCACAACCTGGTGTAAGCTAGTAGCAGTGGAGGAGCCCAAAGGTCTAGAACAGGGGTCTTCAAACTTGGCAACTTTAAGACTTGTTGACCTGGCTGGCTGAGGAATTCTGGGAGTTGGAGTCCACAAGTCTTAAAGTTGCCAAGTTTGAAGACCCTTGGTCTAGAAACTACTGCTCAACTGGCCTCCCCATCCTGGGGTTTTCCTTTCCTTTCCTTTCTTTTCCTTCTGGTTTCTTCACTTTCAGAAGCTCACTGTATTGTCTTAGGACTTGCTCCAGATCTAAAGGGGGGGGGGTCTGGGTTACCATGAGTTCTTCACCATGAGATGACTCAATGGTGGTTGGTCTGCTTCTTGGTGGCCATCATAAGGGCTACTTCCTAATTCAGTTTTTTTGAGAACCTCCAAATTTTGTATACCCTCCAGTTTTTCCCAGTTGGCCATCGTCATGGGCAAGGAAAGGTCTGCGGATGGTGGGAAGGCAGCTTTACACCATAGGAAGACCCCACTGACCACTGCATAACCTGGTTGGGAGACCACAGAGAAGCCCAAGAACTATGGGTTAGACTACTGGAAAGTCAAAGGGCCACCTTAGAAGACAGTGGCACATCTTCGCCATCTTTGTTCTTTAGTAGCCTTCTCATCCAAAGCCCAAGTTGGGTTGACCTTCACATCAAGAGACCTAACTAGGATTCCAACTTTTATAGGTCCACTCACCAGCTACCTCTTCCGCACTATTCTAAGCCTTGCCTCCTAGAATAATTCTTTAGCTCAGGAATTTTTTACCCACACCTAGGATGCTACCCCTACTAGGGTCTAATTTGACCCACCACCTCTCCTTCAGGCATGGAGGAAGAGCATGGCCAGCTGAGCGGGCCATCTTGGGCAGGGCAGAAAAAAACTGGAGATTGATATGGAAGGCACTGTGTTTTGGGGTGAAAAGGGTTATGTTTCTCAGCCTTAGCCATTTTAAGATGTGTGGACTTCAACTCCTAGAAATCCCCAGCCAGCATGGCTGCCATGATGTTCCGCTGAAATATAATTTCCCTTCCCTCTTTTTCTTCACCCCCAACCCTAGTTGCTTCTCTTTTATTTAACATGGGCAGAGTGGGTGATGCTCACACTAAAACAATTTTGCTTCTGTGCATTTTTGCTTGTAAGAATTCTTACAAGCCATGTTCTTGTGACCCGGTCTGTTTTACTCCCTAATCTCGGCCCTTTCCTGTGCACCATAATTCTCACAACTTGGCTGTCCAACTGTCCACCCTTCAATATTTTGTTATTTCTAACTATTTTATCTTCTCTCCAGCTCCCTTACTCCTAAACAACAGGATTCGCGTTGTTTCCCTTTGGATCAGATGTTCATTTGCAGTGATTTGACACCCACCTGCCGCTTCATTGACGCTGGCCGATTGGTACCGCTCAGGGGTGGGAGGTGGGGTGTGTATGTGTGTCAGAGCAGGACACTTTTGCTACTATTCACACTGGTATTTATAAGCCTGTTTGTCTGTGTACATGTGTGGCATTTTCAAATGAATGTCAAGTGGAGAAAAAAAAATAAAAACAGGAAAGAAACGAAGTAAGACTTGCTTTCTCATTTCTGGAGGGATGACAGGATAACAGAGTTGGAAGGGACCTTGGAGGTCATCTAGTCCAACCCTCTGCTCAGGCAGGAAACCCTATACCATTTCAGACAGATGGCTGTCCAGTCTCTTCTTGAAAACCTCCAGGGATGGAACACCCACATGATTTGGGTTCAGACAACCCATCTGCATAAAGCATGGTTTGCATATTGCATGAACATGGCTTGTGAGAAACTGGAAAAGCATCCCAAGATATAACACAGATCAGGAGTAAAGTAGCCATACGAGAAGTTGCACTCAAGGCAAGCAGCCTCCAATTTTATACCCAGAAAATCCATATTTGCAGAAGCTGGATTGCAATGCCATTAACTATTGCAACTGTTATAATTGTGGATGTAACATAGGGGGGGGGGAATTGTGTCGCTTCCATGTTTACACAACACAGGTCTTGCATAACTTGAGGACCGTTTTTTTTCCACTTTTTTTTCAAAAAAGATTTTGTAGCAGAGAGAGAAAAAGCATTTAGCTGCAACCAGTCATTGCCAAAGGAAGATAAATCCTCATTTTGTTTGTAATGGAGGATTCTGAAAACTTTTCTCTGCTTGCTGGAATTCAAAGTATTTTAAAGTATGATGATGATGCTTGATATGGCATTTTGATCCATCGTCCGTCCGTCCGTCCTTCCTTCCTTCCTTCTTCTCCCCAATAGGTCAATTAGCAGTCAATTGATATGTATCTTAGTATTTCTCCTCCTCCTCCTCCCCTTTCTTTCCTTTCCTTCCTTCACGCTTCCTCCCTCCCTCCTTTTCTTCCTTCCTTCCGGAGCGATGGGACCTGTAGTCCTATCAAGAAAGAGCAAAGCCGCCCCGCCCCTCCGAATCCGCTGGCTCTGCCCACGTGTCCTTAACCAGGAAGGGGGCGGTCTCCAGAGGCACGCCCCTTTCCCCCGCCGCCCGCGATTGGGCGAGCCCGGGTGGGCGCGGCCAAGGGCGGAGCTCCCCGCCGGCTGAGCGGGGAGGGGGCGGCGGGGTTCCCGGCCATTCATCGTCCGGCGGGCTCCGGCCATGCGGAAAGGGGCGCGCAGGAGCCGGGCGGGCGGCGAGGAGGGGCGCGGGGCGGCGGCGGCGGAGGACCCTGGGGCTCTCCCCGCGGCCCCCCAGCGGCGCCCGATCCGGCGCTTCCTCCGGCGCTGGGCGCTCCCGCTGGGGCTGGTGGCGGCGGGCTGCGTGCTGGCGCTCTGCCTCCTCTGGAGCGGGCAGCCGGGGGCCGGGCAGCCAGCGGAGCCGGGCAGCCAGGTAGGCCAGGGCGAGCAGGGCGAGGCCGAGGGGGTCCCGGCCCAGCTGAAGGCACCTCCGGCCACTTCGCCCCTCCCCGTCCCCTGGCATCCAGCAGTGCCTCGGGACCACATCACCCAGAAGGCACAGCCAGCATGCCGGGGTCTGCGGTGCCAGGTTCCGGAGAAAACGGAATGGCAAGACGGGATCTGATCTCAGCTGGTGGGGTCCAGGATGCCAGGTTGGGCAGCCCCCAGGAGAGGGACCCCCGGGGGGGGGGAAACGGCCTTGAGGAGGGCAGCCGAGCTGTGGTCGGTGGGCTTCGCTTGCCCGCTTTGCCAAGGACAAGACCCCCCCCCCTGCCCCTGGAAGATTCCCGTTTCTCAGCTGCCCAGGAAGCTAGAAGACCCATCCTAGTTAGAAGAGCTGGGAGACCCCATCGGGGCCAGAGTAAGGCCAACCGATGCCTTAAAGCACAACCCGACGACGGTGCCCACCCCCCCAGGCCCTGCCATGGCTTGGCCAGCAAGACCTTAAGGTGCCAACTTTTAAACTTTTAGCCCTTCACGGTACCAAAGAAAATGCATTTGGGGCATTTCCAACAATGCAGGTGAAAGTCAAACAGGGCAGATCAAGGACCCTTGCTGGGGGGGGGGGAATAAAAGTCTTAACAAAAGTCCAGTGGGGTAGTGAAAGTGGGAAGGGCTGGCTATCCTGAAAGTTCACTAGCATGCTGGCTGGGGGATTCTGGGAGTTGAAGTCCCCCCCCCCCTCAAGCCATAAATAAAGACAGGGTGGTCTTCTTCTGACAGCTGATCCATAAACACCGAAGTTTGTCCAGCAGCCAGTTGAAACACCTGACGTCCCAGCTCGATTTGCAACGCCTTTGGAAGACTTACCTGCAGCCTATGCTGGTGGAAAGGTATTCAGGCAGCCCTGGTAACGTCAGAACCAGGCAGGTGAGCTTGTGTCCCCCCCGGCTGTGAAACTTCGCAGCTGCATTCCATCCTTGACGTTTTGTTGCGTACACACATTACGCAGGCAACTAAAACACATCTTTTGCTAGCTCCTGAAAGACACGTAGCAGCATCCTCAATAATTTTCAGTATATACAACTAGTCTTTCTCTTACAACTGTTCAAAGTTACAACAGTACTGGAAAAAGTGACTTACGACCGTTTTTCACACTTACGACCGTTGCAGCATCCCCCAGGGTCACGCAATCAAAATTCAGAGGCTTGGCAACTGACTCGTACTTAACGACAGTTGCAGCGTCCCGGGGGGGGGGAGCGTGATCCCTTAGCAACTGTCTTGCTTACCAGCATAAGTGTTGGGCTCAACTGTGGCCGCAATTCGAGGATGACTTGTACTGTCGTACCCAGAGAGGACTAGAAACCTGCGCAAGCGATTTAGCTGGTCCTCATGCTTTGTTTTTCCGATTTCTCTCGAGTTCATCGTGGAACGGCTAAAAGCGCTGGAGGCTTCTTGGCAGGTGGAACTGGATGCTTTCGAGGACCGGGCCCCACACGGCACGGTCAGCTTTGCCAATGTGGTGGCCACACTTGACCCCTCGGCCACCTGGCGCCTGGTCTTCGCCTGCCACTACGACTCCAAATATTTCCCCCGAGACAAGCACGGACGGGCCTTCGTGGGGGCCACCGATTCGGCCGTGCCCTGCGCTATCCTGCTGGAGCTGGTGACCGCGCTGGACAGCCGGCTCCTGAAGGCCAAAGAGCAGGTGAGACGGTCAAGGGGCAAGCTGGGAACACCAGTGTCAGGGAGGGGAGGAGGGAGTAAAGACTAACGGTTAGAGCTGGCAGAGTGCCGTTGGCATCCTCCCCATCTGTTTGGGTGGGACACTTTTCAAGGCAGAAATATTTTTCCAACGAGATCAGGGTTCTCTGTGGTTTCCCTAACCCGCAAAGGTTTATTTTAAATTTGCACGTTAAAAAAGGAAGTTTTGAATTGTGCAAGAGAAAATCGGCAACACACAAGCTCACCCACCTTCTTTGTGGTTTCAGGCTTCGAAAATAACCCTGCAGCTGCTCTTTTTTGACGGGGAAGAGGCTTTCCGCGAGTGGAGTGAGACAGATTCCCTCTATGGGGCCCGTCACCTAGCTGAGCACATGGGCCGGACCCCCCATCAACAGGGCATCACTCAGCTCCAGGCGATAGTGAGTCTCTCTCTGGGAGCAGGACATTCGGATATAAGCCACAATGATGTCATCAGGCAGGGGAGCTCTAGATGTCACCTGTGCGGGATCACATCATCACGCAGGTGACAACTTTGGGGCTTCGATCAGTTCCCTCTAGTCCAGGGGTAGGCAACCTTGGCTCTTTTATGACTCGTGGACTTCAACTCCCAGAATTCCTGAGCCAGCCATGCTGAGGGGAAAGGGAGGTTTCCATGCTGAGCCATGCTGGCTCAGGAATTCTGGGAGTTGAAGTCCACGAGTCATAAAAGAGAAAAGGTTGCCTACCCCTGCTCTAGTCGGGTTGGCATGCTGCCTGGGGAATTCTGGGAGTTGAAGTCCACCCGTCTTAAAGCACGCTGACTAGGGAATTCTGGGAGTTGAAGTCCACCCGTCTTAAAGTTGCCAAGGTTGAGAAACACTGCTAAAGATCAATCTCTCCTTTTTTCTCTCTTTCTTGCAGTCTCTCTTCGTTTTGCTGGATCTGCTGGGCGCCCCTCGGCCCTCCTTTCAAAACCACTTCCTTGCAACCTCTGGTTGGTTCAAGAGGCTTATTGGCATCGGTAAGATCCAGAAGCCGGATTAGTAGACATTTACCAGGCTAGGAGGCAGCATCGGTGGAGGAAGAGAATGAAATTTGCAAGGGAGAATAGCAGGAACTCAACACTTTATCTACCTCAGTTGCAGGCTGTCCTCAACTTACAAGCATTCGTCTAGCGACCGTTTGAAATTGAAAACCACACTGGGAAAAAAAAAAAAATTAAAACCACACTGGAAAAAGTGACTTACAAACCGCTTTAGAACCGTCGCAGCATCCACACACAGCCATGTGATCAAAATTGGGGTGCTTGGCAACTGGTGTGTGTATTTGCAACAGCTGCAGGATCCTGGGGTTAAGTCATCGCCATTTGGGACCATCCCCCAAGCAGCCTCTGACGAGCAAAGTCGGGGGGGGGGGGGAGGAGGAAAGCCAAATTGGCTTAACAACCAGGTGGTTCGTGGCAAAAACAGTCACGAAATTGTGTGCAGGGCTCACGTTAAGAACTCCCTTGCTTAGGAATTGAAAATGTTGGTTCCAGTTGTGATTGTTAAGTCGAGGACAAGCTGTGCTGAAATTTGCAGGAATGCAATCCTGGCTATATGGCCAGAATACCCCCTATAGACAAGCAGACATGGGGGCTAGGATACCCCCCCCCCCGCCTAATCTCTGCCTTGCATTCTGTAGAGAAACGGATGCACCGTCTTGGGCTGCTCCAATCCCATTCCCAGGAACAGCTGTATTTCCACGGAGACTCCCTCTACGGCTCTGTCGAAGACGACCACGCGCCCTTCCTCAGGAAAGGTACGTACCCCCCCCCCCTTTGACACCCCATTCCCAACCTCGGCCTCGTTTTCTCATCCCAACCAGTGAATTTTTATTTTATTCAAACAGTTCAAAAACAAAACCCAAAGGGGGGGAAAATGGCAAAGGTAAAAGAAAACTAGACAAAAACATTACAGGTTAGTCCTCGACTTACAACGGTTTCATTTAGTGACCAAAGTCACTGAAAAGTGACTTATGGCCATTTTTCACTTAACGACCTTTGCAGCCTCCCCATGTGATCAAAATTCAACCGCTTGACAACTCATAGTTATGACGGTCGCAGTGTTCCGGGGTGTGTGTGTGTGTCATGTGATCCCCTTTTGCGTCCTTCTGACAAGCAAAGTCAATGGGTAAAGCCAGATTCACTTAGCAACCGGGCTACTAACTTATCAGCTGCAGTGATTCACTTTTAACAACCGTGGCAAGAAAGGTCGTAAAATGGGGCAAAACTCACTTAACAAATGTCTCACTTTTAACAACAGAAATTTTGGGCTCAGTTGTGGTCGTAAGTCAAGGACTACCTGTACAAAGAAAAAAAAAGATGTGGATTAAAAGGGCAAAAAAAAAAACCCCACATTTTACCCTACTAGGTCAACACGGAGAAATACATTGCAACGATGATAGAAGGGACTTTCTTAAAAATCAAGCTTTTCCGTGGAAGGCAGCTGTGGGCTCAGGTGTGTGTTTGTGTGTCTTTGTGACAGGCGTCCCAGTCCTCCATCTCATTGCCACCCCCTTCCCCAGGGTCTGGCACACCCTGGAGGACACCGAGGCCAACCTGGATCACTCCACCGTTGAGAACTTGAGTAAGATCCTAGCTGTGTTCCTGGCGGAATACCTGTGGCTCTAGGGCGGATGCTGGACGTGGATGTGGCTGGGATGAAAACGATGGAACTGGCTTTTGGGACACGATTGCCGTGCTGTGGAAGATGGGACAGGAGATGCACGTATTCTCCTTGGAACTCTGGAAGCTGGTCCACCACGAAGGCTGTGTGATGATGCGCGGATGGCTCCCACGGGTGGGAACCGCCAGGCCAAAATGGTTGAGCGAGGAGATCAAGGATTGGCTTTCCTGCCACTTGGAAGGGCTGGGGTGTCTTAAAAGAGCCGAGAAAGATTTGGGCAAGGGTGGGCTTCTTTTGCCAAAAATTGGCCGCCTGCTTGTTCCCGATTCTCTCTTGAAACCAAGCACGGCTTAAAAGTAGTCTGTGGAAAGGCCCACTGCTTGATCCCCTGGAGTAGGCAGGGGGGGGGGGGCTAGGTTTCCTATCTCCCACCCCTTTTTCTTTCTTCGTTCTGAGAAAAGCGGAGCTTTTAAAAAAAATAAATCAGGATATTTTTTTTTAATCTCACAGGAAATCTCTGTGTGGTGCACACTCCCTTCTTTCAAAATGGAAAGAATCCTCGAATTTGGTGATTAAAACACGGAGGAGCCCGTGGTAATAGACCAGGATGCCGTTCATGAGCATTTCCTATTGGAAGCGCAAGTGAAAAGCTAGTGCATCAGGAATTTTTTGATCTTAAGTCTATGGGTTGTCCAGCCTTGGCGACTTTAAGACTGGTGGACTTCAACTCCCAGAATTCCTCAGCCAGCCATGCTGGCTGAGGAATTCTGGGAATTGAAGTCCTCTTAAAAGTTACCAAGGTTTGCACGCCCGCATCTTAGCCCTTTCCTTGCCATGCAAGCTTTCTGTCGTACTTACACAAAGCGTTTTGTGTGTTTTTCCAAGCAACATTCCTCTTTTCATGTGATCTGCTGTGGTATAACTTGTTTTTCCACTGTGGGACTTTATTAACACATTCCTGCCTTCTTTCCAGCTGCTTCCTGGGTTGATTTAAGCCCATCGGGGTTTTTTTTGGTGGAAACCCCCCCCCTTCCAATAAAAGTTGTCTTTTATTTTTTGTGTGTGTTGTCTAAATTTCCTAAGCACTAGGGACGATTTGGTGGACGAAACGAAACTAAAATCACCACGCTGTGATCTGCTGGAATTCCGACATTTGGCAAAATGAGGGCTGAATGTAATTCAATATGGCTTGGGCTTTCAAGAAAGCAGTTTTTTTAATAAATCTACAAAGCAGGATTTCATAGGAGAAAGAAACGGCAAACAGATCCCAAGACGGGGGTCCCCAACCTGCCAGCCAGCCAAGAGGGAAGTTGTCTGGGAATTGAAGTCCACACCTGTCGAAGTTCCTCAGCATGCTGGCTGGGGAATTCTGGGAGTTAAAAATCCACACCTTTTAAAATTCACTAGCATGCTGGCTGGGGAATTCTGGGAGTTGAAGTCCCCACATCTTAAAAGTAGCCAGGTCTCAGAAACACTGCTCTTTTAAGCCACGTAGAGCAAAAGTCTCCTGCAATTAAGGTATGACACGTCTGGTGGGCCGCTGCCTATTTGCAACCGGGCTGCATGAGTGTCAGGCTGGCGTGCACATGCACAGCTGAACTCACAGGAGTGGCAGGCCGATGCGCATGTGCACGCAGCACCACTTGCGCAAGTTGAGCCGCACACACATGCACGTGCCTGCCGGCCCAGCGCTCACGCAGCCCAGTTCCCCTCTTTCCTTCCCTCCAGCCGGGCCACGAAGGTTGATGACCGTTGCCCTAGGATGAAGAGACAGGATGCGAACTTGCAAGGAAGAAGAATAGCAAAATGTAGCAGGGGCCAATCAGGCTGCAAGGCTGGCTGGCGAATTCTGGGAGTCGAAGTCCCCTTAGAAACACTGGCACCAAAAAAGGGATTTGCCAGGGAAAAACCTTCTTAGGAAAGTTGTTCTTAAGAAACCTTTAATGAAATCATTCTTAGGAGGGCTTCCAAAGCAGACATTTTGCACGACGGCCACCCCCGCCCACCCCTTCTCTCTGCCCTCCCGCTTGGGGAAGTCACCGTGGAAGGAGGACGTGCAAGCAGGTGGCGAGAGTGGAGGGAAAGGACCTCGTCTAGATTTGGACCGGATCTCGCTGGCCAGGAATGGCGCAGGCTCGGCTCCATCGCTCCCGGGAGCTACGTCTGGGTCTCCAGCTTATTCATGTACTCCTGCAGCGCCTGCAGCCGGGCGTCAATCTCGGAGAGATCCGCTGAGGGCTCCTCATACAGGTTCTCTGTCAGACGGGACAGGAGGCAGGATCGGGTGAGCCGAGAGGATCGCCCCAAAACCGTTCACGAGGCCAGTCCTCAAGAATGCAAAAGGGTTTTACCCTCAAAGGTGTCCAGATGCAAAAATCTAAGAAATACATGCCGGATTTCTTTGGCGTGGTTTCCCATATTGTCCCTCACCTGGATGGCAATAACCATCCAGAGGACACCTGCCAGCTCCTGTGCCTAGGAGGTCGTTCCCAAGCTGTGCCCAACGTTGGCTCAGGAAGCCAGAGTTGAGAGAAGGGTAGCCTGCTCTGGGTTTGAATCACGGCAGTGGGCTGAGAAGTAGCTACTCAACAGGGTTTTGTGTGTGTTCGGGACAAGAGGGAGGAGGTGGGATGGGTCCAGAAGAACCCCACTTTCACCCTTTCTCCAAGGCAGATATTCCAAGATGGGAGTTTCAAGCAGCAGCTTGGCAGTGCATCAAAGACAGCCAGTTTGGTCCAGTAGTTAAAGCACCAGGCTGTGAGTTCTAGTTCTGCCTTAGGTGTGAATACCAGCTGGGTGACCTTGGGCCCATCACCAGGAGATGGTGAATTCTAGTCCCGCCTTAGGCACAAAAGCCAGGTGGGTGACTTTGGGCCAGGCCTTCTCTCTCAGCCCAACTCGCCTCAAGAGGGTTGTTGTTGGGAAAACAGAAGGAGGAGGATGTGTTAAATACATTTGTCACCTTGAATTATTTGTAAAAATGGAGGGGAGGTAAAAATAAATAAAAATAAAATAGTGGCTTGACCCAGGGATGCCCACCCACCTGAGTTTTCCAAGATTTCCTCCGAGACGCCAGCAGTTTTACCTTTACCCCCAGCTCTGCCGGTATTCGGGGTGCTTGACAAGCGTTTCTTGTGAGCGTTGTCCGCACGGGGACCCTGAATGGAGAACGAGAACCGCTGGGGTCACACGGTCCGTGCAGGACCCTCTGGGAGGGCTTTCCCTGAGCCCAAAGCCAACTTTGGAAAGAGGAACCTAGGTGGATCACTCACCACCGTGGGGCCGTTCCAAGATGAAGAGCTGAAGGCTTTCCTGTTCCGGCCTAGTCGCTTCCTGCCTCTAAAAAGGAAAATGGCACAATCCGTTAGATGGGGTAACACCAGCGGTGAAGTTGTAGACGTGTCATACCTTCATTGCAGGAGACTTTTGCTCTACGTGGCTTAAAAGAGCAGTGTTTCTGAGACCTGGCTACTTTTAAGATGTGGGGACTTCAACTCCCAGAATTCCCCAGCCAGCATGCTGAGGAACTTTAAAAGGTGTGGATTTTTAACTCCCAGAATTCCCCAGCCAGCATGCTGAGGAACATGATGTTTTGGTTTCGATTCCCAGAATTCCCCAGCCAACATGCTAATGAACTTCGAAAGATGTGGGGACTTCAATTCCCAGAATTCCCCAGTGAACATGTACGGACTTCCAACTCCCAGAGAACTTCCTTCTTGGCTGGCTGGGGAATTCTGGGGGTTGAAGTCCACCCAGCTTAAAGTCGCCAAGGTCGAGAAACATTGCTATTATGTACACAAGAACCGGTGAGGGAAAAGTTAAGGTTGGAACTTTAGTAAACAGTTTGCCAGAATCAGCTTAGCAGACCCCCGGGCCCTCCCCCCCACCATTAAAAGAAGCCCCATCTTCCCTCTCTACCTTACCTTGGTGCAACAGGTTCCGAATAATCTTCCATCTCACTCCCGGAGCTGGCCGAAGTGCGTTTGCTGCGGAAGCTTTCCACTGGAAAAAAAAAGAGAGAGGGGTGTTTGGGGCAATTTGTCTCAAATTGTGTAGGGTCTCCTGCTTGAGCAGGGGGCTGGACTAGAAGACCTCCAAGGTCCCTTCCAGCTCTATTCTGATTCTGATTCTCTGCCGTTCCCCTCAAGGACCTGATCTGGGCACCCACCAATCTTTGCACGCTGGTGCCGGCGCAGAATAAAGGCAAAGCACCTGGCGTACCTGAAGAGCTGCGACCGCACGGTTTGCCAAGGCTGCTCCCGCCAGGGAGAACCGAGGACCCCCTGAGCTGAGTGTGGTGGTACCAGCCACTGGGTGGGGTGTCTCCCATGGCCCGATGGAGATTCCGCTGGCTAGAAAGAAGACCGGAAACGGAATCGTCGCCTTTTCGGTTCCAGTAACAGACAAGGCGTAGAGCAGGCCGGCACGATTATCTGAATGTCAGTTCTTACTTTTTTGCGTGTAAATTTTAACCTTGTTTTTAATCGATATGTTTCAATATTATGATACTCTCTCAAAACCTCCCAGAGTCACAGGTGAGCTGGGAGGTGTAGAAATTTGATAAATAAAGTAATATATGGCTAGGCACCCACCAGCATTTTTTTTTTAAAAAAAAAACCAGTGCCAAACATCGCCACTGACCCAAAACATGGTCCACTGCTGCCCTTACGAAGCTAGCCCCCCAACAGCTGATCTGTGTGCCAGCTGTTCGTTTGAGGCTTGCAATTGTTTGTAAATCAGCCACGTGGCCATTGGCCTCCTGGTTTAGTGGTCATTTAGGCCAGGTGTGGGCAGTCATCTGCTCCCTGGATTGGAGAAGCCAGGTGTGCAGGAGAGTCCACTCACTTTTTCTGTTCAACCTCCTTTTGCTTCCGCTCCTTCGCCTTCACGAAGGCTGTGGGGTCGAAGCGAGGGGCCCGGATACCTGCCGTCGGAAAAGAGGGAGAGCGATGGACTTGTAAGGAATTTATTTTGGCTATAGGGCTGAATTTGCCAAGAGAGCCTAATTTTTATTTATTTATTTTAAACAGCCTGAGCTAAAAAAAAAAAGAGCCCCTACAAGACCTAAGTGCTTATTGGAAAGTAGGACTGGCTACTTCCTAGCAGAGGTGTCAAAAGATGGATTAAACAGACAGCAAACCCCACTCCCTTCTAGAGTGATGATGTAACCTAGTTGGGTCGTGAAACGTCTGCAAGGAAACCACCCAGCTCAGAGAGCACCAGGGACCCCACAGTCCTCCTCCTCTTCCTCCTCCCCCCACTCCCTTCTAGCACTGATGATGTTACCTAGTTGGGTCGTGAAACGTCTGCAAGAAAACCACCCAGCTCAGAGAGCACCAAGGGCCCCACAGTCCTCCTCCTCTTCCTCCTCCCCCCACTCCCTTCTAGCACTGATGACGTTACCTAGCTGGGTTGTGAAACGCCTGCAAGAAAACAACCAAGCTCAGAGCATCAAAGAGCCCACAGTCTTCCTCCTCTCCTCCTCTCCACAACCCCCCGCCTTCTAGCATTGATGATGTAACCTAGCTGGGTCGTGAAACATCTGCAAGGAAACCACCCAGCTCAAGAGAGCACCCAGGACCCCTCATTTCAACCCTGAGCTACAAAGCTTCTCCTCTACATCTATTAGTAGAGTGTTGGGCAACTTACAGTAAATCAGCAGGGAAGTTCAACCCCCAGCCTTTAATAAAGCATTTGCCAGCAAGTAAAATCCCCTTTTTCAGCAAAGAATAAAAGGAGTTTCTAGTCCCTATCATTAAAGAAACAAGCTTGGAGTAAGAGCAGAAGATCTGGGAAGCCAGAAGTAAAACCAAGAAGAAATTCACACTGGCTGCAGGATTCCACCTCTGGCCATTCCCTCCCCATATTGAGCGGAAATAAGCGACATTTATTTATAGAGGAATCCCAAAAACCACCGTTTTCTTCGCCCCCACCTGTCGGAGAAGGGGACTGCCTGGAGATGCGTCCCTGGCTCCCGCTGCACCCGTCTCTGGATGAGGAGCGCTGCCGGCTGGTTCCCCAGGGCACGCTGCGGTCCTGTGAATTGGACCGTTCCCCCGAGGCGGAGCGATGGCCGTCTCGCTTTGTGACGCCAGTTCGATTCAGGCTGGGCCGAGACAAATGGTGGAGAGGGGTTTGAGAGAGAGGATCCAGTGGGGGCAATGTGCCCGGGGGAAGGGGAGATGGGAAGTGCTCAGTTAGGAAAAAGTGGGGACCCTCTTCGCCCAAATGGCAAGCACTTAATGTCCTCATTTAATGACCACAGCCTGAGCCTGGGATTTCGGTTTAAGTCACTGCGGTGGTAAATTGAGTCACCACGTGACCTGATCTGACTTTAGGACCACTGTTTGCAATGCTCGCAAAGCGAGGCATCACGATCACTAATCGTTAATTGCTCGTTAAGTGAACCGATGCTAGCAAATGGGCATATCTTTGCCGGAAACCAGCCACAAAAGCGGGAAACGGGCAAAAGACATCATAAACCCTTGTTGTCAACGCTGCTAATATCGGATGTTCTTGCTTTGACAACAGATGGAAATGCAGCCATTTTTCCTCTATTGCTTTTAGAGTTAGTTGATGCTGGGGGGGGGGGGATGTGAATGGGAGTCTGGCTAGACATAACAACACTAAACTCAGCGTGAGAATCAAGGTTATTGAGCCCAGAACTGATAAAGAATTGGCGGGCTGGAGAGCTGGGGAGAAAGCCCAGGCTTCAAGCTAATTGGGGATTTACGTGATTTATGACTGTTTATTGAAGGAGGGAATTGTGCTTTGTTACTCTGTGCCCAGGGGAGGGAAATTCAGTTTTTGGCTTTAACTATATAGTGCCAATACTTTGTTTCTCGAAATAAAGATTCTTTAAGGTAAACAATGCCTCGAAGTTCGTTTGAAGAGCTTCATCTGTCGGAACCAGGACATTTGTCTTAGGACTGAGGTCGTAAATGTGAGCCCGTTGCCCAGGGCCCAAAACGGGATCCTGTGACCATGGGGGGGGGGGGGGAGGGAGAAATGGCGGGATGAGGCAGTCATAGCTCTAAGGAAGAGTTGCAAGTGACTTTTTTTCTTTTTGAGTCCATGGCTAACTTTGGTTGGTTGTTAAGCGAGGACCACCCGCGTGGGATTGGCTGAGGGCACCTACCCCTTTTTGTACAAAGCCAGCTCATTGGTTAGGTTCTTCACCCGGATCCGGAGGCTTCTCTCGGTCGCCTTCACTTCCGCAAGCTGTCGGGATCAGAAAGAGGGAGCCAAGGCAGAGTTGTGTTGAATACAACACAAACAGCAATCAATTCTACAGGCTGCCTGAAGCCAGGAGCTGCTAAAAATAAGGTTTTTTCCCCCTTCCAATACATTTGTAGCCCCCTCTGAGGTTTGGGGCTCGCCTCTCATCTTGGGGGTCACTCTGTGCCCTCTGCAGGCCCCCAACTCTGCCTGTGGATGAGGCTGGGATTTACTTTAGGCCTCAACTTGCAACCGTCCGTTTAGCAACTGTTCAGAGTTATGACAGCACTAAACAGTGACCTGTACTCTTTTTTCACACTTACGACCGTTCGAGCATCATGTGATCAAGATTCAGACGTTTGGCAATTGGCTCATATTTATGACGGTTGCAGCGTCCACTTTCAGGGCCTCCTGACAAGCAAAGTCAAGGGGGGAAGCCGGATTCAATTAACAACCGGGTTACCACCTTAACAACGGCAGCGATTCGCTTAACGACCAAGGAAGGCAAAGGTCGTAAAAACGGGCCAAAATTCACTTAAGAACCGTCTCGGTTAATGACAGAAATTTGGGGCTTAACTGTGGTCGTTAAGTCAAGCACCCCCTGTAACTCAAGGTGGCAAACATACCTACTGCTCTCTCCTCCTAGTTTCCCTACAACATCCCTGTAAGGTGGGTTGGGCGGAGAGAGAGACCGGCCCAGAGTCACCCAGCCGGCTTTCGTGACTAAAGCGGGACTAGAACTCACCGTCTCCTGCTTTCTAGTCCGGTGCCTTAACCACTAGATCAGAGGCCCCCAACCTTTTGGGCACCAGGGACCACCGGTTCCGTGGAGAGAGGTTTTTCCGTGGACCGGAGCGGGGCGTGGTTTTGTGTGCTGCCTGCACCCCGCGGATGGGGCTTTGCTTGTTTGTGCGGACCGGTTGCTGGCATGCCTTGGCCCGGTGCCGGTCCACAGACCGGGTGTTGGGGACCCCTGCACTAGATCACATCCCCACCGCAACCTGACACAGTGGTGAAAATACACAATCCTCAGAACTTCGACACCTGGTGATAAATAGCTTTTTCCCCCCAAGGGATCTCTCTCGCCACTTTGAACGGTCACTAAGTTTTGATGTCTTGCCACTATTCTTCCCGTCCTTGCTAGGGGCTCCCAGGCCCTCTGCCTACCTCGTCCGCCAGCTGGCGGCTCTCCTGCAGGCGCCTGGCGGCCAGGCGCTGGTGCTTGGCCCGCTCCTTGGTCAGCTGCTCCTCCAGGGTCTGCACCACCTTCTTCAGGATCTTCACCTCCTTGAAGCCGCTGCCCTTGCTGGTCGCCAGCTGGAGATCCTCCCGGCAGTTCAGCAGCACCGACTCCATCAGCTGCTTCTCCTCCAGCGCGCGCTGCAGCCTGCGGGGAGGGGGGGAGGGGGCAGGGGGGCGAGAGAGGCTGGCTTGCAAAACCTCCCCCAACTCCAGCAATCCACCGCCAAAGGGAAGCTTTTGCGCAAACACAGGCAGCCCTCCGCTTACGACCACAACGGAGCCCCAAATTTTGAGCGAGACATTTGTGAAGTGGATTTTGCCCCTTTTACGACCTTGAAGCAAATCGCTGCCGTTGTTAAGTCGGTAACAACACAGCTGTTAAGTGAATCTGGCTTCTCCCCCCCCCACCTGGACTTTGCCTGTCCCAAAAGGGGATCATGTGACTCCGGGGACGCCGCCACCGTCATACGTATGAGTCAGTTGCCAAGTGTCTGAGTTCTGATTACGTGACTGTGGGGACGCTGCAACGGTCGTTAAGGGTGAAAAACGGTCACGGCTCACGTATTTTAATGCAATGGTAACTTGGAACAGTCAGGCTGTAATGAGAGGACTAACAAAAACCTAAAAAGGTGGGATATCAATAAATAATTTCTTTTATTTAAATAACCACTCATTCAATAACCTTTTGAAGTGACGGCGGTGAAAAAAAGCGACTGATGACCGTTTTGCACACTTAACGACCGTCACAGCGTTCCCCACAATCACGGGATCAAAATTCGGAGGCTTGGCAACTGACTCGTATTTATGACGGTCGCAGTGTCCCGGGGTCACGTGATCCCCTTTGGCGACAGGTCTGACAAGCAAAGTCAAGGGGGGAAGCCGGATTCATTTAACGACCATGTTATTAATTCACTTAACAGCTGTGGCAAGCAAGGTCGTGAAATGGGGCAAAACTCAACAACTGCCTCGCTTAGCAACGGGAAATTTTAGGTTCAATTCTGGTCGTTAAGTGGAGGACTGACTGCCTGTCCAAGTTTTAATTGAATTTCATTGCTCTCAGCAATTTTAACTCTTGGCTCTTAAATGCTCGGGCCTCTAGCCCTCCGCGTATTCCGAGGACAGTTCCCGGATGCCTGCCCCATCTCCGGATCCAAATCCTGCCCCCCCGCCCCCCTCTTTTTGCTGTCACTCACTCCTCCCGAAGACGACGGATCTCGACGTCCCGGAAGTCCTTGCCTGGCTTAGCCTTCAACATAGCCAATTCTTCCTTAAGCTCCCGAATCTCTTTCTGTAGAATGACCGGATCCGGCTTTCCGACGTAGGGCAGGGGTAGTGGGTAATGGATCCTGCCGGGAATCAAGACAAGCAGGCCGCAAGTCAGAAATTGCGCAAGAAAAATGGAGTCAAAACGGCTCCTCCGCTCCTCAGCA
Source organism: Azemiops feae (assembly GCA_023970755.1). Lineage (NCBI taxonomy): Eukaryota > Metazoa > Chordata > Lepidosauria > Squamata > Viperidae > Azemiops > Azemiops feae. Next base: position 542,532 of record JALGBA010000620.1, read on the forward strand.
GCCCACGGGAGATCCCAAATCCAGCTGCCATCTTGAATTTCTGACCGTATTTTATGGGCCGCTATGGCAACTTGATGCCCTGTGGACTTCAACTCCCAGAATTCTGGGAGTTGAAGTCCACAGGGCGTCAAGTTGTCCTACAGGTCAGTCCCCAGCTGACAAGTTCATTTAGTGACTGTTCAAACGGCCCTGGAAAAAAAATGACTTATGACTTATGACTTACAACCTTTGCGGCATTCCCGTGGCCCACGTGATCAAAATTCAGATTGCTTGCCAACCGGTTCATACTTGTGACCGTGGCTGTGTCCCAAGGTCACGTGATCCACCTTCTGACAAGCAAAATCGATGGGGGAAGCCAGACTCGCTTAACAACCGGGTTACTAACAGTGATTCACTTCACAACTGTGGCAAGAAAGGTCGCAAAATGGGGCAAAGCTCGCTTAACGAAGGCCTCACTGAACGACCCAAATTTTGGGCTCAACTGCGGTCGTAAATCGAGGATTACCTGTACGTTACCCATTCCTGGCCTGTGGGCTGCGGTTTCACCTGGTTAGCAGCGAAGCCACAACTAGCCAGAGGGGTTCCCCTGAAGTTTGACTGGAGTGTCCCCCCAATTTTCCATCCCTCCCCCCTGAATACCTAAATGAGCAACACAGAGTTGCCTTAAAATACCGATTAGTCAAGATCTTGGCCCCCATTCCGGGTCGCCCCCCCCCCCGAACCTGCCTGTCAAATTCCACCGAGTAAATCAGGATGAGGTAACGCTTGGAGTTCAAGGGGGAGGCTTTGGTGGCCGAGGGGTGTCGGGGTCCCACACCGATCTTTCTGTTCCGCAGGGCCTCCAGGTCCGCGTAGGTGAGGAGATCCAGCGTTACAGACTCGCTGCTCTGTTTAAGGGGGCAAAAAGAGACACAACCCCAGATTGCACCCAGAATCGTTCACACAAACAGCTTTTGGACTCTAAAGACTCGTGACTAACCCATGGAAGAGAATATTTGCAGCTCAGGGTTGAACTGAGGGGTCCTTGGTGCTCTCTGAGCTCGGGGGTTTCCTTGCAGACGTTTCATGACCCAACTAAGGAACATCTTCAGTGCTAGAAAGGGGGGGGGGTTGTGAAGGGGAGGAGGAGGAGGACTGTGGGTCTTTAATGCTCTCTGAGTTTGATTCTTTTCTTGCAGATGTTTCACTACCTAACTAGGGAGAATTATCAGTGCTATAAGAGAGTGGGTTTATGGGGAGGAGGAGGAGGAGGAAGGGGGAGGGAGGAGGAGGAGGAGGAGGAGGAGGAGGAGAAGCAGGAGACCACTGTGCTCTCTGAGCTGGGTGGTTTCCTTGCAGACGTTTCATGACCCAACTAGCTAACATTGTCAGTGCTAGCAGTAGCATTGATGTTGTTACCTAGTTTGGGTCATGAAACGTTTGCAAAAAAATCATGCAAGCTCAGAGAGCCTCAAGGACCTTTCATTCGTTACTAAATCAGTAGAGATCATCCTCGACTTATAACAGTTCATTTAGTGACCATCTGAAGTTACAACAGCACTGAAAAAAGTGACTTCCTGATCATTTTTCAGACGACCGTCGCAGCCTCCCCGTGATCACCTGATCAAAATTCGGACTCATATTTATGACGGTCGCAGCGTCCCGGGGGGTCACGTGGTCCCCTTTGGCGACCTTCCGACAAGCAAAATCAACGGGGGAAGCCGGATTCGCTTAACGACCGTGCGACTCACTTAACAACTTCAGGGATTCGCTTAGCAACTGCGGCCCAAAAAGTCGTCAAATGGGCCAAAATTCACTTCCCAAATGTCCCACTTAGCCACAGAGATTCCGGGCTCAGTCGCGGCCGTACAGCGAGCGCTGCCTGTACCTGTGTAAGAAACTGGACTGAGGACTGGACTGGATCAATTTCCGTGCCAGGCCAGTCTGAATTTAGGCACAAGCGATGGTGGCAACACAAACACACACACACACACCCCGGAAGCCAATCCGTGCCTCACCTGGGCCAGGGCCGACTCCAGCATGCTGCAGAAGATCCCAAATTGCTTGAAGTTCCCCGTCTTGTGGGTGAGGTCTTCGATAACTGTGGGAGGGGAAACGAGAAAGGTTGAGTTTCTGCAGAGATGGCTGCCTTTCACGAAGGGGAGGCTGGCAGTCCTACCTGCTCTGCCGACTCCGGGGTCCTGGCAGGACGGGCCTGCCACCCCCAGGTCAGAAAGACCCCGGAGGGGAGGATTACAGGTGGTTCTTGACTTACAACAGTTCATTTAGCGACCGTTCGGTTACAAGGGCCTGAAAAAAGGGATCTAGGACGCTTTTCCCCCACTTACGACCGTCGTTAGCCTCCCCAGGGTCACATGATCAAAATTCAGATGCTTGGCAGCCGACTCACATTTATGACGGTCGCAGTGTTCCGGGGGAGGTCACGCGATCCCCTTTTGCGACCGTCTTATAAGCAAAGATTTGCTTAATGACCGCCTGATTTACTTAACGACTGCACCGAATCGCTTAACAATTGCGGCAAAAAAAAAGATTGCAAAATGGGGCAAAAATGCGGCCTTAACCACGGAAATGTTGGGCTCAATGGTGGTCCTAAATTGAGAACAGCAGCGGTAGTTATCCTTAACTTTCCTTAAAGGGTTTAGGAGGGTAGAGGTCTTTCTTGACCATCGTGCTCCAAATGACCAGGCAGATTTACCTCTGCAAAAGGACTTGGGGGGGGACTTCCTCCCAGAGGCTCTTCCCCACTGCCCCCCCCACTGTCCCCCAACCTTCTTGCCTGGTCCGTCCCCCCCGAGACTCACAAGGAGCGTCAAACTCCCCTCGCCACTGGTCAGTGGTGAGCCGGTCCTCCACCTCCACTTCTAGCAGGTTCCCTTCCGTCGTCATCCGCACGACATGCTCGGCTCCGCGGAAAACGTAGTCGACTTGCAGGCCGTAGTCGCTCCGCTTGGCCATGGCGGGACCGAAGACTCACCGCCACTTCTCAAAACGAGCTTGTCGCCTGGCTTGGGACAGGAGAAGGGAGATGTTTTTACCGACAGGCAAAAGGGGATAAGAACCTTCTGACGTCACGGGGTCTCCATCTTGCCTCCAGAAGGAGGTTTTGAAGAAGAGACTGGACAGCCATTGGTCCGAAATGGTATAGGGTCTCCTGCTTGAGCAGGGGGCCGGACTAGAAGACCTCCAAGGTCCCTTCCAGCTGTATGGTCCTAGGATTCTATTCTCCAAAACACTTGAGGGCAGGACAAGAAGTAACTGGTGGAAGATCATTAAAGGGAGAAGCAACTTAGAACTAAGGAGAAATTTCCTAACAGTGAGAACAATTAACCAGTGGAACTACTTCCCTCCAGAAGTTGTGGGCACTTCATCACTGGAGGTTTTTAAGAAGAGACTGGATTGCCATTTGTCTGAAATGGGATAGGCTCCCCTGCTTGAGCAGGGGGTTGGACTAGAAGACCTTGAGGGCCCCTTCCAGCTCTGTTCTGATTGATCTCAGGCCAGGGAGCAAATGTGGGCAGCCACTGGGATGTCATCCCGAGAACACAGCTTGGTTTTGTGGCTGCAGTCAGCTGCGACAAGAGCTTTTCTCCATTTTGGCTGAAGGAGGGAGAACCAATGTCGGTCGGTTGGTGGGAGGGAGCATTGGAAAAGATTCCCTCTGGCACAAAGGGAAGGGCCGAGCGGGATCCCAAGAGCGAAGGATTCCTGGGATCCACCTGCAGGATCTAGAGAGCTGCTCCTGGATCAGGTTGCTTAGGGCTGGTTAGGCGGCAACCGGGCCAGGCTGTTTGAGAACAGCCAACTGATCAGTAAATGACCCGGGTGTGACATTCGCACAACCTGCCAAGCCCCAATCCAGCCTCCATCCGTCTCCACCAGCCGAACCTTCACCCACTAAGCGGGTTTCAATGTCCCTGGGCAAACCAAGAAAGTGGGTCAGTCCAGTAACCTGGTTAACCCCGTTGTGTGAACCCAAATGTTGGATTCATCCAAGAAGCTCTACTTTTAACCTCTACGTGTGTGTGTGTGTGTGTGTGTGTGTGTTTGTGTGTGTAAGGGGATTCAGTAAGGTGGCTAGTTTAGGGAGAGGGGCGATGAGAAAGCAGGCAAATGCAGACTGGCTGGCTGGGCAGCTGGACTACACAGCCCATCATCCCAAACAGCCTGAGTCCCATCTGGGTCGGCCATCAGTTCCCATCATCCCCCCCCACACACACACCTTCAGCAAGGACCCTCTGACGTCCAGATACCCGGGCAGCCGGACCCCAAGGAAGACTGGGGTGTGGGTCGGACTACACTTCCCATCCTCCCCAGCCACAAGCGCTCGACGGGAGGCGCCTTCGGGGCAGACTGGCGTCTTCGGCGAGGGTCTCAAACAAACCGCCCGCCCCCTCCCCCCCGCGCCGACCCAGCACAAGAGGCTGGCTGGGGTTGATGGGGTTTGTAGTCCACAACACTCCGCGAGCGCCCGGCCGGGCAAGATTGGAGGCAACGGAGAAAGGGAAACGGGGGAGGCAGCCCGAGGAAGGAGGGGGGTCCAGGGGGGTGCAAGACGAGATACCCCCCCCAAAAAACAACTTACCTGCGCGCCGCCCCACCTCAACTGCCGCCTCTGGGGAGAGGCTCCGCCCTCGCCCCGCCATTGGTGTCTGGTTCAACCGATCACGCGCCGTCATTGGCTCCGGGCAACGTCAATCATCCTCCTCCGTTCGTGGCATGCCTCGCCGCCCGTCATTCAAAAGAATAGGGCCTGCTTCGCAAAGCCCCGCCTTTTGCTCGGTTCGTTTCTTGAAGAGCCGCCCTATCGGCAACGCGGGGGGCGGCAGCTCGTCCCTGATTCGCCCCTTGAGAACGCATAGAACCCCGCCTAGAACCTATTGCGCGCCTATTGAAGACTCAGCTTGTCAATCTTGGGGTCGGCATTCCTGCCGCAGGAGCGGAGAAAGGATTGAAAAAAATCCTTTAGCGACACCTAGCGGCTGTTCGGGGCGAAGCGCAGCGACCCGCACTGAAAATGCGGCGTTTCAGACAGAGACTTGGCGGGTTCGAGACCCGCTTGCGCCGGCTATAATGCACGCAAAGGGTGCGTGTTGCGGAAACCGAAAGCAAAATTGCTTTCTTGTCTTAGTTAATGCACGATTTTTTATTATGAATGCGCTTACCCTCCAGTTTCCAAATAGATAAGAATTGGCAGGTGGAATTCCATGTATTGGTTGCTATTTCACGGACTGGCAATTTTAAGAATTCTACATTGCAAGATGTGGGACCCTTTTGATTTCATGGGACAAGTTTCATCGTGGGAATTTTCTTGTGCACACAGTCAAATGTAGTGAATGGCCAATCAATAAATGCAAGTATTCTGTTATTATTTAAATAAGTAATTCAGCATACAAGAGAGATGAAGCCTTTAAGAGGCAGCTTGGGACATTTCTCCTTCCCAAGATTTAATATTTTCTGTCTGGATTTCCAGAAGTTGCTTGTTTTTATTCCAAGCCTCTCAAGGTATCAAAATAAGATTGCTTCAGCTCACAAACTTGACTATTAAAAAATAAAGAGCCAGAAGTTGCAGAAGTTTAAATAAAGTCAGATTCTTGAAGAAAATGAGAGCATCCATGATCAAGGGGGATGCTGCAAAGGTTGTAACTGTGAAAAACGGTCGTAAATCACATTTTTCAGTGCCGTTGTAACTTTGAACCGTCATTAAATGCACTGTTGTAAGTTGGGGACTCTCTATAATTTGATTGGGAGGAAGAGAGTGAAGATGGCTTTTCAGAGTCTCTCTTTAATGGTGCAAGTAGAATAGAATAGAGCTGGAAGGGACTTTGGAGGTCTTCTAGTCCAGCCCCCTGCTCAAGCAGGAGAACCTATACCATCTCAGACAAGTGATTGTCTAGCGGCCTCTTCTTAAAAACCTCCAGTGATGGAGCGCCCACGATTTCTGGTGGCAAGCTGTTCCATTGGTTAATTGTCCTCACTGTTAGGAAGTTTCTCCTTACTTCCAGATTGCTTCTCTCTCTGATCAGTTTCCAACCATTGTTTCTTGTCCTGCCCTCTGGTGCTTTGGAGAATAGCTTGATGCCCTCTTCTTTGTAGCAGCCCCTCAGATACTGGAATACTGCTATCATGTCTCCCCTGTTTCTTCTTTCCTTTAGACTAACTAACCAAACCCAAGTCCTGCAGCCGATCTTCGTATGTTTTAGTTTCCAGGCCTTGGATCATTTTAGTTGCTCTTCTCTGAGTTTTTGCTTCAGTTTGAAGTAGTTTGCTTCGGTTTGACAAGATCAAAGTCTCTGGGTGAGGAACACTCAAGAAAACTGTTTAGAAAAAAAAACCCCAGTGTGTTTCTGTTAGGTTTTTGGGGAACCTGAGAATTAGGTTATGTGCATTGACCATCAGTTCTAGAAGTTTCTCGAAGCCAACTTTGGCCCATCCAGGCTAGAAGGGAAAACCTGCTGTGTTTCTACATGCTTCCTCAAGTTGGTGGATGATCTTCATAGGATTGACCAATTTTAATCTCACTTTTAGCTCCCTTGGGGGCGTCTGGGCTAACCTGGTAACCAGATGAAAGAGGAACCTGGTTAAAGAGAGTGTGAAACAGTGTCCGAGAGCTAAGATCAATAAAGTGTAGTATGATGGACTATTATAGTATTTTCCAACCTTGGCAACTTGCAAATGTGTGGACTTCAACTCCCAGAATTCCCCAGCCAGACATGCTAAGATAAATAGAGCCTAGTATGGTGGATTGTTATAGCGTTTCTCAACCTTGGCAACTTGCAGATGTGTGGACTTCAGCTCCCAGAATTTCACCCATTCCAAGTGGCACCTTCTTGCTTGTCCAGGAACTCTACTTAGGCTTCAGAGTGGACTCAGAGACAGTTGACCAATTGAGATTTAGCAACGGGACGTCCCAAGCTTGTGCTCTGTGTCCCGTTCCTCTCTCCCTCGTGGGAACAAAGATGAGTGGTGGTGATGGATCAGAACAAGGGGCCTAGCCACGCCATACGTATTCTTGTGGACATTCAGAAAAGACTATCCTTATCTCTTGATGCTCCGCCAAGCTCTCTGGCGTGGAGTGGCTTTGATCAGCTTCAACTCAGAAGCCCCCTGTGCCCATGCCTGGACAAGAACAGGTTAGCCTTCTGGCAGATGTACCTCTCTGGGCAGCTTCGACCTGCCAAGCACAAGGTGGAGGCCTTGGATGGGGAAAATGTCCACCCGTTCATCCCAGAGCTGCAAGATGCTTTCATGATAAGGTCTGCACCTCTCCCTGAAGTTCTGCCACCTCTGGCAGCTTCTAGCTGGTTCCCTGGATGCAGCTCAAAGGGCAATTTGGACATTTTGCTGGAGGTCCACCTCGAGCAGGTTCTTTACCTGTTTCCATGTGTATCTCAGACTTAGATGTCAAGTGGACGGTGGGATTCTAAGGACTGCCTTTTATGGACTCGCCTCCAGAGAGGCCTTTACAATGTTTTGCTTGTGACCTTCAGGAACAGCTTAAATCTTTTTCCAGGCCCACCGGTCTGTGTTTCATCCATCTTTTGTGGTTGACTGATCATCCTGATCACAATAAGCCAGCTTAAAAAAACATGGCTTTTGAACATGGTAGGTGCATCCATGTCAGCCATGTGCTTTCCTAAATACAAGTGTAGGTGTGGCAGATACTGGCCTCTGGCCTCTTATGAGGTCTTTGCAGGGTCCTTGATGCAATCTGAGCTTGGTTGTTGTTTTCTTGCTGACGTTTCATGATCCAACTAAGTAACATCTTCAGTGCTAGAAGGAAGGGGGGGTTGTGGAGTGGAGGAGAAGGAAAAGTAGGGGAGGAGGTGCAGGAGGAGGAGGACTGTGGGGTCCTTGGTGCTCTCTGAGCTTGGTGGTTTTCTTGCAGACGTTTCACTACCCAACTAGGTAGCATCATCAGCACTATAAGACAGTTGGGTTCATGGAGTAGAGAAGAAGAGAAGAATTGTGAGGTCTTTGGTGCTCTCTGAGCTTGGTGGTTTTCTTGCAGACGTTTCATGACTCAAGCTAGGGAACATCATCAGTGCTAGAAGAGAGTGGGGTTTGTTGAGAGGAGGGAGAGGAGGACTGTGGAGTCCTTGGTGCTCTCTGAGCTTGGTGGTTTTCTTGCAGATGTTTCACTACCCAACTAGATAATGTCATCAGTGCTAGAAGAAAGTGGGGTTTGCAGAGAGGAGGAAGAGGAGGAGGAGAAGGAGGAGGACTGCGGGGTCCTTGGTGCTCTCTGAGCTTGGTGGTTTTCTTGCGGACATGACCCAACCAGTTAACATCATGGGTGCACTGCTAGCCAGCAATTCTTCTTAAAAGAAAAATATCAATGAATCAGTGACCCCCTTTTTTGCTTTATGAAACTTGACAGGGGAAACCTCATCAATTTCCAGCCACAGTTGGCAAATGGTTCTCCGCCACACCGTCCTTGGTGCATTACCTAAAACAGAAATGAAGCCGAATTTTAAATTGGAGCCGAGGGCAATTTGCAGCTTTTGTGCCCAGGGTCGGCCAATGCCAAAGCTCACATTGCAATCAAAAAAAAAAAAAGGGGGGGGGAGAAGGAAAAGGGATGAACTTTTTCCTTGGCAGGTCAAGGGATCTTTGCAGAAGACCTTTCGATGTCTCCATGTGGTCAGGTTCAATGCCAGAAAGATAAAAAGAGGGAAGATCCAGATGGAGACATTTAAGGAGAAAGAGTTGTTTCCCCAGGCCATTTAAATTTCAGACTCCACCTCTTCAGTACAGTTATTAACATTGTTTAAATTGCCGTTTAATGTCTGTGTCTGTGTGTGTGTGTGACTGTGTCCCGTGCTCATTCAGAGAGGTGTGCCTGGCTGGGACTGATTCCACTGGTCACCATGCTCTCCACTTCATCCCAGTCTTCTCCAGAGTGTGTTCCGGCTGTGGCCCAAGGGCGCTTTTTTGACCAGTGGAAGGATTATTTGAACCTTTCCAAAGTTGTGATGGAGATTGTTGAGGAACGGAAGAAGCCTCCTCCTCCTCCTCCTCCGAAAGACCCCTTGAAAGTCATCGTTCTGCATCAGGTGAACGGCAGCGACAACAGCAGGACCCGCAGTTCCAAGAAGGGCACCCGCAAAAGAGACCCCCAGCCCGTTCCACCGACCCAGCAAGGGATTTGCAACTTTTGCAAGCACAACGGAGAGTCCAAGAAGGTCTATTCTTCTCACGCCTTGAAGAGAGCCGATGGTGTGGTGGTCTGCCCCATTCTACGCAATTACACCTGCCCGCTTTGTGGGGCCACCGCCGACAAGGCCCACACGCTGAAATACTGCCCCCACAATAAGGCGAAGCAATCCTTGTACCGCAGAAGCGGGCGCAACTCGGCCGGACGCCTGATCAAGAGATAAAGTGACACCCGCAAGGGGAGCCCACTCTCCCCAATCCGTATCATGGAAAAGCGGAAGAGAGAGAGAGAGAAAAAAAGAAAAGTTAAACGCCGGGAGAGTGGATGGCGAGAAGGAAAGGCACCACCTAAGATTTGGAAGGAAAGAAATATACCAAGCAGTAAACTGGGTTTCCCCCATTTGCAGTTCTTCAAAAATCATAGTTGCAAAAGAGGTGACTTTCATGACTTTATTTTTATATATATATATATATATGATGGATGAGACCAAACTTTGTTTTGAAAAAGAGGAAGATTTGTGTATTTCAACTGCACCAGAATTCAGTTTCGGATAGAAACAAGCAGGACTCTGTTTTCCAAAATTAAACCTGTAAGTTCAGAAGTCCTTTTTTGTTTGTTTGTGATTGTCTTGAATTATGTGCGAAGGAAGTTGCTCTTTGCCTTAAATTAACCATGATAAAAAGGAAAATAGGTGGTGGGTTTCTTTCCTTTTCTTGAAATGTTCCTTACTGGCCCATGTTTGACAAGTTGAGATACTTTGAACAGTATTTATATCTGGGTTTGCAATATGTAAGTTTATTATGATTATTTTTTTTAAACTAGTAACATGTTGACGTTTAATAAACAGTGTTTGTTCATGATTGCATCAAATCACTGCTTCACTTTCTTTGCTTTTAATCGCTGGCTTGAATTTTCCCGGGTTCTCTGCAGAAAAGTCATGCGATACTTAAATCTTCCCTCCAGATTTAATGTTGATCTGGAACTAAGTAGGTTTCACTTTGTTCAAGTTGCGTAGTTGTTTCTTAAGGTGCGGTTCTTGCAGTATTTTGATGCACCAGTTAGAGGGAATAACGTAAAAGCTCACAAACTGAAAGTGATGCTCTCTTCTGCGCGTAAAACCCGTTTTTTGTGTTTTTTTTGCAACCTGTGCAAAAGTTGGAAATCAACATTTATTTCTGCAATCCGCATAGCTTTTTAATGCTTGGGAGGATCAAGTCTTCACTTCCAGCAGTGAAAAACTCTCTGGAAAAATTCTGGATTCTCTTTTTTGGCTCTTGATACTTGCACAACCCTCATTTTGTTTTATCCTGCACGCGTTTATTGTGGTGTGGTTTTCTATAACTTAAGATAGCACGCAGAGGGTTGCCACCCGTGGCTGGTATTAGATTTGCCTGGCCTGCGTGAGGAAGAATGGATTTATAAGCAGCTTAAAATGAAACACAAGAGGCAGCCATGCTTATTTTAAAAGTTTGGAAGTGTCACAAAACGTTCTGGATTTTTACTGCCAGAGGCAATCAGACCTGTCCTCCTGGAGTGGTTTCTGCAAACATTATCACCTGAGTCATTCCCAGGGGCTAGAAACTTGATTCGTTCAAATCACGCACCCTGCAAATCCAAATGCACTTTTCTGACAGTTTGCAATCAGTGAGAAACAAAAATGATTAAAGAGTCAGTTGGGCATTTGGACCAAATTAGGAAACAGCCTTGGCCCCCAAACACCAGGCAGTTTGCTTGAATAGCAACAATTCTTCAATAACCACTGAAACTACCCCCCCCCGAGGGGGGGGGGCTTCTAGGAAACATAAAGTATAAGATAGGGAGGGGAAGGCCTCTTCAGCCCTCCACCAACTGGTGTTTCTAGTTGTGTTATGATTGTAGCTCCTAGAATACTGTTTAATATGTCTCTAAATCAGTGATCAGTTGAAAAACACTAATTGAGTTCGGGCAGTTAGGTCACATTAAGACGGGCGGACTTCAAGTCCCAGAATTCCCCAGCCAGCATGCTTTGGTCTTGGATGATTAGGAAAAGCAATTTGGTGGTAGAGTAGAACAGCCTTACTTAGCCTATCCCAGCCTTATGGGAATTATGGGTGTTGTAGACAAACAACCCTGGAAGATGTTGGGTTGGGCAGAAGTTCCAGTTACAAGAGTGTTTCTCGACCTTGGCCAGTTGAAGATGGGTGGACTTCATTGGCTGGCTAGGGAATTCTGGGAGTTGAAGTCCACCTATCTACACGCATACTAGTGTGCTGGCTGGGGAATTCTGGGACTTGAAGTCCACACGTCTTAAAGATCACTGGCATGCTGGCTGGGGAATTCTGGGAGCTGAAGTCCACCCATCTTCAAGTTCACTGGCATGCTGGCTGGGGAATTCTGGGAGCTGAAGTCCACCCATCTTCAAGCGTACTAGTGTGCTGGCTGGGGAATTCTGGGACTTGAAGTCCACATGTCTTAAAGGTCATTAGCATGCTAACTGGGGCTTGAAATCCACGCATCTTCAAGTAGCCAAAGTTGAGCAACCCTGACTTAGAACATTCCCACCACCCTGATCTTCTTCAGAGCCACCAGCTTTCACTTCCTGTGGTCCACCTTGGGTCGCCCTTGCTCAACCTTTTGCTCACTCTTCCAGCTCAACCCGGAGGTACCTCCAGGTCTGGTGTGGAGCATGGGTGTGGCAGTCCATCGCCGTTGCAGGTGACCCCAGTTGAAGGAAGACTGATGTGTCTGCAGAGAACTGGGGGAGGGGCTGCATTTAAATGCTGCTCCTGGATTTTCCTGCTTTCCCCCCCCCCCTTCCTTGTTGGATGCACGAATCTTTGATAACCCCCCAGCCAGACTATTCCTGGGTGTGCATGGCTGTGTTGCAGCTTCAGGCTACGTTTCCAACTCCTCCTTGCAGAAAACCGTCCCTCCTTCCCCGCCAGCAAGATTTCTGCCTCCCTCTCCTCTTTCAGACAGCAGAAAGTCCTGGGTCAAACTGGAAGTTTGTATCTTTCATGCAGACGACCCTCCTGGTGGAAAAGGGGAGGGGGTTGAGGGAGAAACTCTTCCAACTGACCTAACAGCTTCACAGAGAAGGGAAAACATTGGCACCATCCTGCTCTCCCCCCCCCCCAATCCCACTCTGTTCATCCCCAAACAAGAGGTTAGGGGGTCTTCTCAGAGCAACCCGAGGACCCCTCATTGCAACCCTGAGCTGCAAATACTCTCCTTTATTGGTAACAGGAGATTCATCGCGAGGGTGGGGACTTTCTCACAACCCCTAAGTGGTCCGTTATCCCAAAGCAGCTTTACTCAAACTTGCTGGGGGAGAGGAGGGCTTAATGCTGGACCTCCTGAAGCCCCCACGCCCCACCCTTTTCCAGGTGGGGCCAGGCTGCAGCAGGGAAGGAGGGGCGGGGTCTGCCTTGGACCCCACCCAGAGGACCCCAAATTTGGGCTCCAGCTCAGCATGGGTGGGGGATACCTGCAGACCCATGGAACTGAGGGGTTCACAGCTTCACGTGGCTAAAGTTGGGGAACACTGGTTTCATTCGTTGGCTATTGGTTGAATGTGGAGATAATTAAACCATGAAGGAGTGCCCCCCCCCCCACTGTTGCTGTTGTTTTTTTCCCCAGTTGTTCCTTTTTGCACATAAGTCATTGCACACAAGAATTCTCCTAGGAAGGGAAAATGATAATAACGCCTTCGCATTGAGCTGCAAGGGTTACCTTTTGCTATTTCCAAGTGCTAGGAGCTGAAAAAGAATAAAACCTCCCCCCCCCTGTGTGTGTGTGTGTGTGTGTGTGTGTGTGAGAGAGAGAGAGAGAGAGAGAGAGAGAGAGAGAGGCATTTAAAACAAGAGCAGTAGAATTTCTTCCCATGATCAAACAAAATTCACATCCACTTGGTGCATGTTACTTTTTTTTGTTTTTTGTTTTGTTTTGTTTTCCATCCGGCTGGATAAATGTTTCCTTCTTTCTCTTCACCGTGTTTGCTACACTTTGCTTTTAGGACCACCAAGCTACAACTGGGCAGCAGGAATGCCCACAGGGACCCCTGGGAGAAACAGGGCATTATGCAAGACCTTCAGAAGTTGTGGGTGCTCCATCACTGGAGGCTTTTAAGAAAAAGCTGGACAGGTCTAGGACTCCTGCTTGAACAGGGGGTTGGACTAGAAAACCTCCAAGGTCCCTTTCAGCTCTGTTCTGATTGATTGATTGATTGATTGATTGATTGATTGGAGAAACCACTAAAGAGGGGCTAAGCTTCCTTCTGCTGATGCTGGCTGGCTGGTTTGCAGCATCCCCATAATCATGTGATTAAAATTTGTCTGAAACGGTATAGGCTTTCCTGCCTGAGCAGGGGGTTGGACTAGAAGACCTCCGAGGTCCCTTCTGACTCTGTTTTTCTATTCGAGCATTCGGCAGCCTTGGAAGGGGTTGAGGTCAGCTGGGTCCCTTTTTCCGGGAATGGGTTTCGTCCTGGAAAGGCAAGCGACAACGAACGGCTTTGGATAGTGAGATGGGCAGCGTATAAATTCAACACAGGTGGTCCTCGCCTTACAACGTTCGTTTAGTGACCGTTTGAAGTTACAATGGCATTGGAAAAATGGCCGTAGGACCGTTTTCCACGCTTACGGCCCTTGTAGCATCCCCAATGTCTCGGGATCAAAATTCAGGTGCTGGGCAACTGACTCATATTTATGACGGTCGCAGTGTCCCGGGATCACGCGATCCGCTTTTGCGACCCTCTTGACGAGCCAAGTTGATGGGGGGGTTACTAACTTAAGAACTGCAGGGATTCTCTTAGCAACTGTGGTAAGAAGGGGGGGGGCAAACTCACTTTACAAACGTCTCGCTTAAGAACAGAAATGTCGGGCTCCCTTGGGGTTGTAAGTCAAGGACTATCTGTAGAAAGCGCTACAATCATTTCATGTCGTCTTGACGCAGCCGAGGAGTGTCCGGGCCTTTTTTGACGGCTGCAATTCAAATTGCCTCCTCCCCTAAAGAAGAGGGCAAATGCTGGGGGAGAAACTGGGGGGGGGGCATGTTTTCTTCTCCCCTCAAGCCCAGGCGTCACCATGGCAACCCCGGGCATCCCTTGTTGGGGCTGCCTCTCATCGCCATGGGGACAAGAAAGAGGCGAGCAGGGTGGTACCAAGTACCAGGAGCAGGAGGAGGGGTAGAAAGAGGAGGAGGGAAGAACATCTGCAAGAGGAAGTCAAAACTGGGCCTTGGAGAAGCACAAAAGATCTGGACAGCATTTGGTGGCTTCGCTTTCATTCTCCATCTTTTAACCCGCATCCGTTTCTCCAGAAATGAACCCTGTTCCACTTGGGGAGTTTTACTCCCGAGTCCTGGGAGAACCTTGTGGGAAGAGGCTGAGTCCTGGGCTCCTGCTTGGTCAGAGAATAGAATAGAATAGAATAGAATAGAATAGAATAGAATAGAATAGAATAGAATAGAATAGAATAGAATAGAAAATATGGAATGGAATGGAATGGAATGGAATGGAATGGAATAGAATAGAATAGATGGAAAATTAGAATAGAATAGAATAGAATAGAATAGAATAGAATAGAATAAAAATAGAATATAATAGAATAAATAGAATAGAATAGAATAGAGAATAGAATAGAATAGATAGAATAGAATAGAATAGAATAGAATAGAAATATAGAATAGAATAGAATAGAAATAGAATAGAATAGAATAGAATAGAATAGAATAGAATAGAATAGAACAGAATAGAATAGAATAGAATAGAATAGATGGAAAATTAGAATAGAATAGAATAGAATAGAATAGAATAGAATAGAATAGAATAGAATAGAATAGAATAGAAGATGGAAAATTAGAATAGAATAGATGGAAAATTAATAGAATAGAATAGAATAGATGGAAAATTAATAGAATAGAATAGAATAGAATAGAATAGAATAGAATAGAATAGAATAGAAAATATGGAATGGAATGGAATGGAATAGAATAGAATAGAATAGAATAGAATAGAATAGAATAGAATAGAATAGAATAGAATAGAATAGATGGAAAATTAGAATAGAATAGAATAGAATAGAATAGAATAGAATAGAATAGAATAGAATAGAATAGAATAGAATAGAAGATGGAAAATTAGAATAGAATAGATGGAAAATTAATAGAATAGAATAGAATAGATGGAAAATTAATAGAATAGAATAGAATAGAATAGAATAGAATAGAATAGAATAGAATAGAATAGAATAGATGGAAAATTAGAACAGAACAGAACAGTATAGAATAGAGCTGGAAGGAACCTTGGAGGTCTTCTAGTCCAGCCCCCCGCTCAAGCAGGAGAACCTATACCATCTCAGACAAGTGACTGTCCAGTCTCTTCTTTAAAACCTCCAGCGATGGAGCGCCTACGATTTCTGGAGGCACCTGGTTTATACTTTAGTTAAACTCTATGGGAATTTTCTTCTATTTACAGATAGTCCTCAATTTACAACCACAATTGGAGGCCAGAATTTTCATTGGTAAGCAAAGTGGTTTTTAAGGGAATTGCACCTGATTTGGGGGCACTGACTGGGGAATTCTGGGAGTTGAAGTCCACCCATCTTAAAGAAACTATGCTGGCTGGGGAATTCTGGGAGTTGAAGTCCACCCCTCTTCATGTTCAATAGCCTGTTGGCTAGGGAATTCTGGGAATTGAAGTTACATACAGGAAGTCCTCAAGTTAGTGACTGTTCAGTGCCATAGTGGCAATGACTTATAGCCATTTTTCACGCTTAGGACCGTTGCAGCCTCCCCGTGCTCACGTGACCAAAATTCAGACACTTGGCAACTGACTCACATTTATGACGGCTGCTGTGTCCCAAGGTCCTGTGATCCTCTTTTGCGACCTTCTGACAAGCCAAGTCAAGGGGGGGGGGAAGCCAGATTCACTTACCAACCGGGTTACTAACTTATCAACTGCAGGGATTCACTTAACGACTGTGGCAAGAAAGGTTGCAGCATGGAACGAAACTCACTTAACAAATGTCTCACTTAACAACAGAAACTTTGGGCTCAGTTATGGCCGTAAGTTGAAATTCCAAAAGAGAGTTATTTAGGCCAGTTTTGCTGTTTTCAAAGAATCCGCTAGGGAGCGCGACTTGATCAGGATGCTGAATTGCAAGGTTCATATGCCGATTGACTTCCCTTGTGCTCTCTCTCTCTCTCTCTCTCTCTCTCTCCCTCTCTCTTTCTCTTATTCTCTCTTTCTCTTATTCTCTCTCTGTTTCATTCTCTCTCTGTTTCTCTCTTTCTCTATCTCTCTTTCTTTCTCTGTCGGTCTCTGTCTCTGTGTGTGTGCAAATATATGCTCAACCTTAAGGGTATATTTGCTTGTCTCCCTTCTCGTTGCTTAATTCTTCTTTCCTCTTTCCATCCATTTTCGGAGATTAGGGCATTTTCTCTGATCTCTTTTTTTGCAAATCTTCTTTGTTTCAAGCCTTTTGTATTCCCTGGAGTAAAATCTCTTCTGACAGCTGCCCTCATTCAGATGCTACCTGAAAATAAATCTCTCCTCCTCCTCCTCCTCCTCCATTTCTTCCTATTTGCTGTTCCTTTGAATCATTCCTCAATCTAGTCCAGTTTTATAAAATGAAGGGCCAGGGGCGACAGGATAGCCGTGGTCCAATATCTCAGGGGCTGCCACAAAAAAGAGGGCGTCAAACTATTCTCCAAAGTTCCTGAAGGCAGGAAAAAGAAGCAATGGATGGAAACTAACCAAGGAGAGAAGCAACCTGGAATTAAGGAGGAATTTTCTGAAAGTGAGAATAGTTCACCAGTGGAACCACTTGCCTCCAGAAGCTGTGAATGCTCCAACACTGGAGGTTTTCAAGAAGAGACTGGACTGCCACTTGTCACAAATGGTATAGGGTCTCCTGCCTGAGAGGAGGTTGGACTAGAGGACCTCCAAGGTCCCTTCCAGCTCTATTCTGATTGATTGAGTGTTGCTGGACCTTTTCATGGCTGAACATGGCTCTGAATTCACTCTCAGAGTCCCTTATCGAGCTAAATACTTTTTGGTGGTCGTGTGGATCTACAGTACACTGCAGGGGTGCCCCCATCAGAAAAATACGTGAGAAACACACAACACACACACACACACACACACACACTCCTGTGCCTGAGCCTCATGGGAAATGAGGACTGGAGCTGAATTGTAATCCTCATCAGATTCCCTTTTTTATATATATTGTTAGGAACTTGAGCCCAGCAGGTTGCAAATAACACGGCAGCCGTTGCTAAGCAACCGCCTCCCCTCCAGGTACCACAAAGGGGCTTCCAATACAGATAACCGAGTCCAATTTTTTTGCTGTTGTTTAGAGTAATCCTAATAAATAGGGGGATAAAAATGATAAATCCAATCTAAACATTTAGCTGACTGTATACTCAACTCTAATAATAATCGTAACGGTCAAACTTTCAACTTCTGTACAGGTTGCCTGCAAAAGAAAAAGCAATTCTTTGGTTTTGAAGTACAAGTTATAGGAAGTCCTCAACTTATGACTGCAGTGAATCATTGGCTAAGTGAGCATTGTCCCATTTTACGACCTTTCCTGCACGGAACGCTGCAGTTGTTAAGTTAGCAACACGGTTGTTAAGTGACTCTTGCCTTCCCCGTTGACTTTGCTTGTCAGAAGGCGAGCCGGGGGGACACGGCAGCCGTCACAAATACGAGTCAGTTTGCCAAGCATCTGAATTCAAATCGCGTGACCGCAGGGAGGCTGCAACGGTCGTAAGTGTGAAAAATGGTCCTAAGTCCATTTTTTTCTGTGCCGTTGCAACTTTGAATGAACGATGAACAATGGTAAGCTGAGGACTATCTGTAGCTCCTCATTTATTACGATGATTCGCTTAGCAACGGTGGCAAAAAAGGTCATAAAACTGGGTGCGACTTGCTTAACGACTGCCTTGCTTAGCAGGGGAAATTCTGGTCCCCGGTTGTGGTCATAAGTGAAGGACTCTCTGTATCCCAGTTTTTGGGACTCCAAAAAGACATTGGGGAACTCCAGAGAAGGACTGCCAAGATGGGGCAAGGACCGGAAGCCAAATCCCAGGAGGAATGGTGAAAAGGCCAGGGAAAGTTTGACTTCGGAAAAGGAGGCCAAGGGGAGAAGTGACGAGTCTTTTCAAACCCCTGAAGAGAGTTCAGGCTTCTCTCTTGCTGGCTGGGGAATTCTGGGAGTTGAAGTCCACAAGTCTTAAAAGAAGGTGAAGGCGTACCAGCCTCTTGGCGTTCGTCCGAATTGCACCCACCTCCTGCCAAAGGCTAGCTTGGCATTGGGGGGCTCCCAAAGGCCCCCTCCACCCCACCCCACACCCCGGTCCCTTTCTTGCACACAGTCAAAATTGCACCGCTGGGGAAAAAAGAGCGGAACAGGAAAGCCGTGAATGTTTTTCGTTGATGAATTGTCGAGCGGGATCCATTAGGCTAGTTTCAATTAACTAAAAAGTGCCCTTTGATCAATCGGCCGAAAACAAAAGCCCACAATCATTTTTAAAATCTGATTGCTTGTAAAAACCGGAGAAGGCACACGTTGTCCTCGGATAAATGTTTCTCTTTTTCTCTTGCAGCTAAAAGTCTATCCTTTGCGCGCGCCCCCCCAATGCATTTGTGGTATCCGTAGCAGAACATCCAGATTCAGCCATAGTTTCATTCCATACAGCATTAACCTTGCGAACTCTCAAACTTCCTCCTTGCGTTATATATTCAAGATGGACAGTATTTAATATTTATTTGCTATGTATATGTAGGGATGTGGGTCTATATATATGTTGTACATAGTATGTTTAGGTGTGTGTCATGTATATGTTTCACTTTGAGAGCGGGCAACTAAATTTCATTTTTTTTATGTGTGCCACTGTGCCCACAATATAAAAAATGACAATAAAGGTTATTTATTTATTTGCATTTTTAAATTCATTTTTAATCTTTCGCAATCGTATTTTAGTGGTTAAACTCACCGTCCAAAAATGTGCGATGCATTCGCAGGTTAGAGGTGAGAGTTCAAATTCAGCGGCAGAGGTTGGGAGAGGCTGAGTTCAGGAATTAGAATTGTGGAAGATCCGGCTTGGAACTCACGGCATCCTCAAGAGCCAGTCTCATGAGGTATTTTGGGGTCAATTAGCTTTAACCTACCTCATTGGGGGATATGGTGGGGATAAAACCAGGGACAGAGATGAAAGTACTACCAATCAATTGGCCACTCGGTCATTAAGTGAAGCAGTCACTAAGCGAAACCATCACGAGTTGGAAATCGGGGTCCTTACCTTATGAATGCAGTAAATCAACGCAATTGGGCAAACTGATCTTGTATAGTTTGCGGCTGTTTATGTCCTTGGAGACTGAACCTTGAGCAATCTGGATTCGAACTCGGAACCCCTGCAATGAACCTGGTCAAGGAGAGCCCTATTTTTTAATCCTGTCTGCTCCCCATCCCCTGCTAAGCATTTACACGTTGGAGTCTCACCATATTGGCAAGGCCGACTTCAAGCAACACCATCCTAAAGTCACACAACACAGGCAGTCGTGACAGTGAACTGGCCCTCAGTGAACAAGCTCAAGTGTACAGCTAGAATTCCCAGAATTCCCCATAGCTTGTGGTCTTGTGGACTGGGGAATTCTGGGAGTTGAAGTCCACAAGTCTTAAAATGGCCAAGGTTGGACAGCCCTGCTTGTTGCGAACTGAGAACGTGGCTTTTGTTCATTTGGCCGGCTAAAACTGGGCTTTATTTCGAGTTTCTGACAACTGTCTCAAAGATTTCTTGCTCTTGATTAAAAAAAGTAGTTTAAAAAATGGGGTTTGGGGGACAATTCTAGTGGGGAAGGGGTTTTATATCCCTGGTTCTCTTCAGGATCCCTCCACCAGCTGCTGCTCACATTCAGAAAGTCCCTTTTAATCGGCATCAGCGGTTACTAAGGAACCTGCTCTTCCTTCGGGGTTAGCACTGCGGTGTGAATCGGCCAATCGTATTGTGTTTAATCAAGGAACTTGATTAAACCTCAGATTTTTGTATCAAAATAGGACTTCGGGTTGTGTTCCAGCTCTGCTTTTTCCTCTGGGGCCGTTGCAATTTGTTGGGGGAGGAGAGACGGGTCTTTTGGACCTACAGAGACTCCTTGAGTTTCAACCACTCATTCAGCGACCATTCAAAGTTAAAACGGCACTGGAAAAAGTGACCTATGTCCTCGCACTTATGACCGCCTCAGCGTCCCCAATGTCACGTGACCAAAATTGGGGTGCTTGGCGACTGGCATGTGTTTGCAATAGCTGCAGCATCCTGGGGATCCCAACCAGCCAAGTCAATGGGGGGGGGAAGCTGGATTCACTTAAAGACCAGAGGATTCTCTTAACAACTGCAATGATTTGTTTAACAATCTGGCAAAAAAATAAAAAAAAATCAGCTGTAAAATCAGGTGTGCCTCACTTAACCATCGCCTTGCTTAGCAGCTGAAATCCTAGTCAACGGAGAATCAATTGTGGTTGTACGCTGAGGATCATCTGTTTTCTCATAAGCAACCAGGATTCCCCCCCCCCCAATCAAGAAGGATAAATAAACAGATGAATTTTTCATGGAGCTCTCAATATTCTCATCGGCCACTCAGCACTCCAAAGGGTTTTTTCTGAAAGCCCTGTGTGGGAATTTGGTGAAAATAACAGGCAGTCCTCGACTTACGACTAAAAGGGAGCTCAACATTTCTGTTCTCAAATGAGACATTTGTTAAGGGAGTCTTGCCCCATTGTACGACTTTTCTTGCCACCGTTGTTAAGCGAATCCCTGTGGTTGATCAGCTAGTAACCCCGGTTGTTAAGTGAATCCGGCTTCCCCTGTTGACTTTGCTTGTCAGAAGGACGCAAAAGGGGGAAATCACGTGACACCCCCCCAGGACATGGCGACCGTCATAACTATGAACCGGTTGCCAAGCATCTGAATTTTGATCACGTGATCGTGGGGAATGCTGCAAAGGTGGTAACTACGAAAACCGTTCATAAGTCGCATTTCTCGGGGCTGTTGTAACTTTGAACGGTCACTAAATGAACTGTTATAAGTCGAGGACTCTCTGTAACTATGGTTTAGTTCAGGGGTAGGCAACCTTGGCTCCTTCATGACTGGTGGACTTCAACTCCCAGAATTCCTGAGCCAGCATGAGGGAAACTTTGGCCCCTTCATGACTGGTGGACTTCAACTCCCAGAATTCCTGAGCCAGCCAAGCTGAGGGGAAAGGGAGAGGTTTCCATGCTGAGCCAAGCTGGCTCAGGAATTCTGGGAGTTGAAGTCCACCAGTCATAAAAGAGCCAAGGTGGCCTACTCCTGGTTTAGTTCCTTCTGATGTTATTCTGGCTTGGGTTCGGTTTCAAAAGAGGCCCCACGTTGAAAAGTAATCTTTTTCGGCCTGTCTGTCTTTCCATCCTCTGCTACCTTCCCTCCTCTTTCTGCAGGTCAAATTATTCCCCTCAGTTGTGTTAGGTTGTGTTTGGCTCTCACAAGCTCAGAACACCTTTCAGTAGGCCAATGCTCAAATATAGGGACAAAAAAGGGGGTCGGGTTCCCCCGTCCGTAAACCCCGGGGCATTAAATCCAGATTTTTATACAGGGTTCAAAGAAGGGCACCTTGTCAAAACCAAGTCTGTCCAATTAATGGACCTCTTTTTGCTTACATGGTCCTCCAAGTCAAAGAGATGGAGAGAAAGAGAGGCTGGGGGTCCCCCCTCCCCAGGCTTCTCCATCACAGAACTGATGACAAAGACCTGAAAGCCCAGACTGTCTCTCCCAAACAGGGATTGGCTGCTGTGGCCAGGCCACGCCTATTACTGTCTGCTTGGCCAATGGAAAAAAGAGCTGGTGATGTCATGAAGCCTTGCCAGTCATCTGGCAGGAAGATCATGACACAGCAAGCCCTTTTCTAAGAAAGAGGGGGGGGGGGGTGAATTAGCCAAATTGTGATGTTTGATCCCATTAAGGCAATTAAGTGTCGTCACAGTCATGAATCAGGAGACCTGACTGGGTTGGGACGGGCCATGTGGAGCAAACTGAAGGAAGAATGTTTTGGAGCAAGGGTCTCCAACCGTAGCGACTTTTTAAGATTTGTGGACTTCAACTCCCAGAATTCTCTGGCTGGGGAATTCTGGGAGTTGAAGTCCACAAGTCTTAAAGTGGCCACGTTTTGAGGACCCCTGGTTTAGAGGGTTGGAGAAGTTCTGAGACCTTCTGTAGATGAGGCAGGAATGCAAGGCTTGTCCTCCCTGGCCAGTGGCGGTTGTGGGGGCCGGCGCACAAATGGACCATGCACCCCCTGGGAGACCCCAACTTCTCTACTCCCAGTGTCACCAACAGAACTGCTGAAACAGGGCACCAAGGGGGTTGTGGTCTCTGCAGAAGTCATGATGTATCTCAGGTAGCTTCCATAACTACTTGAGCTTAGCTGATTTAGACATTTGGAGCCCAGGACGGATTGGGTCATGCCCCAAGGGAAGAAAATGGCCACCCCAGTATAATATCTAGGCCCCAGTGAGCCTCTTCCTTTTGGGATGGTGTCATTCTTCCCTCTTTGTTCCCCGTGAGACCCTTCAACCACGCTTCATGCAGAGAAACAGCAGGGCAGCTTCCTTGGGACACTTTTCTGTGGACTGAATTGACCACCTACAGCTGAAGACGTGGATGGGGAGCAACCAACAGGGGACCTTTAGCCAAACACAGAAAATCCTGCAGGGCCATCTGGATCGGGGATCCAAAAAATGAGCCAGCGGTTCTCCAAGAGTTTGGTCTCCGGATCCCTTGAGCTTTCGATTGAGGATCTCAAGAAAAAAAGAGTTTAGGGGGCTGCCTATCCATAGTTCCTGTACAAATTTAATTGGGGAATTTTTTTAAAACATTGGACATTGTAGAACCCCTGAGTCTTGGGGACTCCCCCCACTGGTCCCCAGGCCACACTTTTGAGAACCGCTGCCCCACAAACGTTGTGATCTCCGGCACAGACAACACCTCTGGTGGGTCAGGATGAAGGAAGTCCAACACAGTTGAAGGGACCTGGTGTGTGGGTGGAATGGTGGTTCGAGAATGACCTTCTGCCCGGTTAATGGCATGAAGGAGGGTGTGTGAAGGGGCGAAATGATGAGCCCTAGATGCCTTCTTGTTGTCTGAGGCCCCCTCCCACCTCCCCAGCTCCATTAGTAGTAAAAATGGGTTAAGAGATTGCTGTGAAATGTAAAGAAAAAACGACAACAGAAGACGGAAGAGATGTCGTGAATGGACATTTATCATGACAAGAAATGAGTTAATAGTATTAGCACTAAAAAAAAACGGCTGACTCCACCAAGCACAAAATCAATACACAACTTTACACTAAAACACACAAACCTACCAAGACATTCAGAATTTTTTTTTCTTATTTGTTTTTTTTTCTCTTTTTTGCTAGGTAGCCAGGACGATGGAATTGCTTTACTTAGTTGCTCCTTTTTAAAAAAAAAAATAATTAAAAAAAAAACCACCACCCATTTTTGACCACAACCCCCCCATCCTTGGCTGTGCGGGCCCCTCCCTTTGGCACCACCCTGTAAGACTAAAGAAGACTGCTATTCAAAAGGAGAGGTCAGATGGAGAACGAAAAAGATCCGGAATGATTTGCAGACAAGTTGGCATAAAAGGAATTGGAGGTTTGTGGTGTCCGTAATGAAACAAGTCTCGCTGGTCTTCTTCAAATGGGAAGGGTGAGCCTTCAACTGTCTTAGCTGGCCTTCCGAAATGGACAACCTCGGGCTACAAGGATGATCAGACTTGAGGTTGACCATGGATAAGAGTGGAATTGAACCCCAACCTGCTTGGAGAGAACATGTCTCCAAGAGGGTCTACAAGGTATGGTCAAAAAAGTCCAGATAGTGGTTGCAACTGTGTGATGGAAGTTCTCTAGAACTTTGATTGCACCACAGTGGCTACTATCTTGGCTTGGGTTGACCGTCTTGAAAACTGGATGTTTGGAGTGATCCAGCTTTTCCCTGTGGTTTCAATTGGGGAGATCTTGACCAAATCTTGAGGGACATCTGTAGGGAAGCCTCCCTACCTGAGACTCTCTAAGATATGGTCACTAGGAAGGAAAGAGACATGTTGTTATAAGGCAGTGTTTCTCAAACTAAGCCATGTTAAGATGTGTGGACTATGCTGGCTGGGGTATTCTGGGAGTTGGAAGTCCACACATCTTAACATGGTTCAAGTTGAGAAACACTACTCTAAAAGGCATGAAATAGAGAACTCTTGACCACTTCAGGCCAGGAAACATGGCTATCTAAAGATAGTGGAACTTGAATCATGCAAAATTAAAGGTTCTAATTTGTAGTTCTCCTTTTCCTGGTTCTAGAAATCCCGGGGGGGGGGGAAATAACAGGATTCACCTCACTACTCAAACTGGACCCTTCCTAATAGGATGAGATTATCCTCTGTCTGTTCCAACTGATTCTCAGCTGCTGCCCCATATCTCCAATCTTCCTTCCTTTCCTCAGCAAGTCCATTATGACTGCCAAGAAGACAGGAACAGAGCAAATCCCAAATCAGCGACTGTTTCGCTGCAAATTTGGGGGAATGAGTTAGGTTAACATGTGAATGGTGCCATCTCATCCATCCAGGTCACCAGAAGATTCATTTGGACCATCTTGGAAATGCCTCCCAAATTTGAATGGGGGACAAAGGGACTTCCATTTTTTGGGAGTGTTTTTTGTATGTATCTTTCTCTTAAAGGCCTGTACCATGAAAGGTAAGTTTTATTTTCTTTGTTCCGAGTGAGAGGGTTTCAAAGGGTAACATGATAATTTCCCCTCACAACGAAAGTGGTACCATTCCCCCCAAAATCGACATCCCTTCTAATTGCGTGAGTGAGCAATAATAAATAGAACACGATTCTCGCGTCTTCATTGCTCTGCAACTTTTTGCAGGCATTCAATTAATGGACCTGTTTTCCTTTCCAAACCTCCAGTTCTTTTATGCACGCGGCCGTGCCTCTGATGTTTGAGAACACAAAAAATGAAGTAAAAATATTTTTTTTTTAAAAAAAAAAGTCATGGTCTCTCCCTTCTACCCCTGTCTTCCTCCCACCACTCCACAGACATGTTTAAAACAGAAACCAAGCATTTACAATGAAGCAATGGTGGAAAAACGGTTTTTCTTTCTTTTTCTTCACAGTTAAAAGGGGGGAAAAAAATGACAGCAAATCCCTTCTTTGAATCGTCTAAATCGTCTTAAAGACTTGGACAGTCTCTTGCGGATGTTTTTTTTTTTCTTTTCGCCCCCCCTCCCCTAATATTTATATATATTTTATATATATAATTTTGAAATGTTTTTGTTTTTTGTAATATGGAAGATGAGGAAGAATTCCATAAAACACAGGTTGGATGAACACAGGAGGGTAGTTAAAAAGTTCGAAATGATGAAAGGGTGAAGTTCAAAAAGTTCAGGAGACGGATTGGAACAAGATGACCGGTCCCCGGCAGCGAGAGAATTCGAGATGGGGCTCCCCCAAATTCGGATGATGCAAAAGTTGACTTTGGAAAAACAAACAAACAAACTTTGGAAAAGATGAAAGGTTGCGTTCCCCCGAGAAAAACAACACTCGAGAAATGTTCTTGATGCGGAGGAAGATGAAGGTGGATTTTTTTTGGGGGGGAAAAAAAGAGCAGTCCGGAGGTAGCCAGCTATTGTAATAAAGAGTCCCACGCTGCTTTAGATAAGTGTGTGTTTGTTTTAAAATAATAATAATATATATATATATATAGGTATTTATATATATATATTAATAGAGAGAACTTTGTGGTGGGCGGATGTGTCAAAATGCTGAATGGAAAAAGATGCTCCAGGTTAATGGGTGTGTCCTGACACAAACCAAAAAAAAAAAAGAAGAAGAACCAGGCGGTTTTAAGGGAAGGGGCGGCGGAGGGAAAAAAATACATATGAAGGTTCGGCACTCTCAACACGGGGGTGTTCACACGAGGGGTGGTGAGGAATTGCGCCTGACAACGTTCACGTTCAACTGTGTGTGGTCACCACTGAGACCCCGGTTGCCAAAGGTCCACTCGCCCCTTTGGCTTCTCCCCTTCCTCCTGCCACCAAACCACTGATTTGATCCAAACTCCCTGGAAATTAAGAAAGGGAGAAGGAACTAACCACAGTGAGAGATGATCGATGCAAGTGGAAGGGAAGGGAAGGAACGCAAGGACGCAACTCGCTACTTGCGGTTCTCCGGCAGGGTGACGGTGACCTCGCAGTTACGACCACGCTGCGTCTTGGTCCTTCGAGGTTTGGAATTTGGGGAGAGGAACATTTCAACCCCCCCCCTTTTTTTTTTTTTTTTTGTCCTCCAGGGCTGACCCTCTTTCAAGCTTGGCTTCAGAAGCACCAAGTAGGTTTGCCCTGCTCCGGAGGCAGGAGACGGGAGCGACTCAGACAGGGAATCCAAGCAGGACAGGAGACCTTGGATTAGAGACCGGGAAGGGGGAACATCACACAAGTCCAGCTGGGCCAGGCCACCTGCCCGGATGCCTTCCCGCCCACCCACCCCCCAAATCTGTCCTTAAAAGAGTTTGAGAAAAACATCTGGCTCATATTTGGCACATGAAAAGCTCAAAAGTCCACACGCATTTCACCACTGCTTGGCTCAAGCAACAACGTCCCTCTGCGCACGAAGAGGGGAGGGTTCCCATGCATCCAGGGAGGGCTGCTTTAGGAACCGATCAGAAAGGGGAGGGGGGAGAGAACCAGGAGGCACCAGTAAGTCCGAGTAATGGAATCTGGCGGAGAGAGGAGGCAGGGTTAAAAACGGGCACTTGGATTGCCAACGTTTGCCATCGCTGGCCCTGTTTTTCTCTCTCCAGGTGCAGCCAAGTGACACCATCAATGAAGGATTGATCCAGTGGATCGAGCTTAGGGGAACCAGGTCGAAGACAGGAGCAATTCCCCTCCCCCCACACACACATCCCACCCTTGAGACTCATGATAGGTCATATCCCAGCATGGAATACAACCGGCAGATACAGCTGCATTGGGATGTTTCACAGCAGCACTGATTGAAATGGGACGTCGGTGGCACTGAAATCAAAGAGACCTCATTCTGGTTTAGGATGGAGAGAGGGAATTTAGCAGCATCCAGGCTAAAAAAAATCCCCTGGCTTGAAATCTAATTTTTGCCAGGGTGGGCCTGTTGGGTGTCCAAAGAGGCCGCTGCTTTCCTACCCAAAAACCCCCATTTGCTGGAGGAAGAATATTGAACGTTTTCTAGAGCGGGCTTCCAATCCATCACTTAGGATTTGCTTAATAATCTGCCCGGCCTTCCTCTCTTCTTTCCTCTTTTCTCGCAAACCAGCATATGCCTGAGTAAGGTTATTTTTTCTACCAAAGCAGGGTTAGGCTCAGCGAATGCAGGAAACCTCTCTTTGCTCTCCAAAACAAAACCAAAAAAAACCATGGCATTTTATCAGATTTGGAATTTCATTTTGCTTTTGCTTTTTTAAAAAAAACAAAAACCCAACCCCAATGAAAAGAACACCGACATCGTTTCGCTAAGCAGATTCACACTTCCCCAAAGGAATCAGGAGAGACAATCATACCCCTAGGATTGTGGTGAAAAATATTTAGGAATCAGGCCCCTAACCAACCAGACGTTCGCATCAAGTCAGTTGCAGAGATTCCTAAACAGTGACAGAAAGTCCTCAACGGTCTCTCTCTCTTTTTATAGAAAAAAAAAATTATATATATATATATATTTATATTTATATATTTAAAAGCTACTAAGGATCCAGGTTCCAGATCCACTAACTACGCTTATCTTTTTTTTTTTTTTAAACGTTTGTTTTTAAATATTAAAATGCCCCTAGCTTCCCCAACATTTTTCCTCTTTTCAGTTTTATTTTAAAAGCTGCACGTTCCCTATAAATAATAGTTTGGCACTTCAAAAATGGAGGGGGGAAAAGTGCGTCTTTTTAAACAGGATATTTCTGAAGTGTATTTGTTCTTCGGAGAAGGTATTCTACAGACCAGAATTATCTTTTAATGGTCCCAAACTTTTGGTTGCTTAAAAAAAAAAAAAAGTCTCAGGGTAATACAAGTAAGTCCTTGACTTACAATCATTCGTTTAGTGACCGTTTGGAGTGACTATGGCACTGAAAAAAAAGAGACATGACCCAGTCCTCACACTTATGTCCACTGCAGCATTTCCCCATGGTCAAGTCAAGTCAAGTCGGTTTATTACAGTCAATGGTCATGGGATCAAAATTCAAAATTCAGTTGCTTGGCAACCGGCATGAACTTACGACCGTTGCCACCTCCCAGGGTCACGTGATCCCCGCTTGCGATCTTCCCAGCTGACGTCTGACAAGTCAAGGGGGAGTGTGTGTGTGTGTGTGTGTGTGTGTGTGTGTGTGTGTAAATGGCCATTTCCTTTTTCTTTTCCAATTTGCAGAATTCGCAAAGTGCGCAAGCCGGCTTCCTGAATTATAGCCTGAAAGCAGCTTTTGAAAAGAACAGAATTAGGGGAGCCGATTTCTGCAATTTCAGATCGGGAGGGTCCAAAACCTGCTTGGAAGGGATCTCCTGCGACCCAGAGGCAGAGAGATCCTTTGGACAATCGTCAGTTTTGCAGAAATCCGTAAAAGGAGAGACTTTTTAGGCCACAAGGAGCACAATTCGAGGCAGACTGCCCTTCGCCTCATTTATCGCCAAATCTCTGTTTCCCTGGCACACAATTGTGCTCTTGAAAGGCGCCCGATCCTGCAGGCATCCTCCAGAGGGAGAAAGGAAGGTGGGTGTGGAATAGGAAGAAGCAGAGACCAGACATAGGTCATCCTCTACTTATGACCATTCGTTTTAACAACCGACGGAGATTACAATGGCACTGGGGCAAAAAGGGACGTGCAGCCACTCCTCGCCCTTACAGCCACTGCAGAATCCCCTCAGGTCAGGGGATCAAAATTCGGGCGTTTGTCAACCGGCGACAGTTGCAACGTCTCGGGATCACCTGATCGCCGTTTTTGACCTTCCCAGCTGACCCCTGACAAGCCAAGCCAACGGGGGAAGCTGATTTTACTTAACAACCGCCCAATTCGCTTAACAACCGCGGCGATTCAGGTAACAGCCGTGGCTCTAAAGGTCGTAAACTTTGGACGTGGCTTGCTTAAGGACCCCTCTGCTTAACAGTGGAAATGACGATCCGAATTGGGGTCACTAAGCCGAGGACTCTCTGTACTGTGGAAATAGATGCCAGATTTTTTTTCTTTTTTTTTTCCTTCGCGGAGGGCAAAAATTGGCAAGAAATTGGCTTCTTCTCCCTTCAAAATACTGACCATATTTAAAAAGACGCAGTTTGGCACAAAATCCGTTCTGTATCGTCCTTCTCCCCCCCCCCAAGCCCCCCACCCCCCACCCCAAGGAAAGCATGATATGCAATGCACCTGCAAAACTGCAACAGGGTTTTTGTTCGTTGTAAAAAATAAGAAGAAAAAGCATCTCAGCCGGGAGGAAATGCAGGGTTTTTCACTGCCTGCAAAAGCGTTCCCTAACTGCAAACCTTGGTCGATAAAATGCTGAATTGCAGTCATTCTTACTCCATAAAATCAGTGCAAGATGCTATAGAGATATTGCTTCCTTAAAAAAAAAAACCAACACACACATTAATAGTATAGAAGTTTCACATTTTGTTGTGGGGTGTTTTTTTTTTTTTTTCGCTAGTGGTTTTTTAGAGTCTTAAGACCCTCCCTTCGGCCTAAGAAGGAAAACAGACACATGCTACTACCTAAGAGATTAATTAACCCCCACCCGTTATACATCCCAACCCCTACCGGCCCGAAATCATTGGCCTAAGCGAGCCGGTTAGTTGATCAAACTCTTTGTTTTAAGAGCTTCGAGACACGATGGGCCGTGTGCTAAGTTCTTTCCTCACAGATCTGAACCACCAGCTGGCGGCTGGGAGACAGTCTGAAAGGAACCATTTTCCCTTTGAGAGTCATCAAAATATTGCAGAAGTCCATAACTCAGTGCTGAAGAGTCGAAGGGGGGGGGGTGTTTTAATGCAGCATAGGAAAATCTGTGCCAGAGGGACAGACAAGGACCTGGCCAAGCCCTCAAGAGAAGCAGTTGGCTGAAGAGCTTCTCTCTTTAGTTACTTCTCCAGCTTCTTCGAGTCTCAGGTTGTGAGGAGGACACCAAATGCGCCAGCCAGCGACTTCTGTCCTAGAGAATACTGGGGCCCTCGTATGTGGGACTTCTCCTCCCAAACGTCAAGAAACTTTAGGTCACCAACTCCATTTCATTTCCAACCAGCCTAGTTCAACCAACACAATGCCTGGCACCCTATTTTGTACACCTTGGTGGGATCTTCCGTGAAGAGGTAGGCTTTGACCTCACAACCGAGGCCTTTTGCCGAATGACAGAACCAGGAACTATCACCCACCAGACAAGCCAACACTCTGAGGTCCCCACTCAAGCTAACTTTTCCAGCCCCGTTTGGATCACCACCACCATCATTAGAAGGAACACACAAAGAGCAAGCTACCACAAACACTGCAATAACATGTGGTTGATTTGTTCAGCCTTGCTGGCCAACTCTAGACTCTGATCATCCTCGGGGGGAAAACCCAGCACGATCGAGAAAATCTTAGTTAAAATGCTGGCCACCTTCAAAAAGCAGACAAGCTGGCGAGCTCCCTACGGACAGAGAGAACGTCACGAGCCCGATATGTAAACACTGCAGGGAGATACCCTGTTTTTATTTATTTATTTATTTATTTATTCATTCCTTCGTTCATCCATAGCACCCTCTTGAGAGTGAGAGATGGAGAGGAGGAGATAACCCAGCAGTCACCCCGCGGCAGCTAACCAAACAAGAAGATCGAGAGAGAGACACAGAGTCCTACTGAGAGGAAAGCCACCACTTGGGTGGTGGGACCTGTTCTTGATGTGGCCTTCATGGCTACTCAACGTTTACACTGAGAACAGGAAGCCCTGATCAAACTATGTGTTTGTTTGTTTTAAAAAAAATACATGAAGACTAGAACACCCTCACTGGAGCATTCATGAATGAAGGGAGCAGATGAGTAAAAGGCCATCTCACCATGGTGGGTTAGTAATACTGCTGGTTTATACTACAGCACGTTCTCAACCTTGCAGCTTGAAGAGGTGTGGACTTTGGAGACTGAAACCTCCTGAGATACAACAGCTTTGCTGGTTGGGGAATTCTGGGAGGTGACGTCCACACCTCTTCAAGCTGCCAAGGTTGAGGAACACCATACCAGAATAAGTGAATAAACAGAGAAGAAGAAAGTCAGAAAGAAAATATCTGGGCTTGAAGAGAAGCTCGACAGCCCATAATACTGACAACTTCCCCTTCTTCACCTTGTACATCTGATTGGTCCCCTGAGGCAACAGGAGCTTTCATTGCCATGTTGTTCCTTCCAGATTTCCCGCAGCTGTTGTTAAGAGTTGTAGCTAAAATCTGGGGTTTGAGCCTTTCCAGGTTTAGATGGCACCTCCTGAAACATCTGTGAAGGTCCTTCTGTGACCCAAACACAACTAGATGTGAGATTAGAGGGGACGCACCTCACCTGGGAAGACCCAACAAATCGCAGATGGACCACAGGAAGGAGAAGATCTCCACAGCCTGACTCCATGAGTCCGACTTTCATCACACAAGAAGTACCTGACAATCTCCTTCCAGGACACGGAGGTCCAACATGTTGTGTCTCAGGAGGTCCAACATGTTGTGTCTCAGGAGGTCCAACATGTTGTGTCTCAGGAGGTCCAACATGTTGTATCTCAGGAAGTTCAACATGTTGTATCTCAGAAAGTTCAACATGTTGTATCTCAGGAAGTTCAACATGTTGTATCTCAGGAAGTTCAACATGTTGTATCTCAGGAGGTCCAACCTTCTTTGCAATGGGAGACACTCATCCCAAACCACAGGAGGAGTCGCCACGGTGACTCTGGGCCAGATTCCCAGCAAGACAAAAGACACCGATGACAAAAGCTCTCTGCTCTCTCTGGATCCAGTTCTCTACTCCCGGTTCAAGCTCCTCCACCTCCTTCAGAAGAACACAGAAGACAGATCTTATCTCCAACACGTTCACCTAAGCACCTCATTTTATTTCTTTTTGATCACCAGGGTTGGGAAACAGAGAAAAAGGACACAGCTTTTCCCTGTTAAAAATAAGAATACAGGTAGTTCTCGATTTACAACCATTCATTTAGTGACCAGCACTGAGAAAAGTGACTTAGGATCACTTTTCACGTTGATGACAGTCGCAGCATCTCCATGGTCACTTAATCTAAATACGGGTGCTTGGCAACTGGCACGTACTTACGACAGTTGCAGCGTCCTGGGGTCACGTGATCCCCATTGGTGACCTTCCCAGCCGGTTTCCGACAGGCAAAGTCAAGGGGGGGGGGAAGGCAGATTCACTAAAGGATCGCCTGATTCCCTTAACGACTAGAGTGATTCGCTTAACAGCTGTGGGGAAAAGGCTGTAAAACGTGGACAAAAGTTCACTGAAGCACCGGCTGTCTCGGCTTAGCAATGGAAATGTCAGGCTCATTTGTGGTCATAAATTGAGGACTACCTGCAACAATGCACTTTAAATAATAGTTGTTTGAACTGAACAAGGTCGTGACCCCGTTACAGGGTCGGTCTAAGCCCAGGGGTGGGGAACCTTGGCTCTTTTAGGACTTGTGGACTTCAACTCCCAGAATTCCTGAGCCAGCCATGTTGGCTGGCTCAGGAATTCTGGGAGTTGAAGTCCACAAATCCTAAAAGAGCCAAGGTTCCCCACCCCTGGGACTCTAGCCCAACCTCTCCTTCTCCAACCTCATCTTGATTTAGAACGAACGGCGCAACTCGGAAGCACAAACCCGCTCCCTTGTTTCACTACGAGAGAGAAGCGGAATATATTACGGCGGGAACCGTGTCACGCTTTTGGCCCAGGCCTAACTCCTTCCCCCCCGTTTTCCTTCCCAGACCCGACCCGTGATCGTCCACCCGTGCACGGCCCAAGCTCCGGGTGGACCTGGGGAAGGGACACGGGAAGCCCAGCGAGGGAGGCCGAAGCTAATCTGCCCTCTCCAGGAGAGAGGAAAGAGACTGTCTTACAGAGGTTGTCCCTGCTCCATCAGACTCGTTCGGAAAACCCAGAAACAAAGAGGGAAAGCAAGAGGACTGTTTTTCTTTTTTAAAAAAAACTCTTGTTTTTTTTCTTCTATTAAAATCCATCAACTGAAGAAAAAAAGAAAAGAAAAGGTCGCCATATATATATATATATATATATAGATAGAGAGAGAAATATATACACAATCAGGCCACACCGTTGGTGAAATAAACGTCCGGCAGAATATGTAGGGCTGCTTCCCCGTCAGAGGAGGCTGTGTGTGTTTGTGTGTCTGTATGTGTGTGTATGGCAGAGAGAAGGGCACTGGGCAGGGGCCGGTGTCATGGCAGTTACCATTTTTCATCAATAAAGGGCTGATTGAACCTATTCCTCTCCCCCCCCCCCCAAGCCTTCTCTTTGCCCTCCTCTTATCCCACTTTCTGTGGGTTGGTGGCCCGGACTCCTTGCTCGTACGTTACTCGCTGGCTGATGAGATATTGCGCGGCTTGAGTGGCGGCTGGCGTGCCCGTGATGGTGACTTTACGGTTCCTGGTACCTGGAATAAACTCCCCCTTTTTGGAAATCTGGATCCGGGCCCCTGTCAGCTCCTGATACTCGACCAACGTCTTCCCACCTTTGCCCAAAATGGCACCCACTAGGTTTTCCGGCACTGCAATCTCCACCATATCTTTGGCGCTTTCCACCAGCTTCTCAGTGGCTAGGAAGGAACTGGCCATCAGCGGGGAGGCGGTCCCTAAGTAGCCGTTGGCCGCCCCGGTGGCCGCTGCTAAAGAGCCCAAGGTGAAAGCGCCAACTGCACCAGCTGGGGCCGTGGTACTCGTAGAAGCTTCGTTGGCGTACGAAGCTAAGAGGTTAGCGGCGGCCGCAGCAGCTGGGTTGGCTCCGGCGGCCACCGCGGCCAGGACCCCAGAAGCGGCAGCCGAATTGAGGCCGAGCCCCAAAGAATTGGTGTTGTATCCATAACTCGCTAAGGTGTTGAGGGCTGTGCTGATGGCCAAGAGGTCGCTGCCGGAAAAACCGGGCAGGGCAGCCGGGAAGGCTCCGACGCCGGCCAAGCTGGTGTGGCCCAACAAGCCTGAAGCGGTGGCAGCGGCAGCGGCCGCTGGTAGAACGTCTGTAGAGTTGGCGTAGGGCGATCCGGTTGGGTTAGAGTTGGCCACCGGGCCGGTAATGTTGGCGTAGCTGATGTTGAGGCAGCTGCTGCTCTGCGGATCCTCCTGGATCTTCTGAACGATGATGTCGACGGCCTTGTGGATCTGCTCGGGTTCACCACTGATGGTCACCACGCGTTCTTGGAGGTTGATGCCTTCGGGCTTCTGGCTCAGCTGGACCCAAGCGCCGGACTGTTCCATGATGGCTTTGACGGTGGCCCCGCCCTTGCCGATGATCAGCCCGGCGGTGCTGTTCGGGACAATCACCTTGGCCTGAATTTGGGGGACACAAGAGGAAGAGCATTGAGTTGGGATTGTGGCGCCTGTTTTCCCGTGAGTCTCCTTTGATAGGCGCCAGGATGGCGCACTGTGCTAAACTAGGCTCAAATGGGATTGTGTTGTTTCTGAGCTAGTGTGTCGTGGGAACCAGACCATCATGTTAATCACACCAGGTGAAAGTAGCAATTGAATGAATCACTTGCTCATCGATGTAAATGTATTTTCAGAAATTCTAACCACCCTGTAAAGCGGGCCAGCCTGGTTCAGCCAGTCCTCGACTTACAATCACAATTGAGCCCAAATATATATATCGCTAAGTGAGACATTTGTTAAGTGAGATTCGCCCCCATTTTATGACCTTTCTTGCCACAGTTGTTAAGTGAATCACTGCAGTTATTAAGTTAGTAACACGGCTATTAAGTGAATCTGGCTTCCCCATGGACTTGGCTTGTCAGACGGTCACAAAAGGGGATCACACCATCTGGGGACGAGGCAACCATCATAAATATGAGCCACTTGCATCCAAATTTGGATCATGTGACCACATGGATGCCGCAACAGTTCTAAGCGTGGGAAATGGTCCTCAGTCCCTTTTTTCAGTCCCGCTGTAACTTCCAAACTGGTTGTAAGTCGAGGACAACCTGTACTGCTTTCTCAACTCCTTTGCAATCCAATTCACCCGGGTCTTGTCAGTGGCAAGTTAAAAAGTCGTACAAAATAAATAGCAGACGATGCAGGCCCATTTATTTTCTTCCTCTCCCCCCCCCTTTTTTTTTTAAAAGAAAAAAATCATCCTATATTCTTTTATTTGCCAGGCAGCCTCATTGCAAAACTGCCTTCAGCACCACGGACAGCGTCCTTCTCCCTCCATCAAAGCCCTCAAGAAGGACACTTCCGGGTTGCCCTTTAAATGGAGGGACGGGCGAAGTTTTGACGTGTTTGGGCTGCAGGCGTTCCATCGTAGACATGATAGAAAGTGAAATCTTTGGGCGCGCACACACGCCCAAATGCACCCACGAGAGGAAAGCAAAACTTGTTCTACTTATAGCTGGAACCTCAGGTGCCCTTTGCCAACAAGGAGGGGAAAATATAAATGATGCACGAGGCCCAGACGCTGACTTTGACTGTTTGGTTGTGTGCCAGGATGGTGACTTTAGGAGACAAGGATGCGCCCAGGGGAAGTTTTGGGGTGCCTCCGCAGAACAGCAGAGCGACCACACATGGCTTTAGTCAGAAGGCATTCCGTGGATATTGGAATTAAGGTATGCTCCTAGAATTCAGATATAATTAAATGTGTGGAGCCTTGAACCAGATGGTGTGTTTGTGTTTGTCTGTGCTTGGGTGTGTTGCTTTAATAATGCTGTTGGCTCTGGAGATTGGAGTGGATATGGGTAGCCACTTACGACCACAATCGAACCCAACTTTTATGTTGCTAAGTGAGAAATTTGTTAAGTGGGTTTTGCCCCGTTTTATGACTTTTCTCGCCACAGTTGTTAAGTCACTCACTGCAG
This sequence comes from Azemiops feae, assembly GCA_023970755.1. Taxonomy (NCBI): domain Eukaryota; kingdom Metazoa; phylum Chordata; class Lepidosauria; order Squamata; family Viperidae; genus Azemiops; species Azemiops feae. The sequence continues at coordinate 578,770 of JALGBA010000620.1, forward strand.
ATGTTAAGCTAGTAACCCAATTGTTAAGTGAATCGGGCTTCCCCCTTGACTTAGGGTCAATCCCACCTTCTCAGCCCAACCCACCTCACAGGTTGTTGTTGTGAGAAAATCATGAGAACAAAGGAGTATTAGTTATCTCTGTCACCTTGAGTTACTTCCAAAAATAATAAAGGCGGGATTAAAAAATATATTTTTTTAAAAGGCATTTTCATAGGAATGTGGGAAGAAGGTCGCAAAGTCTTCTGAACAAGGAAAGGTATTTTTAGAAGCGAAGGGTGTGTTTAAGAAACACCTTCCCTCTTTCCACCTCTATCCAGGCGGGCAGATAAAGCGACTCCTGTACCACATTCCTGCCTCCTGTGTAAATGTGGCATCGTCTTTGTGCCAGGCTTGTGGCCACAACCCACAACTAGCTGTCATAGCAACGGCACAATCCAGGGAAAATGCAGACCTGCAATCCAATCTTTTTGCTGTACATGAAGCTTGAATGGAGAGACAGAGATAAAGGAAGAGAGAGAGAAATTGAGAGAAAGAGAAAAAGAGAAAGAAAAAATGAAAAAAACAAAAAGGAAGAGACACAGGAGAAAGAGAAAAAGAGAGAGAGAGAGAGAGAGAGAAAGAAAGAAAGAAAGAAAGAAAGAAAGAAAGAAAGAAAGAAAGAAAGAAAGAAAGAAAGAAAGAAAGAAAGAAAGAAAGAAAGAGGGAGGGAGAGAGAGAGGGAGGGAGGGAGGAAGGAAGGAAGGAAGGAAGGAAGGAAGGAAGGAAGGAAGGAAGGAAGGAAGGAAGGAAGGAAGGAAGGAAGGAAGGAAGCATAGCTTTTCAGGGCATTTTCTTCTCGTAATAGGAAAAATACAGTGCAGCTGTATTCTCGGTGCAGCTGCCTTTTTATAAAAGCATGAACTGGTTTGGGGCTGTTTATTTGTTTAAACAGAAGGTAGATTGTGTTTTTGCATTTTTGTTGATTTATTTTATTTTTATTTGTTTATCAAATTTATCTGCCACCCATGTGGCGACTCAGGCAACTTTTTAAGGTTTGATTTGGAGAGTGGAAAGCATCAGACCCTAATATTCTGATGGGTTTTTATTCTTTTTCTCTCTTGAATTCCCATAGTTTTAAGTGTTTCTATATTGATAAGATGTGTTTTTATATTCTTACTTTACTGCACCGTAAGCCACCCAGAATCACTCTCGATAGCGAGATGGGTGGCCTATAAATTTAATAAATAAAAATATGCATTTCTGAAATGTAACAGGGCCTGGTTTTTAATGCAGGAGAAATGGAGAATCTCTCTCAGAATCTCTCTCATCTTTCTTTCGGAACCTTACAAATACCTTGGAAATTTAGATTTGAAAATGCCTGATTGTCAGTCCACGGGTGGAACCTGAATTTAGATTCCTTTTCAAATCTAGCAAATAATAGAAAGAGAAGTCTAGTTTGACAGCCCTCTGCAATGTTTAATCATCAATTAAAGACCAAAATAAGCACTACATCTCCCAGGTGACTCTCAGCTTTACCCAGCAAAACGGTAAAAAATAGCACACGGTCTGAAGACTAGGTGCACAGGAAAAGCTGAATGAAAATGAGAGGTAATAAAAAGCCTTCTTAACATTTGGGGTGGATGTTTTGAGAAACATCTGCTTAACTCTTATACTTCCAGTATTTTGCAACCCTTCAATAGGTAAGGTAACAGGAGCAAAAAAAAAAAAAAATCTTTCTCAAATAATAATGCTGTGGCAGAATCTGATACCATCTAAATGTCTTGGATTACACAACTCATTGAATTTCGCTGGTCTGGGGATGATGGGAACTATGGGCTCATCCAGTGTTTTCTAAACTTGGCAACTTTAAGGTGCGTGGACTTCAACTCCCAGAATTCCCCAGCCAGTATGCTAATGAACTTTAAGATGGGTGGACTTCAGTTCCCAGAATTCCCCAGCCAGCATGTTTGAGAACTGAATGCAACAAAATTTCATTTTAATGTATGCTGATTAGTGTACATTCAAAGTGACAATAAAGTTATTATTCTATTTCTATTTCTATTTCTATTTCTATTTCTATTTCTATTTCTAATTCTAATTCTAATTCTACTCTATTCTATTCTATTCCATATTTTCTATTCTATTCTATTCTTATTCGTAATTCTATTCTATTCTTATTCGTAATTCTATTCTATTCTTATTCGTAATTCTATTTCTATTTCTATTCAACTAATGTCTAGCTGGGGAATTCTGGGAGTTGAAGTCCATGCATCTAAAAGTTGCCAAGTTTAAAAAACCCTGGTCTTATCCATTTGAAGAGCCTCAGATCAGAGGCCAATTGAGCAAAAGGCCCTTTGCTGTAATCCCGCAGAGGCCTCCTCTTGTCTTTTCCCAAACTGTACATTTTCCCACTAGCAATTTAAAACCCCTCCGGAGTGAAACAGCCACCCTTCCTCACCTGCTTGGCTCGGTCGGGGTTCATGGTGGTCTGTGGCTGCAGGATATTGACGGACTCGGGTTTCACCACAGACTGGGGGATTTCCCGCACCTTCTCGGCAATAAAGTTGTGGACGGCGTTGAGGGCTTCCGCGGTGCCTTGCACGAGGCATACCCGCTCCGTGGTCCCTGCGTGGAAGAAAAATCACATTTGAGAATAGCATTTGTCTGAAACGGTATAGGGTTTCCTGTCTGAGCAGGGGGTTGGACTAGAAGACCTCCGAGGTCCCTTCCAGCTCTGTTCTGATTGATTGATTGATTGATTGATTGGAGAAACCACTGAAGAGGGGCTAAGCTTCCTTCTGCTGATGCTGGCTGGCTGGTTTGCAGCATCCCCATAATCATGTGATTAAAATTTGTCTGAAACGGTATAGGCTTTCCTGCCTGAGCAGGGGGTTGGACTAGAAGACCTCCAAGGTCCCTTCCGACTCTGTTTTTCTATTCGAGCATTCGGCAGCCTTGGAAGGGGTTGAGGTCAGCTGGGTCCCTTTTTCCAGGACTGGGTTTCGTCCTGGAAAGGCAAGCGACAACGAACGGCTTTGGATAGTGAGATGGGCAGCGTATAAATTCAACACAGGTGGTCCTCGCCTTACAACGTTCGTTTAGTGACCGTTTGAAGTTACAATGGCATTGGAAAAATGGCCGCAGGACTGTTTTCCACGCTTACGGCCCTTGTAGCATCCCCAATGTCTCGGGATCAAAATTCAGGCGCTGGGCAACTGACTCATATTTATGACGGTCGCAGTGTCCCGGGATCACGCGATCCGCTTTTGCGACCCTCTTGACGAGCCAAGTCAAGGGGGAACCCAGGTTCAAACCATGCAATTAACTTTACAACTGCAGAGATTCACTTAACGAGTGGGGCAAGAATGGTCGTAAAATGGGGCAAACCCCGTGACAGCTGTCTTGCTTAGCAATGGAAATCTGGGGGTCAGTCATGGTCATAAGTTGAGGACGACCTGTATATAAAATTCAGAGCCAAGAACTGAAGGCGTTTGGGAAGAGGATCTGCTTGCTTGATCCACCACGCAGGGCTCTGGATTCCAGGATCTTGGAGGAAGAAAGGTTCTCTCTCTCAGCTGCTACTTGATCCTACTCCTTGCAAGTGTGGAGTCTGAGGCTTCTGGACCCCGATTCTCTGTTTTTAGGGACCCCAAATGGAGGGTCCAGCTTGCCTTCCTTCCATTTTGTGTGGGAAAAGATGAAAGAGCCGAACACTGCAGGATTCCCTTTGCTTTGTGTGTTGACATCCAAGTTCAAAACGCAAAGCAAAACAACCCCGGGGTCCTTCTGTCCAGAATTCGGGAATCTTTGCCCTTGGGATGACATGGCCCCACCCACTTTGCTCCCTGGCCCCGCCCACTGCAGTTCTTTGGTTCAGAGAACCAGAGGCAGCAGGAGGAGATAAGGATTTCTAGAAGACTGAACCCTCCAGCCAATTGCTTGCCCCCACTCAATCACGCCCCCCCCCAAGATGGGTCCCCCCCCGCATCCTTGGCTTCTCTTCCCCGGCTTGCGATTGCCATGGCAACCCACCGGCGGCTCTCCCCGCCCTCCCAATCCGTGGCGGCTGGCCTCCAGGGCCCATTGCCACGGCAACCAGCACCCCCTCATCGGCAAGAGGAGGCAGCTTGGTGGGGGAGGGGAGGAGACTGTCGCCAAGGCAACCAGAGGATGAGGAAAAGAGGGGACCACCTTGCCCATGTGGCCTTGGATGGGGGTCCCATCAGAAGCCGGTTTGGGGGGACGGTATGAAAAGACGCATTTGGGGGAAAGACCAAGAGATCCCCCCCCATCACCATATTGGAACCCCCAGCATCCTACTTGGGAGGGAGAAGGCATTCCTGGCTGACGGGAAGCTGACGGGGTGGGTGTGTTCCTGAGCACGTGCAGAATGTGCTCCTCTGAAATTAAGGCAGAGACACCTCCCGCCCTAGAGGTAGGGCTCCCAGGCGCATAGAAACACCCCCATTTAAGAAGATTTGGAAGGCTCCAATACGGGCCATTTTAAGACTTGCGGACTTCAACTTCCAGAATTCCCCAGCCAGCCATTAATTCCAGGTTGCTTCTCTCCTTGATTAGTTTCCATCCATTGTTTCTTGTCCTGCCTTCAGGGGCTTTGGAGAATAAACTGACCCCCCCCTCTTCTTTGTGACAGCCCCCCAGATACTGGAACGCTGCTATCACGTCCCCCATCGTCCTTCTTTTTCTCTCGACTGGCCAGACCCAAATCCTGCAACCCTTCCCCATCGGCTTCAAATCGGCTTCAGGCCTTGCCACCCCTGAAGTGCAGCCCCCCAGCCCGTGTCCTGCCCTTCACCTTATCACCAGGCGCATTTCCTGCTATTCAATCCGTTTCCGCCGCCGGCCGGTGCGCTCCGGCCCTGCCCAGCCGGCTCTTCCTGTTTCCTTTCCGTTCTCTCCCCCCCCCACCCCAAAATTCTGTTGCTGAAAAACATCCCATGCAAAACGTCTGCAGAAGATCCCAAGCAAACTTCACACTTCCAGGGGTGTAAATTGGGGTGCAGGATGATTGTGGCACCCCTGATTTTGACCCAGAGTATCATCCCCAAATCAGGAGTCTGAATTTTAAATATGCAGAGGCAATTCTCAATCCAAGCATCCATAGAATGGAATGGAATGGAATGGAATGGAATGGAATGGAATGGAATGGAATGGAATAGAATAGAATAGAATAGAATAGAATAGAATAGAATAGAATAGAATAGAATAGAATAGAATTCAGAATAGAATTCAGAATAGAATTCAGAATAGAATTCAGAATAGAGCTGGAAGGAACCTTGGAGGTCTTCTAGTCCAGCCTCCTGCTCTAGCAGGAGACCCCATATCATTTCTAACAAATGGTTGTCCAATGTCTTCTTAAAAACCTCCAGTGATGGAGCGCCTACGATTTCTGGTGTCCAGCTGTTCCACTGGTTAATTGTTCTCACTGTCAGGAAGTTTCTCCTTAATTCCAGGTTGCTTCTCTCCTTGATCAGTTTCCAACCATTGTTTCTCGTCCTGCCCTCTGGTGCTTTGGAGAATAACGTGACCCCCTCCTCTTCTTTGCGGCAGCCCCTCAGATACTGGAATACTGCTATCATGTCCCCCCTGTTTCTTCTTTTCTCTAGACTAGCCAAACCCAAATCTCGCTTTGTGTCCATTTCCCTGCCCAGGCCTGCCACCCTCGCCAACCCTCCCTCCTCTGACTGGCACCAGAAGCTGCCCTTCCACGTTCAGAGAAAGCCCAGCCAGCAGCAGGAGCTGCAAACCGTGTCGGATTTTTCAGCCGGATTGCCCGGGGCGTAGGAAGGGGTTTAATCCCCCGCCCAACGGCAGGGTGAATTTTTTTTTACAAATGCAGGCAGCTTTTTTTGCAAATGACCCCGAAGCGCCAGGCGCCGTCAAGGGCACCCAGCTCTGCCTCTTCACGCTAAGTTTTCCACTCTTGCCAAATCCTGTCGAATAGAGAGGGTTCCTTTCCCTTTGGAGGAAAAGGGTAGGAGAGGGAAGGGAAAGGGGGGGAGGGCTCCCTCCCGGAAGCTGCCAGCAAATAGGGCACCTGCTCCCCATCGCCATGGCAACACCATCCAGGCTGATTTCTTCCTCTCTCTCTCTCTCTCTTTCATCCGCCCAAGCATCCTTTTTTTAAAAAAAAATAAATTTATTTGCATCAGGAGGATTTCCCGGCCAGCCACTCTAAACCAGCTATGGAGGGTTTGAGAAGGCAAAGCGGCTTAGCCGGGCTGCCCCACCCCAAGGGCTGTCTGTCCTTCAATCCCAGCCGGGATTAAAGAGACCCAAAAAGAGGGCAAGAGGAGGGATGCCCGTGCTCCTCCAGTCCCCTCTGTAGCCTGGTTCTTCCCTGCTCCCCCCCCCATCCCAACCTGTGCCCGGGGTTGCCCTCTGCAGATCCTTCGGTCAGCCGGGCCTTCTCTGAATAAGGAAGGATAGGATTGTGAATGCTCCAACCCTGGAAGTTTTTATGAAGAGATTGAACAACCATTTGTCTGAAATGGGATAGGGTTTCTTGCCTGAGCAAGGGGTTGAACTAGACGACCTCCAAGGTCCCTTCCAATGTTCTGTTCTATTCTATTCTATTCTATTCTATTCTATTCTATTCTATTCTATTCTATTCTATTCTATTCTATTCTATTCTATTCTATTCTATTCTAATTCTAATTCTAATTCTAATTCTAATTCTAATTCTAATTCTAATTCTACTCTAATTCTAATTCTAATTCTACTCTACTCTACTCTACTCTACTCTACTCTACTCTACTCTACTCTACTCTACTCTACTCTATTCTATTGGATTTGGCACCATTCAGAAGGCCTGAGCAGGGAAATGGAGACAAAGCCAGATGCAAAGGAAGAGCTCCAAGGTCACGAGAGGGGGAATGGAGAGAGCTAGACCAGGTTTTCCCTGCTGAGAAACCTCTGGGGGCTTTGGAACTACAATTCCCATCACACCCTTGCAAGACAAGACTTCACAGCCTCAGCACAGCTCAAGCAGGAACACAGCAAGTCTTTTCCTCAGGGTTTCTCAAACTTGGTAACTTGAAGACCTGTGGACTTCAGCTCCCAGAATTCCTCATCAAGCTAAGACAACTAGCAGATGAAGTCCACGCTGGCTGGGGAATTCTGGGAATTGAGGTCCACCTGTTTTTCAAGTTCACCAGCATGCCGGCTGGGGAATTCTGGGAGTTGAAGTCCACCCATCTTAAAATTCAATAGCATGCTGGCTGGGGAATTGCTCCATTGTGGTCGTAAGCCAAGGATTCACTTGTGTTCCGTTTTGGAGTTAATGCCTGTCCAGAAATGTACAATGCAGCCCCACAATATTTAGAGAAAGAAAGAAAAAAAAAGAAGCAATACCCCAGAAGCCAAACAGAACATGCCGCTTGACGCCGCTTTGCTGAGCTTCGCGGGGAGAAAGGTGGATGGGTCCACTCACCCGGATAGAAGTCCTTGGATTTGGAGAGCTTAATGGTGGCTCCGGTTTCCTTCTGCAGCTGGACGATGGTTTGACCCCCTTTGCCGATGATGGATCCGGCGGCATAGCTGGGGATCAGGACCTTAAGGAAGTACTCGCCCTCTTCTGCGGGAAACAGAGGCAAAGATCTCGTGAGGCATCGCAGGCATTCCCCATCAAGCCAAAGCCGCCACTGTGATGAATCTAGGGAACGACTCCAGGGAGTCCTCGAATTACGACCACTTGCTAGTGACCGTCCCAAGTTACGACGGCACTGGAAAAAGTGACTTCCGACCCTTTGGCTTCCCATTACGACCGTCGCAGCCTCCCCGTGGTCGCGTGATCAAAATTCAGACACGCTTGGCAACCGGCTCATATTTATGACGGTTGCCGCCTCCCGGGATCACGTGGTCCCCTTTTCCGACCTGCTAACCACCAAAGTCAACGGGGGAAGCCAGATTCGCTTAAGAACCGTGTGACTCACTCCACTAACTGCAGGGATTCACTTAAGAAGCGTGGCGAGCAAGGTCGTAAAACGGGACAAAACACACCTAACAACTATCTCGGGTGGCAGGGGAAATTTTGAGCTCAATCGTAGTCGTAAGTTGAGGACCATCTGTAACTGGGCTTGGGCCTTCAGGCCCATCAAGGAATGGTGTCACTTTGTGTAGCTTTCAGACCAGCACTGCAGAGGTCAGGAAGAGGCAGCTGGGATCCGGACTTTTAATTTATTTGTATGTATTTATTAGGCTAAAGGCGACTCTGGGTGGCTTACAAACATTACAAGCCTTTAAACATGAAAATAATAAATAGCAACAATAATAATAATTTACAATTAAAAGATGGGGAGGAAAGAAGCAAGATACACACAAGTGGGGTCTTTTCCTAATCCTATCCCTTTCCCCCATAACTGTAGCCCCATCATCGAACTAAGGACTACCTACAAATAAATTATTCTGCAGAAAGCTAAGTCATATTATCCCACAACTCTCTTAATTCTCCAACTCGGCACTGAATCTGAAACAACAATCAACAACCGAACAGCCACCAACAGCCTAATTAACAACTAAAAGCCACACACAATCCGGCCACCGTATAAATACAGGTAATCCTAGACTTAACGACCCACAATTCAGCCCAAAAGTTCTGTTGCTAAGTGACACCATTGTTTAGAGAATTCTGCCCCATTTTACGACTTGTCCAGTGGATCACTGCAGTTATTAAGGTTATGAAAGGGGATCACATGACTCTTAAGACTCTGCGAGCATCGTAAGTATGAGCCACTTGCTGAGTGTCTGAAATTTGGTCACATGACGCTGCAACGGTCGTAAGTGTGAAAAAGGGTCATAAGTCACTTATTTCAATGCCGTTGTGACTTTGAACGGTCACTAAATGAACTGTTGTAAGTCAAGGACTACCTGTACAACAGGTAGAACCATCAGAATTCTATTCTATTCTATTCTATTCTATTCTATTCTATTCTATTCTATTCTATTCTATTCTATTCTATTCTCCCTATAAATAGTTTATAGAATAGAATATAAACCCTATTCTATATTTTATTCCATTCTATAAACCCTATAAATGGCAAAGGCTGGAGCCTCCAAGGTCCCTTCCAACTCTGTTCTTCTATTATTCTGTTACTCTGTTATTCGGTTATTCAGTTATTCAGTATTCTGTATTCTGCAACCCTGAGGACTAGAAGCTTGACTTTGCTTCCAAGTTGAACGAAACTCTTTTTATTCCTCACTCACTTTGACTCCACCCTCACTTTCAAACTCCTCCTCAGAACAGTCTTCCCTAACCTCGGTGGCAACTGTGGTTTTCTTACGCTTGTGTGAATGGGGCTGTTTCATTCATCCTCGCATTACAATCCAAAGCTCTGACTGCAGCTATTTCCAGCACCAGAGAAAAGCCGATCCTGAAACTGCAGCCTTGAAGCAAAGTGGCCTTGCCATAATTTAATAATCAGTAGCATAATCGAGTTTGCTCTGTCTGCTCAAAATGAGAGTTTCGTTACGAAAAAAAAAGAGAGAGAGAATGCCGTTAGGATTTTGTCCAAGAGACTCAAGCCAACTCAGCTGTGGCAGCCTCCACGGCTCTGCTTAAAATATTAATTTTTGCCCTGACTCCCTTTAGCCGAAGCGTTTTCAGGTATTTGGATATAATTGGAGGAGAATTGCTGCCACTTTACCTCCTCTTTTGATCGCATAATGACTCAGTTGAGAGATAGAAGAATCAGCTCTCAGGATGCCCAAACGGTTGCCTTCTCCATTACAGGCAGTCCTCGATTTACAGCGTTCGTTTAATGACTGCGTGAAGTTACGGCGGCACTGGAAAAAGTGACCAGGGACCGTTTTTCACACCTAGGGCCGTTGCAGCAACCGGCCATCAAAATCCAGGCGCTTGGCCACTGACTCCCATTTATGACGGGGGCAGAAGTGTCCCGGGGTCACGCGATCCCCTTTTGCGACCTTCTGACAAACGAAGTCCACGGGGGGAGCTGGATTCACTTAACCACCGTGTTGCTCCCTTAACGACCGCAGCGGTTCACAGAACAGCCGTGGCGAGAAAGGTTGCCAAACGGGGCAAAACCCCCTTAAGAAATGTTGAGCTCAGCTGTGGACGTGAACCACAGAACTGCCTCTCCTAGGATTATGGTCAAGTGCACTTGCGCCCATCTTGGGGTTCAAGGCAACCCTGGAGTCCGAGCGAAAGGACTTCCCGCCTTCCGCCCTGCTTACAATCCCCTCTCCACACACACGCACACACACACACCTTGATTGCAACAACAGCAACAACAATAAAATTAAATCTGATTTGGCGTTTCTCCGGGGAAGCCTATGGCGAGCGGCGCAAGGGCGCAGGGAGAGAGTCTGCTCTTCTCCGGCCTTCCCAATCCGTCCCTTCCCTTTCGCTCAGGAGCATCTATTTTTAACCTGACCGGAACGGAGGGCTTGCTCCTGCACAGAGCTTGTTACCCTGGAAGGAGGCTGACCTACTTCGGCTGCCGTCTCACCTAGGCTCGGGAAGACGTGACGGAGAAGCTGGTGAGAAAAACATGTGATCTGGTCTCAGCACTGCTCCTCCGATTGCAAAAGTCTCTCTCTCTCTCCCCCAATTGCTCCATTAAACTCTCCCAATTGAGAGAGCAGGTCTCTCGTTCACACACGCACACAAAGAGGCCTTCTCTTCCACTGCTTTTTTCTTTTCTTTTTTTTTAAAGAAAGCAACGAAAATCCCACAGCACAACCCAGCGCCTTGCCCCGTTTCCTTTGGTGACCTACAGAAGGCAAGGCTGAGGTTCCCCACGGAGACTGTCGCGGCTGTTCGGGATAGATGAAAAGCAGCGATGGGGGATCATTGGATGAAGAACCCTCTAGAATCTACACCCACCCTGGGAAGTGGGGGATTTTAAACTCCTGTTCAGACACAAGAGTAAATTTCAAATCAGAATAGAGCTGGAAGGGACCTTGGAGGTCTTCTAGTCCAACCCCCTGCTCAAGCAGGAGACCCAAGACCATTTCAGAAAGCCTTTTCTTAAAAGCCTCCAGTTTTGGACCACCCATAACTTCTGGAGGCAAGAAGCTGTTCCACTGGTTAATTGTCCTCACTGTTAGGCAGTTTCTCCCTAATTCCAGGTTGCTTCTCTCCTTGATTAGTTTCCATCCAGTGTTTCTCGTTTTGCCCTCTGGTGCTTTGGAGAATAAGTTGAGCCCCTCTTCTTTGTGGCAGCCCCTCAGATACTGGAACGCTGCTATCATGTCCCCCCTAGTCCTTCTTTTCTCCAGACTATCCATACCCAAATCCTGCAACCGTTGTTCGTATGTTTTAGTCTGCAGGCCTTTAATCATCTTAGCTGTTCTTCTCTGCACTTTTTCCAAAGTCTCACCATCTTTTTTGTAATGTGGTGACCAAAACTGGATGCCGTATTCCAGGTGTGGCCGTACTAAAGCTTTCGAAAGGCGGTACTAATTCTTTATAAAAATAAACTTGGCCTAATCCATCTTTGCAGGTTTGCAAAACAGACCGGGTCGTAAGCTGGATCCCCGGAATATAGTGAAATACACATACAAACCGAGCAACACCAAGACAAGAGCCAAGATTAAAATTATCCAGACTTTCAAACATTCCAAGTGTGCGGCTGGGAGGCCTTTAGCCGATGGAGTTAAAGCGATTTGCACAAACAGAGATTAGAAATTGGGTGCACCCTAGAGAACTGTCTGACGAGAGATGGATTGCAGGCAAAGTAAAGCACATTTTTTTCTTTTGCAGCCATACAGAATTTATTGGAATGCTTACAACTCAGGGCTCCTGCCTTAAATAACTGTGCGGGAAGTCAATGCACTTGCCGACAAAGAAATGGATCCATCAAGTCCACTCCTTGCAGTGTCAGCCAGCCTGAAGCTCTTGCTACGCTCCAAAACTTCAGGGCAGGGGAAATTCTCAAAATTCTCTTGCGGACTTCAACTCCCAGAATTCTGGGGAATCCTACCCCAAAGTTTCCCCGGCATTCTGGGAGTTGAAGTCCTCAAGTCTTAAAGTTGCCAAGGTTGGATAGCCCTGCTCTAGATACTCTCCTTTCACTCTGGATTTTGAGGATTTGGGCCTAAAAATACCTTTCCTTTTTCAGAAGACTTTGTGACCTTCTTCCCACGCCTTTAAATTTTTTTTTTTTTAATTCTACCTTTATTATTTTGGGGAATAGCTCCAGGCGGCAAACATACCTAATACTCCTTCATTCTCATGTTTTTCTCACAACAACAACTCTGTGAGGTGGTTTGGGCTGAAAGGGTGGGATTGACCCTAAATCACCCAGCTAGCTTTCGTGCTTAAGGCGGGACTCGAACTCGCCACCTCCTGGTTGATTGGCCCAGAGTCACCCAACCAGCTATCATGCTTAAGGCGGGACTCGAACTCGCCACCTCCTGGTGATTGGCCCAGAGTTACCCAACCAGCTATCATGCTTAAGGCGGGACTCGAACTCGCCACCTGCTGGTGATTGAGCCAGAGTCACCCAGCTGGCTTTAATGCTTTAGGCAGCATGGCTGGCTGGGGAATTCTGGGAGTTGAAGTCCGCAAGTCTTAAAAGTTGCCAAGCTTGGACACTCCTTGATCTAGGCATAATTCACTAATGCAAAAAAAGTCATCACAGTTTCTAACTATCCTCTTTGTGTGTTTTGGAGCCTGGGAGCTGAGAATAACAGACGTTCTGTTTACTTCCTGGAAAATAACTTGCTTTCTTTAAAAGATGCTTTCCGTTGCCCTTGGTTACCTTAAGAATCTGGTCCTTTCTCCTTCAGATGTTTGTTTTTGAAGCTGGGCCCAGGAATTGTGGCCACACACATGGGTCTTCCTACAAAAGACAAGGGTGGGGGGGGGGGGTTTCCCCCCCTGATACTTGCAAGCCGGCACCGTCGAAAAGGGATAATCCTAAACCCTAAAAGTGAATATTTGCTTTCAGCTGATGCTGCTTCTAGAGACAGACTAAGGTGGTGGGTCCCTATCAATATATATATATTAAAAGGGTGTCAGTTCAGTTAACCAGGTTTAGTATATAACAGATTGGGTTTAATCCAGTGTTTCTCAACCTTCGCAACTTTAAGATGTCTGGTCTTCAAATCCCAGCATTCCTCAGCCAGCATGCACAGACTTTGACTCCCAGAATTCTCCAGCTAGCCTGCATGGGCTGCAAGTCCCAGAATTCCCTAGCCAGCATGCATGGACTTCAGCTCCCAGAATTCTCCAGCCAGCTTGCTTAATAATGTCTATTTGATGTTTCTCTTTTTCTCTTCTTCCACTGCGTCGCATCAATTCGTACCGACGCTTGTCGCCAACAAATGCACCCATCTCAGCTTCCCTCCGCTTGACCGTAGCCTTCAAAGGGGTCACTGTGGCGTCCCTCCAGACGGCACGTTTAAACCATTTGTAGAAACGTGGCTTAACTACCATGCGTTCCAATTTAAAAACAAGCCATCTTTCAAGGCTCTTCCTGAGGGAGACCGGGAGAAACTCAACGTACGTCTATTCTTGGACGTCTTTGAGGGTTCCCGTGAGGGTTTCTCTAAGCAGAGGGATCTTCAGTCCAAATCCACTTAAAGGAATTCCCTCTCAGGTGGATTAAAGCAGCTAAGTCATTAGAACTGTATCGGAGCCCAAGCTGATCAGCCAAGGGAAAGCAGCTTTTCCTCGTTTCTACCTTCCGACTCGGAGAAAAGTCGGGATGACTTTTCAGGCCTCCTTCTCTGAAAACTTGAAAAGTTTGGTCTAGTGGTTAAGACACCAGGCTAGAAAGGAAGAGACCGTGAGTTCAAATCCTGCCTTAGGCATGAAAGCCAGCTGAGTGACTTCGGGCCAATCACCAGGAGACGGTGAGTTCTAGTTCCACCTTAGACATGAAAGCCGGCTGGGTGACTTTGGGCCAGTCCCTCCCTCTCAGCCCAACCCACCTCACCGGGTTGTTGTTGAGGGGCAAATGGAGGAAGCTGTGTCAGTTATGCTCACTGCCTTGCGTGATTTGCAAAAATAATAAAGGCGGGATATCAATAAATAATAAAAATAAAGGCCCCCTTCACTCTTTGCACCCTGCCAGGCTTCTCCCCGGCTTGTAGACACTGGGTTAAACCAGAAAACCCTCTTCTGTCCAACTAATTCCATTTCGAGGCCTCCTCAATATAGCACGTATCCGGCATCCTTGCCTCTGCCAAAAGTCACTCTCAATTTAATTAGAACTGGGGAGAAAGTCTTGACCCTCCCCAAATCAATGTGATCGGCTGACCTTGAGCTCTAAAAATAATTCCTCTCTCTTCATCCCCCCCAGCTTTGAGTTCTGCCTTCTGTCTTTCAGTTGCTTCTGTTTTAGTTTTTAGTTTCTTTTCAGTTCTGTCTGTTGATCGCATTCTGGTTCTAAATCAGAGGTAATTCCAACCTTGAGAACTTTAGGACTTGTGGACTTCAACTCCCAGAATTCCCCAGCCAGCCACAGCTGCCTGGGGAATTCTGGGAATTGAAGTCCATCCATCTTAACGTTTCCAAGGTTGATCACTCCTGATTTGGAGTCAGAAACCAAAAGCCGGGTGATCCACTAAAAGCTGAGTGGCTTAGTTTCTGGCGCTGATGTCCAAGCTTGGCAACTTGAAGGCTTGTGGACTTCAACTCCCAGAATTCCCCAGCCAGCCGCGGCTGGCTGGGGAATTCTGGGAATTGAAGTCCATCCACCTTTCATGTTGCCAAAGTTGAAAAAAAAAGCTGCTTTAGGAGATGAGCAAGCTAAACTGCAGCTTCCAGCAATCACATGCTCAGTTTAAGCCAGCATCCCCGTCAAATCGGCTTAAGGCGCCTGATTAAATCCCCGGCTACCATCACCGCCCGGACAGCCACGCTCTCTCGACTGTCATCCCAGCATCCTCCACGGGCAGCCTGCATGCCTGCAGCCAGTCCCTGCCTGGACCATCAAGGACCGCGGGAGGCTAAAGACGAGGGCCGCTCTGCAAAACCAATAAGCCGGGGTAGGACGAGATCCATCAAAGTTTACAGCTAGTCCTCTACTTACACCAGCTTGCTTAGTGACCGTTCAAAGTTACAACGGCACTGAAAAAAGGGACTTGTGACCCTTTTGCACACTTAGGACCGTGGCAGCATCCCCACCGTCACGTGATTTGACATTCGGATGCTGGACCACTGACTCACATTTACGACGGTTGCGGTGTCCCCGGGGTCATGTGATCCCCTTTTGCGACCTTCCGACAAGCAAGACCAGATTCACTTAACAACCGGGTAACTAATCAAACAACTGCAACTGAGGCGAGGAAAGTCATAAAATGGGGCACAACTCACTTAACGTATTTCTCACTTAGCAACCGAAACGTGGTGCTCAATTGTGGTCATAAGCCGTGGACTGCCTATACCCATGTTTCCCCGAAAACAAGACCAGGTCTGATAGTCATTTTTGCTCCAAAAGACGATTCTCAAAGAACGAACCGAAGGGGAAAAGAACAGCTAACCTGCCTGTCGATCTGAAATATAGATTTCACACACCGCCTTGAACTCGTAAAATTCCTTGGCACTCCCTCGGCAGGTCAGTTTTGAGGTTGGTGTCGGTGTTTCGAACCCTGGTTTCTTGTGAGCAGTGAATTTCAGGGACACAACCTTGTGGTTTTCCTGGCAGTAATTTGGAAGCCAATTTCGGAGAGGAATTTGATTTCCCAGTGGTGGGATTTCCTGATGCTCTCCCCCTACTGGTATCCTCAATTTATATCCATTCATCTTAGTGACCGTTCAAAATTACAACAGCACTGAAAAAAGGGACTTACGACTCTTTTTCACACTTACGACCGCTGCACTGTCCCCTCGGTCACGTGATCAAAATTTGGATGCTTGGCAACTGACTCGTATTTATGACAGTTGCAACATCACGTGTTCCTCTTTTGCGTCCTTTTGACCAGCCAAGTCAATCAGGAAAGCCAGATTCACTTTACAACCGTGTCACTAACTTAACAACTGCATAGATTCACTTAACAAGGGCGGCAAGCAAGGGCGTAAAATGGGACAAAACTCAGTTAACAATTGTCTCGCTTAGTGATTCACTTAGTGATTCACAACTGCAGCGATACACTTAACAAGTGTGGCCAGAAAAGTCATAAAACAGGGCACTTAACAAATTTCTCACTTAGCGACGTAAATGTTGGGCTCAATTGTGGTTGTAAGTTGAGGACTACCTGTAGTCCTCACTTCAGATCTCAGGGGGGGGTGTCAAAGACAGAGAGAATCCGAGGCTCTTCAGCCCAAGGATTCCCCAAGACAGGATGCCGTGTGCCCATCACAACAGCCCAGCAGTGTCTGCAGGGCATTTCAAACATGCTGGCTCAGTAATTCTGGGAGTTGAAGTCCACGAGTCATAAAAGAGCCAAGGTTGCCTACCCCGTGACCTGGCCCTTTGCAGAAGGGGACCACCTTGAAGGTAGCAAGGAAATAATGGCTTTATCTCCAAACAGGTCCCTGAACTGAGGGGTCCTTGGTGCTCTCTGAGATGGGTTGTTTTCTTGCAGACGTTCCATGACCCATACTAGGTAACATCATCAGTGCTAGAAGGGAAGAGGAGGAGGAAGAGGAGGAGGAGAAGCAGGAGGAGATCTATAGGGTCCTTGGTGCTCTCTGAATTTGATGGTTTTCTTGCAGACGTTTCATGACCCAAACTAGGTAACATCATCAGTGCTAGAAGGGAGGGGGAGTTAACCTAACACTGATGATGTTACCTAGTTTGGGTCATGAAACGTCTGCAAGAAAACCACCCAGCTCAGAGAGCACCAAGGAGCCCCTCAGTTCAACCCTGAGCTACACATATTCTCCTTTATTAGGCTCACATTTTAGTCCTGGAAGGACAGGCGTCTGCCCTGCCTTCTCAGTCATCCAAGACTTATCTTGGCTGGCTGGGAGTAGCATGGCTGGCTGGGGAATTCTGGGAGTTGAAGTCCACGAGTCTAAAAGTGGCCAAGGTTGGAGACCCTTACTCTAAAGTCCTAGACGACCAACTGATCCTCTGTTGGGGCCCCGATTCAGTCCTAAAGGAAACCCCCAGCAGCCCGGAATCCAACATCCCCTCAAAAGAGGATCCCCTTCCCTGTTCCTGCCTAGGAGGATCTCCTTCTACGGAAGAGCAGAGGAGATCAGTGTTTGAGAGTCCCAGGAGGTTTTTTCCTATCTACCCCTCTGCTTCTTTCAGCTTTTCCTGGTCTGCTGTCTTCATCTCCACGAAACGCTCCGCTCCTCAGGGACTCCCTGCCCCGAGTGCACGTCTCCCATCCATCAAGGAGGCGGACAGCCACAAGCCAGGAGGTCTTCACACAACACCCGTAGCTAGCTCAGCTGCAACCCCGATGACAGCTTTCCAACCCGGTCCTAAGCTAACCAAGCTCCCAACAGAGGATCACTTGGTCATTTAGCACTTCTGAACAGGGGTCTTCGAACTTGGCCTCTTTTAAGATGGGTGGACTTCAACAAACTGGGTTAGTTTTAACCAACGTTGGTGGGGTTTTTTGTGTGCACGTGAGTAGCGTTGAATCCAGTGCAGATCCGGCCCGTTTGATTATTTTACATTGCAGACCCAGAAAACAGGTGAATCCAGGTTAAGTTTGCTGCACGTAGGACTTACGCTTCTTGGTGCAAACCACTAATTGCTTCTTTTATTGGGATTTGGGGCTTGAAGGCATCTCGCCTCGAAAGCAACAACAATCACAGCGACAACCAGACCGTGCCATGGTGGGAAGAATTGTTTCCTCTCCCAAACTTTGGAAGGTGGTTGATTCCCCAGTTCCTTGCCCTCTGCCCCCACGTCTTTGGGAAAAGGGCTCCCCTGGGTTGCCAGGACCTGTACTTTCTCTCCGTATCGATTCAGTCCCACACACCCTCTAAAAGGTGAAGGGCCCGCTGGTGGTGATGGTGGCTGTACGGGGACATCTTCTCTTCCGGCCTTGGACCTGGTCTGTGGGTCTCCTCTCCCCTCGTAAGCAAGCTTTGCCCGGGGAGTTGTCGCCTCTGCAGCCATTTTGAGAGAAGCAGCAGCGTCCTGTTGCACCAGCCAAGAACGGGCTGTTCCCGGTTGGCTTCTTGGAGGACCATCAAAGATCTGAGCTGTCCACCAGCATGAAGGAGAAACCCCCAAGGCAAGGTCAGGCTGGGATGTCAGGAAGCCTCTGCGAACTCCACCGACCCACCTCGTCTCGGAAGGCTGCCGAGGAGCTTCCTAGCTAAAAATACCCATCCAAATCCATCTTCCGGAGTTCCTCAACCGGATCTTCTGCCTGGCCCTAGACTTCGCCCTCCCTTCCCCACCCCACAGCCCCTGTAAGCACAAACTCCTAGACCCCGAGATCTGGCTTGCCAGGCTCCTTTGCCGACAGCTCCAGCTCTTCCTTTGGGTCAGCCCAGCTGGCGATGATGCCACGCCGTCTCTGGCCTGCTCCAGCAAGGCCTGGCTGCCCATTATCAGAGGGACCGACCTGGTCCCAGGGATGCTTTTTCCCAGAGACTCCATGGAACCGGCGCTGGGATTAGCGGCCGGCCACGCCAAGCCAGAATTAATCCGATCATTTGCATCCCTTCCTATTTCGCCCTTCCGACATGCTCCAGCGACCTTCCCTTTAAAAAAAGCCAGACCCCTAACTTGATCCAGGCTAAAAAGTCCCACCCGGTTTGAGCTTCACTCCCTCTGGGTTCAGGGCGGCGCAAATGCACACATGCACAGATGCTTCTCAAAGACCCTCCCCCCCCCCAGGCTGACTGACCTCCGGGCTGGGCCATGAGGCCTGTCTGGCCTTCCCCCGTGCGCATTTCCACCACCATCCGTTGTCCGTTGCAACGCGCGTGCACACACGCTAGGTACTACGAACACATCTCGGTGTGTTCCCTCCCTCCCGCCTCTCTCTGTCGTGCCGTGCAATTCACTCTCTTCTTCTTCCCTGAAACCCATCCTGGAATCTGCCCAACGTCACCCAGGCTGACCCCCCCCCCCCAATAAAAGCAAAATCGAGGCAGGGCCAGCCTGGCGCTTTTAACCAGCACGGTCAGCCTGATGTCTATGAAGATTCTCGGTCATCCAGGTCATCGTTGTATCAAAAGTGTTGTGTGTGTGTTTTTTTTTAATTTTGAAAGGCAACTGGATTTTTTTTCTTTTTCTTTTTATTGTTTTGGAGGAAGAAGAAAACGTTTCGCTTCCTATCCTGGAAGCTGATGAAGCTGCAACTGATGAAGCTTCCAAGACAGGAAGCGAAATGTTTTCTTCCTCCACAAAAAAATAAAAATAAAATAAAATAAAAATCAGTCCAGTTGCCTTTCAAAATGAAAAGCACTTTTGATACACCACGGTTTGCTTTTCCGCAGGCGAACTCAGCTTCATCTCCTCCTTCATCATCTCTGATGCAGGCTGCTTGGGACGGCCACCCAACCGGGAACCCTTCCTTCTGGCCTGTTTTTTCTCCTTCTACCTTCCTCAAGTCAATCAATCAGAACGGAGCTGGAAGGGGCCTTGGAGGCCTTCTAGTCCAGCCCCCTGATCAAGCAGGAGACCCTATACCATTCCAGACGGGTGGCTGACCAGTCTCCTCTTAAAGACCTCCAGCGATGGAGAACCCGCAACTTCTGGAGCTAAGTGATGTTCCACTGGTTAATCGTTCTCATTGTCAGGAAATCCCTCCTTAGTTCCAGGTTGCTTCTCTCCTTGATTCGTTTCCATCCATTATTTCTTGTCCTGCCCTCAGGTGCTTTGGAGATCAGTTTGACGCCCTCTTCTTTGTGGCGGCCCCTCAAATACTGGAATCTTGCTATCATGTTTCCCCCCCCCTCCTTTTCTCTAGACTAGCCAAACCCAAATCCTGCCACCGTTCTTCATATGTTTTAATGTCCAGGCCTGGATAGCCAAGTGCCCCTTGGCTATTCAGGCCTCCTCTCCTAGCCTTATTTATTTCAGATCTCTCTGCTCCGAACATCATCTTCAAAGCAGGACCTTTTCCTCCAGGAACCCACGGCTGTTTCTCAGCCATATTTATTGCTTTCCACCCTAACGCTGTAGTTCCCCATCAGCATCGCCAAATGTTAATTGCCTGGCGAGGGGGGGGGGTGTCAGCGTTGACTCCCTGCCTGCCTGGGCAGCCACGCGTTTCGCCTTTCGGTGGGCGCCGCTACAGCCCGATCATCATTCGAAGCCATAAAACAGACCCAGATGCAATCACGATGTAATCACCATCCTGATAAGAAGGAGTCTATTCTGAGCACGGGGGAGGAAGACACACACACACACACACACACACAAGCGTTTGAAACCTCGCAGAATTGAAGTTGCCCTTCATAGAAACTAGCTCAGCCGATCAGGGGAGGAGAGGAAAGAAAGGAAGGAAAGGAGGGAGGGAGGGAGGGAGGAAGAAAGAAGGGAATGGGAAGAAGGCAGGAAGGAGGGAGGGAAGAAGGAAGGCAGGGGAGGAGGAGGAGGAGGAATAATGAGTAGAAAATAGACATAAACTGACTGCTAATTCTCCTATTGGGGAGAAGGAGGAGGAGAGGGAAGAAAAGGAAGGAAGGAAGGAAGGAAGGAAGGAAGGAAGGAAGGGAGGGAGGGAGGGAGGGAGGAAGGAAGGAAGGAAGGAAGGAAGGAAGGAAGGAAGGAAGGAAGGAAGGAAGGAAGGAAGGAAGGAATTACTAAAATATTCCTATTTTTTTAGACAGCCCGATGATTAAAATCCACACCTCAAAGCCAATCCTTTTCAAAACGGTTCCCCCCCCCACACACACACATTCAGAAAAGCAGCAAATAAAACCAGCACATCCCAAAAAAGATTCTTAGCTGGCACCTTCCCTCCTTCCTTGCCCAGAAATCCCTGGATCACCCGGTCCCTTTCGCATCCTTGTTTTTGTTCCCATTTTCACATCCTTCCCCTCTCCATTTCCTCCCCGCTGTTGCTGCAGAGGCGGGGGGGGGGCGAAAGAAGGGGGGCTGACAGGTTTTCCACAGTCCCTCTGGGTGCCAAAAAAAAAAAAAATTTAAAATAAAATAATAATTTAATTTTTCCGCTCCCTTCCTTTCCTAAGCAGACAACCGGACTCCATTTTGACACCGCCAGCTGTGACAGGGCTGAGGTGAACCCAGGGCTGGGGAAATGAGGGGAAAAGAGGGGTGTGTGTGTGTTTGTGTGGGTCCTCTTTTGTGTGCGTCCACACATCCACACCCCTTTCCAGGCAGGAAAGGCGGAAGGTGGGAGCCGGAGATGCTTTCCCTGGAGAAAGGCTGGGGG